>JAPDPM010000014.1:7902500-9152500 GCA_032173925.1 Heritiera fomes | reverse complement strand
TTTAGCCCTTGAACTATACCACTTTTATCACTTTGGTACTTACTGAATTTTTGTTATCACTTTGGTACCTAAATTTTACTTCCGTCAAACACTTTAGTACCTAACACTAACGCCGTTTGAAAATGCTGACGTGGCCTGAAATGACCAATAGAAATTTGACACTTGGCACCATGTCAGTCATATTTTTTTTCTTAAAAAATATTTTAAAAACATTTAAAAATAAGTAAAAATATTTAAAAATATATTAAAAATTTTTTAAAAAATGTAAAAATATTTTAAAAATATTTAAAAATATGTAAAAATACTTAAAAAAAAATTTAAAAATATGTAAAAATATTTAAAATGTATGAAATTGCCCATGTTTTCATTTCCTAAAACATGCCAAGACTCTTTTTGCTTTTATCCCCACCATCGGATATGGTTCTTCTTTTCTTGTCTCTTTCTTTCTCTCTCACGAATAACTCCACTTCCTAAAAAAAATTCCAGCACTTTGCTCAACCGTCACTCTTTGCTACCTGTCGAAGTCGAGGATGGATTTCGGAGTGGATTGTGGCAGAGTTTCTTTTAGAGTTGGTTGCTTGGCCTCTGTTCGGAGATCCGGGCGCTATTTATAGGCCGAGGAAGCCCTAAGATGACGTGGGCGTAAAGAAGGATGACCTGGACAGGCTGATTCGGACTCGTTAGATCGCGAACGGATAGGATTGGTTCTGCCCTGCCAGCTTGTGGTAAAGGTTGGTGAAACAGCCGAGGTTAAGTTTCCCGCCTACAGCTTGCCCGAGGTGCGTTGAGTACCGAGGTGGTGACGAGGCAGGCATGGTCGGCGCATCAGAAGCCGACTCAAGCACTAGATAGTGTATTAGGGTTAGCATATCAGGCGCTGATCCTGGGATCTTCGTCCGATGTTAACATTGAGTCGTGATAACCAAGGTCACGTCATCCTCTGACAGGTCTTCTCTTTGTCTGGCCGAGGTGAAAGACTGAATTGCCCTCGTTGACCAATTACCCATTATCATTCAGTCCCCCCAAAAGTCAGTCTTGAGGCTCGGCGTACTGAGGTGGGCATTGTGAGGTCGGTCTCGGCGTACTAAGGTGAGCGTTCGAGGTCGGTCTTAAATTTCAGGGTTTTCGAAACGAGCGATTCAGGTCGGCGTGTGTCAAATAGTGGGGCAGGTGATCGAGTTTCATCTGTCTCGGGATTCGCCCCACATTTATCGTTGCGTGTTTTGGTTTGAAGAAGGTCAGCTCGAAAAGACCTTTGTCATTAATACCTGACACACGTATCTTTAGCAATCTTATTTCGACTGTTGGATTGCATGGGTACGCGCAGTCCGTGATGGATCGGAGGGCCCTATTTTGAGCATAGGTCGGCGGTGGGTCTACTGCTGTTCCCTAGGTGACTCATGGTCTTCCTGAACTCCTCTTTAAAAGGCGGGTTTCGGCTTCCTCCTCATTCATTTGTGCGCCTCCAGTGGTTCGTTTCCTTGGTTCCTGCTTCACTTCTCCGCTCTTTCCAGTGTGTCCCAACCAACCTGAGCTTGTTAGGTAAGTCTTTCCTTCCTTTCTTCCAATGTCTTCTTCCGTGGAAATAGTTAGTCCCCCAAGTCAGGATAGTTCCGAATTCATGCGGGAACTTGGGGATAGGCTCGGTTCAACCAGTGAGGCTGGCAGGGCAGAGGCTGCAGACGCTACTGAGGATTTGGCGTCTGTGGCCTCCGCGTCTTCAATCTCACCCGAGCTTCCGATGGGGCTTTCTACCAAGGGGTTACGGTGGTTCGAGCCAATGTCACCCGAGGAAAAACGAGCGCTAGATGAGAGTCTTCATGCCTCGGGTGTACATATAGAGGAATGGGTTCCCGTTCTGACTAGGGGTCATTATACCCACAAGGATTCACTAGACGTTATGAAGGCGTTAAAGGGGGGAGCTTTGCCCGAGGTCTGTCCAAATTTGTTTACTAGGGTAGCCTTTGCTGAGCTAAAAAAGGATTGGCACATTTCTCATGAGTTTTCTATCGATCCTCCTCGGCATACTGACAGAGTGATCGAGGACCGAGGTGGTAACCGATTGTGGATTTATAAGGAGGCCGTCCTTTCTGGCCTTAGGTTTCCCCTTCATCCTTTTGTCGTCGAACTTCTAAATTTTTACGATCTTGCTCCTTCCTAGTTGTTACCTAATAGCTGGCGTCACGTGACCGGTTTCATTGTCCTTTGTGAGGGGATGCAATTTCCTTTATCCGTGAGGTTGTTCAAGTCTTTTTCTTCAATAAAGGTCAGCCCTGTAGATAAGAGCTGGTATTACGTGACAGCTCGTCCTCGTAAGAAGCTTTTTACTAATATTCCTTCTTCTAATAAAATTTGGAAAGTACATTTCTTTAGTCTAATAAGCCCTCGAGAGTGAGAGGTAAGTAATAACCGAGGTCCGATGAGAGAGGGGGCCGACGAGGTTGAGGAGATTCATGGTGAGGAGCTTAGAGCTTACAATGAAATTAATAAATTGAGAGACTATGGTAGGTTTCTTCTAGACGCTAAGCTCTTGACTTCGCCCGACGTGTTGGATCTCCTCGGGTCACCTGGAGGTTCGGGTAACTCATGCTAATTCTCCTTTCATATTTCGATTTTTCCAGAGTGTGTTCTTGACCAGAAAGCTATTTTTTTTTTGTTTTTCTCTATCACAGGTATGGCAGGTCGGTTCAACGTGTTTGACTATATTCAGCCCGCTCCTCGGGCTCCACAGGCTGCGGGAGCAGTTCAGTCCACTACTGCACCTCTAAAGCAAGGTCGAGGTGGTGGCTCGAAGGGCAAGAGGAAGGCTGCGGTAGCTGAGGTGAGGGAGCCTTCCCCGAAACGGAGCCGTGAAGTCCTAGAGGTTCCTTCAGCATAAGAGGGGGAGACTGCTGCGCCCAAGACCGTGCACCTCGGCATTGATTTGGCTCCGAAAGACAGTGCGTTCGAGAGTGCCTCGGTGGCTCGAAAGGTGGCTCGATCGATGCTTCCCCCAGCAGGTGCTTTCACTTTGTTTCTATGTGGATTTTTACTTGTGTTTCTGGGAGTTAATTATTTTTTTGTTTACTCATTTCCCAGACAAAGACAAGATGAATTCTCCGTGCTCGGTCAATGCCAACGCGAGTTTACATCACGCGTGGCTTGCCTTGGCTCATGCTACCAGGGTTGAGGAGCAGGCCAAGAAGCTTCATAAGGATTACAGCTCCTATCGAGAGAAGTCTCATTCTCTAACGAAGAAATTGGAGGAGACAGAGGCTAAGGTTCGTGAATCCGAGCTTGTTGTGGCAGGGATGAAGACCGAGGTGGAGGACCTCAAGGCCGAGCTGGCTCGAGTGAGGGAAAGGGAGGAGGAAATCAAAAGGATGGCAGCCGAGGATGCCTTGGCTAATTTCGAGAATACTCCTCAATTCCAGGCTGCGGCAAAGAGGGCCAATGCTGAGGGTGTGAGGGGTGCCTTCGCGTTGGCTGTTCAAGAGGTTGCCCACGTTTATCCCGATCTTGATTTATCCATGGTGTCCATTGATGACCTCAAGACCGTTACTTATGAGGCCGAGGTGGCGGAAGACGAAGGTGGGGATGCTGAAGCTACGGTGGCCACCATGGCTGATGATGAGGGGGAGCCCGATGTGCAGGATGACGCTGCAAGAGATTGATTTTTCTTTTAATATGTTAAGACTTTTTCTTGTAATGAACATCTGTTTGCTTTGGGATGGTTTTATTTTGCCTTAGAACGTGGTTGTAATGAACATCAGTTTGCTTCGAAAATTTTAATGAACATCTGTTTGCTTTTAGCAATAATTGGATTTAAAGCAAAAGCGGAGCTCAAGGGCTCAGACTTATATTGTGATCAAATGTGCCGAGCTAATAAGGTCGGATTCATACAAGATCGAAGGAACAATGCAAGAGGAAAGTAATAGTGCATCGGATATACCGAACTGATACGAGGCAAAATGATGGTAAAAAGTAAGCACTGTTTAGATGTGCCGAGCTGGGGGAAGCCGAGGTTATTTCACTGGTAATATTTTTTCAAGTTTTCCGCATTCCAGGTCTTCGGCACTTCCTTCCCGTCCAAATCTTGCAACTTGAATGCTCCCCTTCCTATAACTTCCTTGACCAAGTACGGTCCTTCCCAGTTGGGGGCCAGCTTTCCTCCAACTCTGTCTCTTCCCGAGGTTTCGGTCTTTCGCAAGACGAGGTCACCTCTTTTAATAGTCTTAGGTCGGACCTTTCTGTTGTGATAGCTGGCTACTTTCTGCTGATACGCAGCCATAGTGATTAAAGCTCGATCCCTCTGTTCCTCGGTTAGATCTAGGTTGTTCCTCAAAGCTTCCTCATTCCCTGCCTCGATGTCCAGTTCTACCCTTAGACTTGCCAAACCGATTTCCACGGGAACTACGGCTTCAGTCCCAAAAGCTAAGTTGAATGGGGTTTCTCCTGTGGGGACCTTCGTGGTTGTCCGAAGTTCCCAGAGTACTCCAGGCAGCTCGTCTGGCCAGCTTCCCTTTGCTTCATCTAGTTTTTTCTTCAAGGCTTCTAGAATAACTCGATTGGTAGACTCGACTTGTCCGTTGGCTTGAGGATGGGCTACCGAGGTGAACCACAAGTCGATGCCTAAGTCCTTGCACCATCCTTTGAATCTTGGATTGTCAAATTGCTTCCCATTGTCTGTGATGATAGCCCTTGGAAGTCCGAATCTGCAGACTAAGTTCTTCCAGCAAAAGTTCTCCACCTGCTTTTCAGTTGTTGTTGCTAATGCTTCAGCCTCTACCCATTTAGTGAAGTAGTCCACAGCTACCAGAACGAATTTCCTCTGCCCCGAGGCTACTGGAAATGGCCCAAGCACGTCCATTCCCCACAGCATGAAGGGCCATGGGCTGGTAATCGAAGTAAGGTCAGTAGAAGGCAGGTGTTGTATTGGGGCAAACCTCTGACATTTGTCATATTTTTTCACCAATTTTGTAGCGTCCTTATGGATCGTGGGCCAGTAGTACCCTTGCCTGAGAACTTTATGTGCAATGGCTCGGGGTCCGAGGTGGTTTCCACATATTTCCTCATGGATTTCCCTCAGGGCGTAATTTGCCTCTGCTGGGTCCAGGCATTTTAAGTACGGCATACTGAAAGATCTTCTGTACAGCTTTCCTTCCAGGAGTGTGTATCTCGGGGCCTTGCGCCGCATTACTCTGGCTTGGTTCCTATCTTCTGGCAGTTCCCCTGTGGTAAGGTATTTGACAAGAGGGGTCATCCATGTTTCTGTTTCTTCCAGAATTTGTCCGACCTGTTCTTCATCGTTGATACTTTTCTGAGCTACATCCTCTATAGTGACATGTTTCGCCAGATCGGTTTTCCCTCCAGTAGCTAACTTGGATAGGGAGTCAGCCAAGGTATTTTCCGATCTCGGGATTCTTTTAATCTCATAGATTTTGAAGCTCCCCAAGAGGCTCCGAACTCTTTCCAAATATCTGGCCATGACCTTATCCTTCGCTTCGAATTCCCCGTTGACCTGGTTAACCACTAGCTGGGAGTCACTGTGCACGAGCAGCTCATCCACCTTTAGTTTCTTGGCCAGTTTGAGACCGGTGAGTAGGGCCTCATATTCAGCTTCGTTGTTTGACGCTTTGAAGTTGAATCTTAAAGCGTATTGAATCCTTATTCCTTCGGGGCTGAGCAGGATGAGCCTGGCTCCACTTCCTTTGTTATTTGCTGACCCGTCAACATAAAGTTTCCATGTTCCTCGGCTATGTGTATCTTCCTTGTCACCTTCTTCTTGCTTTTCGGTGGTGATGCACTCCACTACGAAATCCGCCAATACCTGGGATTTGATGGCCGATCTAGGCTTGAATTGTAGGTCAAACTCGCTGATTTCCACAGTTCATTTGATTAGTCTTCCTGACAGCTCGGGCTTTTGCAGGAGCTGCCGTAGTGGCTGGTCAGTCAGTACTATAATAGAGTGAGCCTGAAAGTAAGGCCTTAGCTTTCTTGTCGAGATTACCAGAGCATAGGCTAATTTCTCGATTTTTTGGTAATTTAACTCGGCCCCTTGCAGCACTTTGCTTGTAAAATACACCGGCCTTTGCACGCCGGATTCTTCCCTAACCAGGACTGAGCTCACGGCCTGCTCCGTGGCCGCTAGGTAGAGGTAGAGAGTTTCTCCATTCCTTAGTCGTGACAGAATTGGCGGGGAGGAGAGGAAATCCTTCAGTTCCTCGAAGGCTTTCTGGCATTGCTCGGTCTATTGGAATTTCCCTACATCCTTCAGGGTTTTAAAGAACGGGAGGCATCTGTCCGCCGATCTGGACATGAATCTGTTCAGTGCGGCTATTCTCCCTGTCAACCTTTGCACTTCCTTAATGGAGGTCGGCGCCTTCATTTCCATTATGGCTTGTACTTTTTCGGGGTTTGTCTCAATCCCTCTCTGATTTACCATGAATCCCAGGAATTTTCCTGAGGTGATACCAAAAGCGCATTTCGTAGGATTAAGTCTCATATTGTGCTTTCTCAGGGTCTGGAATGCTTCCTCAAGATCTCGTAGGTGTACTTTTATGGTGAGGCTTTTGACGATCATATCGTCGACATATACTTCCATGCTTCGCCCGATCTGTTTTTTGAAAATCTTGTTCACCAATCTCTGGTAGGTCGCGCCTGCATTTTTCAAGCCAAAGGGCATGACTTGATAGCAGTACAGTCCTCTTTCTGTCACGAATGACGTTTTTTCCTCATCCTCTTCCAACATTCTGATCTAGTTATACCCAGAGTAGGCATCCATGAAGCTGAGTAATCCTTGCTCCGCGCTATTGTCTACAAGTCTGTCTATGCTTGGCAGGGGGAAGCTATCCTTTGGGCATGCTTTGTTCAGGTCGGTAAAGTCAACGCACATCCTCCATTTGCCATTGTGCTTCCTTACCATCACAACGTTTGCGAGCCATTCCGGATAATACGCTTCCCTAATGAACCCTGCTTCCAGGAGCTTGGATACTTCTTCGTTTATGGCTTCCTGCCTTTCCGCGGCGAAGCACCTTTTCTTCTGTCTGACCGGTTTTGCTTCCAAGTCCACGTTGAGGCGGTGAACCATGTCCTCAGGACATATACCGGGCATGTCCCTTGCTTTCCATGCGAAAAGGTCGGCGTTTCTCCTGATTAGCTGAATAAGTTCTTCCTTCTCTTCGAGCTTGGAGCTTATTGACATGGATTTGTCTGGACTTTCGTCATCGAAAAGGATGTTGATCAACTCATCAGCTGGTTCAGGTCGGCTTAAATCTAGCTCGGGCCTTTGATCTGGGATTTCGATTGCCAGGGTTTCGTCGCCCTGCTTTTTCACCTTCTGGGCTGTCAAGTAGCATTTCCGAGCTAACGTTTGTTCTCCTTGGACTTCACCTATCCCGTTTGGTGTCGAGAATTTTAACTTTAGGTGTGGCACTGATGCGACTACCCCGAGCTTCATTTGACTAGGTCTTCCCAAGATTGCATTGTAAGCCGACGGGATTTTTACCACCATGAATTCCACCATTGTCGTTGCTGTCCTTGGTTCCGTGCCTAGAGTCAGTGGGAGGGTTATCGTTCCCAGTACGGGGACTTTCTAATTTCCAAACCCGACGAGAGGTGCCAGATAGGGTCTTAGTTTGTCCTCAGTGATTCCCATGTTTTTCATTGCCTCGTAGTACAAGACATCGCTGGCACTCCCGTTGTCGATGTAGATCCTTCTTACCACATGGTTGTAAATAACGGCGCTGACGACAATAGCATCGTCGTAAGGGAACTCGATACCGTCGAGGTCGGCTGTGGAAAAAGAGATGACCTCGTCCCTCCAAGACTTCGGTCTCTTGGCTAGAGATCCGATTATTGGGTTTATAGCTCGGTCTGCTTTTTTTCTGGCTGAGCTTGCTGTTCCACCGGTGATGACGTTGATTATTCCTGCTGTAGGTCAGTTATCCCGTTCTTCGCTGGCCTTTCTTTCTGATTGGTCACGCCTCGCATCTTTTCTGTTGAAGTTGTTCGGGACTCTGCCCACTCTTTGTCTAGGTCGGCCGTCATAGACACGATGGTTCCCTTGAGGGTACCTTCTTTGGTTAATGTCTCGTGTCATGTCGTCGAACACGAATCTTTTCAGCCGACCTCTTCTCACCAGGTTTTCTATTTCATTCATGAGGTCGGTGCATTCCTCGGTAGAGTGGCCGTGGTCTCGGTGGAATGCACACCTCTTGTTTTTGGGCCTTTGGGGGTTTGGCTTCATTGGCCTTGGCCATGTTAGCTCGAGGTCCGATTCTATCTGCATTAATATTCTCTCCCTCGTTGTGTTCAAGGGAGTGTAAGTTTCATAGCCCTTCTTTTTCGGGCTTCTTCTGATCGGATACCCTCCAGGCCGGTTTGGCCTTTTTCCCCCTTGGTCTCTCTCAACCTCTCTCCCCCTTTTCTTGTAGCTTCTGAATTCTCCTTTGTTTTCTTCATTGTTTAGCCAAGTGGTCATCGTTTCTTCGGCGTTGATGTATTTTTCAGCCCGTTGTAAGAGCTCGGGCAAGGTCTTGGGGGGATCTAATGAGAGGGAGAACTTGAAGTGGAATTCCTCGTCCGTGAGACCATTCATTAGGCCGGCCACCGCCACGGACTGTTCTAAGTCCTTCACTTGCAAAGCTTCGGCATTGAACCTCGTGACATACTCTCTTAGGGACTCTTCAGGCTTTTGCTTGACCGCCATCAAGCTGAGAGTTGTCTTCTTAGCTCGACGGCTACTAACGAAGTGAGTCAGGAAGGAATGCCCCATCTCTTTGAACGAGCGTATCGATCGTGGAGTTAGCCCTGAGTACCAAGAACGGGCTGCACCCTTCAAGGTCGCCAAGAATGCCTTGCACATTAAAGGGTCATCTGCACCCTGTATTGACATATTAACACGGAAAAGTTCCAAATGATCAAAAGGGTCCGGTGTACCGTCATACGCCTCGATCACAGGCATCCTAAATCCCGGTGGCGGTTGAGCTCGCTCGATTTCTTCTGAGAATGGTGAGGTTTCAAGCAATCGAAGCTCGTCCATATGGACTTGTGTCTTGTCTTGAATCTGTCGTTCTACGGCTTCCATCCTGGCTTCCAGTTGGTCGCGAGTTTTATCCTCCGCTGTTGGTGCCGTTGAGATGGTTCTATGCGGGTTTTTCGTGGAATGGCTTTGCAGGGTTTTGTGTTTGCTTTTCTCCGCAACTTCTGGTACGGAGGAAGAGCTGCCGCTGATGTCTCCTCCCTGAGGTTGGGATGGTGGAGAGGGTAACGATTGCTCGGAGTCGTTTCTGGGCGGTGGTCGTTGGGTTGGGGGAGAAGGTGTGCTTGGACCAGCTCAGTTAGGTTCCTTAACTGTTGGGTGAGTTGCTCAAATTGCTCTGCCGTTGGTGGTGGCCGTCTCCCTTGCTGGTCATCTTGAATGGCGTATGGGCTTGCAGGAGCATCCGGTTCCTCTTCCTCTGCCGTTCTTCTTTTGAGTGCCATCCTGGACATCAACGATGGGGTTGGTAAAGGCCCCTTACCTGGCGTGCCAAATGTCGAAGTCGAGGATGGATTTCGGGGTGGATTGTGGCAGAGTTTCTTTTAGAGTTGGTTGCTTGGCCTCTGTTCGGAGATCCGGGCGCTATTTATAGGCCGAGGAAGCCCTAAGATGACGTGGGCGTAAAGAAGGATGACCTGGACAGGCTGATTCGGACTCGTCAGATCGCAAACGGATAGGATTGGTTCTGCCCTGCCAACTCGTGGTAAAGGTTGGTGAAACAGCCGAGGTTAAGTTTCCTGCCTACAGCTTGCCCGAGGTGCGTTGAGTACCGAGGTGGTGACGAGGCAGGCTTGGTCGGCGCATCAGAAGCGGACTCAAGCACTAGATAGTGTATTAGGGTCAGCGTATCAGGCGCTGATCCTGGGATCTTCGTCCGAGGTTAACATTGAGTCGTGATAACCAAGGTCACGTCATCCTCTAACAGGTCTTCTCTTTGTCTGGCCGAGGTGAAAGACTGAATTGCCCTCGTTGACCAATTACCCATTATCACTACCGATTTCCTGTAAGTCGCCATCCATCCTATGTTGCTTTGCCTCTCTTTGACTATGTATTGTGTTACTGGTTATTTTTCTTTTAAACTCGGTTTCTGTGTGGAAGGTTGTTGTGTTAAGGGTTCTTGGCTGGGTTACGGGTTCAACTTGGGTTAAATGTAATTTGGGATTTGGTGGTTTGGATATATTTAATTGGGGTTTCGGTTTAGGTTTTGGATTCCATGTTTTTTATGGGTGTATGGATAGAAATTGCATGTTGGGATGATATGAATTCAATATGAATTTCTTTATCTTATATTAAAATTGACTGAATTTTGGAAATTTCAACTACAAATCGGGTCTCATTGGCTTTGGGTTTCTTTATCTTGTTTTTTTACCTATTTTTAAATATTTTTACATATTTTTTTATATATTTTTTACATATTTTTAAATTTTTTTGTACTTTTTTTAAAAATATTTTTACTTATTTTTAAATATTTTTAAAATATTTTTTAAGAAAAAATAAATATGATTGACATGATGTCACGTCTCAAATTTTTATTGAGCATTTCAGGTCATGTCAATATTTTCAAATGGCGTTAATTTTATGTACTAAAATGTTTGACGAAAGTAAAATTTAAATATTATAACGATAATAAAAATTTAATAAATATTTAAAATGATAAAAATAATATAATTCAAAGATTAAATTATACATTAATCTTAATAATATAATAATTAGAGTACTTGTAACTTGCTCTCCATACTAAAGAGTGATCATGCGAGTACCTGCAGTGCAGCTGGACTACAAGTCTACCCTCAGAAAATCTAAATAACTATTTGCAAAAAGCATGTCATATCATCTTGTTCATCACTTAATGCCTGAAATTGACACCCTAATCCAACTGCTTGCCTCAAGTCTGTGAGTTGAGCGTGAATCCTCTTCTGGCCCCATCTCGAAAAGGAGGCTCAAATCCAACTAACAGTAACACCACCCGACCAGTAGACACTAATTATCTGATAGCGACTGACACTTTGCTTAATTTTCTAAGTAGGAGTCTCCAGTCATTTTTGATATTTTCCTCGTTCAATTGGATTTTTTTGGTGTAATCATAATATTCTTATCCATTTTATTGTTTAAAATTAATATTATTCGAATAGTAGATAGTAAATAATAAAGTTTTTCAAATAATAATAATTTTAAAAGTTGAATTATATTTAAATATTTTTAAAAAATTTATTTTTATTTCTTTCGATCATTTTTTACTATCTCATTCAATTGGATTTAGAATTTTATATCTAACTACTCATAGAATGGAAGATGTTTTGCCATGCTAACAAATTACGTCAGTCTAAAATGAAGGTGACAATGAATCAATGTCACACTCACAAGCATCAGAAGCAGCTGCTCATAACTTGAGTGCTAAACTGATATACATTACAACAAGCTAGTGGTTCCAAAAAAAATAAAATACAAGAAGCTAGTGGCACTGACACATGACTCTTCAAATTGTGTGAAGCTGAACAAAACAAGTCTCAATTCCAAAAGTAATCAAAGCTGTGGCCCTACGACAAAGACAGATCCTCTGCTTACCAAGTCTGACACTCCTTGTGCTCAACCATGACAAATGACACCAGTCTATAGCTAGCTAGATGCCAGCTCAGAGAGGGGTTTAACTCGTTTGCAAGTTCGTATTTGAGAGGGATTGGGGACTATGAATTTTGGACCATACCTTGTTGCCTTTGAGAGATGTAAAAGATAGAGGGAGTGAGGCTCGCCAAATTACAGCCAAGCACCTACGCCTGGAGGAGATTTGGGTCTATCTTAGGTTAGATATCAGGGAGTGGGCTATATTCTCATCTCTTGATGACATCAGAACACAACTTCACCAGTCCTGTGGGGTTGTGGGACTTAGCCAGATTAGATAACTGCCATTGAGACCCCACCACCCACATGCACTTTCCCTTTATGCCTTTGAGCTCATGTCTCTCTTTTACTTTTGTCTATTTATTAGCCCCATACATCCCCATGGCATGGAAGAAAGCAGAAAGAAGAGATGTATCAATAGTTAGAAACTAGGGAACATCCTTTCTTGGTTTCTTGCCAACATCCCACATTTGCAAACTCTCTGGCCAAGTTCTAGTTTTTGTGATAGTCTAAACAAGGAGGAAGATATACTGGTTTGAGAAGCCATGGAAGTGGCTGTTGAGCAAGAAGATGATCTGTTTTTTGCAGACTTGAGCAAGCAAATCTCTCTGCTAATCATGGATGATGATGAGCACACGGTTGCCAGATGCCCTTCAGTTTCTTTCCAGGTTTTTTAATTTGTCTTGCATTTTCTGGTATTAATTACTTCCCAGGTTCATGGATATGTTAAAAAAAAAAGTTTTGGGCTAAGTTGTTCTGTCAAAATTTTCAGGCTTTCTCGGGTTCAAATTACCCAATTGCACAACCTCCATATCTTCAAGAGCAAATCTGCAGAAGAGAAAGCAAAGGCACAGGAGTCTTTATCCCAAAGTCATCAAAGCCAAGAAGGAAGCATAGGCAAGGAAGATACAATTCACTCAACTCAAAGTCTAACAGGCAGCATGATAACACTACAAAAATGGTCTCTCAAGCATCTTACAATAATTCTTTTTACCCAAGGGGAGGCTAAAGGACTCAATCTTTATCAAGTGTATAACTTCACTAAAAAAATTACCACTGATCCCCTCTGTGAACAGCCAGCTGCCGAAGGCAAGGCAGATTTAAGGACTTTATAATAACATATGCATATATGTACATTAGAAATAATTGATCTGCTCCTAATCCTAATGAGTGGGTCTTGAAGAGGTTCACCAAAGGTTCTGCCTCCCTAAATCATGAACTGTATGGTGATTATTGGGAAAATTATGTACTTGTTCACTTGACGTAATTGATTTTATATATTAATTAATTTGTTCACATCTTTTCTCAATTTCATTTGCCTCTTCCTTAAGCTGTCCGGTCAATTTTATTTGGCCAAAGCGGCACAAACTTAATATCAGCATGTTGAAAATTCCATTAAGAAAGTAGCTACTAAATTTGATTAGCATAAGAAATGTTGATCTGCCACCAAAATTTACATTACATATATTAAAACCACGAATAATATGATTAGATGGATAACCTTTCTCTCCCTAACAATCATGAGGTCATGCCCTTGAAAATCAAGGGGTCCCTCATGTGATGTCACAGACCCGGAAAAGAATGGATGATGAGAAAGTTCTAAAGTTTAAGGCTGATGTAATGGTATAGTATTTGCTTAGATTATCTTTAAATAAAAGGGAGTGACATTTATTATTTATGTTCGATCGAATCTAGTACTCCTTTCTCTCGACAACTTTTACAGATCTACACCCCAAACATTCTATATGAATTATTGAAGGAGAACAATGGATGTTATATTATAGTGTGGGTCATTAGTTCACCTTCACCATATCCGCAACAGTCCAACTGGCCATTGGGAATAAGAGCTTTGGCCAATGGCCACATGCCAGACCAGCTCAGTTTGAAATCTCTCCTGATAAAGTTTTCTATTGCTAGCTGCAGCTAGGCTGTAACTTCAACACTTCTGCGTCAAATCATCTTAAAATTACTTCCTTCAAACTTTTTCCGTAGCACTCTTTAGTCTTTAGTCATGCCATGAGATTCTCGTATATAATTTTTTTTGGGTGAAATTCTCGTATGTAATTTCTTGGATTGATATTAGATCTTATAATCTTAAATATTTAAATATAATACAATGACATGATAAAACAATATTAATTATTAATATACTATTAATAGAGTTTTAAATTCAACAAACAAAAATGATGACAAGCCCATTTTATTTTTTAGTTTTTTAATATTTTTAAAATGTTATGTATTATTACTTTAATTTGGTTTGTGAAATTTAAAAACTGTATTAGATAATAATAATAATCTTAATAATAATACAAAAAAATAATTAACAAACTATGTGAATTGAAAATTTTTATAAAATTATTTTGATATTTTATGTTTAAATAAAAATTGTGACATTATAATTTTTGTTTTTTTTTTTTATATTTTGACATGAAATATCCAAAAATACAAATATGGTCCCAAACCATTGAGGGATTTCAGATCCCTGTTTAGAGTTGAGAGCATTGAGACATCAATTTTATTAATCTGGTGAAAAAAGGTGTACAAACTGATAAAGTACGTCATGATTGGAAGATCCAAACGAAAAATGACAGATGAACAGATTTGGAATCCACCCAGGAAACGTACCAAACAGCAAATCTTGCCACTTGATTGAAACAGTATGACACGGAGTGATTAGTTTATCCATTAAAAAAGAGTCCAACTAACCATTTTTCTTCACACACACTATTTTATATTATATGATATTGTTCACTGAAAGCAAAAAATGGGTGAGTAAAGAAAAAAATAGGGTGTTGTTAGTTGAGCTCATTAAAAAAAGGCAGCTTGACCATTGGATAGCTGATAAACCAACAGGTGGGTATGCTAGCAAAGCAGATTTTGCGGGTTAGGTGTGAAAAATGATTGTCATATACATTATCAGTGATCAATTATGAAGATATAAACGAGTTAAATTATTTATATATTATTTAAATTTATTCGATAATTATTTAAGTTTAATTCGTTTATTTTTGAGTTGAGGTCGAGCTCGAGTTAAGTTTAAGTTTTTTAGTACTCGATTTGAATGGCTTGTGTTAAGATGTAAACGAATTAAGTTATTTGTAAGTTATTTAAGTTCGACTCGATAATTATTTGAGTTTGATTCGTTTATTTTTTAGCTAAGCTCGAGCTTAAGCTGAGTTCAAGTTTCTTAGTACTCGATTTGAATGGCTCGTGAGCATTATTGAATTTTTTTAATATATATTTTTAATATTTTATTACTAATTTATCATTTTATTATAATAATATATAGTTAAAAATGAATAAATTAAACTTATCAAATTAAGTTCGAACCTCGAGTATTCTGTCGAATTGAGTTTCAAAAATTAAGTCGATCAAGCTTGAACCAAGTTTTGTGCCTCGATTTTTTGAATCGAGTCAAGCAGTGGTAGAGTCAAAATCTTTATCTAGTGGGGGCTAAATTTAAATTATAAAGAATAATTAAAAAATTAATTTTTTTGTATTATGTCATAATTATTAAATTTTTTACAATTATTTTTGGCATGATTTATGTAGACACCGTATTTGGTCTGAGGTCTTAACTTGTAAAAAAATAATTAATTGGATTGGGTGACATTGTATTTTAAATAATTTAGCAATTTAAATATGGATTTTTAGATTTAGAATTAATATTAATTAGGAAATTAAAATTAAAATAGGATTTAGGAATAACAAAAAAGAAAAAAGAGAAAGGATGAGAAAAGAAAATAAAATTAATTTTAGGATAGGATAATTAGATTTTTTAGGATAATTATATGGATTAATATTAAATTTGATAGAGTTAGATTAGGATTAACATAAGAATTAAATAGATAAAATATTAAAAGTAAGAGATAATTATTAGAATAAGTATAATTGTATTATGATTCTAACATATTGGTGGCTATAAAAAAGGGTTAAGGGAAGGATACAAAAAAAGAAAAAGATACGCAATCAAGCACACAACCAGCGAGTTCGCCTGTCACGCACCTTGCTCTGCTATCACTTGGACGTCGATTACCACCGCTTGCCATTGAAGAGTGAACCAACCTGTTTTGGATATACATCCTCGGGTGTCGCTTGTTGTAAAAAGGGGAGAACCGTGAAAAACATAAGGAAAAAACAAAAGAAAGCAAGGGGTTTCATTACTCATCAGGTTTGTTTTATTAACATTAATATTAATTAATGCATTAACAATATTATTAGTAAATGACTTTGTATTTAGGAGTAATAATTTAATATGAATTGATGTTTTGGACGTATTTAACCATTGGTTTGTATAATTGATTAGCTTTTAGTTTAATAACATGATTTAATAATTGGTTTTAATTTGTAAATAGAAATTTTGTATTAGAACTAATTAATTTGGTTAACAGGATTTAATAATGTAATTAATATGATAATATAACATGACAATTTAATAATTAGGATTTTCATAATATATTCTGACGACGGAGCCTCTTCAAGCAAGTCAATCGGTACTTACTTGAATACTCCTGAGGTGAGGAGATTTACTTATTGTCTGAACCAGATTGATGGAAGGATTTTAAGTAAATTTTCAATATTTTAAGCATATCGAAATTAATTTAAATTAAATTTAGAATGATTTATTGGGTATAGAGTCAATATTAGGGTTGTCATAATGTATTTAAATGATCCGACGACGGAGCCTCTTCGAGCAAGTCAATTGATACTACTTGAATACTCCTAAGGTGAGGGGATTTACTTATTGTCTGAACCAGATTGATGGAAGGATTTTAAGTAAATTTTCAATATATTAAGCATATTGAAATTAACTCAAATTAAGATAAATTTAGAATGACCTAGAATAGTTGGTACCATTTTAGGATCGACGTTGTGGGGGTGCTAATCCTTCCCCACACGTAACCGTACTCCCGAACCCTAGTTTTGAACGTAGACCAAGCCTTATCTCAAGACAAGAATAGGTAACTAATCACACCTTAGGTTTGAATGGTTGGTGGCGACTCCTAAAATTTTAAAGTCTAGCAGTTAGGTTCACGGACCTAGACGTTATGACAGTTTGGCGACTCCACTGGGGACATTAAAGAGTCAAGCCAACATATATTTTAGGTCATTAGAAATTTGCTTAGAAATAATGTTGATTTCATAATGCTTAATAATCATTTAATACACACACTTCACATGCATACATGTATAAGCCCTCAACCCGGGCTCTATCCTTGTTAGGAGGGAGAAAAGTACCTACGCCTTCATGAGGTGATAACCTCCGCATGAGCTGGCGAAAAACTCCCACTCAAATTGAACCTTTCCGCTTGTAGCCTATAATGGGTGAGGTTTGGGTGCCTTACTTGTCCAGTGTGGATGAGAGTGAGGAACAATTTGGGAACCTTTAGAACTTGAAATTATCCAAACCCAGCATAAGACTTAGCCTTAGGGTAGAACCATACTAGATTGAAGTGTAGACTCAAACCTAAGATAGGACACATGAAGGAATAAGTTTTACTTCCTCTTTTGTACTTTTTTTTACAAAAAAACAATATAGTTTTTCTTTAAAAAAAATTAAAAAAATATAGTTTTTCTTTCTTCCATTTTTCAAAAAAAAAGAAAAAAATAAAAAAAAAGAGTTTGTCTATATCATTAAGTCATGCATAGTTGTGTTTGATTTTGCATCGCATAACAACTCATTCACATAACTTTGCACTTGTCTTATCATGAGCATGAACATACTTTTGATTGTGAAGAGAGATTGGTAGACCTAAGTGCATTCCCTGTGCATTCATTTTTTATGCATAAACATATCACCATATGAAATATAATTTCAACTTAATTGTGGCACTTAAGGTATCAAAATTGCATCAGACATGGTGTTAATAGGTGAAGCTATTGAAAATGCCCTCAAGAGTGGTAAGATTGAAGCATCTATGAATGATAACAAGAGGAATGGGTTTTCAAAGAAGAAGGAAGAAGATGCACAAGCTATCTCCAACAACTCATGTCGCTCCTATACCCCTTTTTCACCTTCAGTGAATTACGCCTATTCTCAACCTCACCCACAAACTCATCATCAAAATGCTTACCAACCCATTTCCCATTCACAAGCCCCTACTTTTTCACCCAATGACCAAAAGAATACTCGAGCTAGTCGAAATGTCACCATAAACCCTATGCTGATGACATACGCAGAATTGTTCCCATAGTTGGTAAGGGGTCACTTGATTGCCCCTGTTTATGCGGAGCCTTTGAAGCCTCTTTACCCAAAGTGGTATGATCCTAATGCAAAGTATGCTTATCATAATGACAATGTTACCACTCTATTGAGAATTGTATAGGCTTGAAGAGGAAGGTCCAAGCACTTGTCAATACTGGAATTTTGAGTTTTGGGGCAAAGAATGACCCAAATGTGAAGGATAATCCTCTGCCAGATCACACAAGGGATAACGGTTAATGCTATGGCAGAAAGTGGATGATATTGATTGATTCACTGAATTTGAAGATAATAGTTGTTTCTTTGTGTCTAATTTCATTCATTTTAGGACATTTCTTAGGTAATATAGGAGGGCCTAAGCCCAAAAGGCATTAAGAATTCTTTTATGTATTGGGCCAGCTTTCATTTATTTTCATTTCAATAAAGGATTAGTACAATTCATTTTTCTCAATTCCTCATTCCAATCTTGTTCTTTTGTGTGAAACACCAATACCCATATTCTTTACATTGTTACCAAGCTTGAAAGTATCCAAATAATGAACATGATAATGGTAATGGCAATGAATATAAAATTCAATTTTGAAAGAACTGCTTTGTTTGGTTAGATGGATTTCCAGTTTGCCAAGATTGTTCAAGCAAGAAGAGAATAGAAGACATTTGTCTAAAATCTTCAACTATAGAATGTTATGAGTAAAGGTGAATCTCTACATGAAGTTCTAATTAGTTTGTCTTTGTTCAATAGATGACCTTTAATGAGAGTACTTGTATTGAGATGAGAAATGACCTTCTTTCACTATTTTTCAAGTGTGAGTAAAATTATCCATTGATTACCCCTTTTGAGCCTATTATATTCTTTTTGATATAACCCACGAAAAATCACCCTCCACACTGGGAGGCAAAGAGAATAGAAGATGAAAGATCGTGGGGCAAAGAAAACCCTTTTGTGAAAAAAAAAGAGAACGAAGACGTAAAGAGGGTTTGAATCAAGAAAGTGAAAACCCTAGTCATATTTGAATAAAAAAGGAAAGAGAAAGCAAATTAGACTGGGGCAAAAGTCCAAGTGCCTAAATGATTCATGAAAAATGATTCTTGGTTTGATGAACCTTGAAATACTTATTTGGGCCTATATTATCCTTTCTTTCATAAACCCCCACCTGAGCCTACATTACGTGCCTTAAAAGTTCATTTTGATCAAATATGAGTACTCCTATTGAAGAATAATGTGTTGAATAAAGGCATACTTACACTATGAGATGATGATCCTTTGGATGGAATTAAGACAAGCAGATCAAGATAAGCAAAAAGATTTCGTTTAGATGGAAGAAGTGGGATTCCAAAGACTCTCTTGGATCCATGTGAGCATTAAATTGGGTGAAGAAATATCTGATGTTGGGGCATGAATCAGAATGGAGAATAGATAAGAGAAGTTTCATCAAGGACAATGAAGTTGAAAATGAAGAGAAATGAATAAAAAAAAAGAAAGAAAAGAAAATGAAAAAGAAAAAAAGAAAAAAAAAGAGAGAAAAAAATGAAAGGAGGATTCAGATAGAAAACCCAAAAAGGGCAGTTTGGATCAATGGAGTGCATCTAAGTTGAAAACCTGAAAGGGCGGCTTGGATACAAGAAAAGCTAGATGTCAAAGATACTGGAGTAAGAGGATGTTTTGATAAACTCAACATGATCAGATAAAGTAGACATTTGGAAAGGAATTTTGTATTCGTTGACCAAAATCATTTGAATTTTTGTTATTTGGATACTATTACCTAAAACTTAACCTAATAATTCTAGTTTTTCCTTTCTAGCCTTTTTTCCTTCAAGCTTGGCTCGCCCTTGTAATACTTTCAGATATTGAATACTATTATTATTTTCACATATCATTCCTTTGCTATATCCTTATCTTGAGGGATTGAGAAATTGTGTTGCATTGATCTTGTAATTAGAATGGTAATGAATGTTTGCTTGGCAAAATATGTGAAAGACTCCTATATTATTTAGGAAAATGAAAGAAAATGAAACTTGTGAATGAATGGAAATTGGAAATCAAGAAAAACCAATGAATAAGAAAGAATGAATGATGAGGTCTCAGTAAAGATTTTAATGAGCAAATGAATGACCAGAAAGAGTGAATGAAGGTGAAAGAAGAAATAATGGATAAGATAAGATATAGAGGGCACAAAGACAAGAGATTCATTGGGAAAGAAACATGGAAGAAGGAAAATGAGAAAAGAAATAGGAAATATAAGGACAGGATGACAAATAGAATATGCATGAGATGGACTGATATAGAAAAACCTTGTTATTGCCACAGTTAAAGTTGAAATGTATTTCAAAGAAAACATTGCATGAATAGAATAGATTGTGTGAGTAATATTGCATGAATGACATTACAAAAATGACATTGCATAGATAGGATAGAATGCATGCATAGTTGCATACATGATGCCTTGCATGAGAAAAATTACAGACAAGGTTCCTTGAGTACAATCTATAAGACCTTCGTGCATGATTCTTCCAAATTTTGTACAAGATTTTAAAGTTTGACTGCCTGCCTACCTGTTTAGATGGAGCTTTTTTGACAAGATTTTAAAGTTTGACTGCCTGCCTGTTTAGGGTGAGCTTTTGGATAAGATTTTAAAATTTGACTGCAAATTTGACTGCCTGCCTGTTTAGGGGGAGCTTTTGGATAAGATTTTAAAGTTTGACTGCCTGCCTGTTTAGGGGGAGCTTCTGGACAAGATTTTAAAGTTTGACTGCCTGCTTGTTTAGGAGGAGCTTTTAGACAAGATTTTTAAAATTTGACCGCCTGCCTGTTTAGGGGGAGCTTTTGGGACAAGATTTTAAAGTTTGACTGCCTTTCTGTTTAGAGGGAGCTTTTTCAAAAAAAAAATTAAAAGATGTCAAAAATTAAAAAAAATTGGGCAAAATAGGTGTCTATGTCTTTGGGCAAATACTGTTTCACAGCAAATGCACAAAAAGGGGCAACTGTAGACACCGTATTTTGTCCGGGGTCTTAACTTGTAAAAAAATAATTAATTGGATTAGGTGACATTGTATTTTAAATAATTTAGCAATTTAAATCAGGATTTTTAGATTTAGAATTAACATTAATTAGGAAATTAAAATTAAAATAGGATTTAGGAATAACAAAAAAGAAAAAAGAGAAAGGATGAGAAAAGAAAATAAAATTAATTTTAGAATAGGATAATTAGATTTTTTAGGATAATTATATAGATTAATATTAAATTTGATAGAGTTAGATTAGGATTAACATAATAATTAAATAGATAAAATATTAAAAGTAGGAGATAATTATTAGAATAAGTATAGTTGTATTAGGATTCTAACATATTGGTGGCTATAAAAAGGGATTAAGGGGAGGATACAAAAAAAGAAAAAGATACGCAATCAAGCACACAACCAGCGAGTTCACCTGTCACGCACCCTGCTCTGCTATCACTTGGACGTCGATTACCACCGCTTGCCATTGAAGAGTGAACCAACCTGTTTTGGATATACATCCTCGGGTGCCACTTGTTGTAAAAAGGGGAGAACCGTGAAAAGCATAAGGAAAAAACAAAAGAAAGCAAGGAATTTCATCACTCATCAGGTTTGTTTTATTAACTTTAATATTAATTAATGCATTAACAATATTATTAGTAAATGACTTTGTATTTAGGAGTAATAATTTAATATGAATTGATGTTTTGGACGTATTTAACCATTGGTTTGTATAATTGATTAGCTTTTAGTTTAATAACATGATTTAATAATTGGTTTTAATTTGTAAATAGAAATTTTGTATTAGAACTAATTAATTTGGTTAACATGATTTAATAATGTAATTAATATGATTAATATAACATGACAATTTAATAATTTAACTTGAATTAATTTACATGAATTTTATTTGCATGACTTGTATAATATTATTTGAGTGATTTTGTATGATTTAATTAATTTGGTAATATTTGATTAATATATATATATTGAATAAATAATTTGTATGCTGATATGATTTGTTTAGTTTAATTTGTATGATATATTTTATGTTTTATATGTTTAGTATGATATTAGATAAATAAAATAATAGAAAAAATAAATTAAATTAGAGAAAAAATGCAAATCAGAATAAAATAGAATAAAAAATGAATAAGGAAATAATAAAGTTATATTAAGAAGATGAATGCAAATTATCCGATGATGAAATTCCAAGAAAGTCGAATGGTACTCCTTGAAAATTTCTAGGTGAGGAGTTTGCTCTAGACTGAACCAGATTGATGGAAAGTTTAGAATAAACTTTCAATAAAATAATATGTGTTCATTTTCTAAAATAGGAATAAGTAAAAAAAATAATAAACAATAAAAAATAGAAAATTAGTAAGAATTAGGTGTAAAGCTAAAATTAGGATTTTCATAATATATTATGACGACGGAGTCTCTTCAAGCAAATCAATCGGTACTACTTGAATACTCCTGAGGTGAGGAGATTTACTTATTGTCTGAATCAGATTGATGAAAGGATTTTAAGTAAATTTTCAATATTTTAAGCATATCGAAATTAATTTAAATTAAATTTAGAATGATTTATTGGGTATAGAGTCAATATTAGGGTTGTTATAATGTATTTAAATGATCCAACGACGGAGCCTCTTCGAGCAAGTCAAGTGGTACTACTTGAATACTCCTAAGGTGAGGGGATTTACTTATTGTCTGAACCAGATTGATGGAAGGATTTTAAGTAAATTTTCAATATATTAAGCATATTGAAATTAACTCAAATTAAGATAAATTTAGAATGACCTAGAATAGTTGGTACTATTTTAGGATGAGCATTATGGGGGTGCTAATCCTTCCCCACACGTAACCGTACTCATGAACCCTAGATTCTTTGAACGTAGACCAAGCCTTATCTCTAGACAAGAATAGGTGTCCAATCACACCTTAGGTTTGAATGGTTGGTGGCGACTTCTAGAATTTTAAAGCCTAGCGGTTAGGTTCACGGACCTAGACGTTATAACAATTTATATTTTGAAATCTATACATAATAATTTCGTTATTAATGCTTTTGAACATGATTTTTTTTAATATATACAGCTAACCTATCAGTCAACCATTGATATCTCATTGTATTATGCAACGAGTATTCAATATATTTATTTCTCAATAGATTTTCTCTACTATGACCATGATTAGAGGTGGTAAAAGTTGACTCGACCCGAAATATCCGTCCAATTAACTTGAATCCAAACCTGACTGATTTGATTTGACTAAAAAAGTTAACAACTCAAATCCAACCTAATCCGAATCAGAATTGATCTGAAACCAAATTTATCCAAATTCACATTGATCCGAACCCGACTTGATCCGAACCCAAATTGATCAGAATCCAAATTGACTTGAATCCAAATTGATTCGAATTCAAATTAACCCAAACTTGAAAAGATTCAAACTTAAATTTAATATTATCAATAAATTTTTAAATGTCAAAATTAATTATCGAAGTATTTTAATATAGAAAAATATAATTTTTTTCAATAATATGAGTGTTATATATATATATATATATTTTAATCTAGTTAAACTTAAATATTCCACTTTTATATTATATTCATTTGAACATAATGTACAATTATTTAATGGCTAATCTATATAGAGTACAGAAGTTATATCACCTACACTTGATGTCTCTAATTATTCTATAAAAAATCATGATAAATTAAAGAGATATATAGTATTGTTTTATGATATTTAGTAGAGATTATTAAATCACTTTGATTCATAAAAGTTATTAATTATTATAGATAATAAAAATAAAATGAAAAAAATGTAATTAATTTATGAATATTGGTAAATATATTATAAAGAAAACTATCATACAAATTATTAAATATTTTGATTATTTCAATCCCATTGTACTATAGGTCATGTAAGAAGAAAATTTTATTTTGATGAGTTTTGCAATTCTTAGAAATATGGTTTCAATTGATTTTTATACTAGATAAATCACATCGAGATGATCAAGCCTTAACCCAATAAACCTGTCCAATCGACCCGAATCTAAATCCGACCGACCTGAATCTAAATCCGACCAACCTGAATTGACCAAAAAAATCAACTACCCAAACTCGATCTAATTCGAACCCAAATTGATCCAAATTCAAAATGATCCAAACCTGACTTTATCCGAACCCGAAACAATCTGAATCCGAAATAGACCAATTCTCCTTGACCCAAACTCGACTTTATCCAAACCCAAAATAATCCAAACCCAAAATGATCCGATTTTTTCTTAATCCAAAATGATCCGATCCAAAATGATTCAACTCAAATTCAATCCGACCTGCTCATTTGCCACCTCTAACCATGATAATTAGTGGAATCAATATTAGTTCAATAAAAAAAAGATATACATTTTATAATTTGTAATCTAAATGATTCTTAAAGTAAAATTACTCATTCTTTTTACTTTTAAAAACTCAATTCTAAATTTAAAAAAAAAAAACCTCAATTCTAGAATATCTTTATGAAGTTGACTTTCAAAATTTGCAAGAAAAATTTCTTTTGAAAAAAATTTAACAATATGAAAATATTTTTATTTTTAAAACATATAAATTAATAAATTTTTTTGAGCTAGCAGGGACTTGAGCTTCCAATTGCCTCAAGGAGGTTTCGTCTTAAGAATCGAGATCATACTTGATACTGGATCGTGTCAACTCGACTCGATTCGATTACATCTTTATCAATCCTCAGTGAGTTAATTACATAGGTGACAAAAGCCAACCCAAACCACCCAATCTTTTTGGGGTACAAGAGGAGTCGAAGCCATTGGTTTCCCACTAGAGTAAACTGTGAAAACCAGCAACAGCTTCACTGTAGATATGGAGGCCAAGAGGGAGAGAATCCGAAATGATCTATGGGAAATCTGACTGGACAAACTCCTAAGCAAATTTGAACCGCCCAATTTCACATGTCCGAAGCCTGACTTGACAAACTCCGAAGTAACTATAAGAGGAGCAACAATTTAAAGAATGAAATGAGCTATACTTGGGACAATGAAAACCTGATTTGATCAGAAAATGAAAGGATACAAACCCCAAATATCCTCATCAGAAACCCAAAATTAGTATGAAATTACAAATGATCTGGCATAAATTTTCAAATACAATGCGACTTTGCATTGCCAATGTTTTGTAAAAAATACAGCAGAATTGAGACAGATCTGTGTATTCCCCTTTAATTATAAACCAATTCCCACCCGAAATCTCCTGCTCTGTAGAGCTATCAGACACAACAATTGAACAAAAAAATAAATCAGTAAAGCAGATACTGCATGCCTGTCTAAGGATGTAACTGCAACAAAATTTCCAAGATATTCCCAGTAAAGCCGGTATACAAAGTTGCAAAATTGTGAATATCAAGGTAAGGGTCAGACAAAATGGTCATATGGAATGTGCCTGCTGTCTGCTTTCTAAACCTGTTGGCCACTTTTTAAAAGTAAGATTAAGATGACAGAGGAAGCAAGAAGCATAGATTCTTTTTTTTGATCCAAAAGAAGCTGCTACCGTCTTTAGAGACTATAATGAACCTCAATTCAAAATCATGCTGAGTTTTAAATAATGAGTATGTTTGAAACATGGTCAGATAGTAACTCCAAGTAATTTTTCTTTATCTTCTCACTTCTTTGAAGGACAGATCGAAAGTGAAAATTACTCCTCTAAAACTAAAGCCTTCTATTTCCTTTTTCTTTCTGGTATGAAATCTGAGTAATATATCTGGAACTTAGAGTTTCTGCTTAAGCTCCCACCCAACCTTCAACGAGTTTCAACTACTTGTTTGGTATGAAGCTGGATTACAGTAGCCATACATAGTAGAGTTGTATAGTCCATGTTGCAAGACGTACCCAAAATCTTCCCACTTGAAAATTCCGGCAGAAAGATAGTCAACTCTGATATTATCCAAACTAAACATGCTGGAAAATTGACTTCATTCGTGGTTTTTTTTTTTTTTTGCCTTCTCCGGCTATCAAAGGACAGTTAAGAATTCAAAGTTTTCTCAACGGCCAAACCTCTATTCAGCCTCTGTTGTGTGTTTTTCCAGTAAGATATCAGCTTTTGTTAAAGTAACAAAAAGAAAAGTAACTTGGTTTTGAGTTTCTAAAGGAACCATGTCTTGTCTACAAATGGAGTTTAAGTCACTAGGTAGAATCAATCATATAAATAAGTGAGACTCATAACCATCTTCCATATTTTGAAATTACCTGTTGAGCTTGTGTTTCAATAAGAATGCCTTAAGGCTGTTAAAAAAAATTAAAAGAATTATCACTGCTCCAACCCAAAATGTTTTGCATAATGCACACTGACCAGCACAGGTCCATACATTTTGACAAACTTATGAAGGTACTGAAATTTTTTCTTATGAATCAGTACAGCCCACTCTCTTTTCGAATCCTGAGGCCACTAGGAAAAAGATAATCAAACAGTTCTAAAATCGGATTATATATCTTCTTGTTTTTTTTATGCAGAAAGCAAAGTAGCAAGAAAGAGGGACAATTTTTACCTTTTTATGAAGGTCACGACATTCAAGTAGAATTAATAATGGCCTAAATGGATTTCTTTAATGCACCTCTGAGCTTAGCAATCCAGCTCTGATCAGCTAGTAGCACCTCAGCAGGGATATGTACGAAAATGGAAGTCAATACTGGAGATTCTCTAAGCAATATCATCCAACTTACCAATTATACTAACTCCTCAAATCCTCTCGATTAGTAACTCCATCAGTTGGTAATTGCAGCATTTTTGCATTCAAACTACTCTAGCAGCATCCTGACTGTTTTGGCTACCAAGGAAGGAAAAATAGCCTTGATAGCACAATGTGAAAGATTGACAAATTTCACCGGATTATAACATCAACTCTGAATGGCCAAAAGCTGAAGTCTGGTTGTCTGCTTATGTCCCTTTTAAGCTCTGTATTTTCAATGAGCCGTGCAACAAAGAACTTATTTGTCGGATACACTGTTGGCACCATGTTATCTCAATTCTGTATCAGGAGTTTGGCAATAAGAGACACATATCCAGCACCCTTAATATATGCATATATCCCTTTAAGCTCCATATTTAGGATGAGCTGCATAAGAACTTTGAAGAATCTATTTGTCAATTACACCATTGCCACCAGATCTCACCTCAATCATTTATCAGGAGTGCGGCAATATCAGGCACATATCCGGCACCCTTAAGCAAAATAATTTTGTTTCTTCTTCAAGATCCATTGAGTCCAGTGCGTTCAACATATCAGAAACAATTCTGGATTTTAGCTTGACTTTGGCTTCTATATATCCAAGAACATCGCTATGCTTCTTGTAACACTTATCAATGGTAATGCTTAAATATATCATTGACATGAAAAATTTTTTTAATAAAAAAGATGTAAAAAATATTCATGATTAGAAGTGTTAATGAGAGAGTATTCTTTTAAATTAAAATCAATATAATGTTTTATATAAACTATTATAAAATTAAACGAAAATAATGATTTTAATAATAAATATTATTAAAATAAATTAAATCTTGTATAAAACACCCACTGACCTACTGTTATGTATGGAGTGCCAGTGTTGAGAAAGGGACTGCCTAACCATGATCTGCTTCTTCTGACTTCGAATTAGCCATCAAAAGTGAATATCGAAAGTTTTCGACCAAAAACAAAACACCCACTGATCCACTGTTGTGTATGAAATGTCAGTATTGAGAGAGAAACTGCCTAATCACACGTTCTGCTTCTCTCAATTTCGAATTAGCCACCGAAGATAGATACCGAAAATTTTCAACCAAAAACAAACGCCCACTGACCCAAGTCGGAGGGGATGAGGCGCAAACAGGTATAGCTATGAGCCTATGACATCACTCTGTCCACACTAAAAGCTACAATGCAGTTTCCCTGTTGTAGACACGTGGCATGAGGAGAATGAATAACAACTAACCCCCAGAATTCGCACATGAATGTAGTATAACCTCTCAGTCTCACCTCCTTCATCATCACTCGTTTCTTGCCTACCAACT
This sequence comes from Heritiera fomes, assembly GCA_032173925.1. Lineage (NCBI taxonomy): Eukaryota > Viridiplantae > Streptophyta > Magnoliopsida > Malvales > Malvaceae > Heritiera > Heritiera fomes. The sequence goes on along the minus strand of JAPDPM010000014.1, from coordinate 9,124,599 downwards.
TTCTTTCCGGAGGTTGGTAAGACTAGCCACCACCAGGATTGGGAAATGAGAATGTGCTGCCTCCACGTCATCACCTCTTCTCTCTCTTAAAAACCTTTTTTTTATTTTTTAAACCTAAAAAAACTGTACCGATGCATAGTGTTTCCATTTCCAAGCTTTAAAATGCATCAATCCTTCAAACAATCGCATTTACAACTATATAAATTAAAAAAAAAAAAAAGACAGAGAGCAACGCTCTTCGCCATTTCATATACGAAACGTAAGTTTCCTTTGAAATTCATTTTTTTTTTGAGGTGCTTGAAATATCTCTTTAGCTAAATCCGAGATATTGGCTTCTGTTTTTCATGTAATTAGAGAAAAACCGAGAGGTTTTGGTTGAGAATGGAGGCAGGAGTTTCATGCCACTCGATGAACCCGACATGGATTGACTCGGAAAGATTTGGGAGAAAACCGACCGGTGCTTTGCGGTTCGTTCGGAGATTAACGGAATCTCAGAAGGTTCGGGTGGTTGTTCCGGATCACTTTCCGGTTCGGGCATCTTCTAATCGTCATAGATCCGTCTCTTTCGAGGTTTCCTGCTCTTCTTATAAGAACTTTTCAGGTACTTAAATGCAAAATTAAAATGAACAATTATATTATAATTTTCATTTATCATATTAATAATGCTAATTCTGTTATTAAAGTCTCTTTTTTTTTTCTAATTTTGTATCCGTAATATGCTGGAATAAGTTCGGAGATGCAGATGATTTTGAATTAATATACAATTTTAGTCAGAAACCTTCAAACAAGACAGTCATCATTTCTATGTCTAAGCATAACTTTCGCTACTGTCTTTAGTCAAAACAAAAGAAATTTGATGTTCAGATAGAAAAATCAGAGTAAACAAAATTTGTATACTTGAGGAAATTACATTGTAAATTTGCAACTTTCCCACTTCTTTTCATTTTCTCTTCATAATCCACCTGATTTGAACATATTGGTTTTTGTGAGCCCAGATAGAAGTATCTTTTCTTTCACCTTTCATCTCCTCTGAATTATGAACAGAATGAATTTTATTTATTCCTTTTCTGCCAATCTCCTTTCATCTTCTCAGTTTTCTGATTAGTAGTACTATTTAACCCTTTTTTAGATTTCATGTCGCGGTGATATAGACTGGATGAAACTAGCAGTAGTATGTTGTTGTTGTTGATATTTTGATTCAAAGGAAAGTAGAACAACTCAAAGCTAGGTGGCTAAATTGATGTTGAGAATTTGAAAATCTTCTTACACATATGATTCACAACTACAATGTTTTATTTCAAAATATTGTTTTGCAGTTTCAACATTGGAAACTGGAAGCCTGAATGCGCATTATGATGAAGCCTTAATGTTAAAGGTATGAAATGATTCCTCTCTTTATTTTTAAATTTTTGGCTCATTAAGTATGTTAAGGTGATCAGATACCTTGTTTTCCTTTTTCTTTAGTCTTTTATCTCTTCCATTTAGTGTTTTGGTATCTATTCTGTTAAATTTTTTAGCTAAGGCCTCAAACACTGAAAATGGGAGCTCATTTTTTGTGCATCTGAGATTGGTTCTGCCAATGTATCTTACTTGATGTGAATAAAATTTGCAGAATAAGTCACTAGAGGTTGAGCCATATTTAAATGGGCACAGTGTATATCTTGTTGGTCAGTTTCTTTTGTCCAAGTGATTTAATTTTATGTTGTCACTGACTTGCTTACTCTGGTAGCTAAACTTTATGAATGTGGATGTGCAGGATTAATGGGTTCTGGAAAAACGACAGTGGGAAAAATTCTGTCTCATGTACTTGGTTATTTATTTTTCGACAGGTTTGAACTGTGATTGTTTATCAGTTCTGAATCATCTGGTTGAAACCTTCATTCTTCAATAAGGCACTGGAAAGAAGAAAAAAAATGTGCTCAAGCTATGGAAACATTACTCTTTAGTTTCCTAGTTCTTCTCTGTGTCATAAGTGTTCTTTTGTACTGTATAGTGTAATCAAATTTAATTCCCTTGTTCCCAAGGTGGTGAGGGGTGTCTTGGACAATGCATCAATTGAATAATTTAGGCATTGTTACGTCCACATTAGATTCTGCTATTCAAGGGATTTGGTCTACTTTCAATAACATAATTATCTAGGTTGAATATTGCAGAAGTGGTATTCCTTCCTGGTGTCTACCTATTTCCAATGTGATGGACTGCTAAACGGGCTTTTAAATTTCTGTCTTAAAAATATCTATATTCTACAATTTTCAGTGATGCATTAATAGAGAAGGAGGTAAATGGATTGTCTGTCGCTGAAATATTTAAGCTTCATGGAGAGAGTTTCTTCAGAAAAAAGGAGGTTAGTCAGCAAACTTATGCTTGCATGTCTTCAATGTATTTTATTTGAATTCTTACTTATGTTGATGGTGCATGTAGAAAAGTAAGCCATTATTTTCCAAAAATGGGAGGTATTCTGTGCAATACTTTCATGGAAATCTATTTGGATTGGTGGTTTGAATTTCTTTTTTTAATTTAAATTTAATTTGGGTTGTAATGCCTTTATTTTAATCTTAAATATTTTTTGTGATTCAGTCTCTTTTTTTATTTTAAATTTAGTTTAATTTTGTCTTTGTTATCTAAAACTGCATAGGCATGACAGGGTTGATGTCTGCTTATATGTGCTATCAGTGAAGATTGTAAACTAGTTTTGATCTCACTAAAGCAGGATGTTTGCTGCTGGTCACATACAAGATTGAATAATATGAGTTTCCTTCGTAGGAAAACCTAATTTAAAGTTTTCTTAACATGTCAAAGTATGAAGTTGGCTTATTATCTCAATAGGAATCTTTATAGTTCTGCCATTAGTTATAGAAAATTATTGCAGACATGGAAATTAGACCAACATACAAAATTGGTTTCAACTAACATGACCATGTTAGATTCACTAATGGAAGGGGAGCCATGGTAAGCCAGATGGAAATTTTTTGAAATATTTATGTATTAGACAAATTGTTAGACTGATTTTAGTCTAAAACCATTGCTTATAATTACTTTGAGGACCATTTCCATCCTCATGTCTCTTTGGTATGAGATAGTAGATATCTTTAGCAGTTAATTTACATGTACATTTTCCAATTAAATAAAAGCTCTTATATTATGCTTCCTGTCTTCAAGACTGAGGTATTGCAGAGGCTCTCTTCAAAGAAAGAGCTTGTTGTTTCTACTGGCGGAGGTGCAGTTGTACAGGATGAGAACTGGTACACTGGAATTTAGTTAATTCAGATTCTTCACTTTCCATGGGTGGATTTCCTGTTGTTTCAGCTATAAAAGTCTGAAACTCTTCTATTTGGTTTCTCAGGGATTATATGCAGAAGAAAGGTATATGTGTCTGGTTAGATGTACCCTTGGAAGCCTTGGCACAGAGAATTGCTGCAGTAGGTACCAATTCTCGCCCGCTATTGCATTATGAACCTGGTGATCCATATACAAAGGTAGTCCATTGCTGATTTTATTTACTTTCCTGCTTGTACTTGGTGTTATATCGTCTGGTGAGTTTTTGACATTATGACCCTTTTTCAGGCTTTGAAGCGACTGTCTTATCTTTTGGAACAGAGAGGTAAAAATTATGCTAAAGCAAATGCCAGGGTTTCCTTGGAAGGTATGTATACACGAACCTGTCTCACAATTATGGTTTATGTTACGTCTGGCAAGATCTTGTGAAATGTATCTGAAAGTTGACTGCTTGAACTGTATTGGTGCTCATTTCTTCCAACATGTTTTCATTCCTTGACTAAGTGACATACTCTTTGATGTCACAATGTTTCTTTACTTTCTTTTTCCGTCCAGTTCCCCTTGTATCTTGATTTGACAAGGCATGTTCTGCTCTTGTTGCTTCAGTTTTTCTAGGGATGACTTTGCCTTTAATAACCCAAGTTTTCCAATTTTTCCAGAAATTGCAGACAAACTAAGTTACAAAGATGTATCAGATATTACTCCAACAGAGATCGCAATCGAGGTCTCTCTCTCTCTCTCTCTCTCTCTCTCTCTCTCTCTCCCCTAAGTTTTTTTTTTGCTCCTGTTATTCAATTAAGATGTTGGCTAAATGGTACTACTATCTTGTTAGGCACTGGATCAAATTGAAGGGTATCTAAAGAAGGAAGGTGGCACGGCCATTGCAGGATTATAGTATTGACAAAGTTCTAAATATGGTGCCTAAATTTCATTTTATTTGTATCATAGCATGTCAAATGTTCCTCGTCTTCTTAGGTTAGGGCCGCAGGTGGTGCATTTTGACTTACCAATGAAATTATGTAAATCATCTTTGCGGATTTAATAATGTTTGGTAGAAAAGAAAAGACAATCAATGTGTTTGGCAGGAGAGAAAAATATGAACTTAAAAACTTTTATGTTTCTATTTGGACTTAGACGAACTGTCTAGTAGTTTTCCTGTACAAACTGGAAAGGTTTTGTGAGAATTTTTTTTTTCAATTATCATAGTTTTTTTTTCTCATTGGGTAAACCAATCTTTAAATAGAGAGCTTTGTAGGTTGTAACAATTTCCCTTTCCAAATAATTGAAGTAAGAAGCTTGAAGCTGACAACATTTTGGGGATGAAAATGGTGTCCCTGTGATCGTGACTCTGAAAGTCATCTCCTAAAAGCCTCGTCTACCTGACCTGGCTGCCGATCAGCTCAGCCTTATTCATCAATGAAACATATAGCACCAAATGGCAAATTCATCGTAGTATCAGAAACAATTGAAACCATGTAAGTTTAAAAATTCAGCAGAGCAGAATGACAATGATAGCACAGCCATCAAGAATTCAAGAACAAGGTTCTTGATATCCTGCTTTATGCTAAACTAGGCGTCAGTTCAGACTTGAGAGCTACCTTGATTTTTTTTTCTCCCACACAAAGCAGCAATTAGTGTGAAAATCCAATTCAAGCTGTGCGAAGTCTAGGTACGAAAGAACAATCATCATGATTGAACACAAGGAATCATTCATCATGCAGGTTATGCTTCCCATCCCCCAATTATAAGGACTCCATATCTATAGCTGTGCCAATTGCATTCTCCAAGCAAATTCTTAGAGCATTAAACTGCAATGTAATTCAAGAAAAATGACACAGTAATAAGTTCCAACTCTCAAATTAAGCATAACTCCACTGCTTCATTACTATAATTGGTAACGTTTATACCAAAATTAACATCTATAATCTCACTTGAGTCTCATCTCCCTTAATTTACCTGCCTTCTGATTCTATCAACTCTAATTTTTTCCTTTCCGGTATCGCCACATTATATTATTGTTTCCCTGGAAGGGAGATCCCGCCTACACAGTCAAACACCCTGCTTGTATTACATACAACTCCTGATTTCAAATACCATCAGACCAGTCGTTAGAATCAATGTCATAGAACAATCCGTCCACAATCTGGTCGATCACAGAATCAATAAACGAGTTACAACTGAGAGTGAAGATTCGGCCTACTTTGTTCCGAGCACTGGATAACCAAGCAAAAGCAGCAGCACAAGTCATGGCCCCTAGGCACGCGCCGACAGCTTCAGCAATCCCTTGCAACTCCATCTTCCTAAACAGGGAGTTTCCCGTCACGAACTCTGTTGTCACTGTTGCTGCAAACACAATCTGCAAAAAATAAACCAGTAGATTGTTTACTCGTTAACCAAAGCTTCAAAATTGATAGGAAAGCATGACAAATCTTAATTATTATCTTTGGTACTGTGATTTACACTACAATTAATAAAAATTGAGAACCCTTGGAATTATAGAGCTGATTCATTGGACCAATAAATTTTAATTACAATAACTATCCGAGATGAGATTAAACAGGCTACGAATTACTAGATGGAACTGAAAAAGAGCAAGAATAACATTCACTTGTCCTGTTCAAAGTTCAATATATTTCTGGTAAAACTCCGAACATCCACTTGGTTGATCACTTGGGCTCAGTAATAAAACTCTTTTACAGAAACGCAGTATTCTGTTTAGCAGCGAGAGAACCTAATTACCATGGCAAGGCGACCAGAGATGATCTCGAAGTCTTGGCTCTTCTGGGAACTCTCAATATATTCCGATAAAGTCTCGAAAAATGGCGTCACTTCAATGCCCTCGCGGGCCTCTTCCTTTCTCATCTTCATCACCCCACCGCGATCCGAAGCATACGATCTTAACGTACACAACCTCGGCTGCAACACTATCTTTCCATTCTCAGCTTCACCCACTTTCCCTTTCTGAACAGGAACCGGAACCTGACCGCCCAATTCTCTCCCAGGTGTAGCCCCAGGTCTATTGGACAGTAGCTTACAGTGGATTGCACGTGCCACAGTGGCCATTGGAAGAAAAAGTTATTCTGTTCTTGCTGTGATTCCTAAAATCTTGGGGTGTTTTGAGGATGTGTCCTTGGAATCTTCGTGGTGAATGGTGATCTTATCTATGAATATAGGTGTGGGATTCTCTGCCTCCTTTATTATTGGCTGGTAGGTTGCGTAGGAAAGAGAACTTTCGTTCGATAACGTGGCTTTCAGAAAGAAGGAATAGCATTGTGGGTTCTGCGTTCAACGACCCGTCGCTGTATCATAAAAGTGATGCTTTTCTTTGGCGTGTTGGAGATTATCATTGCTTTTGTTGGTTACTTCGGCCCCTTTTCACGGCCCCAGGGCTGTAATGGGCTAAGTTTGCTCTGGTTTGGTTCAGATAGTTCGGCGAGGCGTTGCGGCATGTACTAGTAAGTAATATCCTCCAAGTAGTAACGATTTTGATTCTACTTTTCCTTTCAATTGGTTATTTGAACTCAACATATTGGGATTTATTAGATATCTTCAATACGCAATGATAATACAATACGAAAAAATATATTAGTAATATATGTTAAAATTTGATAAAAATTATATATGAATAATGTAAAAGTTAAAAAAAAATTGTTTTGTATTTAGTTTGTCAGTATGAATTTTAATATGATAATTTTTGTGTTTTTCACAATACTTATATGATTTGAGAAAATACAAGTACGAAACATATACACAAATTGTCAGATCTGAAATTTATCTTTTTAAGACATTTGGTTATTAGTTATAAAATTAGAGCTATTTAAACTCAATTAAGTTCAATTCAATCAACATTCATCATCAACTCAAATAAACATATTGAAATTAGAAACTTGATTTCTAGGCTAGTAGCATTCAAGTAAAAGTTCAAAATTAGAAGTAAGTTTGCAAATATGAATTTAAAATACATTACTCTACCATGGCTGTTTTCTAAGTAGACTATTATATTATGATATTTAAAAACTCGATTTTACTTGCAAATTGCTTCAATAAAAATTTAAAACGTTAAAATTTAAATTCTCATTTCTCAATCTAATTGAGCTGAAGTTTTATTCAACACTTTATGAGTCAAGATTGAACATTTGTTGAGTTAAACTTGATTAACACACCAATGATTAATTCATATATATGTATATGTATCTATGCATACATATACCGGTGACAAATTATCTTTAAATATTGAAAATTTTGGAATATTGATCCTTATATTTTTCAAACCAAATCAAAAACTCAAAAAACAAAGGAAAAAAATAAAAGAAGCCATTGCGTCAGATTACTACTAGAAAATTAACTTAAAATGATGTTAACGTTATGGCTGTATGTCATCACATTACGTGATGTCAATTGACCTAAAAATGTATAGGGATAAAATGTCAAATACAAGTATTTTATTTTTCATTTTGGCTCTAGCGTCCAGGAAAGCCATTCGAATTAAATAGCAGAACTTCGAAGGGATCTTCAACTAGTCTGAACTGTGGGACCTTTAGGCACGCTCTGCCTCGTAGGACTCCTTGGAGCTTGATCCAACAAATGGTGCTGTCTTTTGTCGTTGCCGTCTGCAAATCAACACAACAGCAGCAGACCTATGGTAATTGGATAATTAACTTAATAGCTTCTGGCAGCATACTAGACCTACTCAAGAATCGAGTTATTTGTCTAAATTTAAAGGTCTGTCGATATTTAGTTTGGTTGCGACAAAAATATATTATGTATTTAATAGGTTTGAGCAAAATTTTAAAGTCCAATAAAAAAACAAGCCGGGTATGAGCTTGACTCCTTGAAGCCGGAACCCAACCTGGCCCCATACACAAAATAAAGTTAAGAGTATTTAAATATATTTGCTAGGTATATTGTAATTATATGTATATAAAATACATCTTCAGATTTTGTTTTAATGATCCTCTATCCCCAATTTTGTTCCACTGATCCTCCATCTCAAATTTTGTTTGCTTGCCAGTCACTGTTAAAAAGGGAGTGGTCTTGCTCATTTAAACACATCTTAAGATAGGCAAATTCTTGTGTGGATTTTATAGCAAACAAAGCTTATGACAGCCAATTTGAACTACAACAGTTTGACAACCCTCATGTAGGTTTGGGTCTTTACTAAAATTTGATATTATGGGTTTAGGCTCAACTAGAGCCTAAAAATTTTTCCTTATTCTGATGTACCCCAAAAAATTATATGTACATAAAATATTATTGATTAATAAACATGATTATATATATTTAATATAAAAATTGATATGCAAATTTTGACAAATCAAATTAAACTTCATAGGAACTAAAAGAATAAAAAAATAAATAAACAAAAATTAAAATACTAAAAAATAAATAAAATAATATTCGAGCGGGTCAAACTGGACTAAGGCTTGCAATATAAAATAAAAAACGGACTTGGACTAAAAGTTAAGTTCGAATTTTGGGACTGGACTTGGGCTTGCATATGAGTTGTTATTATATATACATTAGGCCCAACCCAACCCTAACCCGAGCCCGCCCATGATCAAGTCTATAACAGACCGAAGAAAAGAAATACCTCAAAAGATTGAATCTTGGATTTTTCCCATCTTCATTTCCTAAAAATGGAAAGATAAAGAAATCAAAGTTTTCAAATGATTTTCTCTCATTTTCTTTTGCGGGCTTACCTAATATCATTTTTGCAAGATATGAAGGATTCAAGCATAAGGCAAAGTCTCTTCTTGAGATTTTGGGCAAGCTTCCACATAGTGTACAAAATTTTATGGTTATAGCTAGTAGAGAAGCTGAAATAGTTTAGCTTTCTTTTTTTCGGTTCAAAATAGTGTAGCTTTTATATGACAGATAATTAAACATGATTATGGGTCAGACTGAATCCAATGAGATTATTAAAGGGCTATAAACAAGTATGAACTCAGCTCGATTATTCATGTTTGATTTTCAATCCAAACCCGCTTTTAGATGTATTGTATGAATTCGTGTTTGATTTTCCATCCAAACCCGTTTTTACATCTATGGTAAGAATTCGAGTCAGACTCATGGTTTGGACTGTGAACCATCTCCCATAACATGGGCTAGATCTGTCGTGATCGACTACCTCTTGCTTGCTATCCCAACACTCGTTCACGCGGGAAAACCTTTGCCTAGTTATTAGCTCGTGACTTCATTATATTAAAAAAAAATAAAATGTATGTCCAACTAACATTTTTTTTGTTGACTTCCCTAAGAAAAGTTGAAAATGGAAATGGGCTCTCATTTGAATATATAATATTCAGCAACAGTGATATTCATTCCTATCCAAAACATACAAGTTTGTATGTTATCAAATAAATAAATAAAAGTTTGTAGAAATATTATTTTCTTAAATAAATGAATCAAAAAATTGGCAACAATTGATTATAATAGGGAGAGTTTACGAACAATTAACAAATTCAATGTACAAAGCAATTCATCAAACATAAATCCCTAAATTAATAGCATATTTAAACCAAGCAAGGCTAAGCTTGGGTTTCAAATGGCAAAACCTAGGTAATAAGGTTAAAAAAATAAAGTTCTCATGCATTAGTATAATCAAGTATCTACATTTATTTTTAAAAATAGTGTTAAGAAAAATAAAGTTATCATACATTAGTATAATCAAGTATCTATATTCATTTTTATCTTTTATTATGCAAATGTACGAGAACATCTAATAAGAATTTTCATACAAGGGGCAAAATGTAGATACTTAATTTTGGTTACAAATTTTTTATCTACGAGGTTTCACTAAAATCATTTTATAATGGAAGTAACTCAGAACAGGTAATAAGGTTGTTTTACTAAAGGTCCTTCACAAAACAACATCACTTCAAAACAACTCTTTTAAAGAATAGCTCTGTCAAAGAATAACTCATTCACAGAATAATTCTTCTATAGAACACTAATACCAAAAAGAATAAGTGAAAATAACCTCAGAATTGGGCAGGATTTTTGTGTTAACTTTACTATTGGATGCTTGCGAGTTTGGCTTAGTGGCTTATATATGGAGATAGTTAATAACTCTTCTCTGAACTTTTCACTAAAATGTGAGAGATTTTCCCTATTTCTTTCATAACAGAGTATTAGACTCTTATGTGAACTGCTCATTATCTCCAAAAGTGAAACTGTAATTAGGCAAAATAATAACTGTTTTTTAACTGTCAATTCTCGTTATTATACTATAATGCTAATGATATGTAAGTCATATTATTGAAACCTATATATAGGACTATTCTTGAAGGGATGTTTTGCACTAAATATTTGACTAAACACTACCAGATTCACTCTATAATCCTCTCTTCTCAGCCTTGTTCTACTTTCTTCTCAACCTTTTACCATCACTTGTCACTGTAATCATTCCTCAAGCTCTACTTTAGTCTTCTTTTCTTCCTTCTTTTGGCACATCCCACTTTATTGGTTTGCAATGTTTTCTCTTCACATCAAAGAACTCATTTTATATTTTGGTGACTCCACTGAGAAAGAGCGATTTTATTGCTTAAAATTTTTTTTAAACCTTTAAGATGCGTTTGGTATGCAGGAAATAATCACTTTGCGCTGCAATTGAATTAGGTCTGCAAAATTTTATAGCGTTTAGTAAAATTTTTGTGACTGCTAAGTTGATTCCCTATTGCAAAGTGATTGCAGCCAAAATTGGCTGCAACGTTACTTTGTAGCCAATGAGCAAAACATTAACTTGATTATACCCTATCCAAGAAACCCATCCTTTTATCTCTCAGCTTATCTCTCGACTATCTGTTTCTTGTCACCTCTCTTTCTCTCTGGTTGAACATCATTTTTGCCTCTCTCTCTAGTTGCACATCATTTTGCTAAGAGCAAGAAATGTGAGATGCTATTATGGGTAGTTCCTTCTCTGGGAACTCTTTCATTTAATACTGTTGTTTTCATGTTTTTTCTTTCATTTAATATTGTTGGTTTTTGTATTTCAGTTTATTTGTTTATGTCGTAACGGCTTCGCGCTCGACGATTTTGAAAAACATTTAAAAACGAAAAGGAGTCGCCACCAATCTTTTTTGTCTAGGTGTGATTGGTCACCTAAAATATCTATCTTTTTAACAAAATCTCAAAATTAATTAAGTTTTATTAAAAAGACAATTTTTGGTCTTCGAAAAACAAAATTTGGGTTCGGGGGTACGGTTACGCATGGGGAAGGATTAGCACCCCCACAACGCCCGTTAAAAAACGGTACCATCAGAAGCACATGGTATCTTTTGATTTTAATAAGATAGTCTTGGCTTTTGTTTATATGAAAAATTAGCGCATTTGTTTGGAGAATTACTGTTACAAAAAGATTCGTTGTGAAAATCAACATGAACACCATTTATTGAAAAATTAAATCAAATATCCCAATACACTGGTAACATTTGAAATAATCCCTCTCACCTAGGGATCAGTCAAGAAATCACTACTTGTGAGTCTCATGACATCCCATCCTCGGTGGTGCTCACGCTATTTTATAATTGATCGTATACATGTAGTATGAATAAAGATGCATGGCGTGTATGAAACTTAAAGAAATTTTATTTATTTTTGATTTTATTAATGAAACTCTTGCTATTGAGAAATTTGGCTAAATATCCCAATACTCTGTTAACATTTAGCTAATTCCTCTCACCTAGGGATCAGTCAAGAAATCACTACTTGTGAGTCTCATGACATCCCATCCTCGGTAGAATTCCATTTATTATTTTCCTTTATTTATGCACATGATACTAACATATGTTTTATGATGCATATGGAATTATGAAAAGAATTTTTATTTTGATTTCTATTAATGAAATTCTTAATATTGAGAAATTTAACTAAATATCCCAATACTCTGGTAACATTTGGCTAATTCCTCTCACCTAGGGATCAGTCAAGAAATCACTACTTGTGAGTCTCATGACATCCCATCCTCGGTAGAATTCCATTTATTTTCTTATTTTTATTATATTTATTTGTTTACTTATTATTTTCTACCAATACATCAAAAATACCTAAACAAATGCATGGAAAAAAAGGAATTATACCCTCCTCGGGCGGGCGAACTACTTGAACGAGAGAACTCCTTGCTCGGGCGAGCTCTCTGATTCTGCTTCCTTTTCCACAGGCGGGCGAGCTCTTTGACGAGCGAACAAACTTGCGTATTCTTCTCTCTTTCTTTGACGGGCGAACTCTATGATTGGGCTAGCTCTTTGGGCAGGCGAGCGAACTCACTGATTCTACACTTTCCTCGGTCGGGTGAACACACGAACCTTTGTTAGGTCCAATGGGAACAACAAGTGGCTTCTGCCCTTTTCTCAGCGGGCGAACGAACACGTGGACTGACAAGGGTGCTCGCGGGTTCGGTTCCTTTTTGGCGGGCGATCTTCTTGACTGGCTAACGAACTCGCGGATCTCGTTTATCTTTCCACGGGCGGGCTAACTTGCGCGGATTTTGGTTGGATCAAGTCAACACGCGGGTGGCCTTCTTTACTCTTCTTATTTTTAGCTATAAAAAGGCAAACCCTTTTTCACAACCCGTTTTTTTTTTGACTAGTTTCCTTGCCACACACACAAAAAGCTAAAACTCATAACCCTCTCAGCCTCTCTTTCGCCAGACCACTGCCGACCACCCTGCAACACCTTGCGACGGTCTCCGTTGGTTTTTCGAACAGCCCTAAAAACACTCCTCCCAACTTCCTCTTCTCAGATCTGGGATTCGTTTTCCCCGAGAACACTCCCAACCTCACGGATTTGAGCACGCCGAGAGCCTCCTTTCCCCCTTTTTGTTTTGTTTTGTTATTTTTGGTTTTGGATCTGGTTGTGTTTTTAGTTGTTGTTGTTGGGGGTTTCAGATCTGGGCTTTGTGTTTGGAGGTTTTGGTGAAGTACTGGGTTCGAATGGTGTTTTGGGGTTGAGGTTGATGGTGGTCGTATGGTGCTTTGAGGTTGGTATTTCTGTGTTGAGAATGGGGTATCGGTTCTGTCTCCGAAAGCCAATCCTCCCGTTCCCTCTGCTTGGTTCTCTTCTTGAACCCGTTTGGAACCTCCTCCCCTAGCCTTTCAGAGTCACAAGATCTATAGGCCACTATTGGATCAAGATTCACGGGATGGGGGGAAGCTGACTCGGGGTGAGGCTGTGACAAGGGAGTGGTCTGGTTGCCGGCGGCAGTATGGGGGGTAGATTTGGGTAGGTTGAGCATTAAATGAGATGAGAAATAAAAGGAGTAAAAATAAAAATAAAAATAAACAATAAACAATAAAATACAAATAACAATAAAAATAAAATAAAAATAAGAATAAGATAGAATTAATAATACTAATAATAACATATAATAATATTATAAACAATAACAACCGAAATAATAAATACAAACATATATATATATATATAAATGTTAAGACAAAATTAGGTGTCTACAGCTGCCCCTCTTTGCTTATTGCTGAGGATCAGGAATAGAGCAAAGATAATAGACACTGATTTTGTCCAGCTTATAACCCCTCTTTTTCTTTTCTTTCTTTTCTTTTTTCTTCTTTTTTTTAAAATGTGCTCCTCTTGCAGCAGAGGCGATGAAACTTTAAAAAATTCTTCTTTCTGAAAATGTGCTCCTCTTGCAGCAGAGGCGATGAAACTTTAAAAATCATTTTTCTGAAATGTGCTCCTCTTGCAGCAGAGGCGATGAAACTTTAAAAATTCTTCTAAAATGGGCTCCTCTTGCAGCAGAGGCGATGAAACTTTAAAATCTTTTTTCTAAAATGAGCTCCTCTTGCAGCAGAGGCGATGAAACTTTAAATTCCTCTTTTTTTTTGAAATGGGCTCCTCTTGCAGCAGAGGCGATGAAACTTTAAAAATCCTTTTTCTGAAAATTTGCTCCTCTTGCAGCAGAGGCGATGAAACTTTAAAAATTCTTTTTCTGAAATGTGCTCCTCTTGCAGCAGAGGCGATGAAACTCTAAAATCTTTTTCTGAAATGTGCTCCTCTTGCAGCAGAGGCGATGAAACTTTAAAAATTCTTCTTCTGAAAATTTGCTCCTCTTGCAGCAGAGGCGATGAAACTTTAAAAATTCTTCTAAAATGGGCTCCTCTTGCAGCAGAGGTGATGAAACTTTAAAAATCCTTTTTTCTGAAATGGGCTCCTCTTGCAGCAGAGGCGATGAAACTTTAAATTCCTTTTTTTTTGAAATGGGCTCCTCTTGCAGCAGAGGCGATGAAACTTTAAAAATCCTTTTCTGAAATATGCTCCTCTTGCAGTAGAGGCAATGAAACTTTAAAAATTCTTCTAAAATGGGCTCATCTTGCAGCAGAGGCGATGAAACTTTAAAATCTTTTTTCTGAAATGGGCTCCTCTTGCAGCAGAGGCGATGAAACTTTAAATTCCTTTTTTTTTTAAATGGGCTCCTCTTGCAGCAGAGGCGATGAAACTTTAAAAATCCTTTTTCTGAAAATTTGCTCCTCTTGCAGCAGAGGCGATGAGACTTTAAAAATCTTTTTTTCTGAAAATTTGCTCCTCTTGCAGCAGAGGCGATGAAACTTTAAAAATCCTTTTTCTGAAAATTTGCTCCTCTTGCAGCAGAGGCGATGAAACTTTAAAAATTCTTCTAAAATGGGCTCCTCTTGCAGCAGAGGCGATGAAACTTTAAAATCTTTTTTCTGAAATGGGCTCCTCTTGCAGCAGAGGCGATGAAACTTTAAATTCTTTTTTTTTAAATGGGCTCCTCTTGCAGCAGAGGCGATAAAACTTTAAAAATCCTTTTTCTGAAAATTTGCTCCTCTTGCAGCAGAGACGATGAGACTTTAAAAATCTTTTTTTCTGAAAATTTGCTCCTCTTGCAGCAGAGGCGATGAAACTTTAAAAATCCTTTTTCTGAAAATTTGCTCCTCTTGCAGCAGAGGCGATGAAACTTTAAAAATTCTTTTTCTGAAATGTGCTCCTCTTGCAGCAGAGGCGATGAAACTTTAAAATCTTTTTCTGAAATGTGCTCCTCTTGCAGCAGAGGCGATGAAACTTTAAAAATTCTTCTTCTGAAAATTTGCTCCTCTTGCAGCAGAGGCGATGAAACTTTAAAAATTCTTCTAAAATGGGCTCCTCTTGCAGCAGAGGCGATGAAACTTTAAAAATCCTTTTTTCTGAAATGGGCTCCTTTTGCAGCAGAGGCGATGAAACTTTAAATTCCTTTTTTTCTGAAATGGGCTCCTCTTGCAGCAGAGGCAATGAAACTTTAAATTCCTTTTCTGAAATGTGCTCCTCTTGCAGCAGAGGCAATGAAACTTTAAAAATCCTTTTCCTTTGGTCTTCTTTTTTCTTTATTCTTTTTTCTTTTCTTTCTTTCTTTTCCTTATCTTTCTGCTTTTCTCTTCGTTCTTTTCTTTCTTTTTCTTCTCTTTCTTCTTTTCTTTTCACTCTTTTCTTTCTTTTTCTTCTTTTCTTTTTATTCTTTTCTTTCTTTTTCTAAAATTTTTTTTTCAAAATCTCATATGTTCACATTTTTCAATGTTCGGCAGATGCAATAATCCCTGATGCAAATGCAACAATGCCAATGCACCCCTTTTTTTTCTTTTGGTGTTTGAATTCTGCTAGTGTGGATGAAATGCAAGTGCATGCGTTGGCAAAGCCATGCAATTCCTATTGTGGTAATCAAATTCCCAGAACTGTCCTTTGTGTCCTTTGATCTTTTTACCCGTGGTTCACCAGTTTCGAATCGGAGCTGGTTCATAACGTGTACTGTCACAATTTCTAATTTCATTCCCGTATTTCTCTCTTTTCCTCCTTCCTTTCCCTTTTCTTTCTTCCTTTCTTTTTACTTTTTCTTAGTAATGTTAGCAGGTAGATTATCGTTTTAATCATCCTCTTCCTTTCAATTTGATTAACAAACACCATGCATTCTTGTACTTTTTCGGTCAGTTGTAGAACAATCAATTTTAGAAAAAACATTTATTATTGGGCTGATAAGAGAAAATGACAACAAAAGTACAGTTGGGTAGCGAAAGCCACAAGGGTCGAACGATGAATTTTAAGGAATGGTGACCAAAACAAATAATGAATGTCCAGATAACCCTTCACGAACCAAACCGGTGCTTTCTTTGGAAAGAACTAATCCGTTGATGCCCCCTGTCACACTGAGTTCATCCGGCTGATGCCATGCTCCTCATGATTTCAATCTCAGGCATTGATCTTTTCACATCTAAGCCGCCTTTTCAGGTTTTCAACTTAGATATCCCCCTTTTATCCAAACTGCCGTTTTTGGGTTTTCAGTTTGAATTCTTCGTTCATTTTCCTTTTCTTTCTTCTTCTTTTTTTCTTTTTTCTTTTTTTTTCTTTCTTTTTTTCTTTTTTCTTTTTTCTTTTCTTCTTTTTTCTTCTTCTTTTTCTCTTTTTTTTCTTCAAGCGTAGTATTTCTTCACAGCATCGGAATTTATCGGATTAGGCAGATCCTTCCCATCCATTTATGTTAAGATCAACGCCCGGCCTGAGAACGCTCTTTTCACTACATATGGCCCTTCCCAATTTGGTGTCCATTTGCCCCGATTATCGTGGTGATTCGGGAGGATCTTTTTCAACACCAATTCCCCTTCACGGAAATGCCTGGGTCGAACCTTTTTATCGTGGGCCCGCATCATCCTCTTCTGGTATATTTGACCGTGACATAGTGCTGTAAGCCTTTTCTCTTCTATAAGGTTCAATTGTTCAAAACGACTTCGAACCCATTCAGCCTCGTCCAAGTCTAATTCCATTAAGACTCTTAGGGAGGGGATTTCTACCTCAACAGGCAGCACCACTTCCATGCCGTAAACCAGAGAAAAAGGAGTTGCCCCAGTAGAAGTACGTACTGATGTTCTATAAGCATGCAAAGCAAATGGTAGCTTCTCGTGCCAGTCTTTGTATGTGCTTGTCATCTTTCCCACGATCCTCTTAATATTCTTGTTAGCAGCCTCAACAGCTCCATTCATCTTCGGGCGATACGGGGCTGAGTTGTGGTGTTTGATTTTGAACTGTGCGCACACTTCCTTCATCATGTCATTGTTCAAATTGAGGGCATTGTCCGATATAATCCTTTCTGGGAGCCCATACCGACATATTATCTCCTTCTTTAGAAACTTACAAACAGTAGACTTAGTCACATTTGCATAAGAGGCAGCTTCCACCCATTTGGTAAAGTAATCTATCATCACGAAAATGAATCTGTGCCCATTTGATGCCTTGGGAGAGATGGGTCCAATCACATCCATTCCCCACATAGAGAAGGGCCACGGTGGTGCCATGACATTCAGTGATGCTGGCAGAACTTGAATCCTGTCAACATAGATTTGACACTTGTGGCATTTTCTAGCATAATCTATGCAGTCTCTTTCTAGTGTAGTCCAATAATAGCCTGCCCTCATGATCTGTCTAGCCATGAAATGACCATTTGCATGTGCCCCACAAGTTCCATCGTGTACCTCTTCAAGAATCCTTTTGGCTTCAGACGCATTAACACATCTCAACAACATCTGATCTCTACCCCTTTTATACAAAACGTCTCCATCAACAAGGAATCGCATTGCTAGTCTTCTGAGGATCTTTTTGTCATTTTTCGATACATGCTCTGGGTATTGTTGACTCTTAAGGTACTGCATGATGTCATAGTACCAAGGTTGTCCGTCTACTTCTTCTTCAATGCTAGAACAGTGGACCGGAGAATCTCTCATACGTAGCTTGATAGGTGAGGCCTTTGCTTTTATCTCCATTTTAAACATTGCAGCTAGAGTTGCCAAGGCATCAGCAACCTGATTTTCTTCTCGAGATAAATGTTGGAAGACGATGTCATCGAACCGTTGTACAAGGTCA
Organism: Heritiera fomes; assembly: GCA_032173925.1. NCBI lineage: Eukaryota > Viridiplantae > Streptophyta > Magnoliopsida > Malvales > Malvaceae > Heritiera > Heritiera fomes. The sequence continues at coordinate 9,106,470 of JAPDPM010000014.1, read as the reverse complement.
GCTATGTACTTCTGGTACTGGACTAATTTCTGATCCCTTGTTTCCCATTCACCTCGCAACTGATAAATGACTAATGCTGAATCTCCAGAAACTTCCAAACTCTTGATTCCCCTCTCAATTGCTGCTTCTAAGCCCATTGCACAAGCTTCATATTCCGCCATGTTATTAGTGCAGTTGAAGTTTAAGCTGGCTGTGGATGGGTAACATTTTCCATTTTGAGATATTAAAATTGCCCCTATTCCAATTCCTAGGGCGTTGGATGCACCATCAAAGAACATTCTCCATGGTTTGCTGTCGGGCTCTTCCTTCTCCGCCTGGAAGACTGACATTATATCTTCATTCGAAAAGTCTAACTTGATGGGCTCATACTCATCGGTAGCACGATCTTCTAGGAAGTCGGCTATTGCCCCACCTTTGACTGCTTTTTGAGACATATACACGATGTCATATTCAGAAAGCATAACTTGTCATCTAGCTAGTTTGCCTGACAATGATGGTTTTTCAAAGATGTACTTGAGGGGATCCAACCTAGCTATCAACCAAGTCGAATGATACAACATATACTGCCTCAATCTACGAGCAACCCAAGCCAATGCGTAACACATTTTTTCTATTGTAGTGTACTTGGCCTCGTAATCAGTGAACTTTTTGCTCAAGTAGTAGATAGCCCGTTCTTTCTTGCCTGTATCATCATGTTGGCCCAGTACGCATCCCATAGAGTCTTCATTGACAGTCATGTATAGCAACAAGGGTCTTCCAGCCGTCGGCGGTACTAGAACAGGTGGATTTGACAAGTACCTTTTCAAAAGCCTCTTGGCATGCCTCGTTCCATTCTCCCGGATCTTGTTTCCGAAGCAACTTAAAAATAGGATCGCATTTAAGCGTAAGTTGCGAGATGAAGCGGGAAATATAGTTCAATCTTCCCAAAAAGCCTCTTACTTCCTTCTGTGTACGTGGAGGTGACAGATTTTGTATCGCGCTGATTTTGTCCGGGTCCACTTCAATAAGATAGTCTTCGCTTTTGTTTAACTTTAAAATTAGCGCATTTGTTTGGAGAATTACTGTTACAAAAAGATTCGCTGTGAAAATCAACATGAACACCATTTATTGAAAAATTAAATCAAATATCCCAATACTCTGGTAACATTTGAAATAATCCCTCTCACCTAGGGATCAGTCAAGAAATCACTACTTGTGAGTCTCATGACATCCCATCCTCGGTAGAATTCCATTTATTATTTTCCTTTATTTATGCACATGATACTAACATATGTTTTATGATGCATATGGAATTATGAAAAGAATTTTTATTTTGATTTCTATTAATGAAATTCTTAATATTGAGAAATTTAACTAAATATCCCAATACTCTGGTAACATTTGGCTAATTCCTCTCACCTAGGGATCAGTCAAGAAATCACTACTTGTGAGTCTCATGACATCCCATCCTCGGTAGAATTCCATTTATTTTCTTATTTTTATTATATTTATTTGTTTACTTATTATTTTCTACCAATACATCAAAAATACCTAAACAAATGCATGGAAAAAAAGGAATTATACCCTGCTCGGGCGGGCAAACTACTTGAACGAGAGAACTCCTTGCTCGGGCGAGCTCTCTGATTCTGCTTCCTTTTCCACAGGCGGGCGAGCTCTTTGACGAGCGAACAAACTTGCGTATTCTTCTCTCTTTCTTTGACGGGCGAACTCTATGATTGGGCTAGCTCTTTGGGCAGGCGAGCGAACTCACTGATTCTACACTTTCCTCGGTCGAGTGAACACACGAACCTTTGTTAGGTCCAATGGGAACAACAAGTGGCTTCTGCCCTTTTCTCAGCGGGCGAACGAACACGTGGACTGACAAGGGTGCTCGCGGGTTCGGTTCCTTTTTGGCGGGCGATCTTCTTGACTGGCTAACGAACTCGCGGATCTCGTTTATCTTTCCACGGGCGGGCGGGCGAGCGAGCGAACCGCGGATCTTGTTTATCTTTCCACGGGCGGGCGAACGAACACGTGGACTGACAAGGGTGCTCGCGGGTTCGGTTCCTTTTTGGCGGACGAGCTTCTTGACTGGCTAACGAACTTGCGGATCTCGTCTATCTTTCCACGGGCGGGCGAGCGAGCGAACCGCGGATCTTAGTCGCGTCTATTGGGAACAACACTCGGATCCCGCTCCTTTTTCCACAGGCGGGCTAACTTGCGCGGATTTTGGTTGGATCAAGTCAACACGCGGGTGGCCTTCTTTACTCTTCTTATTTTTAGCTATAAAAAGGCAAACCCTTTTTCACAACCCGTTTTTTTTTTTGACTAGTTTCCTCGCCACACACACAAAAAGCTAAAACTCAGAACCCTCTCAGCCTCTCTTTCGCCAGACCACTGCCGACCACCCTGCAACACCTTGCGACGGTCTCCGTTGGTTTTCCGGACAGCCCTAAAAACACTCCTCCTAACTTCCTCTTCTCAGATCTGGGATTCGTTTTCCCCGAGAACACTCCCAACCTCACGGATCTGAGCACGCCGAGAGCCTCATTTCCCCCTTTTTGTTTTGTTTTGTTATTTTTGGTTTTAGATCTGGTTGTTTTTTTAGTTGTTGTTGTTGGGGGTTTCAGATCTGGGCTTTGTGTTTGGAGGTTTTGGTGAAGTACTGGGTTCGAATGGTGTTTTGGGGTTGAGGTTGATGGTAGTCGTATGGTGTTTTAAGGTTGGTATTTCTGTGTTGAGAATGGGGTCTCGGTTCTGTCTCCGAAAGCCAGTCCTCCCGTTCCCTCTACTTGGTTCTCTTCTTAAACCCGTTTGGAACCTCCTCCCCTAGCCTTTCAAAGTCACAAGATCTATAGGCCACTGTTGGATCAAGATTCACGGGATGGGGGGAAGCTGACTCGGGGTGAGGCTGTGACAGGGGAGTGGTCTAGTCGCCGGCGGCAGTATGAGGGGTAGATTTGGGTAGGTTGAGCATTAAATGAGATGGGAAATAAAAGGAGTAAAAATAAAAATAAAAATAAAAATAAACAATAAAATACAAATAAAAATAAAAATAAAATAAAAATAAGAATAAGATAGAATTAATAATACTAATAATAACATATAATAATATTATAAACAATAACAACCCAAATAATAAATACAAACATATATATATATATAAATGTTAAGACAAAATTAGATGTCTACAGTTTATGTTTAAATATTTTTATAATATAATGTGTGGTTATGTTTTCAAAAGGAAAAAGAATTTTGAAATTCAAAATATTTAGAAAAAATCAGATACCCTATCTATGATTTAAGAAAAAGAGCACTCTTCAAGTTTTTTTTTCATATAAAAAATGTAGTGATAAATATAATGTAAAAATAATTATTTTGATAATACATCTTCCAAAGTTATTTGTATGTAAGATGTATTGCTGAAATAGATGATAATACCCAAAAACATTGTTTGGTGCATTTTTTTGTTATTTACATTTTAATATAATGATTAAATTTTTAATTAGTTTTAATGTATTAAATTTGTTTTTATACTTAAAGGTATTTTTGATATTTACCACAATCTTACCAGCAAAGTAAGTGTTTACCAAACAATGCAATGTTACTTTCTCTACAATTTAATCAGAACTTTACACTGTGATTGCGTTTGGTACATTACAGGTGAAGTGATTACAACACAAAGTGATTGATGAGAAGGTGATTGCTGGAAAAGTAACATTGCAATATTTGGTATGCAATCACTTTGCTGATAATGTAATTGCAAATTCCAAAAATACCTTTAAGTATAAAAACAAAATTTGTACATTGGAATTAATTACAAATGTAATTATCATATTAAAATGTAAAGAATATAAAGTTGTAATTATTGACATTGATCATCATTTGTAATAACAAATTTATAAACATTATTATTAATTTGTAATAACATTAGCCATTGGATTTGTTCTATAATTAATTTGCACCACTTATGTTTTGTTTTATATTTCATGATTTGTTTTTTTTAATGCCAGTTAGAGAAATCAGGGGTGTTGATACCAAGACCTCTCTCTTAGTATTGCCCATCTCATATTAAGAAAACCAAAACATCTCTCGACAACATTTTTGGCACTAGAGTGTCTATAAATAAACAATTCTTCTTTCAATCGAGGGGTATGATTATGTCTCCAATCGTTTAAATGATACCTTTGCCCTCTATATGGAGTTAGAAATCCTTCCCCATTGGTATACCCAACATCACATAAATAATAAAGACCTATGGTAAAAATATTTGAGTTTTAGGTAAACCATTCTATGGTGAAAAAAATATTCACATTGATGATGATAATTTCACACCTCTAGGCACATTCAACTCATCCCATCTAGAAATTGCATCTCGAAGAACCCTAGAGTCTACAGCAAAACCTTCCTAGCCAGGTAAGATATATATGAATTGCATATTTTGTGAACAGTCTCTTAAGACATTTGTAGCAATTTCATTCTTTCTTGTCCTGTATCTAGACTTATCAATTTCCAGTGCATTAACTTTAATAGAAGTCTCGTCTAAAGTACCTAAACAGTTCTATTGTTTCCAATAAAAAAAAACAAGCATTTGTTGGATTAGTCTAATTTTTGATAATGGACATAAGAACTTCAATAAATTGATAAATTACCTTAAACCATTTCCATCTAGAGTCATTGGAATTCTCTACTACATACTCCCACTTCTTTAACAAAACTTAGTGCAGCCTTAGTACCAAACTTAGGAGCACACTAAATTGCCTACTCATGGTCTCTCCACTTTTAGCAAACTCTCTTCTAATGATCCTATTTTTCGCATGATGAGAAATGATGTACAACAATATAGCAACCATTTCCTCAACATTCATGTTTTTTGTCGATGTAAGTCTACTAGTAGTTTCAAGCATATTACATAGTTTATAGAAGCTCAGCCTATCCATTCTAATATTTTTTTCATATATGTCAAATTAGAATCAAACACTATCCTTCTAAAATTCAACTGCCTAATGAGCTGTCTATCATAACTAGTACCATGGTCCTTTTTACACTTTCTGATATTCAATAACAAAATACCACAACCACTACGGAGCACATTAACCAAGTTAATAATATTAAAAAACTTTATAGACAAAGCTATAGCAATGGCCAGCATTGCAAGTACTTGTTTAGACAATCCTTTCATTCGGTAAACTCATAACATACAAAGTAATAAACAAGCCATATAAAGTTTTTAATATCTTCAAAATAAAAAATACAAATAGTTCATAGTACATTATTTTCCATTACCAACACAAATCAAGGTAAAAATAACACCAAAACAAAATGCAATTATTAAGTGGCACCAATAAATAGTGGAAGGTTGATGTTGCATAACATCTTCATTCTGATCATTTAAGTGCCTTTCTTGGTACCTAATAGCATCAACATTTGATATTGCACTATTAGGATAGTCATTCATTCCCTAATAATCCAAGAAAGCTTGTTCAACCTGAGCTCTAATAGGAAATGATTCATGGATATCTCCCTTAAACCCATGAACATGTCTTTCAGCTTCCAGCCAACTATTATAGATGCTTAGTCTATATCCAACAAACAGGACATATATATCTTTGCCATATCTAAATGCCATAAATTATAGGTACGATATTAGAAACTAACTAATATGCTAGCTACTTAACTAAATAATATTAACTAATGTGTATTTGCTTAAAATTCCCAAAGCTAGCTAGACTGCCATGAAAATCCAAGTGGTGGCAACTGAAGAAAATATACATATACATTTATTTTTGCTAAGCAAAAGAATTCTTTCATATCTAACACCATACACAAACGGCATGTGGTCCATTTATGCTTCACTAGTGTGGACAAGATCTAGCACCATACAGAGAACAATCTTTACATATTTTAACATGCTTAGTACCGTGCTATTTAATTTTCAAAATTTATATAGCAAATAAAATCCAAAGTCAACTTTCAAAAATTCATCTTCCCATACATAGCAAGAATTTTCAGGACAAAACATTCTAATAAATTACTTTTTTTGAAAAGAGTTCAAAGACATAACACCATTGAGAAATAGCTGCGAAAGGGAGAAGACTAGACATGCCGAACATTACTGATCGAAAATAAGCAAAGCAAGTACATTCTGTTTCAATTTCTGTTTCTTGACTTTTAACATTCACTTTCTTAACATTTTCTTTCATGCTTTAGTTAAAAGTTTTCATCTTTGAATTTTAAACAATTCAAGTCTCTCCAGTGAACAAACATTAAATGCTAGCTAGCAACCTTTATACGATAGAGAATAGCAGTAAATCCGTAACCGAAAATGAATTAATCATCATCTTCCACTTACGTCCCTATTAGCAACTGCAGTAAACAAATTCAAACCAAGAAAGGAATACAAAGTCAGATGCTAAGCAGCGAATAAATTACTTTATTATAATAAAGAGTCAGATGCTAAGGCTTTTTTATGACAAAAGGTAGAAAATTTTCAAGTTTTCTTGGTTTCAATAGAAGATCATGATATTTTGCTAAAAGATTTGATGGTTTTAGGTTTTTAAGTTTGAAGGAAAAAAAACAAATAAACTTTCCCAGGCAAGAAAAGTAGAGAGCATAAACGAAACAGTGAGTGACAAGAGAAACAAAGAAGGTGAAGAGAAAGAGAAATCCCAGACTTCAAGCATAATCAAATCTAACATTTCCTATGTTGCGAAGAAAGAGTTCAAAGGCAAGGATCCAAAGACTAATATTGAACTCTTGGCAGTTGTTGCCCAAGAAACCCTAGAAATTTCTTTACCAATATCAGAAACCTTAATTTTAGAAACACCGTCAACAACCCCAATTTCGTGAAGATACAGAACAAGCACATGAAAACCCATACAAATTAGACAAGCAATCAAACAATCTCACACAAAATCAGAAATTATTTTAAGAAGAATAATCTCATCTGTGCGAGAGAGATGAGAGATGGTGCGACATAAGATGAAACGAAGATGAGAGAGGGGAGCACGAGACCAGAGAGAGGGAAAGAGAGATAAAGGTGAAAGGGAAAGAGACAGAGGCGAGCTTGAGAAAATGGAACCAATTTCAGAACCTCAGCTGCTGATGGAGAGGAAAAAAACTTTGATGAAGAAAAAAGATGGGGGTATTTTTGACTAGACTACTTTACAACGTTGGCTGTAAAGTGATTGCAATGGGGACCTCACTTTGTAGTGTAAAGTGAGGTACCAAACGCTGTAATCACTTTGTGCCCAATTAAATTGCAGCTTAAAGTGATTACTTTCACAATACCAAACACCACCTTACTTCGTCAATGTTACTTTTTCAGCAATTACTTTGAGCTGCAATCACTTTCCCAACAATACACCGAACGCAACCTTACTTCGTCAAAAACTACAAAGAGTTGTACTAGAAATCAATATGTTCAAGCCTTTGCCTACATCTAAGAACTAATGAAGATGATCCAAGCTTCCTAATAGAGGATGAAATAATTGGAGGAGATTATCTCCCAACTCACATCCTTTAATGCCAAAACGTCTCAGGTTCAACCTATTACTAGTGGGAATGAGAATACTTCTAATGGCAACAGGGAAAACTTAACTGATGCACCTAGTCTTAAAGTTACTGAAAATCTTAGTGTTAATAATATCTTAGCTATTGATACTTTTGCTGTAACTCTTCCCCCAACCATAACTCAAGGTTTTGTCACAACATAACTCCAGAAATTGCTAGAAGAGAAAAACAAAAGTGAGTTTTTCAACGTTTAATGTCAAGCTACTTTACCCTGCTAGTGTGGTTGCTAAGCCATACCCTAAGGACTGCATTAGTCCTGGGTTTAAGCAATTCAATGGTAAAATTGGTGATGCCTATAAGCATATCATGAAGTTTGTGAAGACTCTTAGAGTTGTAGGATTAAATGATGAATTGAAAGCGAAACAGTTCTCCAAATTGCTTACTAAAAAGGCATATAGTGGTATGTTAATCTCTCTCCTAGGTCTGTAGAATCTTAGAGCCAAATATGCAGAATGTTTGGAGAAAACTTTTTCTCTACTTAAGAGAAGGTTGCTCTTACTGATCTTGGAAGAGAATACCTGAAGTCACGTGAAGATCTTATGGAGTATAATCAGTGCTTTAAGGAAAGATTGTTGGACATTTAAAGAATTTCATAATGAGAAAGAGCTAGTCAAAGTTTGTATTTAAGGGATATTTGATGAGTATAGGGTGCATTTGGAGAATTTACCACTCCCAACCTTTACCACTTTCGTTGAAGCAGCAAAAAGAACCAACAAAACTATTCTTAGGCAAAGAGAAGTTAATCTTTTAATTCAAAGGAATAATCCTATAGTGAACATAATTTAAGGAAGAAGTAGAGAAAGAAGAGGGCCTCTTTTCTCAAATATACACCTTAGAAGATAAGATCCAAGAAGAAGACAGGATAATAAAGTCAATTCTCTACCATTCTCAGTTTCATTGGATAAAGTGAAGGCACTTCTTTAGGAATAGATCAGAGATGGAAATATTAATCTACATTATGTTTCACAATCACCAACAGTAAAAAAGAAGTCAAACACAAGGTATTATGACTATCACCAAATGGTTGGCTATCAACTTTCTAAATGTAGGAATTTGCAAAGGATATTTCACATAAGAGTACAAGCAAGAGAAGTGCTAATTAGGAATAAAGGAGTTCAGAATAATCCACTTCCAACTCATCAGAATCTTAGAATGCATGTTAATGCTATTAATCACCATGAGGATTTTTCTCATTTAGCCACTTAATCTGAAGAAGCACATACAACTAGTATGGTGGCTTTCTCAATTGCAAATTCACTTATGAAACTTTAGACACCTTTTTTGTTTAGGTTTTCGAATATTTTAATGAGATTGAAATTTGAACTCAGTTTAATCAACATTCATCATCAACTCAAAAAAAGAGATTGAAATTCGAAACTTGATTTCTAGGCTAGTAGAATTCCAGTAAAAGTTCAAAATTAGATTTAAGTTTGCAAATATAAATTTAAAATGCATTACTCCATGATAGCCATTTTCTACCTAGAATATTATATTATGAAATTTAAAAAACTCGATTTTACTTGCAAATTGCTTAAATAAAAAAAATTAAAATGCTAAATTTTAAATTGTCTCATTTCTTAATCTAATTGAGTTTGAGTTTTATTCAACACTGTAGAAGTCAAGATTGAACAGTTGTTGAGTCAAACCTGATTAACACACTAATGATTAATTTATATATGTGTATGTATCTATGCATGCATATACCTATGACAAATTATCTTTAAATATTGAATATTATGGGATATTGGTCATTATATTCTTCAAAAAAAAAGTTGATTACATAAATATACCATGTGGTTAGGGATGGATTAAATATGATACCTGATATTTAAAATTTGACACTTAACCACCTTAAGATTTATTTTCGTATCACTTTACCCCAAACTATTAATTTTTCTATTATTTTTATTTTTTTCATTTTTTAAGCTCAAAAACCATATAAAGAGCCCAAAAAGAGAAAAAATAAGACAAGAAAAACAATTTTAGAGAGAGAAAAAAATAGTTGAAGTAGACAAAAAAAAGAAAAAAATGTAACGGTTTGAAGCAAAATGAAACGAAAATAATTCTTAAGGTAGTTAAGTGTCGAAATTTAAATATCAAGTATCACATTTAGTTTGCCCCTAACCACAAGGTATATTTATGCAATTTACCCAAAAAAAAAAAAGCAATGCCCAAATTACTACTAGAAAATTAACTTAAAAATGATATTAATTTTATGGTTGTATGTCATTACATTACATTACATGACATCAATTGACCTCAAAAAATATAGAGATAAAATGTCAAGTACAAGTGTTTTATTTTTATTTTTTCATTTTGGCTCTAGCCTTTAAGGATGCCATTCAAATTAAGTAGCAGAACTTTGAAAGGATCTTCAACTAGTTTGAGCAGGGGGACCTTTAGGCACGCCCGACCTTGTTGGACTTCTTAAAGCTTGATCCAGCAGATGGCTCTCTCTTGTGTGGTTATTGTCTACAAATCAACACAGCTGTAACATATCTATGGATAATTAACTTCGTAATTGCTAGCTTAATTTAGTTGAGCAAACCAAAAAAGAAAAAGAAATACCTTAGAAAAAGAAAATTATCCTCACAAATAAACACTTTGATAACCTTACACCATCCTGGAAATATACTTGGAAACTTAAAATTCTTCCTAAGATAAGTTTTTCCTATGGCTTACAACTAACCACAAGCTCTACACAGCTACTTTCCTATTCTTTAAACACTCTGTTCCCTCGCTAATATGCCAATTATGTCACCAATCAGAAGAAACAGTACACCACCTTTTAACACCTAAAGCTATTTTACATCTATATAGAATAAACTCAAATGGAGATGGGATGCTAATAAACTACACCTCTCATTACTTATAAAATCACTCAATAACAAACCACTCGTTATAACTTCCAATAACACCTTCCTTCCTTTTAGTTAATATATTTTAATTATCCTTTGGCAAATTTGGAAGTCAAGAAATGACACTATGCTCAATAACAAACATACTCCACACTACACCCTTCTCCATACAACCTATGCATTCATTCCTTATAATCACCAAAATAACTATTATCACTATCATCCTCAAACCCATCCACAACTTACCCTCTTATCCTGATCCCCGCCCAATTTCCCATACCTAATATTAAACACAGACGGTTCCAGTCTCGAAAATCCAGGCCCAACAAGATGTAGAGGTATCATACGTGATGAGTCCAACAATTTTGTTACAACATTTTCCACTAACATTGAAATCACTAAAAATGTTATAACAGAATTACAAGGCATTCGGATAGGAATTCAGCTTGCATTATCAAAAGGAATATGTTTCTTAATGGTTGAAACCGATTCCCTCAGTTCTATCTAAATGTTTTCCAAGACACAAGAGCTACGTCCTCTTTAGGAGCTCATCCTCACTAACTGCATCTATTTTGCTACAGCTTTTGAGAAGACAAGTCTTTCTTTTGTTTACAGGGAATGTAATTAAGCAGTAGATTATCTAGTACTTAAAGCAGCACAAACCAAAATAACGACAATTTTTGATGAAGTTCCACACTTTAAAATCCCACTTTTGTATTTTGATCAATGTAATATTGGAACTTTTAGAGTTACAAAATCTACTAGATCATGTACTGTTACTTTTAATTAAATAATATCCTTTTGTTTCTTAAAAAAAAGAGGGTTTGACTCGTGATTTGAACTTAGAACCATCTTCCCTAACATGGATTGTTTTCGTCGTGAGTGCCTACCTCTTGCTTGTTATCTCAGCGCTGTTCATGCGGCAAAGCCTTTGCCTAGTGTCATGTCAAGCACTACAGCAAGGGAATAAGCAGCGTGCTTCAATCTTATATCAAATAAGAAAGGGTTGGTTGTTGGGCATATAAGCGTTAGCGCTACACACCCTAATAAGATGGTTTTGTGGGAAGAAGGTAATGATCACATGACAAGTGGTATTAGGGCCAACCCTGACCTTTCCAACTCACGCCAAGTGCCCTAGAGGGGGTAGGTAGAGTGGCTAGCCGCACACAAGAGCCCTAGGGGGGAGAGGCAGGGTGCGCCCCAAGTAAGGTTAGTCGTGACGAGGGCATCACGAGACTGAGTGGGGGAGAATGTCATGCCAAGCTCTCTAACAAGGGAGTAAGCAGGATGCTTCAATCCCACATCGAATAAAAAAAGTTTGGTTGATGGGCATATAAGCATTAGCGCTGCACACCTCAATAAGCTGATTTTGCGGGGAGAGAATAACGGCCATGTGACACTAGTCATTGGCTCATGACTTCATTATATTAAAAAAAATAAATTAAGATATGCCCAATTAACACTATTTTTGTTGACTTCTTAGGAAAAGTTGAAAACGGAAATGGGCTTTTATTTGAATATATTATACTGAGCAACCCTAAGATTCAATCATATCCAAAACATTAATGTTAGTAGAAATATTATTTTCTTAAATAAATGAATCAATAAATTGGCAACAACTGATTACAATAGGGAGAGTTCACAAACAATGAACAAATTCACTACGCAGAGCAATTCATCAAACACAAATCTTGAAACCAGTAATAGATTTCGAGCCGGGTGAAACAGAATTTGGGTATCAAATGACAAAATCCAAATCTTATCCGATTTTTGATCAGGTAAGATTTATTTATCTAAACTCAAAATTGAACTTAATATTTATATTCAAATCCTCCCTAAAAACAAACAAGTTTTTAAGTTTAAGCGGATCGTCCATCCATGAACAAGTTTGCTGATAATGGACACTTGCAAAGCTTATCTGTTGACACTGAAAAAGGCCTTTTCATCAAAGTCACGAAGCTAGCATTTGTCCCTCGTTATTTCTAATTATGTTTATAGTTTTTTTAAATCTATGACATAACATATAATAATTTTGACTTTTTAAAATTACGTGCCCAGTCAATGCAACAAAATAATTGGGACAGACAAAGTAGCATGCGATATAGCCTTGATAGCCTCTTAGAACCCCTTAATTGTGGCGATGTACATGTCCTAATCAATCAAATTAATTTCACTCATTAACCAACTCCATCTAAAAAATAAAAATCCCTATCAATCTTTTTTTTTTTGGTGGATAAATCCCTATCAATCTTTCTCACTTACTAAGGAAGGAGGCTGGATAGACGTTCCTGATTCAACATCACCAATGATAATGAAGTGGACCACGCGATGTCTGCCTATGGCCTCACCAGCCTGTTGATGAACTATAATATCGATGCACTAGATCAGAATCAGATCCTCACAAGAAATATACTTAGCTCAGGCCCATGATTTTCATCCGGGCTCAACAGGTAAAAAGTCTCGGAATCCTTGGAGCCGACGACTCGGTCGAAATAGGCTCTAAGATAGGCTAACTCTCCATCTAAACCATCAGACTCAGAATTCCCCGGCAACACCCCCGCCCCCATTGACACTGCCTTGAGGAGTTCCATCACGTTCAAATCCTCCTCCGTCGCCTCCCGCTTAACCCCATATCCAGTTTTTCTCCCGTTGTAATACATTGTCCACAAAGGCTCGTCGAATAGCTCTATCCTGTCCTTTTCAGGTCTCTTTTCACATTCCAGGGCAATTCTTACCATGCCTGCAACCAATTCCTTCTGCAGTACATTTGTTTGAATGGCTAACTCAATAACTAAGGAAGGGAGGCAATTAGGACTCTCTTGAACGGAGAGGCTTACCCTACCTTTACGATACCCGAACAAAGTTCCGGTCACTCGAGTCCCTGAGTTGATTTTCTGAGAGTCTATTGGGTGACCGATATGGAGGCTTGGGAACTTGCATGCAGGGGTTGTGATGATAGGGAATGAACGAAAAACGGATCGAAAGACACGAAAGAATTTTGGTTTATGTTTCTTGTTCTTTTGGGATGGCTGGACGAGGGAAACCGGTTGGTGGCATGGTGTTGTCGGAGCTCTTGGGGTTGACGGGGTTGGTGGTGTTAGAGCTTCGTCCCTGGCGGTGGCGTAGCTGGGTCGAGGCCTGGACTCCTCCATTAATGGACATTGATAAAGCTGGAATACGAGAGGGCCATGGGAGAAGACAAGGAGAGAGATGGTCGTCAGGTTAGGTATTGGCTTGAGGCATTGCATACACCCTGCAAATGTGGTCAATATTAATTTCCTTATTAGGCTTTGCCTCCTATTAGGTTATGAAAATCCATACATTTACTATTGTTAGAATAGTACGTGGAAAAAGTTATTTAATCCATTCATTTGATGCGAATTTGAATAAAAATGATATAAGTTGATATAAAATAATCATTCATATAATACTTTTTTTTGTCTTCAATAGAGAGAAATTCTATGTTTTGGAAGTGCTTGCATTGACACATTTAGGGGAAATGGACAAGCAGAGAGCGTATATATATTATGGGATTATAAAATTTGAAGTGGCCTTGTTTTGGTTTACGCATCAGATTTACATACAAAATTGTGGTGTAGATGGATGGAATCATTGTAGACGAAACCAATCAACAGGAGATTAAATAATCCTAATAGAACAATTTTTATTAATGATAACAGGACAGAAACTAATTAGCCCTAGCTATGAAATTCTGTGACATATTTAACTTTATTAAATGTGTTTTATACTATATGAAGGATTTTCTTAATGCTAAAAGTATAAGAACGACAAAACTGAGTCATTCTATTAGTATGTAGTTTAAGTAGCACTCTCAAATTTGATCAAGGCCTATCATGCCGGTCTGGTCCGGCCATATTTTTAGAATTTGACCTCACTTTTATAGTCCATTTAAGTAAAAGAGTCTTTTAGCCTTGCCCGTTTTATTTTTTAATATTTTTTAATTTATAATTATATTTATATTTTATTTTTATTTTTATTTATTTACATATAATTAATTTCATTTAATTAAATAGATTTTAAAATTAAAATTAAAAAATCAAGGCATAACCCAATTAACCAAGCCAATGTCTCTATGCACTAATTGGCCAAATGCACTATATCTTTTAATAAAATTAAAATTAAAATGAATGGTGAAATTAAATGTTAAAGGACTTGTTATATTTTTTAGTCTATAAGTTTTTTAAAACAATTTATATTATGGTTGTTAGACAATTAATAAGTTCAAATGATGTTGAAAACTTGAAATTATGAATTTGATATGAATTTATGTGATGTTTGTTTAATGTTTATTTTTTAATTTTTTTTGCTTATTTACTAAAAAACGAGTCGTTAATATACTTTTTAATTTTTATTTTTAATATAAGCCAGGCCTAAATTAGCTCTTAAAGCCGGATTTAGATTTACGTTTTTAGACTTATTTTAATAAAATGACATTTTGGCCCGGTCCATATTTGGCCTGGCTCGTTAGGACCAGCCCAAACTGGTGCCGAGCTGATCCATTTTGACAATGCTAAGTTTAAGTGTGCATTTAGTATGGTTGGAGTTTTTGTAAGAAGTGTTGTTTAATTAAAGCTTTTTAAGACTGCCATAAATAAAATTAAAATAACAGTGGACAAATTTAATGTCTAAGTATTAAGGATATTGAACACTATTTGATTCTAGTAATATTTGTGTAATTTTAATGAAAAAAATAAAAATATTTTTCCATTAAAATAAATATTTTTTGAAGTAATATTCCCTTTGTCTATATATATATATATATATATATATATATATGTGTGTGTGTGTGTGTGTGTGTGTGTGTGTGTGTGTGTGTGTGTGTGTTTTACAAAGTTTAAGAAAATTTAAGTTGTATTTCGATTTTCATTAATTATAAGGTATTTTTACTTTAATTATCTTTATTTTGGAAAGAAAGAAAAATTTCGTAATTATAGTTATAAGAGAAAATAACAATGATTTTTCTTTAACTTTTAAAATGAGATATTATTTTGGGACAACTAAAGATTTACAAACAAAATAGTATTTACCGGATGAAGGGAATAAATCAATAGAGTAAAAAGATATATATTTTTGTTAAAAATAAATAGTTTCAATAGAAAACCGGATCAAACAAAAAAAAAGATGAATATGAAATAATATAATTATCCTTGTACTTCATGAATTATTGAAGAATAAAGTAAAAATAAAAAAAAATTGATACAGAGCATTATGATTTTTTAAACAAATTTTGATTTAAATTTTATTTAAAATTAAAATTTTTCTTTTCCATAAAAAAAATTTTCAAAATTTTAAAAGTATGACACTTTTGCTTTTGTGCTAAAAAAGGACATAAGCTAAATGTTCAATTTAGGTTCTAATTTTTGGAATATTTCTCAATTAAAGACCAATTTTTTATTTGAATCAAATAAATACTAAACGTTTTTGGGATTATTCAATTAAGAATTTTTAATGGAAGTTAATACACCGTTAAGTATTAATGCCGTTATGTTAATTCTTTTATATTAATTAAATTATTAATAACGTTATATTATTTAAAATTTTTTGTATTATTTAAAAATAATGTATTTTTTATTTTAAAAAAGCCTAAAATCTCTCTTTCTCTTCTTTTTCTCTAATTTTTCTTGGCTTTTTCTGAAAATCTTTTAGATTTCATCCCAAAATCTTTAATTTCAGTTTATTTGTTCACCCCTAAACTTATAGCAAAGTTTTAGTTTAGGAAAAATCAAAAATTTGTTTTCGAATAGCTAATTTGTGTTCACTTCGAAACCACAGCAAAAACTTGTTCAAGAAAAATCAAGGAAGTATCACCACAAGATCTCCGCAACCAAAATCTTGAAAAATCATATAACACAAACCACAGCAAAGAAAACCAAGCAACCACAGCAATATATATATATATATATGGATAATTATTACATACACTGACAGTGGAGTTTTTTTACTCCACAAGTAGCGTTAAGATCGTAACATGTGTCTTATAAAAATATTAAAATAAATAATACAGGACATGTATTACGATCTTAACGCTGCTTATGGAGTAAAAAAATTCCACTGTCAGTGTATGTAATAATTATCCTATATATATATATATAAATATAAAGAGAGAGAGAGAGTGGGTATTCAGGGATTCAAAGGGATTTTGGTACTTAAAAAGGATATACAAGCTTCGGAGGAGTAGGAGAACATAATGAGAGGGGAAAGCACTTGGAGCGGTAGAAGGTGAAGAAAAAGGAATTGAAATCGCAAGATTCTAGCCTAAATCTAGCATTTTTGGAGAAAATTAAAAAAATAAAAAGAAAGAAAATGTCAAAATAGTGTATTTGGGCCTAAACCGTCGCTGGCAAGTAGCGGTGGTTTTTAGTGGTCGGCGTAGTGGGTTGCTACCAAAGTCTAGGTTTCATTGTTGCATGTTTGAATGTTCGAGGGAAGGGAGGACGGAGAGAGTCTAGAGAAAAAGAAAAATGGGAAAAAAAAAAGAGAAAATTATTTAAGATTAAGTTGGAAATGCATTTTTACTCTTCTTTCATCAACATTCATTCTCTTATAGGACTTTTGTATTTCACATTTGTTGAAAAGGCCTTAATTGAACAATTTCAAAAATATTTAATCCTTATTTGACTCAAATAAAATATCGTGTACCTAATTGAAAATAACAAAGTTAGATCTTAAATGAACATTTAACCCAAAACTAGATCTGCTCAAATGCCGAGCTATTCGCTCCAGCTCAAAGACTCATTGGATATTTGATCAGGCTTGAACAAAAATATTTAATACAATAATCGGGTTTGGACAAAATTTTTAGGTTCGTTTAAAAATCGGGCCATGGCCGAATTTATATTTAATAAGTATTTATATTTAATAGAATCAGCCCAGCCCAATTTTATTTTTTTATGTTTCTTTTTTAATATTAATTAATTTTTTTATATATTTAATAAATATAATATAATTATATGTATATAAAACATTATTTATTAATAAACATGAATATAAATATTTAATATGAAAATTGATATATAAATTTTGACAAATTAAATTCAATTTTAAAGGGTATAAAATAATAAAAAACAAATAAATAAAAATATAAAATATAAAAAAATTATTTTTGGACCGGGCTCGGGCTTGCAGTATAAAAATGAAAACGGACTTGAATAAATAATCAAACCCGAATTTTTGAACCGGACCGAACTTGAACGCACAAATTATTTATTAATATATGTCATGAGCTCGACTCGAGCTCAGTCCAATCTGACCCGACTCATGATCAAGTCTACCCAAAACATATAATATATATATATATATATATATATATATATATATATATATATATATATATATATATATTCCTAAATCTCCCTAGGCCTTTTAAGCGTTTCTGTCAGGACGCAAGCTAGAGGAGCTAGGCCCAATCATAATTGACAAGCCCCAAGGACGAAGTTTGAAAATGAATGGATTATGGAATCAGCCTGGAAGGAGGGCAGCTCCAAAAGTCTTTAACACACAAATAGTATATTATGATCGATCATCATGTGTATAATTGATACATGGTGAGTAACGCTTGTAGATTTTACAAGTTAAGTTAATAAAGTTTAACATATTTTTAGAGCATATTAAAGAATAAAGAATACTAAAAAATAAACATGTGATAATTTTTTAATTCTGCTTTTAAACCTAAAAGTTTTCATTGTCGGCGAATCAAATATGAATTTTTAACTTGAAATAGAAAAAAAAAATGAACTTTTAGTGTTTTGGACAGAACGCGTGGGATTCATGGCAAAGGCAACACTTGACTCAATCGAGAAGAGATTTTCTCATTAAATCTTCTCAGCTTCTCTTCCTTTGAGTAATTTAATTTTCTTTACTTAATTTTAATTTTTTACCCTCTATGATACGTAACCTTGAAATGCAGGGAAATGTATGCAGCAAGTGATATCCCAAGTAATGCCATTCGTTTTACGTTCAAATACTGAACGTCACAAAATGTTTGTTTTTATTAGGCCCATCTGAAATCGAATATCACAATTCGTCTGAATGAGGCCTGACCATGGCCCAAAGGACCCGAAGGGACCTTCCTATCGATTCCTAAGTTCAAGCTTCCCGCTAGAATAACACGATAACCATTTAGTCTAATCAAATGAAGAAAACTGGCAACACGCACTCCAATGGCGGCGTTAGAGCCAGGAGAATTAGGGTCAAGGCCTAAAGACTCTGAGTCAAGGCAATTCCCCCCAGGACAGGAGATCCAAGACAATTCAGGTAAGTTAAAAAAGGGCGTCGAGAGCTCTATGCGAGGGGTTGGCAATTTCATTCTCATTAAGCATTGGCTGAGCTCTAGATTCTCATCCTCTATTCGATTATGTTACTTATTGCGCAATAAGAGTTAAATCAAATAATTCAATGATGCAATGAAGTATTATTTGAAAACATTTTACATTTGTGAATTCAAATTATTGAACACTTTTGATAAGTAAAGTAAGTATTTTTTTTTAATCGATATTTTTTTAGTAATTAATGTCTAAAGGATTTGCTTTTGTTCCATAACAATAAGAAATGAAGAATTTTTGGCATTTTAGAATGTTAAAGTATTTTCAAGTGAGCTAAAAATAAATCTTAACATCTTTATTTATGAAGATTTAGTCCAAATGTGATCTTTTGTTTAATTTAACCATTTAACTTTTCAATAAGATTGCATTTTTTGGATTTTAATAGTTGACAGTTACAACTATTTAGAAAGTGAAAGAATTCACATGGGGACATAAAATTGGCACACATTGTGGCACCGTCACTTCAGATGAGAAACGCCATGAAGCTGCCTACACCAAGATTGTGGAAAAGCTGTTCAAAATCGACCCTGACGGGACTATGCTGGCTTTAGCTGACATGATGGGGAAGAAAATAAGAATGCCAACCCTGTTGACATATGATGGCCTGGATGATAACCTGTTTGAACACTACTCAGTAGTTGCGCAAAGGCTTGGTGTCTACACTGTTTAAGACTATGCCAATATATTGGAGTTTTTAGTAGGAAGGTGGAAAATTGAGAAGTTGACAAGTCTTTCCTTTTTTTTTTTTGGCTCAAATGAAAAGGTGGGCAAGGAGGGCTCAAAAAAGGGCCAAGCAAGTGCCACCTGTCCCTTTTAACTGGATCTTTGGTAAAGAAATATCCATTTAATTACAACTTGATCGATCAATACTCAGTACATCTTATAAGATAAATTAATATTAAATAATTAAATTTGCCAAATTGAATACTGCTTATGTTAGAAAATTTTTAAATGTGCTGCAAAAATTGTGATCATATATGATATAGGCTTTGCTCATTTTGTTGCATATTGAAATTTATGAAGATAAATAAATCTAAAAAATAATAGTTGCAATATTTCTTAAAATCATTTTTTACTATATCTTTTTTTATCTCCAAAAAAGTCAATAATAACATTATAGTATACTTGTTTGTGAGCTTGCTCAAGCTTAGGTAAGGTATTAAGAAATTGTAAGTAATCTCAAGCCCGCTCAAACTGATTTTCAAGTCTAATTTTTTAATAAGTTTTTTTTTGTGTAAAACACAGATATCCTCATCTGTTTTAACAGTATGAGACTAATCCGTTTTACTAAGCCTTTTTTATATATAATGAATAAGTCTAAATTCGTTTAAATACTATTATTTTTTAAAAAATTATAATAAATTATAAAAATATATTAAAACACATAATAGTTAAAAGTATAACACAACAAGTTCAAATAAATTCTTACAAAAAGAAATACATTAATAATACATCATATATAAATCTTTAATTAAAAGTAGCATAGAAAAGGTAGCTTGATTTGGGTTTGGTTCCATCTATGGATGCTGGGTTTTTTTTTTTTTCTGAGAAACTATGAATATTGCTTTAACTATAAGAACAACCCTATGGCCTATGGGTTCCATAATGTTTACAAAGACCCTGCTCCTTGGCTTAAGTTTTGTGTCCCCTTTTCAACAACAATTCGCTTTGGGCAAAAACGAAAGGATAACAAAAAGCGTTCAGAACCGCTCTTAAAATATCACTAAATTACTTTTGACGTCGAAGGAATGGCTATTTTTCTATGTTGTTAAAATAATATTATTTTGTAACCAAAAATAAAATAATATTATTTTATATTTGTTAAATATTGAATTTTTATGATTTTATATTTAAATTGATTGTTTGTATTTATTTTTAATTAATTTTAAGTTGAATATTTGACATGATATGAGAATCTAATTTTATATTTTGTGATTTTTATCTTATATCTATTTTAAGTTTGTCACGTGATAATTATAGAATTTATATATAATGTACTGATAACGTATAATTTTTATATA
This sequence comes from Heritiera fomes, assembly GCA_032173925.1. Classification (NCBI taxonomy): domain Eukaryota; kingdom Viridiplantae; phylum Streptophyta; class Magnoliopsida; order Malvales; family Malvaceae; genus Heritiera; species Heritiera fomes. The sequence goes on along the minus strand of JAPDPM010000014.1, from coordinate 9,085,698 downwards.
TTATCAGTCAATAACATAATGCCACATTATTAATTAGTAAAATTCAAAAGTACACAAGTCTTTAAAAATAAATTTAAAACATTAATGTTTACCTGTTAGGGCTTATGCATTTTTAAATTTTAATCATTAATAAATTAACATTATGTAATTGATTGATAGTGTATATCATTTATATACTGTAATGCACTATTTATAAACTCATAATTATATTTATAAATGATGAGGTATGCTTTTTAATTGTTACGAGATAATGAAAAGTCATTAAAATAATATTATTTTATATTTGCTAAATATTAATTTTTTTGTTAAAAATTTGTTTTGTAATTTTTTATCATTGTTGATTAATTTTATATCTATTGTTTAATTGTACCATTCACGGCCAAACCCATCATATCAGTTAAGATATATAGCTTTTCTTCTCGGCCTAACTTTTTCATTTATGATAGCAAGGAAATTAATTTGAGCATAAATAAAGTTTTTTTTTTGTTCATATGAGATACAAAGAGAGTGAGAAATTGAACTTTGAATTTAATTTTAAAAAAAATAACAATTATTAAGACAAACTTTAATAGTTAGCATATATTAAGTTACAAAGAGACGAAGATCTTTATGAATTATTGGACCGTAACTAGAAATACTTATTAATAGCTTAGTTGGTAACGCAGACTGAGTTTGTAGGAAAAGTTCTCGGATTCGACTCCTACTAAAAATATTTTTGGGAGGGCTGAAAAGCTTTAACTGTAACTAAAAACAATGGGGAAAGCAGCAGCTTAGCCGCATGACACGAGGTTTTGACAAATGGGCCCTGTCCGGTGGTCCCCATCCATCTCACTTTGTTGCCAACCCAAACCCAATCAGCTCTTGATTGAATCGCCCCAGGTTGGACTGCGATGACTAACTTTTTTTAATTATTTATTATTTATTATTTATTATTTATATGTATTTTTTTTGGCCAAATTTTATTTGTATTAACTATTATTACTTATTACCAAAATGTCACGTCCCTTGCACGTGAGTCAATAACCCAATTGCACCTGCCTGAACTTTATTATTTCTGATTCTCTTACATGTGAACAAAGAAATGATAATTTGTGTATGTATTTTGTGTTTGTGCCATATAAAATATGAGAATTATTGTATCAAAATGTATTTTTATTTTTTTCAAATATAAAATATTTGCTTAATTTTTATTAAATTCATACATATTTTTTTTATCAAATCTTAACTTGTGTCATAAGTGACAAAATCTTATGGGACCAATGGGAATTTGAGCCTCATTGACAAAAAAAGAGTTTAAAATTATGCTTAGACACATACAAAATTTTATATATTGTCAAATTTTATTCGATTTTTTTTTCGGCGGAATTTTTTAAACTTGAAATTCAATTGAAAAATTATATTATGGATTTGCAATTTAACACTAAGTTTTTGAGTTAAAGGAATTGATCGTTTTTCTAATTGTTATAGGAATATTAATGCTAGAAACGATAAAGTTGTGTATCCGTTAATTTAATTGTTGTTGCACTAGCATTAGTTTTATTGATTTTCAATAATGATTATCTTGAAACCTCATTTGTGTAATTGAATAAGATATCAATGATTTAATGATAGTTTAGTTGTATATACTAAAAAATATATGGTCAAAAGTGCATATTGATATTGAAACTATTTGTAGCGTTGTAAAGATGTTGAAGATAATATCCAAAAAAAATATATGTTGAAGATAATTGTAAAATTTTTTTAACTAAAAGCAATTGTAAATTTTTTAACAATTATGACTAAATAATGAAGTTTTATTTTATCTTTACTATCTATTATCATTTAATATTTTTATAATTTAATAATTTGACTCAAGTTTCCATTAACTAAAATTTTTGACTTTGACATTGCTTGTCATCTTCGTAATTTTTTTATCATATCTAAAATTACCATATATTTTTTTTATCATATCTAAAATTATCATATCTATAACAAAGGTTAACGTATGTTCATTTTTTTTTCTTCTTGCTTAATAAGCTACAATTATATTAATATACTTGGGTTTTGTTTGGTTCACAGAAAATGATTTCTGGAAAATTATATAGTTTTTGAAAAACCAAAGAATTTTCATTGTTTAGATGAGTCAATAAAAATATTATATGTTGTTTGTTTTTTTTTTTTGAAAATATGTTTCTTTTCAAATGATATTAACATAACCACTAAAATATTAAAAATGATTTATTATTCATTAATTTATTTATTAATATTAAAATAATTTATTTTGAAAATAATATTTAATATTAAAATATTACATTGTTAAATATTTAAAAGAAAACTATTTATTATTTAGTTATATTAATATTTTTAAAATTTTGAAGTAATATTACTATTTTAATATATAATATTAATAATAATATTTATTTTTGAAATATTAAAAATATTTATGCTATGAAAATAAATATTGTATGCTTAATGTATTTACTATTAAAATAATAAAAAAACATTATTTATTTATATTTATTATTAAAATGTTACTATAAAATTATTTGTAAATAAAATATAGCATTATATCTTAAATTAAAATATTAATAAATTATTAAAAATATTAATTATTAAAGCAATAAATATCTTATTTATTAGATTACTAGTTATTATTTATTATTAAAAATAATATAATATCATTTATTATTGAAATATGAAAAATATTTAAGATTAATAATATGCAAAATAAAATATTTAAACTTAAAATATTGAAAGAATTTTTAATGTTAATATTTTAATTTTTAACTTTTTTATCCAATTAAATATATATGTTTATTAATATAATAATATTTTATGTAGGATTAAATTAAATCAAAGTTTAAAAAATCATATCTAATGTCTAACTTGAGTAGAATTATATTTATATACTTAGTAAATAACCTTACATATAAATAGTTATTTTTCGAAAAATATTTTTCTTATTCAAAAGCGTAAAACAATTTTCAGAAAAATTACTTAATTTTTCATTTATTAGAAAATTATTTTCTGTTTACCAATCAATATTTTGTCAACCAAACATCAAAAAATATAAAAAAAATTTTGAAAATTATTTTCATTGAACCAAACGGAACCTTGGAGTATATCGATTTTCCCTTCAGAGCTAAGAGATAAAAGGGGTTCCCAGCCTTCGACTTCAACTCTTGTTCTTTTATCTACCAACTCCTATTGGTTTTTTCACCTCTTTGAAATTTTGGCATCTGACTATATAATCTGCAGTTTGTTGGATTTTTGGATCATTAGTGCCATGATGTAGTGGATTTTAATATATGAGAAAGCATGATGTTGATAGTGGTATGGTGTTAGACCTGTAGACACCGGATACTGTGCCCATCTCCCGAAGAATGACCTTGGGCACGATATGACTTGTGCTAGGCATGGGAGAAGCCTTGCACTGTGCTAGAGACTTGGCACACTTGCGCGACGGGCATGCGCATGAGACAGGCAAGACAGGTACTTGGCTTGGGCGGCTTACCAGGCTTGACACTTAGACGTGATGGATGATGATCGTGAGATACGAGTTGCGGTTAACTCGTGTGGCACCATGGGCCTTGACCATGTCAGCGGGAGGTTGGTCAGTACGCGGCACAAGGCACCGTTGAGGCATAAGTGGCTGGGTGCGCACACGCAGACGGGGAAGTGCTCGGGACCTACGCAGCGTGGAGCCCACGATGCGGAGACAGTTGCGAGGATTGCGGGCCACGACTTCGAGATAAGATTTGGCTGACCTTATCACTTGGAGATATACTTGGAGATAACTCATGGATGCTGATGTGGCGATCATCCGTAGAGTCCTAAGTCTAGTGGGATGTAATCTTAGAGAGTTTGTATTTCAATAGAACTCTTGTACCTATGTGAGGGGGATGTCCTCACTTGCCTATATAAACCCCTCAGGGGAGATCAGTAGAACACAGAGTGAAACAGTGTAAGTGTTCTCTGCAAGTTGTAATCCTTTTTATTGCGGCTTAATAGAAAGGTTGAGGGAGTTTCCCTTGTAAAGATTTGAGTGTTTCTATTCTCTTTCTTCTCTCTCTGTTTGTTGTGCTTGTGTTGGTTTTTCTATTTGCTCAGGTGTGACATACCGTTGCGTGCTAGCCTTTGTATGGGCTAGGTTTGGAGTTTGGCTGTACTAAGTTGCGGAGAACTTAGGCCATCACTGGGAAAACGGTTCTAGGAGGGAACGACCCTGTGACAATTTGGTATCCGAGCACGATTTTCGGATCATGGCACACGAGCTAGCCGACCGAGTTGCTGTCCTTGAAGCAATGGTAAGTACACCGTTGGAAGAAGCGGGTACTGTGGCGAAACAGATAATGACCATGGCCGGTGGTATGCAAGAGCTTACTCAACTGGTGATGAGTGTCCAGAAAGAGCAGGCTGACCGCTACAACAGTTTCTTGCAGCAAGTTCATGATCTCTCAGAGAGATTTGAGGTACAAATCAATACCCTGAAAACTGATATTTTAGTACTGAAACGTGCTATGATTGCTACAGAACAGACAGAGGCTTCTAGTAGCGTAAAAGGGGGTGATAGTGGCGATCCCAAGAAGAGGATCAAGGTACCTGAACCCAAGGAGTTCACTGGAATTCGCAATGCGAAGGAGTTGGAGAATTTCTTATGGGACATGGAGCAGTACTTTAAAGCTGCTGGTATACCAGAGCAGGACCGAGTGACTATCACTAGTATGTACCTCACTGGTGATGCTAAGCTATGGTGGCGAGGCAGACTGGCCGATGATGATAGTGCTGGTCGACCGAGGATTGAGACATGGGATGCACTGAAGAAGGAATTGAGGGACCAATTTCTTCCGTTGAATGCGGCAAGGGTCTCGAGGGAATCACTCAAGAAGTTGAAGCACACGGGTTCTGTGCGAGACTATGTCAAGGAGTTTAGCTCTTTGATGTTGGACGTGAAAAACATGTCAGAGGAGGATAAGTTGTTTAACTTTTTCTCGGGACTTCAGCCATGGGCTCAGGCTGAGTTACGTTGGCAGAATGTGAAGGATCTGCCTCAGGCAATTGCTGCTGCAGACGGTTTGGTGGATTACAAACTGGGTTCTTCTTCAACAGGTACTGGTGAAAAGAAGAAGAACAATCCTGATGGCAACAAGGGAAAGGGCAAGAAGGATTGGAAGAAAAACCGAAAGAACAAGGACAAGGCTGAGTCTTCTAAGCAGAAGGGACCGGATCCACCCTAAAACAAGGGAGATTGGAGTTGTTTCTTGTGCAATTGGAATCATAAGATCCGAGACTGCCCCAAGAGGTCCAAGCTAACGGCCCTCATGTGCGAGGACGATGGTGAGTAGGGCTGTCCACGAGTTGCCCTAATATAGTTGCTCAACGCTATTAGGGCGGAGCCACGAACTCCTCAGAAGGGGCTGATGTATGTGAAAGCTGAGGTGAATGGGAGATCGATTCGAGTTATGCTTGATACGGGTGCGACCAACAACTTTGTCTCGATGGGCATGGTTGATCATCTTGGTCTGAAGGTCACGAAGAGCACAAATCAGGTTAAGACAGTCAATTCAAAGGCCCAGGATATCCAGGGGACGGCTATCGCATCGGTGAAGATTGGGACGTGGCAACAGGACTGTAAGTTCCTAGCTTTACCTATTGATGATTTTGATCTAATCATGGGCATTGAATTCTTTGTGCAAGCGAAGGCATTTGCTATTCCTCATCTGGGAGGATTGATGATCTCTGACGAAGCATGTCCAAGCTTTGTGCTGGCAGAGAGGGGACAAAGTGCTACGAAGCCATTGATGCAGTCGGCTTCATAGGTGAACAGTGGGTTAAGGAAGGGGGAGACAACCACGTTAGCTGCCCTGGTAGAGGTGAAACCAGGAAAGGTTGTCAAAGTGCCTGACGAGATAGCGGCGGTACTTGACGAGTATAAAGATGTGATGCCCCTTGAATTACCCAAGGCGCTACCACCTAGGCGTACTGTGGATCATAAGATTGAGTTGGAACCGGGAGCTAGACCACCTGCTCAAGCACCCTACAGGATGGGTCCTTTGGAGTTAGCCGAGCTGAGAAAGCAGCTTGGTGAGTTGTTGGAAGCAGGTTATATCCAACCATCGAAGGCACCATATGGAGCCCCAGTGTTGTTCCAAAGGAAGCAGGATGGCACACTACGGATGTGTGTTGACTACAAAGCCCTGAACAAGGTCACGGTCAAGAACAAGTATCCAGTTCCAAATGTCGCTGATTTGTTTGACCGGTTGTCTAAGGCGACATATTTCACAAAGTTAGACTTGAGATCGGGTTACTAGCAAGTGAGGATTGCCGAGGATGATGAATCAAAGACGGCTTGTGTAACGAGGTATGGTTCGTTTGAATTTCTGGTTATGCCATTTGGTTTAACTAATGCACCTGCTACATTTTGCAACTTGATGAATGATGTGCTTTATGAGTACTTGGACCGCTTCGTGGTAGTATACCTGGATGACATCATGATGTATAGCTAGACGCTAGTGGAACATAGACAGCACCTCAGGTGGGTGTTCGAGGCTTTGAAGAAGCACTCCTTGTTTGTGAAAAAGGAGAAGTGTGAGTTTTGCCAGCGGGAGATAATGTTTCTGGGTCATAAAGTCAGTAGTGGGCAAATCCGCATGGATGAGAGGAAGATCCGGCCATTGTTGAATGGCAAGCCCCTACTAGGGTCCCGGAGTTACGGTCATTCTTAGGACTGGCCAACTACTACAGGCGTTTCATCAAGGGGTACAGTAAGATGGTAAGTCCTTTGACAGATTTGTTGAAGAAGGACAGGAAGTGGGTGTGGTCTGAGGATTGTGAGCGGGCATTTCAAGATATCAAGAGGGCAGTGACATCCGAGCCAGTGTTGAGACTGCCAGATTTCAGCTTGCCATTTGAAGTTCACACAGACGCATCAGATAGAGCCATTGGGGGTATACTAGTCCAGGAAGGGCACCCTATTGCTTACGAGAGTTGCAAGCTTAAGGACGCGAAACAGCGGTATTCAGCCCATGAGAAGGAGATGACTGCTGTGGTGCATTGTTTGGAGGTGTGGAAGCATTATCTTTTGGGGACGAAGTTTGTGGTGGTGACAGATAATGTGGCCAATACTTATTTCAAGACGCAGAAGAAGCTGAGCCCAAAGCAGGCACATTGGCAGGAGTTTCTGGCAGAGTTTGACTTTGCTTGGGTACACAGACCAGGAAGGGAGAATCAGGTGGCTGATGCGTTGAGTCGCAAGATAGTCCAGTCATATGTTGCTTCATTATCCACTATTGAGACTAACCTGATTGACAAGATAAGGTAGCAGGCATCAGCAGATAAGACTTATGAATAGCTCAGGGAGGGCGTGAAACTAGGCAAGGTTCGTAGATATTGGCTCGAAGGGGATTTGCTGTATGCCAAAGGCAACAGAGTCTATGTTCCAGCAGGCGGGAGACCTAAAAAGGAGTTGCTGAGAGAAACCCACGACCCTCAGTGGGCAGGACATCTTGGAGTGGAGAGGATGTTGGCACTGTTGACGAGAACATATTGCTGTCCAAAGATGGAGGAAGACATCGTGTTATATGTTCGCACGTGCCATATCTGTCAGATTGACAAGACCGAGAGGAAGAAGCAAGCGGGATTGTTTCAACCACTACCTATCCCTGAGAGAGCTTGGGAGTTAGTGTCAATGGACTTCATCACTGGGTTTCCAGAGGTGGACAAGATAAGGTCCGTGATGGTGGTGGTCGATTGCTTTTCAAAGTATGCTGTCTTCATTGCAGCCCCACATGCATGTACCGCCCATGAAGCTGCAGAGTTATTCCTGAAGCATGTGGTGAAGATTTTTGGGTTGCCCAAGGACATAGTAAGTGATCCGGATGCTCGGTTTACAGGGAAGTTATGGACTTATCTTTTCAAATTGATGGGTTCGGAGTTGAAGTTTTCTACAGCTAATCATCCGCAGACAGATGGCCAAACAGAGCGGATTATGCATTGGTAGAGGAGTATTTGAGGCACTATGTGACCGCGAGCCAGAAGAATTGGGTGAGTTTGCTTGATTCGGCACAGTTTTGCTATAACATGCATAGATCATCTTCTACAGGTTTGAGTCCGGCGGAGTTGGTTCTTGGACATCAACCAACTACACCTTTGGAGATAGCAAAGACTAAGTCTTAAAGGGAGTGCCCAGCAGCTTACAGATTCATGTGAGACAGGCAGGATTTGTTGGAACAGGCTAAGGAGAGCTTGGCTAAGGCACAGAGGAGGATGGTGAAGTATGCAGACCGGCATAGGCGGGCACTAGAGTTCGAGGTGGGTGACAAGGTGTTACTCAAATTGACGCCTCAGATATGGAAGAAGGTCACAGACAAGCGGTTTCACAAAGGTTTAGTGCAGAAGTATGATGGCCCTTTTGAAGTTGTAAAGTGGGTAGGTGTGGTAGCTTATCAGCTGAAGCTGCCCGAGAGGATGAAGTTGCATCCTACTTTCCATGTGAGCTTTCTGAAGCCTTATCAGGAAGATGGTGATCCAGAGAGGCTACAGGGAAGGAAGGCTCCACCTGCTATTCGGAGCCATTTCGAGAAGAAGGTGGCTGGGATACTTGACCCCATAGTGGAAGGTGCCAGTAGGAAGAATCGAAGAACTTACTACTTAGTTCAGTGGGAAGGTGAAAGTGAGGCAGACGCTACTTGGGAGAGAGACACTTCTTTGTGGCAGTTTGAGGATGAGATCAAGGCATACTTGGAGCTCATTCCGATGAGGGCATCGGCTTCCTCCGACGGGGGGAGGGTTTGTTAGACCTGTAGACACCGGATACTGTGCCCATCTCACGAAGGATGACCTTGGGCACGATATGACTTGTGCTAGGCGTGGGAGAAGCCTTGCATTGTGCTAGAGACTTGGCACACTTGCGTGACGGGCATGCGCATGAGACAGGCAAGACAGGTACTTGGCTTGGGCGGCTTACCAGGCTTGAAACTTAGACGGTGATGGCTGATGACCGTGAGATATGGGTTGCGGTTAACTCGTGTGGCACCATGGGCCTTGACCATGTGAGCGAGAGGTTGGTCGGTACGCGGCACAAGACACCGTTGAGGCATAAGTGGCTGCGTGCGCGCACGCAGACGGGGAAGTGCTCGGGACCTACGCAGGGTGGAGCCCACGATGCGGAGACAATTGCGAGGATTGCGGGCCATGGCTTCGAGATAAGATTTGGCTGACCTTATCACTTGGAGATATACTTGGAGATAACTCATGGATGCTGATGTGGCGATCATCCGTAGAGTCCTAAGTCTAGTTGGATGTAATCTTAGAGAGTTTGTATTTCAATAGAACTCTTGTACCTATGTGAGGGGGATGTCCTCACTTACCTATATAAACCCCTCAGGGGAGATCAGTAGAACACAGAGTGAAACAGTGTAAGTGTTCTCTGCAAGTTGTAATCCTTTTTATTGCGGCTTAATAGAAAGGTTGAGGGAGTTTCCCTTGTAAAGATTTGAGTGTTTCTATTCTCTTTCTTCTCTCTTTGTTTGTTGTGCTTGTGTTGATTTTTCTATTTGCTCAGGTGTGACATACCGCTGCGTGCTAGCCTTTGTCTGGGCTAGGTTTGGAGTTTGGCTGTACTAAGTTGCGGAGAACTTAGGCCATCACTAGGAAAACGGTTCTAGGAGGGAACAACCCTGTGACACATGGTATGGTACCATTTAAACCCTATAGTGGATGAATGGGCGCATAAATGGTACTTTCAATTTTGGGCAAAAACCAAAGCATAGCAAAAAGCGTTCAGGACCATTATTAAAATATCACTAAATTACTTTTGATGTCGAAGAAATGGCTATTTTTCTATGTTGTTAAAATAATATTATTTTATATTTGTTAAATATTGAATTTTTGTGATCTTATATTTAAATTGATTGTTTTTATTTATTTTTAATTAATTTTAAGTTGAATATTTGACATGATATGAGAATCTAATTTATATTTTGTGATTTTTATCTTATATCTATTGTAAGTTTGTCACATGATAATTATAGGGTTTATATATGATGCACTAATAATGTATAACTTTTATATACTGTTAATCAATTACATAATGCTATATCATTAATTAACAAAATTTAAAAATGCACAAGCCTTTAAAAATAAATTTAAAAACATTAATTTTTACATGTTAGGGCTAATGCATTTTTAAATTTTACTCATTAATGAGGTGGCATTATGTAGTTGACTGATAGTGTATAATTAGAGGTGGCAAATGGGAAGATCGAATCGGGTTCGGGTTGGCTTATTTTGGATAGGATCATTTTGGGTTAAGGAAAAATTAAATCATTTCGAGTTCAGGTCAGGTCGAGTTTGGATCAAAGAAAAATCGATCTATTTCAGGTTTAGATAATTTCGATTCAGATAAGGTCAAGTTTGGGTCAATTTGAATTCGAATCAATTTGGATTTGGATCAATTAGGTTTTGGATTAGGTCGGGTTCGGGTCATTGACTTTTTTAGTCAATTCAGGTTGGTCAGATTTAGATTCAAGTCAAGTGGACAAGTTTTTTGGGTTAAACTTGGTTATCTCAATGTAATTTGTCTAATATGAAAATAAACTGAAACTATATTTCTAAGAATAAAAAAAGTAATGAAAACAAATTTTTTTTCTTACATGACCTATAATAAAATTAGAATTGAAATAATCAAAATATTTAATAATCTGTATGATAGTTTTCTTTATAATATATTTACCAATATTCATAATTAATTACATTTTTTCATTTTATTTCTATTATCTATAATAATTAATAACTTTATAAATCAAAGTAATTTAATAATCCTTACTAAATATCATAATACACTACTATACATCTTTTTATTTTCTCTTATTTTTATAGAATAATTGAAGACATTAAGTGTAGGTAATATAGCTTTTGTACTCTATAATAGATTAGCAATTAAATAATTATAAATTAGATTCAAATATATATAATATAAAAGTGAATATTTAAGTCTAACTAGATTCAAAAAATATAGCACTAATATTATTGAAAAAAAAATTATATTTTTATAGTAAAACAATTTGATCATTAATTTTAACATTTAAATATTTATTGATAATATCAAATTTAAGTTTGAATTTTTTCGGGTTTGGGTTAATTTGGATTCGAATCAATTTGGATTCGGATGAAGTCGAGTTTGGGTTAATCTAAATTCGAATGAATTTAGGTTCAGATCAGATCGAGTTTGGATCAATTTGGTTTCGGATTAATTTGGTTTCGGATTAATTCGAATTTAGATTGGATTGGATTTAGGTTGTTGATTTTTTTATCAAATCAAATTAATCGAATTTGGTTTTGGATTGATCAAGTTGGTTTTTTGGACTAGGTCAATTTTTGCCACTTTATGTATAACCTCTATATACTACAATGCACTATATATAAAATCATAATTATACTTATAAATGATGAGGTACGCTTTATAATTCGAGTTTGTTACGAGATAATTACATCTAGAAATAATGAAAACTTATTAAAGTAATATTATTTTATATCCACTATATATATTAATTTTTTTGGTTAAACATTTGTTTTGTAATTTTTTTACTATTGTTAATTAATTTTATAATGATTGTTTAAGTGTACCATTCACGGGCCGATGGTTGGTCAACCTATCATATCAGTTAAGATATATAGCTTTTCTTCTCGGCCTTACTTTTTCATTTATGACAGCAAGGAAATTAATTTGAGCATAAATGAAGTTATAAAGAGACGAAGATCTTCATGAATTATTGGACCGTAATTAGAAATACTCGTTAATAAAATGAATAAGTCTAGTACTAAAAACAATGGGGAAAGCAGCAGCTTAGCCACATGACACGAGGATATTGACAAATGGGCCCGTCCGGTGGTCCCCATCCATCTCACTTTGTTGCCAACCCAAACCCAATCAGCTCTTGATTGAACCGCCCCAGGTTGGACTGCGATGACCACCTTTTTTTTTATTATTATTTATTATTTATTTGCATTATTTTTTTGGCCAAAATTTATTTGTATTAACTATTATTACTTTATTACCAAAATGTCACGTCCCTTGCACGTGAATCAATAACCCAATTGCACCTACCTAAATTTTATTATTTCTGATTTTCTTACATGTGAACAAAGAAATGATAATTTGTGTATATATTTTGTGTTTGTGTCATATAAAAATGAAAATTATTGTATCAAAATTTATTTTATTTTTTCAAATATAAAACATTTGCTTAATTTTTACTAAATTCATATATATTTTTAATCAAATCATAATGTGTGTCATAAGTGACAAAATCTTATGGGACCAATGGGAATTTGAGCCTCATTGACAGAAAAAGAGTTTAAATTATGCTTAGACACATAAAAAATTTTATATATTGTCAAATTTTATTCAATTTTTTATCGGTGGAATTTTTTAAACTTGAAATTCAATTGAAAAATTATATTATGGATTTGCAATTTAACACTAAGTTTTTGAGTTAAAGGAATTGATGGTTTTTCTAATTGTTATAGGAATATTAATGCTGGAAACGATAAAGTTGCCTATCCGTTAATTTATTTGTTGTTGCACTATTATCGGTTTTATTGATTTGCAACACTACAATAGAAAGAACATTTTCAATAATGATTATCTTGAAAGCTCATTTGTGTAATTGAATAGGATATCAATGATTTAATGATAGCTTGGTTGTATATACTAAAAAATATATGGTCAAAAGTGCATATTGATAATGAAACTATTTGCAGCGTTGTAAATATGTTGAAGATAATTGTAAATTTTTTTAACTAAAAGCAATTGTAAATTTTTTAACAATTATGACTAAATAATGAAGTTTTATTTTATCTTTACTATCTATTATCATTGTTTAATATTTTTATAGTTTAATAATTTGACTTAAGTTTCCATTGACTAAAATTTTTGACTTTGCCATTGCTTGTCATATTCGTAATTTTTTGTATCATATCTAAAATTACCATATCTATAACAAAGGTTAATGTATGTTCATGTTTTTTTTTTCTTCTTGCTTAATAATCTACAATTATATTAATATACTTGGGTTCCGTTTGGTTAACAGAAAATGATTTCTGGAAAATTTTATAGTTTTTGAAAGATTAAAGAATTTTCATTGTTTAGATGAGTCATTTAAAATATTATATGTTGTTTGTTTTTTTCTTGAAAATATTTTTTAAAAAAATGATATTAACATAATTACTAAAATATTAAAAATGATTTATTATTCATTAATTTATTTATTAATATTAAAATAATTTTATTTTTGAAAATAATATTTAATATTAAAATATTACAATATTAAATATTTAAAAGAAAACTATTTATTATTACTTATATTAATACTTTTAAAATAATTATAGAAAATTATTTTATGTTAACCAATCAATGTCTTGTCAATCAAACATCAAAAAATAAAAAAAAATTTCGAAAATTATTTTCAATGACCAAATGGAACCTTGGAGTTTACCAATTTTCCCTTCAGAGCAAAGAGATAAAAGGGGTTCCCAAAAATTTTGGCATCTGACTATATATTATGCAGTTTGTTGGATTTTTGGGATCATTAGTGCTATGATGCAGTGGATTTTAATTATATGAGAAAGCACGATGTTGATGGTGGTATGGTATGGTATGGTACTATTTAAACCCCATAGTGGATGAATGGGCGCATAAACGGTGCTTTCAATTGCTAATGGTTTTATTTTTAAATTTTTTTCCCTTTGCAATTCTGTTAGATGAGTATTTTTTTTATGACTTTTTGATTTTCCTTTCAACTTTTTAATTTTTTTGGGTTTAAAATTATGAATTCGTTTTTAAAATGCAAAACGCCAAATTTTTTAATTTTATAAACGAGATTATAACTTATTGATTATGAAAAACTATTTCATGTTTCATTTTTTATTTTTAATATACTAAAAGGTATATATGAAGTTATGTATGAAATAATTTTTCTAAAAATATTTACTTATTTTAAAGTTATATGTATTAGATTAAGGAAAAAAAAATTTTACACCATAAGTGGAGTCTTAAATTTTATTAATGAAATTAGTTAAATGAGACATTTTCCTTATGTATATTTAAATTAATAAAAAATTCATTAAAAGAACAACAGATGTAACAACCTTTTAATCTTGTTTGTAAAATTAAAAAAATCACTTTTATAGAACTCTAGGTTAAGTATAAAAAATATTTGAATTAGATTATATCTATTATATATTATACTAACAAATAGTCGAAAGAAGTGGAAGTGAATTTTTTCTCAAGTCATTTGGACAGAGTTCTGAAGTACCTATTGTTGGGATGATTTTACCATTTATTGTTTTCAGTCCGAACAAAATTAATCTCAGATCATAAAAGAGATGAAAATACCTGTAGTTACAAAAAAAATTATATCTATTATGTATTATCAATGGGATTACATATTGTTGAAAGTGTTCGTTGTTCAATTATTTTATTTATTTATTCCTTTTGGATATTCTTATAAAGGATACATGCAATTGATTTATTCCAAAACATATACTTCAATTATAATTGTTACTAACTATTTAATTATCTCTTTATATAATTAATAATCTATTGTTTTTTGTTAATAAATAATAATCACTATGAATCATCTTATTGTCAAAGTATATCTCAACTTATACAATCAGCCTTAAATCAAAGACAAGAAAAGTAAAATTTAAATATTTAGAAACTTTTTCTTTTCATACCATTTAGTTTCATAAAAATAAGAATTATCATAATTCTAATTATTGCGTTTGACTGTGTTTATACTGTTACATTTAATATTAATATTTAAAATTTTATAATCTTAATAAAAAACCGAAACTGTTTTATTAAATTTGATAAAAATATAAATAACAAATAAAACAATTAAATAGATGAAACTTCTCTTTTAAGAAAGTACCACAACCACCATGTAATTTTTTCATTTAAGTTATATTCATTAATTAAATTATTAAAAAATTAACTATTTATTATTTAATTTATTAAAATAAATATTTATAATTTAATTATTACGTATTAATAATTATATTTTTAAATAAAAATAAAACGAATATCTTCCAAATCAGAGAATCCAGTTTTGTCAGACAATTTCGCAGCTTTGGCGAAAAAAACACACCTCCCTGCAGTGCAGATCGATGACTAGAAGTACAACTGAACTACGCGAGCCGATGGGCGCGTGGTCTTTGCACCATAAACATTTCACTTTCCATATAATTTCTTTGTTAGTCAGCTAACCTTGAGCTCAGTTCACATAACAAAATAATTTTCTCTTGGCTGCCATTAATCGACCATGTAAAATCTACGGATCTATCTAAGGTCTATCTCACCTATCGATTTTTTAACCCACACCCACCGCACCGAAACCTTCAAGCTCCCCTCTCTCTCTTTCTTCAGCTCTATTTGGTCCTTCTCCACCTACCTTTCTTCCTTTCAATTTTTTCCTTCTAACTTTTTTTTTTTTTACATATATTTGAGCAGAGAAAGAAAACAAAATATGTTTGATTTTGGTGATGAACTGACCATTGAAAGCTACAGAATTCCATGGCTAATATGGATCCAAATACTCGTCATGCTCCTTCTCATGATTCTTTTCTTTTGCTTCGGCATCTTCGCTTTGGATCTCCCCAGCACCTCTTCCTCCGCTTCGTCTTCCCTCTGCCCTGAATCCCATTTGGATAAAACGCCTGTTTTCAAGCGTAACACAAGACTTGTCTCCACTTGCTTCCAGGCTTCCCAGGTATATCTATTTCTCCCTGTCTTTCCCATTTTCTTGTCTCTTTAATCTGTTTATCTTCCCTCGACCTTCGTTTTTCTTATCAATTTCGTCTGACCCTTGGCTTGTTTTGAGTTAATATTTTCTTCACTTTGAAGACCAAGTGCAAAGAAACGTTAGAAACTAAAATATGTATTATTCTTTAATATGATGGATAGCATTTAGCAACCCAAAGGCTGGAAAATGGTTGAGAAACTGGAATTTCTTGCTAATTTCTTCAGTAATTTGGGATCTTTTTTTTTTTTTTATATTAGAGCACTATACAGTGGATTGTGGGAAAATCATGTGAACATTATTGGCCCCTTTTTTCTGTTGGTAAAACAGTGAAATGGTAAACCGTTTCTAAGAAGGAATGTCTTTTCTTAGTAGTGGTTGTCATCCCAAACGCAACCTTGAAACGTTCACTTTACTTTTACACAAAGAAGTTCGGCCACAAGACACAATCTTCCCCAATGAAAGCAAAGAAGTTTCTTTTCACTTTATGCTTCTTTTAAAACTTGGAAGCTTGGTATTTCCCTTTTTTCCCATGGATACTGCTAATTTTCTTTTTTCTTTTTTTAAAATGCAAATGTTATAACACACACTAATTTCTAATTGCTGGGGAGATTTTGTAAAGAAGGACCATTTTTCCTCTTCGCTCCCCATCATCTTTTATCCAATGAGGCTAATTGAGTAGCACTAGTATTTCTCAAGATTAGCTGCCTAATGAAATTCTGTCTGTGATCTGGAATTATCAACTGTTGACCAAAGCTTTGGCCCTCTGAATAGGAAAACCAAAACTTGCTCTTTATTTTTTAAGTAAAAATAGTTACTTATAGATGCTTTCTTTTAAGCTTATATATGTGTGATAATTAATATTATCTCCCGTAAAGGAATATGATGCACAGCTGTATATATATTCCTTGTTCATTGCCTGTCTATGTAACGGTGGAATTCTTTATTCAGTTGAATATTCAATTTCTTGTCTGTTTGAGGTGAAAGCTATTGTCTTTTGTACAATAATAAACGAAGTTGCATTGCATCAAATATCCTAATGTTATAATATTAAATTATACTAATAATTCATCCACCCTACCATCAGAAATTTGTCCTTTTCGTTAAGTATCATTTAGATTTACATTGGGAGGCACATTGTTAACGTTACCATGTCTCCAATTTCTTTTTTTTTTTAATTTAAGCTTATTTTTATTTGTTCAAGTTGTATGGTTAGTGTCTAACTTCTTGTACTTTTGGTCTAAACTTGTTTGAAACTTCTTGCAATTTTCATATGTTGGCTGTACTTAATTTGTTCCCTGTGTCTCTGATCTGATCATTTGCCTACCCAGAATGAAAAATTGTCCTAACTTGGGCTTAAAAAGGCTGAATATATACCTTGTTGATGTTCTGATTATTCTTAGGTACTCTATGTATGGATTACTAGGAAAAAGTTTTTGAGAGAATGGAAGCATAAAAATTATTTGAAATGTCATTCTCTTTTCCTTTTTCTCGTTTGGGTTTATTTTTGTTTTAGACTAAACAAAAATGGTGGAGTGAGAAGAAAGATCGCAATGGAAATCACAGGATTAGAGAGAATTGCTTTAATTAGTTTCATATGTTTCTTCAAAGTCTCAACTTTGAGAAGCCGGTTAAAATAGAGAATTGCAAGTCTTATAGTTATCATTTTTTCGTAAATAAACTACCCCTCGTTACACTTACATTTCTCTAGTCTTAGTATAATGCTAATTTGTTAATGATTATGGTAACAATTTATTTAATTTTTTTTTTAATTTTATAGAATATACCTTCTGAAATTTGATTTTTCTTTTTAAAGTTTAAAGTCCAACCCTAGCTATCTTAACTATTAATTTGGAAGCCAAAATCAAGTGTGGGTTTTACATGAATTGTTGATTTCGTGTTTAAAAAAAGCATCTATGAGTTTGGATACTGTTTAATAATGGATATTTGGCGTTGGCAGGTTGGAGAAAACCAGAGTATAAAGGGTGAGATAGCCGTTGGAGCAAGTGGAAGGATAGTAAGAGGAAGGGAAGACAGTGTAGAAAAGGAGGGATGTTCATCAAAGGAAGCAAATCAAAATTGTTATCATCCTTGTCATTATCTCAGGCTTGCTAAGCTTGCATTTCTCAAGTGTTTGGGTCTGGATTTCTTGTCTGAGAGTAGTTCAACTACTGAACAAAGAAACCAAAGATAGTATTCATATTAACATGTCTATTATTATTTATTAGCTCTAATTCTTTGATTCATCTTCCATAAAATGTTGGTCTACCGGCAATTTTTCCAAATTTACACATTAACCAAACTATCCAAGGTGCAAATTGCAGAGAGAAGGGTTAAAAAAATTACTCTTTCAATTCTCATTACTCAAAATCAGGTCTAATTTAGCGTTGCTGATGAGGCTTATAAAAAGTTTGGCTTAAAAAAGAATTCAAAAAATGCTGCAAAAAATTTGCTGTGAAAGAAAAGGTATGGTTTGAGATTATAGAATTTTTCGCATTGTTATTAAAAAATGCTGTGAAAAGTTGAAATGCCAAACTAATTCACCTGGTCTACAACATCGACTAAGCGGAATCATGCTGATCAAGTTTGCTTCCTCCTCATTAAACAAGGAATTTTTGAGGTACCTTTTCCGTTGTCGAGTTTGTGAGTCGATCAGCTGAGCCACTGTTGCATTTTCCAGAAGATGGTTTCTTACTTCATAAGCTCTAACTTTCCTATTCGTCTCCGCCCAGCTATCACTCCAGATTTGAATTCGTCATCCATCTCTTACTTGTTAGAGTATGCCATACTAATCAATTGAATTTGGATTAAGTAATTTTAAAAGGCATAAAAGATCCAATCTAGTTGGACCAAGGTTAAGGCCTTTTTAGAGTTTTGTTAAGAGATACTATATAAATTAACATTAAGTCTAAAAGTCAGATAGAACGTTCTTGATAGCCGCTCTGTTTCTTGGAGCTAGTACTCACAAAACAATCCCATTCCTTCTCCCTTTATCATCGGCCACTCCTTGTCCTAGACAAAAGTCTCGTTTTGCTTCCTACTTGTGTGGATACTGTTAGAGAGCTTCTTTCAGCTAGGAGTCTTGAGTTAACGATAAACCGAGGGGTGCTTGTGGGTTGCTATATTAAAAAATTGAACATTCCTACACAAATAACACTAAAAAGGTTAGATTCTATCCCAAAAACAATCTTGTTGCATGATCCTGGTGATTTTGGTTTTGTTATTTTTCTAATCCGCTGTTTATTTTTGTGTATAACATGATAAACCGAGACAACAAAACCTTATAGTGATATCGAGCCAGTGTGCAAACACCTTTTGGGATAGCGAATTTGATTCGTAGGGATGTGTTTTATTGTAAGTTGTTACAAATTTGATTTTAATTTTCAAAATTCATTTGGGCAACCTAAAAATAATTGTAAGACAATTATAGATTAAAAAAAAAAACCTGTAGGCAACCTTGTAGTTGCCACTCTTCGCAAAAAAATTATTATTTTAATTAAAATATATTTTAATTAAAATAAATTAGGATATAAGTTATCTTGATAAGAATTTTAAATTAAATATATTTTAAAGAAAGATATTTTAAAAATAAAATTGGATAAGAGTTACCAAATGGTTTTTAAGATTTTAAGAAGATTAAAATTTCAAAAACGTTATCTTGATAAAATTTTGTTTTAAAATAAAATATTTTTTATATTAAATTGGATAAGAGTTATCCAATTGTTTTTGAGATTTTAATGAGATTAAAATTTCAAAAGGAATTATCTTGATAAAATTTTTATTTTAAATATTCCCTATATTAAATTGGATAAGAGTTATCTAATGGTTTTGAGATTTTAATGAGATTAAAATTTCAATTAAGCCCAAATTGTATTTTGAGAATTAAAATTAACTTAAAATAGCCCTTGATACCTATAATTAATTAAAATTTGATTACTTAAAATTGATTTTAATTAGGAAGCACGCAAATTAATATGTGATATTGCGATGTATGATTGATGCTTGATTCGTATGTGATATAGATGATTGCATGGTGCATGGTTATGAGCCTAGGTTTACATGTGTTGTAATTTATTTAAATAAATTTAAATTGGGCCTGCAAGCCTTGATTTATTTGTAATTTATTTATGTAATATTAACATAGATAAATTAGGATTATCTTGTAAAATGTACAACATTTGGAGTCAAGGTGAATTGAGGAGATGCTTGAAGTGAAACCAAGGAGAAGGCATTTAGAAAAAACAATGTATCCCTAGGTTCTTCTGTAATAAAAAGGCCATAACTATGTCACATTTAATTTTATGCTTTTACTTATATATGTTGATATATATGTTAGAAAAGCATGCTAGGTGGTAAAATTAAAAATCTTTCAAAATAAATATTAAGTCAAAGATAACAAATAAAGATGCCTTCCAATTTGATGTATGTGAAAGAGACTTTGTTTGGTATTGTGCTACTTTGGCTCAGTCAAGGCCATACTTACCTTAGGAATTCAAGTTGTATGAGATAATATTTATCTCTAAGTATATTGGGTCGGACTTAACTAAATCAAATTAGGGCATTGGCTCAATCAAACCTAATAAGATTTAGAGGCATAAGTTGGGCTTTAACCCATATGATGAGTTAGAACAAGAGTTGTTCACCCAACTATCCAGGAGTTGCATGAGATGCAATTGACAAGAGTTGTCTACCTAAATAATCTCATTGGTCGCATTAGCTCTCATAATGGGACCAAATATGGATCTTGGCCCACTAGGAAGTCTAGGCGAAAAGACTTCTTGAGTTGATAGTGAGGGCTATTAGCTTGAGGAAAATAGTGGGAGCAATTTATTTAATTAAAAGACCATAATTAAATGATTTTAATCACAATGCTACTTACTTGCATATTTTATGATTGTAGAATTACCATGGCAAACAACAATTTATCCCTTCGTTCTATTCTTGAGAAGGATAACAAGTTGGTTGGGGCAAACTTCTTAGACTAGTACAGAAATTTGAGGATAATTCTCACTCAGGAAAAAAAGTTATATGTTTTAGAGCATGCAATCCCTGCTTAACCTCGACAAAATGCTTTCACTACTGATAAGCGAGCTTATCAAAAGCATTTGGATGATGCCATTGACATGCAGTGCCTAATGTTAGCTTCCATGAGTTTTGAACTCTAGAAGCAACATGAGAATATGAAACCGTTTGATACGATCGAACAACTCAAGGAAATGTTCCAAGAGCAAGCACATCATGAACGTTATGAGGTGTCTAAGGCACTCTTCCAAAGCAAGATAGCTGAGGGAGCTCCGGTGCACACTCATATATTTAATATGATTAGGTATACTAGGCTTCATCATGCATAAAGAGCTGTCAGTTGATCTCATCTTCCAGTCCTTACTGGATAGCTATAGTTCGTTTGTGTTGCACTATAACATGAACAGTATGGATAAGACACTGGCAAAATTACTCAACATGTTGAGAACTGCTGAGCAGGACTTGAAGAAGTAAAGGCTTACTTCTGTTATGGTAATTGACAAGACCAAATCCAAAGGCAAAGGCAAAGGCAAGCCTAAGGGTAAGCCCAACCCCAAAGGTAACAAGAAGGAAAAGGCTAAGAAGCTCGAGCAATCTGGTAGAGTTGCTAAGATAGGAATTTGCTTTTATTGTGGTAAGACTGGTCATTGGAAGCGAAATTGCACTGTGTACCTTTAGGAGTTGAAGAAAAAGAAAGGAAGTGAGACTTCCACCTCAGGTATATATGTGATTGAGATAAATTCGTCCACTTCTTCATCTTGGGTATTAGATATTGGATGTGGTTCTCACATTTGCATGAATGTGCAAGGGCTAACAAGGAGTAGAAAACTTGCCAAGGGCGAGGTGGTCTTATGAGTTGGAAATGGAGCAACGGTTGCTGCATTAGCTGTAGGAACATTTAATTTATTGTTGCCTTCGAGCCTAATTCTATAACTTGATAATTGTTATTATGTTCCAGCAATTGTCAAGAATATTATTTCTGTTTCTTGTTTGGACAAGAAAGGTTTTTCTTTTAAAATAATAAACAATAGTTGTTCAATTTACTTTAATGATATTTTCTATGGCAATGCTTCCATTATGAATGGATTGTATGTTCTAGAGTTAGATAATTACATAACAGTTTTGATTCTAAGAGGTCAAAGGGTAATGAGATTAACTCTACATTCCTTTGGCATTATAGACTTGGTCACATAAACAGGAAACACATATATAGGCTTTACAAAGATGGACACTTAGATTCATTTGAATTTGAATCAAATGATGTATGCAAATCTTGTTTGCTTGGTAAAATGACCAAGGCACCTTTTATAGGAACAAGTGAAAGGGCTAAGGGCTTACTAGAGCTCATACATACAAATGTATGTGGCCCATTAACCACACAAGCTAGATGAGGGTTCAAATACTTCATCATATTTACTGATGACTACAATAGATATGGCTATGTGTATCTAATGAGACATAAGTTAGAATCCTTTGAAAAGTTTAAGGAATTCAAGAATGAAGTACAAAACCAGCTAGGCAAGAATATCAAGACACTCTGGTCAGATCACGGTGGAGAGTATTTGAGCCTAGAATTTACAAATCTTCTAAAGGAGTGTGGAATAATTCCACAACTCACTCCACCTGGCACACGTGAATGGAGCAGTGTATCTGAAAGGAGGAATCGGACCTTGTTAGACATAGTTCGATCCATGCTGAACCTTGAAGAATCGTGCAGCAAAGAAGAAACAGAGGAAGTCGGCATGCTGCAGTTTTCTTTGCCGACTTAGAAAGCTGGAAGAAGACTCTTCTTAGTCTTCTTTACTTATGGTTTAGCCAATAAGAAGTGGCCATGTAGTCCACTACTCCAACTCCCCTGTCTTTTCTCTCCTCTTTTTATTTTATTTTATTTTATTTTTAATTGGGTCTACTATACAAACCTCAATTCAGGCAGCAAGCTTCCACGTGAAGCTTGAGGCGTTTTTTCTTTTTTCTTTTTATTATAAATATATTATAAATATATATTTTCTATTAACATATATTTATAAATATATATTTACAATTTTTTATGTATAAACATATCCTTGGCATATACTATATTCTATATACTTATATATCATCTTTAAAACATTAATCTCATTTTTCTAATTGCTTTACTGCACTTATAACCAACTTTAAAAATTCACCGAGATCAATACAAAATGTATAAAAATATGAGCCATATATGATCGGAAAGGTCTTCGATTTAACTTTCCAATGCAATTTGAATCACCACAATTGGAGTTCCCTATCACAAATTATGTCCGACTCTTTACTGATTGCTCAATTCTAAATTCCCTACAAGTGACATGATTGTAAGAATTTATTGTTGTTAATCTATAATGAATTAAAATATGAGCCTTATATGGATAAAAATATATTTAAGTTAGCTTTCTAATGGATTTTGAATCACCTTAATCGGAGTTTCCTACCAACCGCTATGGGTGAATCTTTACAGATAGGTAGGCTAGTAGAATCTACTACTCATGGGGTAATTTTACAAAATTTATGGTATTGATCCATAAGGAACTAGAATAAGAGGCCTATATGTTTCGAAAGATAATTAAGTTAGCTTTCCAAAGAATTTTATGGTTTATTATTTGGATACTCCGATCAAAAATTATAATTGAAACACTATCGATTGGTCATTCAAGCCTCATGATATTTTTATCCTCACAATTTCCAATCCTTAATTAAATTTACCAATTACTTTCAATAAATTAATTCATTCATTTTCATTGACTTTTCATCTTGAAAAGTAAATTTCCCATTATCCTTTAGGAAAATGTGGTCCTCATAGTCTTCAAAAAAAAGACTGACATGGATGGTAATGTGCATACCTATAAAGGCCAATTGGTGGCCAAAGTTTTCAAGCAAAGGCATGGCATAGACTATGATGAAACTTTTCACCAGTTGCAATGCTCAAGTCCATTTGGATTTTGCTTGTTATCGTTAAATAACATGATTATGAGATATGGCAGATGGATGTTAAAACTACTTTCTTGAATAGAAACTTGTCGGAGGATGTGTATATGACATAACCTGATGATTTTATCACTCCTTAGAATGCCAACAAGGTATGCAAGCTTTAGAAATCCATTTATGGATTGAAGCAGCTTTTTGGAGTTAGAACATTCATTTTGATGAGATAGTTAAAGAGTTTGGCCTCATCAAGACCTCATCAAGAATGAAGATGAACCTTATGTTTACAAAAGGGTTAGCGGGAGTGCTGTCATATTCCTAGTGTTATATGTGAATGACTTACTACTCATAGGAAATGACATTCCTGCCGTACAATTTGTCAAAACTTGGCTAGGGAATTGTCTCCATGAAAGACTTAGAAGAAGCAGCGTATATCTTTTGAATAAAGATCTATAGAGATAGATCAAGTAGGCTGCTTAGTTTAAGTAAAAGTACATATATTGATAAAGTGTTGAAAATGTTTAGCATGGAAGAATCCGAGAAAGGGTTTTTACTTATGTCACATGGCATTTATCTCTCAAAAGACATGTTTAAAACACAAGATGAGAGAGATAAAATGGCTAAGATTCCATATGCTTCAGCTATTGGATCTATCATGTACGCCATGTTATGTACTAAGTTGACGACTCGCATACTTTAAACATGGTGAGCAGGTATCAGGTTGACCCAGGTAAGTGTCAGTGGGTAGTAGTTAAGAACATCCTTAAGTACTTAAGAAAGACTAAGGATGCCTTCTTAGTCTATGGAAGAGAGAATGAGCTTGTTGTAAATAGTTACACTGATGCTAGTTTCCAATCAAATAAAGATGACTTTAAGTCATAATCTGGCTATATGTTTTGCCTAAATGGTGGCACTATAAGTTGGAAGAGTTTAAAACAAGAGACAGTGGTTGATTCTACGACTGAGGCTGAGTATATAGTAGCTTCAGATGCAGCTAAAGAGATTGTTTGGATCAAGAAATGTGCCATAGAACTTAGAGTAATCCTTAGCATTACTGATCCAGTGGCACTTTATTGTGACAACAATAGAGCCATTGCACAAGCTAAGGAACCCAGGTCTTACCAGCGATCTAAATATGTACTCAACGCTTCCATCTGATCAGGGAGATCATACAAAGAGGTGAGGTGAAGATATGCAAAATACACACTAATGATAATATTGTTGACCCGCTTATGAAGGCATTATCATAGTAAAAGCATGATGCATATATTAGGTCATTTGGTATTAGATACATAATCGATTGGCTGTAGTATAAGTGGGAGATTATTAGTGTGTGCCCTAAGAGCCAATCAGATTTGGATTTGTATTACACTTATGACATTGTGATTATTTATGTTATTTAATAATACATGGTAGTTATTTATCATTATTGACTATATTTAATTTGATCATGTCATAATCAACTGATAAAGTCCTTAGAATAGTGGATTTGTACCAAGGGAATCAAAGTAGTGACTTTGATGATGGGATTCTTATGATACAAAGAATACTATTCCTAAATATCCTTAGTCATAGTATCACTGAGAAGGGACATCAATGATACGATAAGACTAACATATGTTAGATTCCTTTGGGTGATTGATCTCGTAAGTCATGGATATGGCGATATCTAGATGAATACATGGATGATCATTGTGAATGAATACACTGGATTGACCCATCTTGAGAGCTCTATGTGGATCATTACATTAAGTGTCATTAGATGTTCTCAAATGGCAATGGTATATATGATCCTTAGACTTGAGATCACCATGGTATCCTATGTCTGGATTGGTGTACTTTGATGCTGGTAAACGTAGCTCAATGAGGGTTGCAAGTAAGACAGTAATTAGGTACATCATGAATCATATGAGGGCTGTGAGTGATCAAGATAGGATTTGTCTCTCTTGGTAACAAGAGTCTATATCTCAAGGCCTCTTAATAGATATTAATGATTGAAAATCTCTGGCCATAATACAAATGATATTTAAGATGAGTCTTGAATTCATTTGATTAAATCATTTATCTTGAGATTGAGAAACAATGTAGTTGAACTTTAATAGAGATGACATGTTCCATATTCTATGTTCAACTGAGATATTAGGTGACGAGAGGATCGAATTATACAATAATTGCTCATTGAAAGGTTGTTATCAACTCACTTACATTTTCTTTACTTGGGTAGCTATGATGCATTGCCAGATGCCAATCTTGGCTTGTGATTTATGAATGAGATTCTGAATCACTGCCAACGTAATGGAAACCTAAAGGGTCACACACAATAAGAGCATGACCAAAACAAGGTAATTGGAGTTGGATTCAAATGATGAATCCTAGTACAAGTAGGATTCCTAGTGAGACTAGAATTCTGTTCCAACTAGAATTCGAGATTTAATTAATGGTAATTTTAGCCCGAGATTACTAAATGGTATTTTGGTTCTTTCAATTATAATGAGATTATAATTATGAATTATTAATTTAATAATTCATGGGTAGACCAAATTATTAATCCAAATGCATGACCAATTAGTTGTAGTGCAAGTGGGAGATTGTTAGAGTATGCCCTACTAATCAATTGGATTTGGATTAAGTAATTTTAAAAAGCCTAAAAGACCTAATCTAGTTGGACAAAGGCTAAGGCCTTTTCAGGGTTTTGTTAAGAGGCACTATATAAACAGTATTAAGTCTAAAAGTTGATATAACGTTCTTGATAGCTACTCTGCCTCTTAGAGCTAGCACTCACAAAACAATCCCCTTCCTCTGCCCTTTGCCATCGGCCACTCCCTCTCCCAGGCAAAGGTCTCGTTTTGCGTTCTACTCGTGTGAATACCGTTAGAGGGCTTATCTCAACTAGGAGTCTTGAGTTAGCGATAAATCGAGGGCTATTCGTGGGTTGCTATATTCAAAAGTTGAACATTCCTACACCAGCGACACCAAAAAGGTTAGATTCTATCCCGAAAGCAATTTTGTTGCATGATCCTAGTGATTTTGGTTTTGTTGTTTTTCTAATCTGCTACTTATTTTCGTGTATAACATGATAAACCGAAACCTTACATTACTCTCCATTGTCCTTCTAGGTTTAAACCTCTTACCTTCCATATACTCTTCCAAGTATATGAGACATTAGTTCCCATAAGGAACTAGGAAATATTTCGAGCTTAAAACCTTGTATATTACAGAGTTTGTTTTTTTTTTTTCAAAGTCTCCGTCCTTGCTTGCCAAGGATAATTTGAAACTTTCAAAATCTCTGAATCCCATGTCGCTACTCCACCTAAGCCAATGAATCCCTTTTCCATCCCTTTTAGCACTCCATTAGTAGTTGCTTATTAATCCATTAATCTCACTATATAAAGCTTTAGAGAATAGAAAGACGTTCATGGAACGAACAAGAATGACTTGTATCTTGCGATGGTGGTGGGCCGAGCTAGGCCAAATCAGTTACGGGTCGGGTTATACCGATTTCGGCCCACCAAAGCAGCAAACTGGTCAAATCGGTTTGCTAAACTAGTTCGAGCTGGGTCAGTTCAGAGTAGGAAAACTCTGAACCTGTCCAGCTTGTTAGACCAGTTCATACGAAATCCAGTCGAGTCAGGTCGATCTGACTAAGCTTAATTTTTTATTATTATTATTATTATTATTATTATTATTATTTTAAATTTATATATTAATTAATTTTAATTAAAGTAAATATTTATTAATATATTTTTATGATTTAATCTAATCAATTTATTTTTATAATAAGTAATGTTAATAGTAATTATAAATTTATAATAAATAAAGTTATTATAACCTATTTAATAAAAGAATTGTAATTTAAAGATAAAGTTATTATAAAATTATCTAATAAAATTATTATTATAATAAAATAATAAATAATGATATTATAATAAAATTATTATAACTTATTTAATAAAGCTATTAGTTTAAAAAAATTAGGCTTAATAATCAAATATAGCCTCAACCTTTTGCACAAAATGGATATAAGCCCTTAACATTTTATTGCATGAAAATCAGTCTATAAATTTGTATTTTACAGTAAATAAACCCTCAACTATTCAAAATCATGCAATTAAGTCCATATATGTTAAATGTCACTAATTTTCATTAGTATTGCTCATGTGGCATGCCATGTAACAATTAACTAAGTTATTTACATCAACTTTTATGAAGAATGTCCTAACAACAGTTAGTGTCATTTTAACAGATTTGGACTTAATTGCATGATTTTGAAAAATTAGGGTTTATTTACAGTAAAATAAAAGTTTAAGGACTGATTTTTATGTGATAAAACGTTAAGAGCTTAATTCCATTTTATGCAAAAGATTGAGAGTACATTTGGTTATTAAGCATAAAAATTATAATACTTTTAATTTTTTTTTATTTTGTTAAACTTATTTATTACATTTGAAATGCAATTATACTTATCATTTATCATCTAAAATAAAAGTAAACTTATCATTTTGCATTTAAAATATTTATTCATTTATTTAGTATGTTTTTAAAATATTTATTCATTTTGTAATTTAAATATTTATTTATTTTTTAAACATAGCATAACTTTAATTAATCTGGTATTTAACAATAATAATAAATGAAAATAATAAAAGAGAAAAAAGGAGAGAGTAGGATATCAATGATTTTTTACGTAGAAAACCCTTTCAAAAGTTAGAAAGGTAAAAATCACGGGATCGTAGTCCATAAAAATATTTCCTATGATTAAACTTATTTACAATTTACAAACAAAAAAAGAAAACTTAAATTATTATTTATTCCTCATAATTTATATAGATTGCCCTGAAAATTTCTTCTTCCTCCTCCTCCTAAATATTATCGATGAATTCATTAGCCATTCCAAGTTCATTATTGCAGGATTTCACTTCAAACAATCTTTAAGGTATGTTAACATGCATAATGAATCTGGATTAAGAGTGGTTCGATTGTCTACAAGGATTCTTTCACACATCAAGAATGCGAATTCTAAAGCAACAGAAGAAACTTGCATCGCAAAAATATCTCGGGAATGCCAGATCAGTATCATTATTCAAACTTAACCTAGCCCAAAATTTTCATAAATAAGTTAAGCTATCCTAACTCGGAGGGCTAACTATCTCTACTGAAGGAGAAGACATGAAGGAAGAGAGACTTAAGTAAAAGCTCAGGTTTGTAGGGACATGCTAAAAAGAGTGAGGAACGAAGTAGGGATCGAGAAAAGAGTCTTGAGAGAATGCTCGAGTGTGTAGAACAAAGTTGGAACTCTTCCTTTTATAGAAAAATTGAGGAAGACCAAGAGCCACTTAGGGAACTTGGAATCCCTACCTACAACCTACGATCAAAGAACCACCCTTGAATGAGCTGCGAATCATCTAAACATACATAATCTGACGGATGAGACGAGGCCACGCGAATTAACAAAAAACAAGGGTGTTAGACTTAAATGTTGGTAATCTCTCCAACTTTTCCTACCCGAGAAAATTGGGGCAGTCGGGGTCAGAAAGCTATAATAGATCCCCAAATGATTTAACCTAAAGGCGTCGACCTAAACACGCTTAAGGGCAAACCAAAGTAAAAACAGCTTGGCATTAGCAATTGTGATAACCTGTTCGGCTAAAAACCGAACCAAGCCTCAAGACTAACCTTGAGAGGGGAGGGAGATAGAATGATGAGGGACATTTTAGTCTATGGGTACTTTAATCTTTCACACTAATGCTAGGCCAGATTGTTGGATAGCTTGTAATAAATACAAGAGAACAAGTTCCCATATTGCTTGTAAAAGTGTAAAGTGTTTTATTTATAAAGGGAAATCAACTCTTGAGAGTAATTTGGAGTCAAAGAGGAAATGGGCTTTGACCATTTGGCTTGGGCTTGAGCTTGCTTGGCTTGGGCTTTGGCTAGAGCTTGGCCTATTTTAAAAGTCAAAGATGGGCATTTGGGGCACTTGGGCTCTTGGCTCTTTGACTTAAGTCAAAGTTTTATTTTTTGACAGAATATTTTAAATTCAATTTCGAATTTAAAGTTATTTTAACTGTTCCAACAGACATATTTTCGGTTATATGTCTGGAACAGTTATGTCTAAAATGAATGGTTGTTATTTAACAGAGAATTACAACAATTCATTTATGTCTCTTCATACTCTATATAAGAGTGATGATTTCCAGAAAAGATTTACTTTACATTTTCTGACTCTTCACAATATTCTGAAGGCTTTGTTGTATCCTGGGGTAACTTGCTTCTGTGTGAGGCAATATTACACTCAAGAAAGTGTAATTCTACACGCCTCAAAGCCATATACTCTGTTAATTTCGTAACAATTTGAGTGTAATATTTCTTTTGATATGGCAATGGTTACCAATGTTGTGTTTATCAATCAACAAGATCCTGTCAAGTTGAACCAGTTTGATGGGACAAACTTCACCAGATGGAAGGACAAGATGAAGTTTCTGTTGACAACTTTGAAGGTGTCCTATGTTCTGGATCCGAATCTGCAGCCACTGGCAGACCCTACACCAGAAGACACAGATACAGTGAAGGAAGAAAGAAAGAAACGTGCAGAAGGTGAACTGGTGTGTCGTGGTCACATCCTCAACTCTCTTACAGACAGACTTTATGATTTATACTCCAACTATACATCACCAAGAGAGATTTGGACTGCATAGGAAACAAAATACCAGAACGAGAAAAAAGGTACAGATAAATTCTTGGCATTAAATTATTTTGATTTCAAGATGACTGATAACATGCCAGTCATGGATCAAGTCCATGAACTACAAATACTGGTTTCCAGACTTAGAGATTTGGAAGTGGTTGTTCCTGACACTATACAAATCGGACCAATTCTGTCCAAGTTGCCTCCTTCATGGAACAATTACAGGAAAAAAGTCCTGCAAACACCAGATGGTTTCACACTGGAACAATTCCAGACTCATCTGCAAATTGAGTGTGAAACTCGTCTTAGGGATGAGAAACTCCAGAAAGAGAAGGCAGTGAATTCAAATGAGAATTCACAAGTAAATGCCATAGGGAGCAATTCTGGAAAGTTTGCAAACAAGTCTGGAAAGAATCAAAACAACTTCAAAGTCCAAAAAACTTGTGGATTTAAGAAGTCCAACAATTATAAGAAGAACAAGGCCTGCTTTCATTGTGGAAAGAAGGGGCACTACATTAAAGAATGTAGAGTCAAAATTGCAGAAGACAAGAAGAATAAAGACAATGGTTCTAAACAATCTGCTCAAGCCAATATGGTTGTTGAAGATGACATGAACTTTGTTGCCATGGTTACTGAATTGAACATGGCAACAAGTGCAGGAACTATGGAGTGGTTTCTTGATTCTGAAGCCACAATTCATGTCTGCAACAACAAGGAATTCTTCAGCACTTACACTGAGGAAAACAGTGAAGTCTTTATGGGAAACCATGCTCCTGTTAAAGTGCTGGGAAAAGGAAGTGCGATGCTTAACTTCACTTCTGGACAGAAACTGACTCTTATCAATGTGCACCATGTTCCTGATGTCAAGAGGAACTTAGTTTCTGCAAATCTGTTGTGCAAGAGAGGCTTTAAGATTGTTTTAGAATCTGATAAGTTTGTAATATCTAAGAATGGTGTGTTTGTAGGAAAGGGATATTCCCTTGATGGCATGTTCAAACTCACTATTAATAAAATAAATGTTGCTTTTGCCTATATCATTGAATCTTCTACTTTGTGGCATGCTAGATTAGGACATTTAAATTATGTTATGATTAAATACATGACAAACCATGATTATATTTCTTGTAAGCATGATCACCATGATAAGTGTCAAATCTGTGTAGAAGCTAAGATTACAAGAAAGCCTTTCCCTAAAGTAGACCATGAAACAAAATTGCTTGAACTAATTCATTCGGATATTTATGAATTAAATGGAAAACTGACTAGAGGAGGAAATAGAAATTTTATAACTTTTATAGATAATTGTTCACGTTTTACTAGTATTTATTTACTAAGAAACAAGGATGAAGCTTTTGATAAATTTGAAGAATTTAAATCTAAAATAGAGAATCAAAAGGAAAGAAAAATTAAAATTTTAAGGAGTGATAGAGGAGGTGAATATTTCTCAACTGGTTTTGATAAATTCTGTGAAGATCATGGAATAATTCACCAAAGATCAGCTCCTTTTACACCCCAACATAATGGTTTGGTAGAAAGGAAAAACAGGACCCTAGTTGATATGGTTAATGCAATGATTTTAAATGCTGGATTACCTTTCAACTTGTGGGGTGAAACTTTACTTACTGCCTGTTACATACATAATAGGGTTCCTTCAAAGAAGACACATATCTCACCATATGAAGTCTGGAATGGAAGGAAACCAAGTTTAAGTTATTTTAAAGTGTGGGGGTGTATTGCTTATTATAGACTTCCTGATTCTCAAAGGACTAAATTAGGTTCAAGAGGAATTAAATCTGTTTTTGTAGGTTATGCACAAAATTCAAAAGCATATAGATTACTAGATTTAGAATCTAATGTTATTGTAGAGTCTATACATGTTGAATTTTTTGAAAATAGTTTTGTGAAAAATCAAGTTATGCATGAACCAGAAAATGATCAAAATACATCTACTGTCTATGATTCCTTAGTCAAACGTAGGGAAATAAGTGAACCATCTGAACCAAGAAGAAGTCAGAGGCCAAGAAAAGAAAAACATCTTGATTCTGATTTTATTTCTCCTGATCATATTACCTTTTTAGTTGAAGGTAGTAGAGACAGAATTATGAGAAAAATGAAGATATTATTAAACATTGAAGATGAGCCTAAAACTTTGAGTGAAGCTTTGACTTCAAGAGATTCAGCTTTCTGGCAAGAAGCTGTAAATGATTAAATGGACTCTATCATGTCTAATAATACTTGGATCTTGGTAGATTTACCTCCAGGATCAAAGCCTATTAAAAACAAGTGGATTTTTAGGAGAAAGTACAATTCTGATGGTACTATACAAGCTTTTAAAGCAAGATTATTTTGATACTTATGCTCCAGTAGCTAGAATAACGTCTATTAGAATTCTTTTTGCTCTAGCTTCTATATATAAGTTGCATATTCACCAAATGGATGTTAAAACTGCATTTTTAAATGGTGATTTAAAAGAAGAAGTTTATATGGAACAACCCGAAGGGTTTGTTTTACCTGAAAATGAACATAAAGTTTGCAAGCTTGTTAAATCTTTATATGGTCTTAAACAAGCTCCTAAACAATGGCATGAGAAATTTGATTCTGCTATTTTATCCTTTGGTTTTAGGCATAATTCTGCTGATAAATGTATTTATTCTAAATTTACTAGTGATTATGGAGTGATTGTTTGTTTATATGTGGATGATATGCTTATATTTGGTACTAAGATGCTTGGTATAAATGAGACTAAGAATTTTCTTACCTCTAAATTTAACATGAAAGATCTTAATCAAGTAGATACAATTTTAGGAATTAAAATTACAAAGAATGATAAGGGATTTTCATTGAATCAAACTCATTACATAGAAAAGCTGTTAGATAAATATTAATATCTTAAAATAAAATAATATAGTACTCCATATGATTCAAGTGTGAAACTTGTCAAGAATGATGCTAGACCAATAGAACAATTAAAGTATGCTAGTGTTATAGGAAGCTTGATGTATGCTATGCATTGTACTAGACCTGATATTGCTTACACGATATGTAAGTTGTCAAGATTTACAAGTAATCCTAGTATAGCTCATTGGAGGGTAGTTGAAAGGGTACTTGGTTACCTTAAAAGAACTGCCAAATTAAGGTTGTGCTATACAGGATTTCCTGCTGTTTTAGAGGGTTATTCAGATGCAAGCTGGATAACAAAAGCTGGTGATAATATATCAACTACAGGTTGGATATTTACACTAGCTAGTGGTGCTGTAAGTTGGGCATCTAAGAAACAAACATGTCATGCACACTCAACTATGGAAGCTGAGTTTATAGCTTTAGCAGCTACTGGTAAGGAAGCTGAGTGGCTAAGAAATATGTTGTTTGAAATTGAGTTGTGGCCACAACCAATGCCACCTCTTTCCTTACATTGTGATAGTGAGGCTACTATGTCTAGTACTTTTAATAACATTTATAATGGTAAGTCTAGACATATAAGCCTAAGGCATGACTATGTTAGAGAGTTAATCTCAAATGGTACCATTACGATCATATATGTAAAGTCTGCAGAAAATTTGGCAGATCCTCTTACTAAAGCTTTGCCAAGAGATAAAGTGTGTGTTGGCTCTATAGGCTATACCGAGAGGGGGGGTGAATCGGTTTTTAATTAACCTTAAGCTCGTTTTTCGATTCTCCTAAATTCTCTAGCCTATATAAATATTTTCTAAGTTCTCTAGGCTATTCAATAATGCAATATAAATTCAATTCAATTCAATAAGCACAATATAATTGCAAGTAAATAAAGAGTAGTGAGAGAGAGATTTACACAATCGATTTATAGAGGTTCGGCTACCTTGCCTACGTCCTCTACCTTGAGACGCTCCCAAGGATTTTTCCCAAATTCACTATCTTTGAATTTGTATTTACAATTCCTCTTTTCAAGGCTCAAGAGAAACCTCTCTCTTTTTCTAGGCTCAAGAGAAACCTCTTCTCCCTCTTTTTCTAGGCTAAAGAGAAACCTCCCTCTTTTTCTTAGGCTAAAGAGAAACCTCCCTCTTTTTCAAGGCTAAAGAGAAACCTCCCCTTTTACAAGGAATGATTTGGTTTACAAGAAATGTAATCAAGGAAGACCTCTAAGTAGGTTAGTGATTACAGAAATTAGGCACAAAGAAAATCTATACAAGTTTTGTGCTAAGCACTACAAGGAATGAGAGAATGATAGAAGATGAAGACTTTGGAGCTCTTGATTTGTTGTTTGAGGCTTGTGGATTTGAGGAATATGTGTTTTGGAGTTGCTGAGTAGTTCCCCTTGGTTGCTTCAGCTTCTAAGCCTCTATTTATAGTCCCTTGGATGGTTTGTGAACGTTGGGTGGAGCCAAATTCAAATATGACCGTTGTATCTCACAAAACTAGCCGTTATAGGCTATTTTCGTCCAGAGGGATCGATCCCATTCCCAAAGGGATCGATCCCTTTTGTCCAGAATCTGATTCTTGGCTTCAGGGACCTTGGGAAAGCATTCTGCCAAAAAGGGATCGATCCCTTTCCCTAGGGGATCGATCCTTTTCTTCCAAAGGGCATTTTTCCTGCACTTTTGGGTTAGAAATGATGTGGTCTTTGATCCTAATTCAACCCAAAACATTTTGGTACTTTTGTGGGAGTTTTTCTTGACTCTCTTTGATGAAAACATGGTCTAAAAATTCATCAAGTGATTTTCTAAAATATTCAAAACATTTACAAAGTATTAAGACCAATAAGAGTATGCATAATTAAATCATGGTCTTAATGTTTGATATGATCACTTAAAATGTATTGAGAAAATCATGTGTGATAAGGCAAATTTACAATATGAATTAAAACATTAAAGCTTACTTAAGTTTTTGTCATTTCAAAATATATATGGCAATTTAAAGCTAACAGTGTGGAGGACTGCATGTAGTATGAGACTAATACATAACCCTTGAGACACCAATAATGGTAACCCAACTTTGAATTACCAAATCGGTAATTACTAAAGTTTAATGAGTAATAACAAGTTATTAATCAGTGTCTGTTGTGGCACTTATAATAGGAGTCTCATACTTGAATTTCAAGAGAATGCCACTGTTATATTGAGAGGTTGAGTTTAAGCTCTTAATGGAGATCGTTCTAAAAATTGTCCAAAGTAATAGGGACAATAAAAGGATCTCCACCTCTGTGAATATGAAGTGGTACTGTTTCAACAAGAGTTTAAAGGGTTTTTACTCTTGAAATATTCACAGAAATTGGATTGCTAGCACATGGCCATTGAAATTGTGCTAGGAGCAAGTAAGAGTTTTGTGAAAAGTGACAGATTGATGTGTGTCGTACTTTCGATCCTAATAGTAAGAAGTCATGGTTTAATCTTAGGACACTATGTACTTTTATTAGCATCCTAAAGTACTTACACTAATTGAAGGTTTAAATCAATAAGATACCTTCTTGTATGCATCATATTTGTTGTATTACATGCTAGTGGGGGATTGTTGGATAGCTTGTAATAAATACAAGGGAACAAGTTCTCATATTGCTTATAAAAGTGTAAAGTGTTTTATTTATAAAGGGAAATCAACTCTTGAGAGTAATTTGGAGTCAAAGAGGAAATGAGCTTTGACCATTTGGCTTGGGCTTGAGCTTGCTTGGCTTGGGCTTGGTCTTGGTCTTGCTTGGCTTTGGCTTTGGCTAGAGCTTGACCTATTTTAAAAGTCAAAGATGGGCACTTGGACTCTTGGCTCTTTGACTTAAGTCAAAGTTTTATTTTTTGACAGAATATTTTAAATTCAATTTCGAATTTAAAGTTATTTTAACTGTTCCAACAGACATATTTTCGGTTATATGTCTGGAACAGTTATGTCTGAAATGAATGGTTGTTATTTAACAGAGAATTACAACCATTCATTTATGTCTCTTCATACTCTATATAAGAGTGATGATTTCCAGAAAAGATTTACTTTACATTTTCTGACTTTTCACAATATTCTGAAGGCTTTATTGTATCTTGGGATAACTTGCTTCTGTGTGAGGTAATATTACACTTAAAAAAATATAATTCTACACGTCTCAAAACCATATACTTTGTTAATTTCGTAACACAAATAAGGACACATTAGCTAGAGGTATGACCTTGACAACCATGCCTCCATCATGACCTTGGTTTGATGTGTCCTAGTCAGTGCCTGACATGCTAAACCACACCCACTTTTGTCATCGACTACCTTGGGACTAAGAACTCACCTTGGGACTTAGCACGGGAAAAATGTTTTTGGCAAGAAAGATTACCTGAACCATCTTGCTGACCTGTACTACTAGTCAGCGAGCTTGGGTCACTTCCATTCGACCACGTCTTACTGACTTGACAACTGGACAGGATCCTGCCACATCAAATCGTGACCCTTCCATGCCTATAAATACGACCTCAGCTGATTGAAAGGGCTTAAGCACTTTTACTTACAAGGAAAACCCTCTCTAGAGCTTTCCACCCAAAAATATCCTTGAAGGCCATCCTTGACACCAACATTTTTATTGTTATGTCTCATGTGTTTATATTTATTAACATTATATTTATATATTTCTCATGTGTTTATTTATATTTATTATGTTTGTAACATCAAATTAGAGGAAAACTTACTATATAAATTTTTTTTAAATATGATTAAACACCTAAAAATCATCAATTTTCTCGTAGTAAAAAAACACCCTTAAAATCAAACTTGGAAACTCCGGAGATTGCAATGCGAGGAGATAGATAGTTTTAAGACCACAAGAAAACACGAAATTGCAGGAATTAACCGGAATCAATGTTGAGTAAGCAGAAATTACAGACAGCTGACCTCAGCTTCACCTCCATCAGTCGCGCGTTCCCTATTAACATCCGCCTGCATCGTACCTCCTATAATCTCCGCCTTCCGCTCCGCCGCCTCGCTTCTCTTTCCATCCGATCAGCGTATGGTTCAGCTTCACCATCGTTGTCGTCGTCTGAGCTGTCGGGTTCTACTCATTACATCTCCTCCGTCGGATCCTCGTCTCTCCAGCTCTCTCAATGGACCCTCACCAACCGCCACATCCTCGCGCTCAACGTCATAGCTTGCGCTGTCAGTTCTCCTTACTTGTTTCTATTTTATTCCCTTAATTTTGTTGCTTGTTTGAAATTTTGCTCTGTTTTTGTGAATGA
This sequence comes from Heritiera fomes, assembly GCA_032173925.1. NCBI lineage: Eukaryota > Viridiplantae > Streptophyta > Magnoliopsida > Malvales > Malvaceae > Heritiera > Heritiera fomes. The sequence goes on along the minus strand of JAPDPM010000014.1, from coordinate 9,048,106 downwards.
AATTGAAATTTTTCCTGTAGTTAGTTAACAAAGTTGTAACTAAAATTAATGCAGATTTAAAACAGCATTTAAACAAAATTTTGTTAGTCATATACAAATGAATTCGGCACTCGAGCATTTGGTTCAATTGATATCTTTCGAGTTAAAATCCCTCTTCCTCAATCAAACAAACAAATAAATAATAAGAAGAACGAACTCTAGTTTCATAGTACATGCAAAATAACCCTTCTAGATATCAATTTGACAATACAGTGTATCTAGTTAATGTCCTTGAAACTCATGATAAAAGGCTTTAACTCCTTTATAATGAATTCAACTTGGAGGACGGTAGAGATAGAAATTCACATTGGGTAGCTCCTTTTAGTCCTTTTGTTGCTTCATATGTAGAGCACTTGAGTGTATTTATAATTGAGAAGTTTTTTTTTTTTCATCTTTTAGACATTCTTAAAATTGTCTTGGGTTTGGGAAAATGATTTTGTATATAAATGCTGTCAAGTCCAAATCCTCTGCCCACATCCTTGTAGCATTATCACTAATGTGGTCTATCATAGCAAGCATCAGGTCCCAGTGACACCTTATAACAACCCTGTTGGGATTCCAAAAAATTTCACTTCTGTAACAATTAGCATTTTCATATATTATTGTTACTTATTGATTCTATAATCCATGAAAGGAATATACAGGCAAGGTACTTGGGTTTTGAACAATTTCTTGTTTTGAATTTTTATTAGTTCAAATGTTTTTGCAGAGTGTTCTCTCTTGCTCTCCAATCAAACTGTTAGAAAGTTCTGTTTTTAGGTGACATTACGTTACAATTCTAACAAATCCGTGAACCTTTTCTAGGTGGCAGTTTCAGCAACTTGGCTCTTTTTCTCTGCAATCCCCACTCTTCTGGTTAGTTGCTCTTCAACAACTTCAAGTTCGGTGATATTATCATTTCGAAGATTAATGTTATAAGTGCCGAAGGATAATTTTTATACTGTGCGTTTTGTATAAATTTTTCTATAAGGCTTTCAAGAGAGCAGCAGAGTCACTAGAGAAGCTGATGGATGTCACAAGGGAAGAGCTTCCTGATACAATGGCTGCTGTTCGGTTATCAGGCATGGAGATTAGCGACTTAACAATGGAGCTTAGTGATTTGGGGTTAGTATTTTACTTGTTGGATTAAGGACTCTCATACCTCATATCTCTTCTTTCTTCCCTTTCCCTTTCCAAATTTTATTCAGAATATTTTATTCCTTTTTTTATTTATAGGACAAAAAAATAATAGTCAATTCTATTACAAGGTCATAGTAAGCAATTGTTTGTTTGTTAGGCAGGAGATTACTCAAGGTGTTAGAAGCTCAACTAGAGCTGTTCGCTTAGCTGAGGAGAGATTGCGTGGGTTAACAAACATTGCTTCATCAGGTTATCTATGCATTTATTGCTCTTTTAGTGATTTGCTCTGAGCTTTAAAATGGATACCAATGAATTTTACTTTATTTTTACTTGATTAGCTTCGGTGCAGGTGGTAAGCAATCAGAAAACTGAGGTATCAGGGCCAGTGTTGGCTCGAACTGCGAGAAGCATAAGGGAGGGAATTGTAAAGGGTCGAGCCATTTTTCAAATGTTTTTCACTCTTACTCGATTTTCTAGGATGGTTCTTAACTATTTTGCCCATGGAGGTAAGCGGTAGAGCCATGGAGTCAAGCTTTGTGGTGAGCAAGTTTAGATCTGTCTCCTGTACATGTGTCATGTTCGAATTTTGATGTCATCTATTAGGTTTGTTGTTGTGTTTTTGTGTGTTAATCTGTGACCGATGGAAGGGGCCTTTTGAGTCAGGGTTCTTTGCTTTCTGTTTTTCTGCTGTTTGCAGTTAAAGCATCATTGCCTTTTGCTTAAAGATTGTTACATCATAAGAAAATTTATGTTTAAGCCAGTCTTCATGCTATATCCTCTTGTCAAACAAATTACAAGTTCAGATTGAGATCCTTTAGCTTCCTCCTGTAATCTCCCTTTTGGTTTGTACCATCTGACATGCAAATGTATTTGTGTTACTGCTCAGTTTGCTAGTAGGTTTTGGGCACTAATATTACTTTTCTGATGTTTGTTTCAGTTATTATCTCTAAACTGATTGGATGCTAATATAGAAACTAGGAATTTTGATTGAACATAGAGACATTTAAAATGTGGAAAAAGGGCTACATGCTTAATTGAAAGTAGGAGACAACTACTCCATAACAAAGTGGGTAGGAAATATATCAGTAAATCACCACACACTTTGACCTCTAGCACAGCCCCACTAAACAATATTATCACGACTCGGATGCTGTTTGATTTCTTCATTTGTCCATTTCTCACAACCATATGCTGGTTAATCTAGTTTAATCTCTTGTATTTTAACTCAACATAGTCTATAACTGCTTGGTTCTGTCTTGATCTGTTTCATATAAAGGAGAATCATATTGAACGCATATATTAATGTTTGTTTGGAATTACTCTGTTAGTCCATCTGAGACTTGGTATGTTGTTAGATTCTTAGTATAATGTCATTATGATCAAAATAAAGTTGTTAATATGATTACTCTCAAATTTTTGGTTATATGACCATGAAATTCAGATTGATTTCAATCTATATTTCATAGCAAGGTAGGCTTGAAATCTTAACATTGGTCTTTGCTTTACGGGCCCAAGTCTTTTGCCGAATCTCGCCTAGAAACCATGCTCCAATCAAGGACCGCCAGCCATATGCCAGGATAAGAAATTTTCCGCATTAAGGATATGACATCTGAGATTCTAAAGGAAACTCAACCCGCAAAAGGTAAAGGGAGGCAAGCCATTTTGCTTATTAGACTTCGCTTAATGAGAATGATGGAAAGAGACGAAGATAGTAAATTTGTTAATCTAATAATTAAGTTATAAAATAAAAAAATTATTATAAAACATAATTATTATATTATCAAATTTTTTATTTTTATTTTTTTTCGTCTTTCCTACCAATATATTATTATTGTTGTTGTTGTTCCAAGAAAGGCTTTGACACCAATAAATAATGTGGGTACAAGGAGCAGGACCGCCACTCCTCGAAAGGTTCAAAACCTTTGCCTCTCTTAACGAATCCTACTTCAAGATTACATATCAATAACAACCTTGGTGCCAATGCCAATTTCAATCATTTCAATATTCGAAACTAAACATCTCGATTTCAGTGACACTTTAACTGTCAGAATTTAGGAGTTATAGTAAAACCCTATAAATTAATCACTCTAAATTAATAATCTTTTTAAATTAATAAAAAATCATTATCTCAACTTGGGTCAATGGAAAAACTTAACAAACCCTTTTATTGTAATAACTAATAATTTTATTTTAAAATATAGTGTAAAATTTCAGTTTCAATTATTGTATAAATTAATAATTTGATATAAAATACAAAATATGTTATATAATATTAAAAAAAACTAAGAAGCACCTCAAAATGTTAATTTGTAAAAGATTACCATATTTAAGATTTTTTATTTTAAGAATTAAAAAAAGTATAAAATATATTAAAAATATATATTCGCAATGAGATTTCTATGAAATTAAATGCTATAGAGTTATTAGAGAGATTTAAAGAATATTAAACAAACTAATTTTTTAAGGCAATAACAATTTTTGAGGTAAAACTCTTTAAATTGATAACCTCTCTAAATTAATACTCAATGATGGATCTCAAAAATATTAATTTAGTGGAGTTTCCTGTATTTCTATATGCAGCTCAAGCCTTGAACCCAACTAGTATTCACATACAAAAAAAATTTACATATGCAAAACAGCTCTGCCTCAGCCCTTCGGCATATATCTTGAACTAAGCCGTAATGAGGATGGATTCGAAATTCGAATTTTAACATTTACATTCTCTTTTATTATTCTCAAATTGTAATCTTTTTTTTTTATTAATCTCAAAATGCAGTCTCTTTTATTAAAAAAAAATTAAAATTGAAGAGTTTGTAGTTCAAAACATAGCGTTAAAGAGAATAATATGTAAAGTTTTAGGCTTTGCTTGGTAAGAAAGACGGAAAGAGTTGAGGATAGAAAATTTGTTAATCTAATGATTAAGCTACAAAATAAGAAAGTGGTTATAAAACCTAACCATTAGATTAATAAATTTTTTATCTTCAACTCTTTTTATCTTTTTTACTAAGCAAAGCCTTAGTGAATATCTTGACCAAATCTCGTTAGTTTCTCTGTTATCAAGACGTAAACATGATATCTACGATAATAATTAAGATGATTAAAGTCTCTCAACGGGAATGGTGACTAAAGCATACATTATATCATATCTGATACATAAAATTTGTTAAGGTATAATTTAATTGATAGTCGTATGTAATTTGTTGAATATCAATCATCCCCTTCAAAAATGGTTCTCTATAGCGGTTTTTAGTTCATAGAGATTGATCAAAACAAGCAATATTTGATAAAAAAAAATCAGAGAAATTATTTTATATATGTGAAGTTTTTAGTCTCAGATCGTTAAAACAGATGAGAATACTTATGGTTTACACAAAAAAAAAGATAACAGAAAAAATATATATATCAGAGTATATTAAAAAATATAAAAAATGTATATAAAAAAGTGAAATGTGTGGAAATTAAAAGATTTCACTACCAATGTTTATAACATAAACTTAAAAAATTAATTATACATGCTAAGTTCTCACAACATAAATTTATATTGAAAATGTTAAAGTGTTGGACAGTCCCATTCTGTTATTACTAGTAAAAAATATATTCGTACCATTTGTGAATTCTCTGATAGTAGAACAAAATAGAGTTACTCATTTACAAATTAAGTAAACTAATTATGAGAATAGTAATAATATTTTTCAAGAAAATAGGACAATAATAAGAATTTCCCACCATGTATTTTTTTTATACAAAGATTATTGAAACTTGAAAATAAATAAAAGGGTTGCAGGTTCTACGATAATACAAACTGTTAAAGATAATCTTATCGAGCAATTTTACTGGTTTATGTCATCTTTCGTTTTTTCTTTTTTTTTTTTGGTTAAGAACATATGATTGTCTTAGATGACCGAATGTTGTGCTTGGATGCTTTCATCACCTATATTGAGACAGTTTTATCTGTTTGAATTTCATGATTTTTGAATGCTTTCATTTGTTCATTCTCTACAAGCATAGATTACATAATGAAATTATTAATCCAACTTAACATTTGACCTTGAAGCCTGCATCCATGTCAAACCCAAACTTTGTCGCATTCAATTTGAATCCTAATCCTGGAAGGGTTTATCGATATTATGTTGGATTTATTCAACATTTTTCGGTTGATTTGTTTGTATAATTCATGAATATTTTCTTATGCAAATGTAATACTCGTAATTATGATTGTAGCATTTTCTTATAGGTTTATCGAAAAAATTTGATTTGTACTAATATACAGTCGATTGAATTTGTAGAGAAAAAAAATTCATAGACAATAAACTATTTATAAATCAACAATGAGACTTTTTTAGTTTAATTTATTGAGGAGACAGCAAGTTAGAGACAGTTATATATAAATATATATATATATATATATATTAATTGTGAAATGGTGGAATAGATAAAGTTAGCTACACCTAAATGCCATTTGCCACATTTCTGATAAATTTACTACATTTTATATAGGTTTTGAAGATTTGACATTAAAAAAAAAACCTAAAAAATGTGAACAAAGTGTATTATAAAACTAAGTATTTTCATTATAGTTGAAGAAAATTACTCGAGTGTTATAAGAATCTTGAAGCACCATGAGAAATTCCATGTTTGAAAAAGTACAAGCTGAAAACCAAGCAGGAAAAACCAAAGTGACAAGGTGCCAAGTTCAAGCCAATTAGCCAGTTATGTTGTTAACCTTTAATTAGTTAAAGAAAAATACTGTTAACCCAATTAGCCAGTCATGTTTGTTAACCTTGTACAAGAGGACTCGAGGACCAAGGTGATTACCTCAAACTTGTTAACCTTGTACAAGACGACTCGAGAACCAAGCTGATTACCTGAAACCCCTCCATGTATCTTTCTCATAATTTACCCAGCCTTTGAACATTTTAAGTACCTTAGGTAAGGTAGTCTAAAAGATCTTTTGAATATCTTTATTTGTTACGACATACTTCGATGCCTTTCTCCTCAAGGCTCTGACTTCAGTTTTGCTTTTTGAGAGCTCTCACGTGGTCAAGTAGTTTACTAGGGGGTTCATCTATAACTCTTCCTCCTCGTCAATATGATTAGCCTTTTTTTCCCTCATTTACACTCTTTTGTTCCACTTCTTCCATAAAAAATGCCTAACATACTATCTGAGGTATCCATGGCTAATTACATAGAGAATTATCCACGACATTCTCTGACCTTGAGATTCTCCTCACCTGAGACATCTTGATGTACTACAAAAGAAGCTTGACCTTTTCCAAGTATTTTTCCATGGTCTCGCCCTTAGCTTCACATTCTCTAATAACTTGATTCGCCACTAGCTAAGAATTACTATACACAAATAACTCTTCTACTTTCAGCTCGGTTGCTATTTTGTGCCCCATAATGAGAGCCTCATAATCTGCTTTATTGTTAGACGCCTTAAAGTTGAACCTCACTGCAAACTGAAACTTCATTGTTGAACCATCTACATAAATCTTTTAAGCATCCCTTTCTCTAAGCTCTTCCACCTTCAACTCTTCTTGGGCATCATGGTCTGAAATCACACACACAACAACAAAATCAACTATAATTTATTACTTGAGAGTTGAAAATGGCTTGACATGTAGTTCAAATTTGCTGAGAGAGATTGCCCATTTGATCAATCTTCCTAGAACCTTCGATTTTTTATGAAACTGTCTAAGTGTTTGGTTAGTCAAGACATTGATGGTGTGAGATTGGAAATAAAGCCTAAGATTTCTTGTTGATGTGATTAAAGCATAAGCTAAAATTTCAATATTCTGATAATTAAGCTTAGCCCCTTGCAACACTTTACTGGTGAAGTATATAGGCCTTTATACCCCAAACTCTTTTCTAACCAAGACTAAGCTGACAACTTGGTCGGTCACTACTAAATACATGGATAGAGGTTCCCTGATTCAGGGCTTTGAGAACATTAGGGGAGAAGAAAGAAAATAATTGAGCTCCTCAAAAGCTCTTTGGCATTGCTCAGTCCATTTGAAGTTACAGACTTGCTTGTGTGTTTTGAAAAATGGGAAGTACCTATCGACTGACTTAGGCATGAATATATTCAGAGCAACAATTCTTCTCATGGGCCTTTGCATCTCTTTGGCTGAGGGCAATGCATTCATGTCTAGGATGGTTTGAACTTTCTCAAGATTGGCTTCAATACCTTTCTGGTTCACCATAAAGTTGAAAATCTTGTCTAAAGTGACCACAAAGGCACATTTTGCTAAGTTAAGCCTCATGTTATGTCTCCGAAGAACATCAAAGGCTTTTCTTATATTCCACATGTACTTCCAAGGAGAGACTTTTACAATTATATCATCCAAATAAACTTTTATATTTCTCCTTATTTGGTGTTGGAAGATCTTGTTAGCCAACCTTTGGCAAGTAGCTCTAGCATTTTTCAAACCAAATAGGATGACTATGCAACAATACAACCCTTTTTATGTTATAAATGACATCTTTGCCTCATCTTCCTTTAACATTTTGATCTAAGTATAACCAGTGTAGGTATCCATAAAGCTTAGTAGGCCATGCTCTACACTCTTGTTCATTAACCTATTAATGCTTAGTAAAGGAAAGTTGTCGTTAGAACACGATTTGTTTAGGTTAGTAAAGTCTATGCACATCCTCCACTTTTCGCTTTGCTTCCTTACCATTACTACATTAGCCAACTATTTAGGGTAGTATGCTTCCTTGATGAAACTAGCACCTAAGAGGCTATCCACTTCTTCATTGATGACCTATTGCATTTCTGTTGTAAAACACCTCTTTTTTTTTGCTATACTAGCTTGGTATTTGAGCTGACGTTTAGATAGTGGACTATCTCTCTTGGGTTTACCTCCTTAGATATCCCTAGGCTTTCATGCAAACAAATTAGCCTTTATTTTTTTATTAATTATATGAGTTCTTCCTTCCTTTCTAGCTTAGAGTTGACTTACATGAACTTGTCTGGAATTTTTTCACAAAAGGGGATCTTAACGAGCTCATTTGCTTGCTTAGGTTGGCCCTGGTCTAGTTATAGCCTCTTGTTTGATATCTCAATAGAAAGTGTTTCATTTTTTTTCCTTACACCTTCAAGGTTAACTTGTAACATTGTTAAGCCAAGGATTGCTTACATTGTACTTCATTAATCTTGTGAAGAGTGGGAATTTGGCCTTCAGATGTGGAGCAAACTCGACCACTCTCATCTCATTTTGGCTAGGTTTTCTCAAGATCATGTTATAAGCTAAAGGGATCATAACTACCATGAACTCCATCATGGAAGTGATGGTCTTTGGTTTAGTGTTGAGTGTGAAAAGAAAAGATATGGCTTCTAGTATAGGAACTTGCTCATTCCCAAAAATCACCAAAGGTGCAGGGTATGGTTTCAACTTATCCTTGGTGCTACCCATATTCTTCATTGCTTCATAATACAACATGTCACTAGAACTTCCATTGTCGAAATATATCCTCCTAACCACATGGTTGTACAAAACATCATTAATGATTAGCATCATCATTGGGAAATTCAATCCTTTCTAAGTTCTCTATCGAATAGAATACTCATCCTTCCAAGACTTTAGCTTCTTTGCTATGGAGCCTATGGCCATAATGCAGCTCGATTCATTTTGTTTGTTGTTAAGGCTAGTACTCTTGTTATGACATTAATGATGCCTACAAAGGGTTTTCTATCCACTTATTCCCTTCTTGTTTTCTCAAGTAAGCCAAACCTTGGATTTTTATTACCTTGATCATTTACAACTCAGGGTGTAACGTAATTGCCATAAGGTCAAGTGTTGTAGTTCCCATATCTGTAACCTCCTTTATCGAGCTCATGGTGTAGGTCAGTTTCTATAAATCTCCCTAGATGACCTCTTTTAAGGAGGTTTTCAATTTCCTTCATCAAGTTGGTACATTCCTCAATTGTGTGATCGTGATCAAGATGAAATGCACATCTCTTGTGTTAAGAGCTTAAGGCAATTTGTTTCATTGGCCTTGGCCATTTCAATTGTGGGGTTTTTTTTATATATATTTGTATTAAAATTCTCTCAAAGAAGTGTTCAGGGAAGTGTAGTAGTCATGCTTCCTCTTAAGGCTTCTTACCCTTAAGTATTCACTTGTTTTCTTAAAACTTTTTATTCTTAACCTCTTTCTCCCTATTTTTGAAACTATGAAAATCACCTTTCTCCTCTTCCTTACCAACCTTGGTGGCCATAGTTTCTCAACGTTGATGTATATTTTAAGTTGGAGTAAGATCTATGAGCAAGTTTTAGGGGTTTCTAGTGAGACAGAGAATTTAAAGTAGAACTTGTCACCCATGAGTCCATTCACTAGGCTTGCCACCACTGTAGGTTGCTCTAAGTCTTTAACTCGAAGAGTCTTAGCATTGAATCTCACCACATACTCCCTTAGTGATTCTAAAGGCCTTTGCTTTACAACCATCAAGCTTAGTGTGGTTTTTTTATCACGTTGTCTACTAATGAAGTGAGCAAGTAATGACTACTCGAGCTCTTTGAATGATGTAGTGGATTGAGGTGCCAAACTTGAACGTTAAGTTTGGGCTACACCGTTGAGTGGTGCCAAGAATGCCTTACGATCGTCTGTATAGATATATTAGCAAGAAAAAAACTCTAAGTGGTCAAAGAGAAAGAGGTCAAAAATACCATCGTATGTGTCAATTGTGTGAATCTAAAAGCTGGTCAGGGTTTGCATGTTTGATCTCCTTCGTGAACTACGAGGTCTTTAAACAATCTTACCTCATCCATGTGCACTAATGTCTTCCTCTGCATTTGTTCTCCATAGCCTCTATCCTCACCTTGAGCTCTTTATTGTTGTTTTGTTGACTTACCCCTCCATTAGGGAGGTAGTGTTGGGTTTTTTTGTTGTTTCTTTGAGCTAGAAAGGTTAAGTCTTAGAAGTGGTTTTTTCTAGGATTCCTAGTATGGAAGAAAAGCTAGTGTCTCCTTCACCATGTGATAGGGATCCTTAGGTGGTAGGTTTTCTGTGTTTGGTTTTTAGGATTGTTTTTGGATTGAGGGGGAGGCAAGGACGTTTTGAACCAACTTAGTGAGGCCTTTGAGCTGTTGGTTGAGCAAAGTGAATTGTTTCACCATGGAGGAGGTTGTAGGTTAGGGTGATCATCTTGGACATTGGTTGGGTTGTGGTTTCAGCTTGATCTCCGTCCTCCACTATCTTCTTCCTAGGTAGTATCCTCAACGAATAGAGCTTTTAGCTAATGCGACAAATGTTGGTGTTTTTAAGATGAGAGGAGAAGGAGGTTGAGAAAAAAAAGAGCTTATAGATTTTGGTGAGAGACGATGAGGTGAAAAAGATCCCATTTTGGTGGGATAAGGGTTGCCTTTTATACAGGGGCTAGTCTACATGGTAGACCTGGAAGACATGATCCCATAAGTCATGTCCATCTTACATTGTAGGACTGAGTTGGTCGACATGTCCTACACGTCACTTGGTCAGGTTGATGTGCTAACTTGGCGTAACAGAGCTCTTTTAGCTGACCTTTGATGGTTTGTTTCTTATGGTACTCTATTGACACGTGCTTGAAGTGGTTGTCTTTGGCAAGCAAGTCAACATCAAACACACTGAGACTAAAGATGTAAATGGGTACCCTATAAACGGGTACTCGGTACTACCCGACCCGATTAAGTAGGGTTAGGGTAGTTAATAATCGGGTTCGGGTAGTAATTTTACTACCCGTCATAGGTTCGGGTAGTGATCTTAAGATACCCTACTACCCGAACCTGATTACAAATAATAATTTTTAAATATTATTATATATATTTTTATCTATAAAATATTTATTATTAATATAATACTTAATTAAATTAATTCATTAAGTATTTTAATTATGATTTTTAACATTAATTTATTTTTATGGGGTAATTTAAATGTATTAATTTAATTTTTCTTAAAATTAATTTTAAATTTAAAATTTCAAGTCAAATGTTGACTTTATAAACAGGTATTTAGCGGGTTCGGGTAGTTAAACGGGTAGCTCTTATATTAAATGGGTAGAGCGAGACGATTGCGATTTTTTCGTACTGAGTTTGTATATAAACAAAGAAATTAAATAAACTAAGCGTTGAAAGTGTTCTGAAATTCCGTATTTTCTTAAGTAATGACATCCAAAAGTGGAGTTAGTACATTTATCAATAAATAATTAATATATATAATTTAGATTATATATATAAGTTTGGGATATATGTCTATTATTTCAATAAAGAAAATAAATTAATACACATACAAATAAATATAAATATAAATGTATAAATATATAAATGAAAAATATACATAAGTATATAGGTATTTGTGCAAGTATATACATTTTTAGTATATAAAAATATAAAGGAAAATAATCATATATATTTTTGTATATTTTATATATTAAAATTAAATATAATATATATAAATATATATAAAATATATATAATAATAATATATTTTATGGGTTGGTGGGAAATTTCTCACCAACCCGTAGAGGTGGTTATTGGGTTGGGTTGGCCCGACTCGATTCACAACCGGATCTTGTCGATCCGGCCCAATAACCGAATCAGCCCAGCCTGATATCATATTGGGTTGGGCCAGTTCCTATTTGTTGGAACCGGGCCCGCTAAGGCCCCGGCCCATTAAGGATCGGGACCGTCTGGTCCTTGTCTCGAATCAGACCTGTTCAAATTAAAAAAAAAAGAAAAAAGAAAAGAGGAAGGCAACCTTACCTTGGCTTGGTCACAGCAGCACCAGGCTACTATGACTATTGCCATTTGATGGGGTCGTTGCCCATCAATCCTTTTTTTTAAAAAAAAACTTTCAATTTTTTTCCCTATAAATACCCCTATTCTTCCTTTTATTTTTCTTTACATTTTCTTATATATTTTCTCTCAAATCTACTATCTACATTCATCCACTCTTATTCTCTTCACTCACATACTCTCTCAATATTCACTCAAACTCTCTCAAATTCACTTAAATTCCCTTATTCCAAATTTATAATATCATCATTTTCTATCTAAATTTTGTTTTTCTTTTTATTTTATAATTTTATAAATTTTACTTTTAATTTTCAAGTTTCAATTTTCAAATTCCAATATATTATATATATCCTATATCTATTTTTTAAAATTTTAACATATATTTATTTTCAAAAAAATACAAAAATGTCAAATTTCTTTTGTCGTTCATGCTCTGTTTCTCGACCTTTTGGTTCTACTGTAATTCCTAATTTGGGTGACGAATCATTTAATGAAACCGAACCCGATATTCATCCGGAGGAGGAGGAGCTTCATTTGGCACCATCGATTGGTCGTGGTCGTGGAGGAGGTCGTGCTCAAACACAATCATCAGCTGCCACCACTCCTGCTACATCATCAAGACCGAAGTTTAGTCGAAAAAGAACAAGCAGGGTATATGAGTATTTCGACATTGTAGTAAAAGAAGGTACGACGGATAAATATTGTGCTATCTGTAAATTGTGCAAAGGCGTTTACTCTTATAACTCTGGTGGAGGTGGTGATAGTACAGGTACGTATAAAAGACATTTAATTACTGCACATAAAATTAATCCTGATGCCGAAGAAAATGAAATTTTAAAAGGCAAACAATCTCAAATTAATACACATGATGGTGGAAAAAATTTTAATTTTGATAATGTTCAAGCTAGACGTGGTTTAGTTAGATTTGTAGTTAGGACTGAACAACTATTCACAATTTGTGAAAAAGTAGGATATTTAGAATTTGTTTGTAAATATTTACAACCTGCATATAAATCTGTTTCTAGACACACATTAAAAAAAGATTGCATGGATATGTTTAAAGAATATAGACAAGCTTTAATTGATAAACTTAGTAATATTTCATTTAGGGTTAGTTTAACTGGTGATATATGGACTAGTACTAATGGTATAAGTTATCTTCTTTATAACTTGTCATTGGATAGATAAAGATTGGTGCATGCAAAAATGAATTTTATCTGTAGATATAACAGAAGAAGCACATAATTCATATACTATTTATAAATATATTACTAAAGTTTGTAAATTATATGGACTAAAAAACAATAGAGTTTTTGCTATTAGTTTTGATAATGCTTCGAGTAATACTGCAGCTAGTCCTAATTTAATTAAAAGTTTAAATCTTGTTATGCAAGGTATATTTTTTCATGCAAGATGTGCATGTCATATTATAAATTTATGTGTTCAAAGTGGTTTTAGTTCTAGTGGTACTAGTAGTGGCATAGGTCCAATTGATAAAATTAAAATTTTAGCAAAATGGATTCGCACACCAAATAATAAACGTGAATGGAAGCAAATTTGTATAACAAATAATATACCTGTTAAAGCGTTTCCACTTCCCATGGAAACAAGATGGAATTCACTTTATCGTTTGCTTTCTTCTATTTTACCTTATAAAGAACTTGTTACTCCTTTTTATAACAATTATACAAGTAGCACGCATTTAACACTTTTTGAAGAAGATTGGACTTTTATTGAATATTGTGTTGATTTATTATCTAGTTTTAAAGATGCAATTGAAAGATTTTTAACTCAATTTTATCCAACTACACCGTAGTTTGTTCCTATTATCTACACAATGTTTGAAAATTTTGTAAAATTTAGGAATCATGAAACTTTAAGTTCTTTTGTATATGATATAGAGGAAAAATTTTAAAAATATTGGGAAATAATTCCTCCTATTTATTGTATTGCAACTTTACTAGATCCTACTCAAGGTGAGGTAAATATAGAGATTTTTTTTATTGTTATAAAAAATTTCTTAGTCTTGATTTTATTGAAGATCAAAAGTCATCAATTAACAATCTTTTTCGAGAATTGTTTAATATTTATGAAGCAGAAAGGGAGCAGTTCAACTTTAATCGAGGAGAAGAAGATTCATATGAAGAAATCGAGAATAGCAAAAAAGGAAAAGGAATTTTAAACGCAATTAAGGAAGCAGCAAAGAAGATAATGAAGCTAAAAGGAAAAGCCATCGGATCTAGATCAACAACTCAACGAAGTTCTAGCTTCAATGGGATAGTATTTTTCTTAAGTCAAGATTTTTCTGTAGATGAAAACTTTGATGTTCTCCAGTGGTGGAAAGAAAACCAAAAACAATTTCCAATTTTAGCTTCCATGGCCTGAGATGTTTTTGCGGTGCAAGTTTCTTCTGTTGCTTAGGAATTCGTATTCTCGACATGTGGAAGAATTATTGGAGACCATCAAATTACTCTTACTCCGGATTCATTATGCATGTTAACATGCCTTAAAGATTGGTTTGATGCGGAATCGCGCAATGTCGAACTTGGAATGGCCAATGAATTCGCTGATAATAATTCAGAGGAGGAGGAAGAAATTTTCAAGATAATCCGTATAAATTATGAAGAATAGAGAATAATCTTTTTTTTTTGTAAATTGTATGTAAAATTGTACATAAGTTTAGTCATAGTAAATATTTTTAAGGACTACAGTCCTCTGGTTTTTACCCTTCTAACTTTTGAAGGGGTTTTCTACGTAAAAAATCTTTTGTCTCTTACTCTTTTCTTTTTCTCCTTTGTTATTGTTGTTGTTGTTATTATTATTATTATTATTATTATTATTATTATTATTATTATTATTATTATTATTATTATTATTATTATTATTACTACATACCAAATTAATTAATGTTATACTTATCTATGTTTAAAATAAATAAATATTTAAAATACAAAATGAATGAATATTTTAAAAACATATTAAATAAATGAATAAATATTAAGTAAATGATATTTCAAATATAATAAATTCTTTTAAATGCAAAATGATATTGATACACTTATAGCTTATTTATCATTTTAAATGTAAAATGAATATAATAAATGAATATAAATAATGATATGTAAAATGATATTGCAAAATGAATATAATAATAATATTCATAATATCATTATTTATATTTTGAATTAAATATCACATTATCATAATAACTTTATTATAATATTATAATATAACTTTATTTTATTATAACAATAATTTTATTAGATAATTTTATAGTAATTTATTTTTACATTAATTAAATAAATTATATTAACTTTATAATAAATTATTGTTAAATTAAACTATTAATATTATTTATAATAAAAATAAATTTATTAGATTAAATTATAAAAATATATTAATATATATTTATTTTTATTAAAATAAATTGATATAAATTTTAAAAAATAAAAATTTTAAATTTATAAAAAAAATTGGACTGAACCGGTTTAACCCGGTTCGGTTTGGCTTGAGACGAACCGATCTTGTGAACCGGGCCGGTTCGCGCCTAGATACAGCACGAACCGGCCCGACTCGGACCGGTTCACATACCGGTTCAAACCTGTTCCATTATGTGTGGGCCATAAAAACTGGTCTGAAATCGGTTTGAACCGGCCCACAACCAGCTGTAACCCGTCTAAATCGCGTCAGAGAGGCAGATCTGCCTCCCCATAAACCATTTCTATATCTTTTTTTTATTATTATTATTCTTTCAATTCTCTCTACTGTCTTCCTTATCCCTCACCATCGCCGTTCATCATTGCACTTTTCTCTCTCTCGCCACATTCCTCACCGCCCCATACATGCAGCCACGCTCTACCACCATTGCTTCTCCCTTCTCTCCCTCTCTTCTATCGTATCTCATTCTCATCTCAGCATCGTCTCCATCTTTCTCCCCCTCGATCACATAAGGAAAGGAAAGGAAGCTGAATAATCGAAACTAATGAAGCGTTAGCTGGGCGTTCGGGTGAAGGTTATTTTGGCAGTGTTTAAGGGCGGCTGTAGGCTGCTAGAGGCATGTAACAAAGGGGCATTAGTCTTGATTTTGAAGGTTCAGATCGGGGGTTTCTTAAGCTCGAAAACAGAGGCTGGATAAGAGTTTTGTAGGGGCTGTGATCAAGACCAAAACATTGAGTTTTAGAAGTTGTTTACTGCGATTCAAGGTTGGCATTTCAAGGTTGTTTAAAAAAAAAACTGAAGAAAAGAGACAGCAACTGATATTCGGTGAAGGAGCTGTTACGGGTGGTATTTTGGACGTTGGACAGGGGCTAATCGATGTATTGTTGACATAGGAGTTCAAGAGTGGCTTTGGGGCTATAAATTGGAAATTGAAGCAAGGTTACTCAATTGACAACTTTAAGGCTAAAAAGGGACTGACTTGGTGCTGTTTCAGGTTGCCGTTTAGGCCATTGTATACAGGTTGAAACATTGGTGTTTAAAGGGGCTAAAGACCGACTGTAAAGGTTAGTTTGTTGGTGCTGAATTGGAGCCAAAAAGGGAAAGGAATGGAGCTTGAGGATAGAGGCTCTCGGATGGCATCAGGGGAAGGCTGAACCGTGACTTTTAGAGGCTGCTACATGGTGATTTTATCAGGTAGAAAGGCTAAGTTCTAGGCTGCTATTTAGGGGCATTTGGAGTTGTTAAGGCAGGGGACATAAGGCTACTGAAGGAGACTATTTAGGATAGACACATTGGAGTCGAGAAGGGGACAAAACCAGTCGAACCAAGGCTGTCAAGTGGGCTGCTTGTTGCCTTCCTCCACCAACTGAAATGCAAGGTAAGAAAAAAAGAAGAAGGAAAGAAAAGAAAAGAAAGAACATACATATTTAAGGAAATGGAATATATATATATATATATATATATATATATATATATATATATATATATTGGCTGGGATTTATAGGTAAACCAATACCATTTAAGTTTAAAAATATTTATAGGTTTAATTTTATTAAGTTTATGCTAAATGAATTGCTGATAATTGAAGGTATATAAGCATCAAGCTCGGTGTACGTGCAAGAGTTGGTACACAGGTGTGAAGCTCAAGATTCACGCACATCGAGCTTTAATCGGTAAGACAACTCTATAATGTCATATATTGTAAAAAAAAATTAAGTCAGGAAATAACTCTGGTAAATTAGCACTAACTCGATACGATTGCGTTTAAGGTGTAACAAGGCACTAAGATGACAAATTGAGTTTGGTCTAGGTTCAACGCACGAGCCCCTGGCATAAGAGTCGGCAAGACTTTTAAATAAGTGTGCGGTAGATTTATATTGTATAGGCTATATAGAATTGTTAAATTGGATAATGATACGATATAGTATGAAATTGAATATCGAATTGGTAATTATATAGTCGAACATTATATTGTGGAATTATTGACTTGGTTAGATAGTTGGTGATGATCTGAATATTAAAATATTTAAGTTACTTTTTGCAATTCATGAGTGAGTGGGCGATTGGGATTATAAAAGCTTGATTATTGAATATCGACTGCAGGGCTGCTTGATTTGGCTACGATTGTACTTAATTGAGGTAAGAGATATATATCGAAAGTAGGAGATACTAATAAATTTTAAAATTAACTGTCTTGTGTTTTATAAACTGTATTTTCTTTGCAAGAGGTTTTAAGAAAATTAAGTCGTTATGCTGCCATATTTTTATTAAAATATTAGTTTGTGATTTAAAATAGAACTTAAGAATCCATTTGAAAATAGCAAATTTTCTAGCAACCATGTTTTGGAAAAATGTTAAATTGCATGATCTTGAATGTTTATGAAATTTTTATCTGAAATCCTGATTTTTCACGGCAATTACCAACATATGAATATTTATGAAATTTTCTACTTTCGAAAGAAAATATGTATATATTCATTTGTGAAGTTTCGAGAACAGGATTTTGAATTCCAAAAAATATATATAAATATGTTTTGAGACACGACTAACTAAAGTCACTACAGTATTGTTTTGACTACTGTGTGACCCTAATCCAGTCTGTAGTAGGTATTAGTTCCGACTACTGTGTGACCCTGATACAGTCCACAGTAGGTATTTATTTTCTGAGCTGTGTGACCTTGATCCAATCCACAGCGGGCTCAATTGACACTTGATCAGTACTCACTGAGGACCCCTTCTAAACTATGACCATATGTCTATCCGACATGCACTTTCTCTCACAGGAATATTTGAACTGCATCATTATTGATTAGTCGTTAAAATGTCTCCAGCTTAGTATGTATATGCTTTTCGTATTTATTTTCGTATATGAATTCTGAATAT
Organism: Heritiera fomes; assembly: GCA_032173925.1. Lineage (NCBI taxonomy): Eukaryota > Viridiplantae > Streptophyta > Magnoliopsida > Malvales > Malvaceae > Heritiera > Heritiera fomes. Next base: position 9,029,858 of record JAPDPM010000014.1, on the reverse strand, counting down.
TTGATATTTGGATTTCAAAACCGATATGGTTTTATATCGATTATCCGCACTAAAAACTAAGTATGATAAGTAAGTATATGTTTGGATTTATGTTCGAAATTCATTTACTTTATTACAGTTTAAATGAAAAGCTTTCGGATGCGTTGCATAAGCATGATTTGGTTTCTGAATCATATGAACTACGAGATTTAATCAGTGATTTAGAAAACTTGCATATAGAATTTCGGTATCTGTCTCTTATGTATATTTCTTATTGGGCTTTATAAGCTCACCCCCCTCTCCACTTTCCATATTATATGTAGTAGGTGCTTTGTACGCCGAGTTTAAATAAGTCCTTCAAGACTTTCGTACCACCCTTGAAGGTATGTGATGTATAGTTATTTATTTTGTATTCAGATTTGTATTTCTATACTTTTATGCTATATGGGATGTAATTAAAAGAAGTACGTTATATATTTATGGTTTATAACGATGCATGCAACATTGGTGGATAAATATTGTCATGTAGAATGAATTAAAATTGTAAACGCATGCTTAGTGAGAGATTTTGAACTGGGACCAAGCTAATTAAAGGATAATGATTTAGCTAATGTAAAGCTAGCTTAAAAATAGATTAGTGACACTACATACCGCCCAACCAAGTAAGTGAAAAAGGAAAATTTTGATTTATATTTTTGGTAAAAAAGGTCGTTACATAGAGTTCGGGTAATAAAAATCAAAATAATCGGGTTTGGGGTATTTTAAAATATAATCGGGTTCGGGTACCTCAAATTTTGCGGGTACTCACCCCGTTTACATTCCTAACTGAGACGATTGCATGTTAAGTTTAGGTGACTGTCGTCTTGTTTGAATTGAAAGACTAAAATATCCTTGAGCCCAAAGCACCCCAACACTCCCTTTGGTAATATTAGTTTGTAATCAAGGGATGTGACAGGAGAAAGAATCTGAGTCAAACCAACAAAAAAACAAAGCACAAAAAAGAGAGACAAAGCAAAGCATATGTGCAAAGTCTATTCCCCAGGCCAGCTTCCCTTTTGCATGATTTCTTTTTCTTTTTCTTTTTCGTTTTCAAGTCGTACAAAGGTACCACATATGCTCCATGATATATGTGAATTCAAGGCTAATATTAACCTTACAGACATCTACATGAATTAAGAGAACAAGATCAAGCCGCGGCCGCTAGCTTCCATGAACGTCCAATCTACATATATTCAGTATTATTTGGTAGCTTTATAGATAGAAGGTAATGGTAATGGAACCCTATGCTAAATAAAAAACTGGCTACCTTTATGGTTAGCAAATTAACGATATTACGTTTACAAAAATGCGAAAAAATAGAAATCAAAGCTCTTAATAACAAACCCTACAGCTGTTATTCTATTTAAAAGGAACTTAAAATTCAAATCTTCATTTTTCCTTTGACCTTATTATTATTATTATTATTTACAAAGAAAGTCGAAACTTGAAAATAGGTAAAGAAATTATAGATGTTAGGATTTGAATTCTAAACTTGATAGATATCATTTTTTAAGAGTAGTTGCGTTAAGCATTTGAGCTAAATCTTAGGTTTTTCAACTTAATTTGTTGTATACATGTAAAAAAATGCACTAACCTAAGTATTGGTTTAAATGGTCTTATCTCTACCTTTAAAGTATAAATTTTCTACAAATTTAAAATTTAACTCCTAGCATTTGTATCGCATTCCTTCTCCCATCGCAAAAGCTTGGATTATAAAAAAGAATGCACTTAAGACAATAAGACAATTTGTTTTTCTTCAATTTATTGTACCAAAAACAAATTTCTGTTAGTGAAGGAAAAAAAGGGACAATAGCAATTCATAAGCATTAATTCGTCATTTAGATTTAAGATATATATATATATATATATATATATATATGTACACATACAAGAGCAACGTAGTCCTGCCATAATTAAGAACAAAACAGTAAAGAGATCGCTATCGTCCAGCAAGTTGAAGATATTAAAATTGAAGAATGTCTGTTCGTTCAGACAAAAAAGTGGACAGAAATTCTGATGTGTTAATTCGTACCAACTGAACATGTTGTCAAGCAATAAACAGTGGGAAACATGCTGTACACTGATTCAGTCAAGCCCAATGTCATATCAGGCCTGCAATTTGGTCGATTAGATTCTTCATGGCAAAGTTCAGTTAGAGAATTCTGGCAAAAGAGCAACCTTTTGTGTGTAGGAAAAATAAATATTATATATGCTTTTTCGCTGGTTGGTCATGGATTTTTCTATTTTCCTATGAGTGAGGTTTAAATTTTGACTGAATATATACACTTGGGATGGGATGGGAGGATAAGTTGAAAGATATTAACAAGGAGTAGAAGAGTTGCAAACTTTCTTTTTGAATCACATTCTTTTTACAATACAAGATTAATTTTATTTATATTGAGAGTGATAAATAATAAAATTTTTTCAACAGTAATGATTTTAAGATTCGAACGATGTTCAAAAATTTAAAGAAAAAATTCACTTTCACTTCTTTCAACCATTAGATTAAATTGATAGATTTGATTTATGGATAAGATAATTCATTCATTGTTTAAGAGTTTTGGGTCTTAATTTCCCCAAAGATTCCAAACTTGTTAAGCCTTTTTTAACCATGCTCCTGATCCTCAAGTGCTTCTTTCTTGTAACCAAAAAAAAATATATTGCTCGTTTCTTTCCTTTTTTTTTTCAAAGTTTCTTTGCTTTCCTGTCTCCATCAAACCGCCTTCCCACTTTTTATGTTTTGGTTTCCTTCTCTCCCATCTCTTAGCTTATTTAAGTCCAAACTCCTTCATTAAATTCTTCAGCTAAGTGCTTTCAGAAAAAAAAAATCAGTGACATCTATTTTTTTCATAGTTATAGCTGACCCTGCTCTTCAGTCTTCCCCATGAGCTGGAAAAGAAACCAAGGCAGCCCCATCGGCAGCCCATCATCCGGGAACATCTCGGATAGCTCATCCAAAGAACAAGACCGATTTCTCCCCATAGCTAATGTAAGTCGTATCATGAAAAAATCCCTCCCATCAAATGCAAAGATATCGAAAGAAGCCAAGGAAACTGTACAAGAATGTGTGTCCGAGTTCATCAGCTTCATCACAGGCGAGGCTGCGGATAAGTGTCAGAGGGAAAAGAGGAAGACCATAAACGGGGATGATCTTTTGTGGGCTATGACAACACTGGGTTTCGAGAATTACGTTGGACCTCTCAGGGTTTATCTCAACAAGTACAGGGAAACTGAAGGAGAGAAGAATTCCATGGCTAGGCAAGAAGATCATCACTCTTCTTCTGATGCTGCAATCAACCTGGGTGGGGCAAATGAATTCAATTTTGTAAATGCAGCTATATCAGCTAAGGCTATAGATCATTTCCTGGAATATAGCACTGGGTTCTTTTCGGTTGGGGCTCAAGTTACTGATCCACAGAACTATGGAGAGGATTTGATGACAGCCGGTGCTTTCAACACAAGCAGGATCCGAGAAAATGGAGATGGAAATGGTAATAAAACCATGGCAGCTCAGCTTCACAGCCTTGACTGGTTGTAGTTGAGATTTGGCAAATAGATATATATATATATACATGTTGAAGTTTATTTTTCATTGTTTAATTTGATTGACTATCTAATGAATATGTTTAAAAGTTTATAGATATTATCTTACTAAAGTTACAGTTAAAAGGCAGAATTAAAGCTTAATTAGTTGTAGAGATTTTCAGTTAATTTTATATATGTTTTGATAAAAAAAATCATCATGATTAGAAACTATAGGATGTCCCATCCGAGGGGCAAGGGAAGGTAATAATTATCTATGCTACAGATTCTTGTTTTGATTCAGTGTAGCCAAATTAGTAAGAAGTTTTCTCAAGTCTGTATAAAAATAAAATCTTCTAGATTCTTTGACACTTCCACTTTAAGCATGGTGCCTAATTTGTAACATTAGATCGGAAATTGGAATTGGCTAATGGTTGGCAGAAATTTCAGGAAAGAGATATTTCCAGGTCAGTAAGTGGAGTTGATTAAGGGCAGTTTCCGAAATTGATTGCCTTCATTTTGGTGGAGATAATCAGCTGTTATTTAGAACTAATTTTGCTACCATGAGAGTCAATATTGCCTAAAACAAAAAAATTGTTCTGTTTGCTATACTGGCTGCAAGTCTGGTGAATGGGTGATGCATTGCATGTAATTTACAATGCATGACAGTTATAAAAAAAAAAAAAGTCATAAAATATTTTCCACAAAATGCATCTACCATGACAAAAATATAAGCAATAAAATCAAACAAATGGAATAAACATATATAAATTACGTCACACATTAATGGTGAATCTTTTAGATTTCAAAAAAAAATTAAAAAACTTTAAAATACTTTAATGAAACATATCTATAATATATTAAAAATTAATTAATTATTAAATAAAAAGTGTTAACTTTTTTATTTTATTTGTAAAATTTAAAATTTTCATGATCAGTGTATACAAATCATATATCTGAAATCACCATAAATACAAAAATGAAATAAAATGATTAATGGGCATGGCTGCTTGATTGGGTGCAAACATACTCTGACCCAAAACACTATTATTACGATGGCTGAGTCGTGGACTATTCGAACAAGCTATGAATTTTGGTTTTGGATCATGAAATGGACCGGTTATGAATTTTCTCGTTCGCCTTTACGTATAGAATTAGATTTTTATCATCTAAATATCTAATTTATCTTTAGAAAATAACTTTTAATTATTTTTTATTAAATAAATCCCTACTTTTTCGTCAAATAGCTTTGATGTAAAAAGAAAAATAAACTAATTAATAATCAACATTAGAGATTTTTTTTATTTTAAGAATTGGAGTTCAAAAACTTCAAAAATAATTGGCTAAATTATTAAAAAAGCTCTTAAACTTATTACTTTATTTAAATAAGTTTTTATACTTTTATTACATTTAGATAAGTTCTTAATCTTTAATTTGCACCTAAATGAGCCATTAACATAAATCAATATTCTATTAGTATGAGTAATCAATTTTTTTGTTTGCGTTTAAAATCAAAATTTTTACTTAGAAAATGTTGGTTGGATATAATATATAATATAAATAATTAATATAAAATATTATACAAAATTTAATTATTTGTATTATATATTTAAAAAAGTTGAATAATTCAATTGGTTTAATTTGTAATTCTAAATATCGACTTAATCAAATAAACTTTTATTTTACTATAAATAAACATCAACATTTTAAAATAATGTAATTAAGTAAAATAAATAAGAGGTTAAACTCTTTTAAGCCCTTAACTTTTTTACTTTATTGCAAAAATTCATAATTGATTTGGGCTTAATTGCATTATTTTGAAAAGTTAAGTGTTTATATAGTAAAATTAAAGGTTGAGAGCTTATTGTCATTTTTTGTAAAAAGTTGAAAGTATATTTGGCTATTAAGTCTAAAAATTAACTTAAATTAAAAGCGACTTAATTGAACTGAATTTTGATTTGTTAAGTCTATTTGAATCAGTTTTTATTCATTTGTAATTTTTAATTTGAAATAAATGCTTATTTGAGTACAAATCAAAGGATAAATGCTTATTTGGATACAATAATAATATAACAGTCTATTTAAAAAAAGTAAAACAGTTTACGGACTTTTTTTTATATATTTTTAACCTAAGAAATTCTTAATGTAGGGAAGTATACTTGTCCACATGCAAGTGTTCGTAAAAGTTTAAATTTAACTTTATAATATTTATATAGAGTTAATTTTTTAACATTTTATTAATAAATTAAAAAATGAATTTAAATAAAATTAAATGGAGAAATAGAATTGACTAATTTTTCTTGAAATATTTTGATGTAAAAAAAATTAACTAATCATCTATATATGAGATATTTTTTATTTAAGCATTGGAGTTAAAAATTTTCAAAGTTAATTCTTATTAGATTGAGATCCCTGCTACGTTGGATTGTTAAATATTTTTATTTTTAATATATTTAGGACTACTTCAATAAAAAATTAATTGATTGATAACATATATTGTAAGAGTCTCGCCCATCTTACCAGGCCGTCGACGAGCATCTTATAGGCGTCCTCTCTCACACCCCAGGTTTACTCTCACAACGTCAAGGCCTCGCCTGTTCCAGTGGGCCATCAGCGAGCATCCCTTAGGCCTTCCTCACCCATGTTTGCCTTGGCAGCGTGAGCTAGGCGATCGCGCATCACACACCACTCAACGTATTGTCCGCTTTGGCGATCGCCCATCTCACGACTTTGTCCCAAGGCTCCTAAAGAACTCAAGATTAATGCCTTAAGCGTGTTTTCTGAGGCTCGAACCCTAGCACCCTTAAATACCCGAGCCTTACACTCATGTTACCATTGAGTGTGATGGGCGATCGCCCAGCTCACGCTGTCAAGGCAAACCTGGACGAGGAAGGCCTAGGGGATGCTCGCCGACGGCTCACTGGAACGGGCGAGGCCTTGACGATGTAAGAGTAAACTTGGGGCAAGGAGGCCTAAGGGATGCTTGCTGACGGCCTGGTGAGACGAGCGAGACTCTTACAATAAAAACACACGTTTTTAGTTATCTCAATGGTAACATAAGTGTAAGGCTTGGGAACTTCAGGGTGCCAAGGTTCGAGCCTTAGAAAACGCACTCAAGGCATTAATCCTGAGTTCTTCAGGAGTCTTGGGACAAAGCCGTGAGGTGGGCGACCACCAAAGCGGAAAATACGTTGAGTGGTGTGTGATGGGCAACTGCCCAGCTCACGCTATCAAGGCAAACCTGGGACAAAGAGAAGCCTAGGGGATTGATATGCGTGGACATAAGAAAGCATGGATTGGAATTTGAAGGGGGCTGAAACACAACAGGACAGAAGCAAAGATGATGAATGTCACCTTCTGGAACCTAGACCCGAAGCCTAAAGAGACTTGAACCCAAAGGTATTGGACCTTGACCCTACGAATATGAATTCGAGAACCTAAGGTATAGCAATGGTGGATGGTGAAAAAGGAGGCGCCACAAGGAAGAAGACCTTGATAAGCCTAGTTGAGAGGGAACCCAAGAGGAAGGCACACTCAAATTCTGAAATTCCAAATCTGATCTGTCTCTCATCAATAGCGTTTTCAAGGTATTTATAATAATACCTAGCACTTAAGCCCATAAACAAGTGGATTGAAATTAACATCAAACAGAAAATAAGACTAAACCCAAATTCATGCCTAAGCCTAGTTACATAAAATAAATAGTCCAAGACACAATAAGACTCAAATGTGGGCTATTCAAACACTTAACCCATTGTTGCGCTCTAAGACCTATACTGCAAGTGCACGGGTTGCAACAAGTAATAAAGAGTGAGTGGAGTATCGTTCCCATGAGGATTAGTTAGAATTGCTATAGCTAAGTACTAAAATTGGTCATCCTAGGTTTATTTATGCAAATGAACTTTTTTTTTAGAAGTCAATTAACTACTAAAAGCATTAAAATAAAACCTAAACTAATATTAGAAATTAAATTAAAGCGCATGAAAACTAAATTGCAAGTTAAGAGCAATAAAAAAAATAAAGCTAAAAATAAAAATAAAAATGCAAACTAAATTAAAGCAAAGCACAATTAAAATGCAACTAATTTTAAGGAACTTGAAATTTAAAAAGATAAAAAAAATTAAATGCATGAAAATTGAGTACCTAATTAATTAAATATTAGAAATAAAAAAATGCTCTAATTGAACTAAAGTCATTATAAGGTAATAAACTAATTAACTAAATAATAAACTAAATTAATAAACAGATTTAATATACTACTAACAATAAAATTAACAAAACAAAACTTAAGGCTGCCAGTCACACGTCCCTGCTCTCACACCAATCAACTCGTCACTCCAACTAGCGACACACAGCCCAAGCTCTGCCATGCAAAGAGAGCAATACTAGCCCAGAACCAGGAATCAACGCCAGCTCTTGCCATGTCATGCACCTGCTGCAATTGCCAGCCACGTCCAAGCACAAACTTCACCTTGCAGCTGCCTTCAATGCACCTCAAACAGCCACACTTCCACCACTGTATAACGCACATGCTAACTTCAGTCACTAGCAGTCTGCGCCTCTAGCCAGCGTGCACTTTCACCAGCCCAATATGGTTCCAACAGGTAGCATGCTTTCGACGGGTTCTTGCCTTCAACAACCCCCAGTAAGCTTCAGCCAATCTTAAACCCAAACTGGTGCAAGAAACCGAGAAATAGAGGAAGAAACAACAGCATAGGAAACTTACGAAACTAATGCACTGTTTATTCAAATTTTACTTAAATTAACTATTACCTAGTCTAATATAAAGACACACAATAAAAACTTGTAAGATTAAAACCCAAACTAATTTCAAACAAAGGAGAAGACTGCAACTTAAACCTTAAAACAGAACATGAAGAAAACTACTGATATTATCGTTCGATACCAAATCGTTTAAATAAAACCAACATTAAAAGCTTTCTAAACAAACGTAAATGTCTCTAAATTAATTAAAAACATTAAAAGAAAGTGCTAAGAAGAAAGTTTAAAATTAAAACAGTAGCTAAACTGAAGAAACCGAAACAATCGTGAAGCAAAAATGATGAAGAAAATGCAGCTACTTGGGAAAACTTGAGCTGCTGTCAGCAGCCGGCCTTCCGCACTTCTCCCATTTGGCTGCTCTCCTCCTTTTTACAAGTTAGGGTTGCTTCCCGTAGGCTTGCATTGAAGAAAGTCCTCAATTATGGGTTGGATTCCTTGCCTTGTTCTTTCACACGTCCAAGTCTAAGAAAAAAATGGCCAAGACTTGTGTGGGACTTTTAAAGTGGGCTTGTTGGGTTTTGGTAGTTAATGTAGTATATGGGCTTTTGGATGGTATAGGTTTAGCTTAGGTTGGGTTTAATGTGTGGTCTATTGGGTTTTGAGGTTTAGGTATAAGGGGTTTAAAAAGGTAGGGTTAAGCCTATGTTTGGATTGAGGGTGGGGAAGGGAAAGGAAAGGAAAGGAAAGTAAAACAAAGGAATGTTGTAAACCTTTCCTTTGTTTGGGAAGATTTTTTAACAAGGGAAAGGAAAGAGAGGGGGAGTGAGCACCCTTTGCTTTCCCTTGAGTTACTCAGTTTTTTTAAAACCCCAATTTGGGGTAAAGGGGAAGGAAAGGAAACTTGAAAAAAATTTTAACATGTAGAATATCAAATTTAACCTTATTATCTTATAAAATTTAAAACAAAAAGGGTTATAATTGGAAAAAAAGCATTACAATAAATCATTTCTTTTCCTTTCCATTGTTTAACCAAACAAGGATTGTTAGGATTACTTTCCTTTCCTTTCCTTTATTAATTTTTAGCTATCCAAACAAGGGGTACATATACCCTTTCCTTTCCTCTAGTTTACATTCCTTTCCTTTCCATTCCTTTCCTTTACTAATGTTTATCCAAACATAGTGTAAGGGTAAATTTAAGGGGTTTTCTTTTATGGTAAAGGTTTTGGGTTTAGCTAAAGTTTATGGCTTAAAAATAGTTTAAGGGTAAGGTTAGGCTTAAGGTTTAAACACCAAATCTGATCATTTTTTTTATTTCTTTCTATTTTCTCAATTTCTTCATTATTCTCGAATTTCCTACACATGAAGACAATTTAATTAAATCGAGAAGAAAATACATCAAAATTCCAAAATTCAATCAAAATTGATGCAATAAAATACTCTAAAAAGTGTATATTTTAGAGACTTATCACACCTCCAAACTTAATATTTTGCTTGCCCTCAAGCAAAACCATCTCAAAATATGCCAAAAGACAACATATACTTGACAGATTTATTCCCCACGTATACCTCATAGAAAGAGTACCTATCTAATCTAAGGAAATTCAAAATTATAAATCAGCATAGAGTTTCCTCCAATCACATGCATAAATCCTAATTAGATTCTCTCTGTGTGTGTGTGAAGTGTCCGTCACATATCAAAGCATACATATCCGGATGAAATTATGCAAACATGAAAAGCAAAGTCTCTAAAGCATGAACAATCCTATAGGTTTGCTTTTCACTTCTCTCTCCACTAATGTAGCCATACTCAATTAAGAATCAATAGGACTTCATTAAGCTTGTAACGTAAGGCTAGGGTTAAGGTATGATAAAAGACAATTTAAGCTCAACAACCCCAAATCATGCATTACACTTTAGGATCTTTATGTTTTGAGCTTCAATTAACTCCCCCAAACTGTTTTCTTCTTGCTTTGTTATATACTTTATTCTATTTTTGTATTTTTCTCATTTTCATTCATTTTTTTTTCTTTTTCTTTTTGAATTTTCTGTTTCTTTATTTTTTTTCTTTTTTTTTTCAATTTCAATTTTTTATATCCTATCTATGTACCCAAATATGTACATAGCTCATGATATATCCTAGCAAAACACATGCTTTCGAGGTAAGGGATAAGAAAGTGTATTTATTTGGCTAAAGGAAATTAACTTGTAGGTGTATAAACAGAGATAGGCTAGTTTGGCATAGAAGGGTGACTAAGGATAATTATGTAAAAGGGTAGCTTGAAAAGCTCAAACGATCCAAGGATGGCCTAAATCATTTTCCTAACTAAACATGGGCTAAAAATTTCGTCTCGAGAAAAGATCAAACAAATTCTAGGATATGCTCACAACTTCAAAGACAAATACATTGATATATTCACATGATCCTTCTCTAAACATGCATACCAATCCATGATCAAGACACAATGCATAAAGATGGAAAAATCATAATCAGAACAAGGCAACTTCAAGAATTCAACTCATGCATTTCAATAATAATTCTTTTCCAAAGATCAAAATCAGACTCAATCATAATCTCAATCATAGGGACATGGGAAATAACCAAATCAAGCACAATATATCTCAAGGCAAAACATTTAAAGCCCAAAAAGTTTGAAAAGTTTTGGAATTTTTGAAAAAAATTTAGCTCAAATTTCCTTCCCCCCAAACTTGAAGTGCATATTGTCCTCAATGTGTAAGTTATTCAAGAATTCATCAAAGGTAGAAGGAAACTCCCCTGAATTTTTCGTTGAAGCTTAATTGCATGCCTAAAAGGTTTCTTCACTGCTCCCCCAAACTTGGACTCAAACCTACAAAATAGAAAGAAAAAGAAGTTAAAGCTATGAAATATTAACACTAAAGCTAACAAAAGAAAGAAACAACTAATAAACAACTAAAAAGCTGCGGTTGCCTCCCCAGAAGCGCTTGATTTATAGTCATCAGCTTGACTATCTCTGTCATCCTTCAAGGTGGTTTGAACGGTCTGAGGATTGATGGATGCACATAGTGCATCACCATGGAAGGTGACTTCATCAGATACTTCGCTTCATAGAACTTAACTCCACAATCTTCTAAGATATAACCCATTTCAGATTCTTATGGAAAATTCCATGAAGAAACAATGAAGGATGCCTTTTGGTTTTTCTTGTCAACCTCTGGAACTTGGATTTCAATCTCAAACCCTTCCTCTTGGACTTCTTCCTCACCCTTACTATTCTCCATTTCTTTTTCATCATCCACACTTTTAATTTCAATAAGCTCAAGTGGTGTAGGCTTTTCAACTTCTTCACTCAACACCTCTTGATGCAGTGGTTGTAGAAGAGCTTGGTGATAAAGGTCACATGTCTCCATAAGCTCTAAAGGGGGTGATGAAAGCTTCTCGTAGTTTCTCAAGGAATAGCTCAAATGACTCATCCAACTTAGATTGATAGGACAATTCTCAGTGGCATGACTCCCTTCACATATCTCACAAGAAATAAAAGGACTCAAGTAAACTTTCCGAAGCAAGGTGGCTTCGGGAGAAGATAAGGTCTTAATAAGATCACGCTCTTGTTTGTTGATGATCTTCCCCGATATATCTCTCTCATACTGCCATTGGAAGTCATTGGAAGCGATTTCCTCTATCAATTCGTATGCTTCCTCAACAGACTTCCTCATAAGAACTCTACCCGCTGCCGCATCAATCACTACTCTTGATGGATCACCCAAACCATTATAGAAACTTTGAATTTGTAGCCACATGGGTAATCCATGAGAAGGACATCTCTTAATCAAGTCCTTAAACCTTTCCCATGCTTCACTAAAAGACTCGGAGTCATATTGCTCAAAGGTCAAAATCTGATTCCTCATCTTTACCATAAATTCAAGTGAAATGAATTTGGCTAAAAACTTATGAGCCAAATCATCCCATGTACAAATAGAATGATGAGGAAGTGACTGCAACCAATCCTTTGCCCTATCTCGAAGTGAGAATGAGAAGAGTCTCAATCGAATGGCATCATCAGAAATACCATTGTACTTGCATTGGTCACATATCTCCAAGAAGTTGATAACATGAGCATATGGATCTTCACTAGGCAAACCTCCAAATTGAACTGAATTCAAGATCATTAGGATGAAGTCCGGCTCGATCTCAAAGCTATTAGCTTCGATTTCAGGCTTCCTAATGCTTGAATGTATTACGAACACACGAGGCATAACGTAGTCTCTCAAGGTTCTAAGCTCTGCTAGATCCGCCATAGTACCTCGCAAAAGAATAGAATTAAAATATTAGGAAGAAATATTTACAAAAATAAGAAAAAGAAAAGGCTTGAACTAAACCTAGGCATGATTGGTTTCAATATTAACTAAGGACAATCTAAACTAATCCCTGGCAATGGCGCCAAAAACTTATTACGCTTTAAGACCTATATCGCAAGTGCACGGGTCGCGACAAGTAATAAAGAGTGAGTAGAGTATCGTTCCCACGAGGATTAGTTAGAATTGCTATAGCTAAGTACTAAAATTGGTCATCCTAGGTTTATTCAAGCAAACAAACTTTTTTTTTAAAAGTCAATTAATTACTAAAAGCATTAAAATAAAACCTAAACTAATATTAGAAATTAAATTAAAACGCATGAAAACTAAATTGCAAGTTAAGAGCAATAAAAAAATAAGGCTAAAAATAAAAATAAAAATAAAAATAAAAATAAAAATAAAAATGCAAACTAAATTAAAGCAAAGCACAATTAAAATGCAACTAATTTTAAGGAACTTGAAATTTAAAAAGATAAAAAAATATTTAAATGCATGAAAATTGAGTACCTAATTAATTAAATATTAGAAATAAAAAAAATGCTCTAATTGAACTAAAGCCATTATAAGGTAATAAACTAATTAACTAAATAATAAACTAAATTAATAAACAGATTTAATATACTACTAACAATAAAATTAACAAAACAAAATTTAAGGCTGCCAGTCACACGTCCCTACTCTCACACCAATCAGCTTGTCACTCCAACTAGCAATGCACAACCCAAGCTCTGCCACGCAAGGAGAGCAATACTAGCCCAGAACCAGGAAGCAACGCCAGCTCCTGCCATGTCACGCACCTGCTGCAATTGCCAGCCACGTCCAAGCACAAACGTCACCTTGCAGCTGCCTTCAATGCACTTCAAACAGCCACGCTTCCACCACTGTATCACGCACATGCTAACTTCAGTCACTAGCAGTTTGCGCCTCTAGCCAGTATGCATTTTCGCCAGCCCAATATGGTTCCAACAGGTAGCATGCTTTCGACGGGTTCTTGCCTTCAACAACCCTCGGTAAGCTTCAGCCAATCTTAAACCCAAACTGGTGCAAGAAACTGAGAAATAGAGGAAGAAACAACAGCACAGGAAACTTACGAAACTAATGCAATGTTTATTCAAATTTTACTTAAATTAACTATTACCTAGTCTAATATAAAGACACATAATAAAAGCTTGTAAGATTAAAACCCAAACTGATTTCAAACAAAGGAGAAGACTGCAACTTAAACCTTAAAACAGAACATGAAGAAAACTACTAATATTATCATTCAATACCAAATTGTTTAAATAAAACCAACATTAAAAGCTTTCTAAACAAAAGTAAATGTCTCTAAATTAATTAAAAACATTAAAAGAAAGTGCTAAGACGAAAGTTTAAAATTAAAACAGTAGCTAAACTAAAGAAGCCGAAACAATCTTGAAGCAAAAACGATGAAGAAAATGCAGCTACTTGGGAAGACTTGAGCTGCTACCACCAGCCGGTCTTCCACACTTCTCCCATTCGGCTGCTCTCCTCCTTTTTACAAGTTAGGGTTGCTTCCCGTAGGCTTGCATTGAAGAAAGTCCTCAATTGTGGGTTGGATTCCTTACCTTTTTCTTTCACACGTCCAAGTCTAAGAAAAAAATGGCCAAGTCTTGTGTGGGACTTTTAAAGTGGGCTTGTTGGGTTTTGGTAGTTAATGTAGTATATGGGCTTTTGGATGGTATAGGTTTAGCTTGGGTTGGGTTTAATGTGTGGTCTATTGGGTTTTGAGGTTTAGGTATAAGGGGTTTAAAAAAGTAAGGTTAAGGGTAAATTTAAGGGGTTTTCTTTTATGGTAAAGGTTTTAGGTTTAGCTAAGGTTTATGGCTTAAAAATAGTTTAGGGGTAAGGTTAGGCTTAAGGTTTAAACACCAAATCCGATCATTTTTTTTATTTTCTTTCTATTTTCTCAATGTCTTCATTATTCTCTAATTTCCTACACATGAAGACAATTTAATTAAATCGAGAAGAAAATACATCAAAATTCCAAAATTCAATCAAAATTGATGCAATAAAATACTCTAAAAAGTATATATTTTAGAGACTTATCACCCATCTTATTGTTAAGCTAAAATAAGACAGTAAATCATGCTCATGTCATTTGGGCTTCCAAACAAGTATAGATGTCTTAGGACTCTTCATGAAAGCTTCCTTGACGCTTCAATGAGGCCAGAGCTTATTGCATTAATGAGGCCAGGGCTTGTTGCATCTTCTTGGCTCGAGCTCGGGTAATTAGACCTCCTTGGATGACCAATGGATCCTTAGCATCACGAGCAAATGGATCTCCATCATCCCCCCTCTCCTCAAAAGGATTTGTCCTCAAATCGCATATACCTTCATCAAAAGAAAAGGGAGAAAGATCAGAAACATTAAAAGTAGCAAATACACCATACTCACCAGGAAGATCCAATCGGTAGGCATTATAGTTGATCTTCTCAATGACTTGGAATGGTCCATCTCCTAAGGGATGCAACTTAGTTTGTCGCTGAACAGGGAACCTCTCCTTTCTCATATGTACCCAAATCCAATCACCAGGCTCAAAGACTACTTTCTTACAATGCTTATTTGCTTAGGTGGTATACTGCTCAGTCTTTTTTTCAATAGCTTAACGCACTCTCTCATGGAGTTGCTTCACAAACTTAGCCTTCTATTCTCCATCCAAGTTACTCTACTCAGCACTAGGTAATGGCAACAAATCCAAAGGAGTAAGAGGATTGAAGTCATAAACAACTTCGAATGGAGAGCAACTCGTAGTGGAGTGGACATTGCGGTTATATGCAAACTCCACATGTGGCAAACAATCTTCCCAATTCTTCAAATTCTTCTGTATAATGGACCTCAATAATGTAGATAGGGTTCGGTTGACTACCTCAGTCTGTCCATCAGTCTATGGGTGACAAGTGGTGGAGAATAACAATTTAGTTACCAACTTTCACCATAACGTCTTCCAAAAGTAACTAAGGAACTTGACATCACGATCAGAAACAATGGTCCTCGGTACACCATGTAGACGGACTATCTCTTTGAAGAAAAGGTCAGCAACATTGCTCGCGTCATCCGTCTTGTGGCAAGCGATGAA
This sequence comes from Heritiera fomes, assembly GCA_032173925.1. Taxonomy (NCBI): domain Eukaryota; kingdom Viridiplantae; phylum Streptophyta; class Magnoliopsida; order Malvales; family Malvaceae; genus Heritiera; species Heritiera fomes. Next base: position 9,014,167 of record JAPDPM010000014.1, on the reverse strand, counting down.
ATGAGCCATCTTAGAGAACCTGTCAACCACAACAAAAGTAGAATCTCTACCGCGTTTTGTTCTAGGCAAGCCCAAAACAAAATCCATAGAGATATCAGTCCACGAAGTAGTAGGAATGAGTAAAGGAGTATATAAACCATGATTATGAACTCTAGATTTAGCTTGCCTGCATGAAATGCATCTATCACATAACCTCTCTACATCTCTCCTCATGTTAGGCCAGAAAAAATGTTCTTGCAAAACTTCTAGAGTTTTCCTAACTCCAAAGTGGCCCATTAATCCTCCACTATGGGCTTCTCTAACTAACAGCTCGCGCAACGAACTCCTAGGCACACATAATTTATTTCCTCTAAATAAGAACCCATCATGCCTAAAGAACTTGCCAAAGCCAGATGTAGCACATGCCTCATAAACATTACCAAAATCAACATCATCAACATACTGTTCTTTGATATACTCAAATCCTAAAAGTTTAGCATTAAGAATAGTGATAAGGGTATACCTACGAGATAACACATTAGCTACGACGTTCTCTTTACCTTGTTTGTACTTGATCACGTACGGGAACGTCTCAAGGAACTTTATCCACTTGGCATGACGCTTATTCAGCTTACTCTGTCCTTTCAGATGCTTCAAGGACTCGTGATCAGTGTGGATGACAAATTCTTTGGGCCACAAGTAATGTTGCCATGTCTCCAAGGCCCTCACTAACGCGTACATCTCCTTGTCATATGTGGGATAGTTAAGTGCTGCTCCACTTAACTTCTCACTAAAGAAAGCAATTGGGTGTTTTTCCTGCATAAGCACAGCTCTAATACATACACCTGAGGCATCACACTCAATCTCAAAAGTTTTAGTAAAGTTAGGCAGAGATAACAAAGGAGAAGAACAAAGTTTATCCTTAAGCAAATTAAAAGCATGCTCTTGTGCGGGACCCCAATGAAATGCAACATTCTTTTTGACCACTTCGGTCAAAGGTGCAGCTATAATGCTAAAATCTCTAACGAATCGACGATAGAAACTAGCTAAACCATGGAAACTACGCACCTCAGAAACAGACTTAGGTACAGGCAAATCTTTAATTGCCTTTACCTTCTCATTATCAACAGAAATGCCATGTGAAGAAACTACATACCCAAGGAAAACAATCTTATCAGTGCAAAATGTACATTTCTTAAAATTGGCATACAAACTTTCATTCCTCAAAACAGTAAGAACATTTCTAAGATGCTCAACAAGCTCATGCAGACTCTTACTGTAGATTAAAATGTCATCAAAATAGACAACCACATACTTACCAAAGAAATCATGTAAAACATGGTTCATTAAGCGCATGAATGTACTGGGTGCATTAGTCAAGCCAAAAGGCATAACTAACCACTCGTAGAGACCATGTTTAGTCTTGAATGCGGTTTTCCATTCATCACCTTCTTTCATACGAATTTGGTGATATTCGCTCTTTAAATCAATTTTAGAAAACATGCATGCACCATGCAACTCATCAAGCATGTCATCTAGCCTAGGAATAGGATAGCGGTACTTTACAGTGATTTTGTTGACGGCTCGGCAGTCAACGCACATCCTCCACGTCCCATCTTTTTTAGGCACAAGCAATACGAGCACGACGCATGGACTCATGCTCTCTCTCACATAACCTTTCCTCATGAGCTCTTCAACTTGCCTTTGAAGCTCCTTCGTCTCCTCGGGATTACTTCTGTAGGCTGGACGGTTAGGAATGGCAGCTCCGGGGACAAGGTCAATCTTGTGCTCGATCCCACGAATCGGTGGTAATCTACTTGGGATCTCTTCAGGGAATACATCTTCGAAATCCTGCAACAATGAGACAACATCAGTAGGCAAAGTATCATGGAGTTCAGTATCAATGAAACAAGAATCTTTAAATAAGGGTAAAAGGATAGGAGACCTAGCAAGAATTGCAGTCTTCACATCTCGGGGTTTGGCATAGCAGCTCACTGTTTTGGTTTCCTTGTTTTCCTTCTTTTCTTTAGCTTGCTTCCTTTGCTCGTCATGTTGCTCCTTTGGCCTTAATTGGTCCTCATAAATCTCCTTGGGGCTAAAGGGAGCAAAAGTGATCTTCTTGCCATCCATAGTAAAGGAGTAACGGTTAGTGTAACCGTCGTGGATGACTTTCCGATCATACTGCCACGGTCTACCCAGCAATAGGTGGCTAGCTTGCATGGGCACCACGTCACACAACACTTTATCTCGATACCTTCCAATACGAAAAAAAACCAAGACTTGCTTCAGCACGTTCACTTCACCACAGTCATTAATCCACCGTAGCTTATATAGGTGGTGATGCTTGGTAATGGGCAACTTTAACTTGTCAACAAGGTATGTGCTAGCAACATTAGTACAGCTCCCACCATCAATGATTACAGTGCATACCTTGTCACTAATATGGCATCTCATATGGAAGATGTTCTCGCGCTGTGCCTCATTTTCAAACTTCACATGGGTATTAAGAGCACGCCTGCTGGCAACAAGTGCTTCACCATGAGCAGCATACTCAACAACTTCTTCTTTTTCTTCAGCATCTTCTAACGCAAGCATCTCATCTTCAACATTGACTTTAGAACCTTCACTCTCAACACTCCATTCCCATGCATGATCATCACTCTACAGTTGGGACACTGTGAGGCAACATGTCCACGACCTAAACACTTGAAACACTTAATGTCACGTGTTCTGGTCTGGGATGCTTGGGTAGGTTTAGTTTTGGGCTTTGGAGGGCCCTCAAGCTTGGGCTTAGCAAAGCTCTCTGACTTAGGTGTAGACATAGGCTTATCATCATCCCTACGAAAGGTGTTAGATTTCCAAACAGGAACTGAACTAGGAGTGAAACGGGATGTACCTTTCCTTTGGAGTTGCCTTTCCACTTTGATGGCCACATGCAGCATCTTTTCTAAATCCAGTAATGCTGCAACTCTACTACATTGGCAATCTCACAGTTTAAGCCTTGGAGAAAACGAGCCATAGTAGCTTCTGCATCCTCCTGGATATCGGCTCAGATCATGGTTATTTCCATCTCTTTGTAGTAATCCTCAACACTCTTTGAGCCTTGGGTAAGACCTTGGAGCTTCTGGTATAGCTCTTTGTAGTAATGGGTAGGAACAAATCTCTTCCTCATGATGCGCTTCATCTCATCCCATGTAGACACTGGAGGATCTCCATATCTTCTTTTACTAGTGACTAATTGATCCCACCAAACCATAGCATACTCTATGAACTCAACTGCTGCAAGTTTGACCTTCTTTTCCTCAAAGTAGTGGTGGCAGTCAAATACCATTTCAATCTTTGTTTCCCACTCCAAATATGCCTCAGGATCATTCTTGACTTGGAAAGGAGGAATCTTCAATTTTATACTGCCAAGCTTTCCATCCATCTTCTCTTTGCCTCTATCACGGGCTCTATCAACTCGATCTCTATCTCTATACCCATGGTACCTTCTATGATGTCTATCTACCTCAGACTCTTCTTTCGAGTCATACCCAACATTATCATCATACTCTTCATTAGCAACAACCTTACTTTTTAGACAAGAAGTATCACCTTGTTGGATCCTCGTAAACCGAGCTTCATGTTGGTCCAACTTATCACGAATGTCATTGAATTTCACGTACATCTGTTGGAACTGTTGTTGCATTGCCTGAAGCATGGATTCAATCTTTTTAAAGTCTGACTTATCACCTTCAGAAGACATCTTGAACAAGTGATATCCTTACGTGTTTACACTTAATCACTCAATATGGAACACTCATACTCGTGTTTCACTCAAGTAATTTGGCTTTTCTCTACTAATGTTTTCTCACACACTCATGCCTTTTTCCCTTACTCTACTTCAACTCTATAGGTTCACAATCGTACTAAAGACTCAGTCAAAGATTCAACCTCGAAGAATCAACTAATTCACCAAGTATTTTCTTTTTTTTTCACAGAAAGGTGCGGCTAGGGTGACACAAAGAAAGAAAAAAAATCACTAGAATAAAAAAAATGGCATAAACTATAGGAAGACGATGGAATTTGGCTAAGATAGGGTGGGGCCTGTGAATATATTCACAGGTTCATTTTATTTCATCGTTTTCTTTAAAACAGGTACTCGCACGCCTCCTAACTTAATTGAATTTTTCTGTTTGAACAGTGTTTGAATAATACCGCAAAATTTTTTTTGTTTTTTTTAGAGACTAATAAGATTTTGCGATTTCCTTGAAAAGAGTAGGGGTGCAGCTAGGGTTGAAATAAGTGGCTGAAGAAATGTGGCCAGGGTTATGAAGAAGTGCGGCTAGGGTTGTGAAGAAGTGCGGCTAGGGTTGTGATTGGAGAAGTTTTGGTGTGGCTAAGAGATTGACTTGGAATAAAACTCAGAGTTTAACTCAAGCACAACAACTAAGAGATTGACTTGAAACAAACTTCGGAGTTTAACTCAAACACAACAGCTAAGAGACTGAATTTGCACCAGGTTTTTAGAATCCAACTCAAACACAATAACTACGGTGGCGAAATTTTCCAAGGACTCTACCAAAAGTGAGTGACGCACAAACAAACCAGAAATCGAAACCTAACCTCTGATGCCAACTGATATGCGCGGACATGAGAAAGCGTGGATTGGAATTTGAAGGGGGCTGAAACACAACAGGACAGAAGCAAAAATGATGAACGTCACCTTTTAGAACCTAGACCCGAAGCCTAAAGAGACTCGAACCCAAAGGTATTGGACCTTGACCTTACGAATATGAATTCGAGAACCTAAGGTATAGTAATGGTGGATGGTGAAAAAAGAGGCGCCATAAGGAAGAAGACCTTGATAAGCCTAGTTGAGAGGGAACCCAAGAGGAAGGCACACTCAAATTCTGAAATTGAAAATCTGATCTGTCTCTCATCAATAGCGTTTACAAGGTATTTATAATAATACCTAACACTTAAGCCCATAAACAAGTGGGCTGGAATTAACACCAAACATAAAATAAAACTAAACTTAAATTCATGCCTAAGCCTAGTTACATAAAATAAATAGACCAGAGCTTGTTGCATTAATGAGGCCAGGGCTTGTTGCATCTTCTTGGCTCGAGCTCGAGTAATTGGAACTCCTTGGATGACCAATGGATCCTTAGCATCACGAACATCATGAGCAAGTGGATCTCCATCAGGGATGCTCGCCGACAGTCCACTAGAACGGGCGAGGCCTTGACGATGTAAGAGTAAACCTGGGGCAAGGAGGCCTAGGGGATGCTAGCCGACGGCCTGGTGAGACGAGCAAGGCTCTTACAATAAAAACGCGCGTTTTTAGTTGTCTCAATGGTAACATGAGTGTAAGGCTCGAGTACTTAAGGGTGCCAGGGTTCGAGCCTCAGAAAACGGGCTCAAGGCATTAATCCTGAGTTATTCAGGAGCCTTAGGACAAAGCCGTGAGGTGGGTGACCGCCAAAGTGGACAATACTTTGAAATGGTGTGTGATGGGCAATCGCCCAGCTCACGCTATCAAGGCAAACCTGGGGCAAAGAGAGGCTTAAGGGATGCTCGCCGACGGCCCGCTAGAACAGGCGAGGCCTTAACAATGTGAGGGTAAACTTGGGGCGTGTGAGAGGATGCCTAGGGAATGCTCGCCGACGACCTGGTGAGACGGGCGAGGCTCTTACATATATTCTTTCAAAATTTGTAATTATTTGAATTTTCAAATTGTAATATATTTATAAAACATATTATTAATTAAAATCAATTGATTACATTTTTAGTAATTTTTAAAAATTTTGTAATAAATCAAATTATTTTTCAAAATAATGGATAGCCAAGCAAAAGCTGAGAGAGAGAGAGAGAGAGAGAGAGAGAGAGAGAGAGAGAGAAGTGTGTGTAAGAAAGAAGTTTTAAACCAACGATGACTTTTACAACTACTAACGATGAATCCCAATCTTGCCCAGAAGATGATCTTAAGGTAAGAAGTGTCAAAAGGACAGAGAGTACAGAATTCAAATCAAGAGACTCTTTGATGGGAAAGAGCAAGAGAAACAACCTCAAACCAACTTCTACAGGGACTTTCTGATAGGAAATACAAAAAATTTCTCCTTCTCCTTCTCCTTCTCCTTTACTAAGTAAACTTCTTGTCTTGATGAAGAACAAAGTTACCGTTTATCACCTCCAGCCTCAACAGAATTAATCCCAAATTATAAAACAAATAAAGATATATGTGCTTACAAAAAAAAATAAGAAACTGGAAGTCCTGATGATATTCCTACCATTCTTCTTTCTAACTAGACCTGGTCATGGGCGGGCTCGGGCCGAGTTCGGGCGGGGCCCATGACAGGTAATAAGAATTGTAATCGATACCTAAGCCCAGCCCGTAATCTGGGCAGATTTTTTTGCCCAAGCCCGATCTCATTTTTGTGCCATAAGCCCAAGCCCGCCTAAATATAATTTTTTTATTTTTTAAAATTTTTAATTATTTAATTATTTATTTTATTATTATTTATTTCCTTTAAATTTTAATTTAATTTGTCAAAATTTATATGTCAATTTTCATATTAAATATTTATAATCATGTTTTATTAATCAATAATGTTTTTTTATATATAAAAAATTATATTTGCTAAATAAATATATAAAAATAATATAATATATTTAATTCAGGCCGGGTCGGGCTCGGGCTTTGAAAATCAAGCCTGAGGCCCGGCCCGATTTTTAAACGGACCTAAAAATTTTACCCAAGCCCGTTTTTTCATCAAAATTTTTTGTCCAAGCCCGACCAAATTTCAAAAGGGCTTTCGGGCTGGAGCAGGTAGCCCGGCCTTTGAGCAAGTCTATTTCTAACCATACCTCTATTAATAGTTAGTTATTTTAATAAATAAACACTAAAATATTCGTAATTGTTTAATTACTTAAAAAACAAATAAAAATTAAATATGTTCATGAATGATTCGTCGAAAGTTTTGTTCATTAGTACTTTTAAATTTTTTGTGGTTTGAAAGAAAAAAAATGAGGGTAGTTGGCCGGTTATATATTAAAATTTAAAACATAATTTTTTTTTATAACTGTTATACATTAAATATAAACTTAAGTGTCTTATTTCATACCAAATTGATCTCATTTTAAAATATCTTACAAATAAAGTAAGAATAAATATTTTACGAAGTGTAAAAAGCGTTTTAAGACGAGCCTGCAAATTTTGTTGCAAAAAATCAATTTTACATACATACATACATATATATATATATATATATATATATATATATATATATATATATATGTATGTATATGCGTGTTTGTATTGATTTAACGTCAACATGCCAAAACCTGAAAAGTAAATTTTGTGTGCTTCCGCAGGTTCTTGTGGACAGCCAAATTTTATCATCGTCATAAAATTCTTGAACCTTGACGTTCCTCGAGTTGGATACAAAAAAATAAAGAGTATAATATACTTCTTTTAGCTCCATATTTCTTTCTTTTTTCCTGGATAAATTAGCCCCATATTTCACCTTACATTGCAAATTATATGTTTTTCATCATGTCATAAAAAATTATAGGCTCTAGCAGATATATATGAATTAAAAATACCAAAAAAAATATTTATAAATATATCACAAAATAAACAATCTGCAATATTTCAATTTTCAAATAATAGAAAACATATCCCGTATCAGTTATTTCTAATGGTGATTATCATTTAAAATTTTGAATTGAACTAAAAATTTAACAATGCATATTTATTTTGATAATATAAAATTCTCAACGGAAAACCAAACAACCAGTATTACTGTGATATAAATTTATTTGACTTAAAAATTTACAAGCATAAGTATTAAAATATTATTAAATTCAACCTATGATTTTTAAATATCATTCTTTAGAAAAGCTTTAAAAAAAGTGTAAAAGTTAACTGTTCACATCTGCAACAAGAAAGAATATATAAAAATGTATACTAAAATACCGAAATTAAATACTCTTGAAGGACTATTTCTTGAGATACATCACCATGAATATCCGTTAATGGTTTCTTTTCACAAAGAATGTCCTGCAAAGAAAGTCCTCATTAGCCTAACGTCCCTATCAAACATGGAACTCCTTAACAAACATGGAACCCCATTTAAGATTTAAACATAACACACTTGGGTTAAGAAACATCAATTTTGATGCAATCTTCAATGTCAGAGATATTTATTTGATTAATAGAAGCATAAATGTCATGCACATTATATTTCATTGTCAACTTCGATAAAAATTAACAAGGGAAACAAAGATCTAGTTCTCAATCTTTTTAAGTTACTGAGGAGGGATACAAAGACAAATGACTATTTAAATTCTATTTCCAGAAGAAAATAGCGAAGGCAAAGATTTGCAAAGCAGGTACTTACCAAGAAGTGTTGTGAAGAAAGGAAATGAATGGCAGATTAGTTAGGCAAGGGGAAGAGATTGGGAGGGAAGTGAGAAAGGAATTGGGATGCGTTAGAAACCCATGCAACCATTAATTCTCATGCATATTTGTAATTGCATCATCAGAAGTGCAAAATCAAAAGTAATAGATTCTTACTACATTATCTCAGTGCCCACTGGATCAACAGAAAATTGAATGGCTAGTGTTTTCCTGGCAATTGGTTGGAATTTAGATTTCCACACCTGTTTTCACAAATTAAAAGCATATTTAGTCGCTGGGAATCTAATCTCTTCTTAAAATTTAAAGCAAAACAGCTTGAACTGGACTGTGGAAAATATTTTAAATTGAGAAATGAAAATAATTCTAAAGCCTGTTTAAAATTTCAAATTCTTGTCCCAAAATTGGCTAGAATTACGACAAATTTAAGAGATAAAAATTTTAAGAACAGCTGCATTTTTAAACGAAAGAATTAGAACACTACAAGCTGCAATTAAAAGAACTTTACAAGATTATATCACTAGAAGATAAAAATGTGGTCAAAATTTCAAGAGAAGAGCAAAGTTCTCAGTAATTTGCACATGCTCGTGAAAACAACATGAAGACAAAGTCAGAGGTAAAAGTTTCATAATTAGAATTTGTAAAATCCAAGGCATGAGGCTCCTTACATCTCTGTATCCTGAGCTGGTCAAAAATATATTAAAGGCCTCAACTGCAAGCATTCCCGTAAGTAGCAGTCAATAGAAGCAAAGTGTTAAATAATCAGATATTAAAGAACAAGAAGGGGTACCTACGTGATCTAAATCTTATGGCCACTCCATGCGTATATTCCTTACTGCTATTGAAGTTTGAACCTACAGTATGTACCAGTAAGAAATCAAACAGAATCACTGACTCGTAACTATAGTATTATACCTTCATATCATATGAAAAAATTGACTTGAAGGAAGCAACAAGGGTAAGATATAAATATAGAAATAGATATACATATAGATATACACATAATCTATAACCTAATCACAGCTTAAACAGACTTACCAATTTAAAGGTCAAATTTCAGGAAGGATTGTTAGGCAGCATACAGAATCAACATTATTTAACAAAAAAACAAAGAATCAACATTGCTCTTTCCATTGCACACACCTTGAGTGCATTGGACAATTAAGGATGGACATTCCATAGTAAGCTCTTGAAGCGACGTTAATGCATCTTCTGCAGGTTCACCAATTGCAGCCTCCACAAATGCAATAAGAAGCACAAACTCTATACCACAATTGAACTCCTGTCAACAAAAGTAAATTAATCTATTTCAGAAGTCCTCAGACACTGGAAATGAGAAACATACTGTTAATAAATCCATTATGAACATCTAATCATTTTCAGCATTCAATCATTTGATACCCTAAACATGTATAGGAGAAAAAATGGACAATTATTATTCTCTATTTCACTAAAAGGAGAAACTTTGTAGAAGTAAAATTAATAATTTCAATGGAAATAAAAGAAAATGTTTCATCCAACCTCTCCTTTACGAAATATGGGAAGGATATCATCTTCCACCTCAGATTCATAATCCACATTCATTTGCCCCTGCAAAGATGCATCCTACTTTGAATTCTATAAACAGAACAATTTAAATTATACATTGTTGCTCATACCATTTCACAACAAAGTTGAAGGATAAAAAAATCAGAGCAATAGAGTTTGGTGTTTACATCTCAGGGCATACATGGCAGTAAGGCATTACATGCTCCTTCACAACTTCCAGATAGTGAGGGTTCTCATAGAAATTTGCAAGGTCCTCCTTACTTCGAAAACGCATGAAGACAGCATGAGTATAATCTTCTTTAATTTGACCAGATATTTGGCCTAAATGAGTAGATAAAATATAAACATAAGCTGAATTATCTGATAAAGAAAAGGATGTGCTAGATTTATGAATTGTATGTGAGCATATAGCATATCCGCATTTAGCTTGGTGCTTTTGTAGACTACAAGCACTAGTCTCATCCTTGACGAAATCTTAAACCTAAATCAAGCATTAAATAGGGATAGTTATATGGATCACGTGCGAAAGAGATTTGATTTCTTTTGTACTTAATGAAACCAAAGATATACTTTTAAAGCAAGGAAGATGGGTGCATTACCACACAAAGTGATGCAGGTTTGTACAACTAATCATGAGCAAGATAATTGATACATAATGGAAAAGAAGCTATTTGAAAGAAAAATCAAGGACTTTTATGGGCTTAATTGTATGTTTACGTATATTTAGGTCATTTTACGAGAAATTTGCGCATGAACTAAATTGCATGTCTGATGGCCAAAAATAATTGCACGTCAAATATTATAAAATGAAATTCAAACTATGATTAAATCTCTGATTTTCCCTCTAAATAATTTCTATCATCAATCTTCATTCCCTCCTTGTTGTAAGATCATTATATATCTTCATTACCTTTAAATTTATATTACTGTCAAGGAAAAAAGGGCACTCATAGGCAACTAGTTACAGCTAAATAGAAAGTGTCCTAACCCAAAGATACTGCAAGAATCCCACGCATATAATATTGAGATGTATACAGATAATCCAACATATCCTTCTCTTTATCATCAGATAAATCCTTGTTTGCTTTGAGCAGACATATGTGTTCCACCACCCTCCTGAAAGAAATGATAGTAGTCTTGTGTAATCTATAAGCAGGCAAGATAACGAGAACGAAATTGTGAATGCTTAAACAAAAAGGGGCATGCCCTCGATTGCCAAAACTTGAAGGATTAAGTGAATGAAAAGAAAGAAGAATCAAGAGTAAAACCTTCTCGGCCGGACGATGTTCTCCCTCTGCCCATTATCATTAGAACACGAAAATGTAGTTACCCGATTCCTCCCCGCTCTTCCAATCCCATGTCGACCACAAACTTTGGAAAATATATTGAAAAAAATAAAATTAATTGTTAGCCAAAATGACAAATTGAAGATGTTCATCTCCATAAGCTCTCAAAGACTTACCGTTCGAAGAAATTGCAGAGTAAATGGGAAAGGAGCGCAAGGTAAGGGCTTGAGGCATAGGCAGAGAAAGAAGCACCATTTTTCTTTTCCCGCTAAGTCTTTTGGAAATATTCGGTGTCTTGCACTCTTCTGCTGTTAAATCCGAGGTAAAGGCTGCGGCTGCAGGAGGAATGTGTGGCTCAGGCTCACCATATTTATCAGAAGCGGTCCCTGCGAACTGTGGTGAGGTGAGTACAGTGGATTTTTTTTTTTCTAATTTTTTTCTAGGTTCAGATAATATTTTGTACATATACCGCAAGCAATCCCTGAGGTTAAGGACTGAGGGAGGACATTGTTTTTTTTTTTTATCTAATTATTTTTAAGGTTCACATGCCTTAATTATTTTTTATATATATTCTTTTAATATTTTGTAAAAGTTATATGTTGTCGTCTTAACATTATTTGATTTAAAAAATTTTATTAACAATGTATGAGATAATATGTTTTGTACATATACTAGAAAATTGTCATAAGTTTTATTCGAGTAGCACAATTTCTTGTCATTACATTACTCTCAAACAATATAGAATTGATAGACAAGATTAGAGGTTTAATGAAATAATATTTTTCTTAAGAAAAAAATACATTGTAACCAAAATCTCACCCATCTTTTAAAAAAAATTAAACGCATCTCAAATTTTAATTTTTACACTATAATATTAAAGACACTTAAAAAGTACTAAAGTTAATCTCTAAAATTACAAATATATCTTTAGTGTAAAACTCTTGAATTTCCTTCATCTTCTTCGACTTCACCTTCTTCATCTTCTTCAACTTCATTTTTTGCAATCTTCCTTTTTCTTTTGGCAATCTTCATATTTTCTAACCCTAAAGCCAAATCGATCTTCATCTTATCTCGGGTATTTCATCTTCATCTTAAAATTCTTTGATTTTGTGATATTGTTGATTTGTGCTTGAAAATAGAGTTTAGGGTTCAATGCTTTTGGGATTTTGATATAAATTTTGTTTTTGTTTTTGTTTTTGTTTTTGTTTTGGATAAATTTGCTATAAATTTTTTTTTTTTGTGGTTGCTGTGTAAGAGTGTAGGTGTTGCGAAAGGTAGAACTATATGTTGCCTTGCACGAGAAGCATGTCGCCTCACAAGCTCAAGCAGTGAGGCAGGCACTTTGTAAAAATAAATTAATTTTACAAATTATCTACATCTTTAAATTTACTTTTTGTAAATTATTTGTATTTCAAATTTTTTCCAAATATTATTAAAGGCAGACAATTACCATGTTAAGGAAAATACTTTTAGTCATATGTAGTAATAGTATTGCTATATGTAGTCGTCGCTCAACGTAGTTAAATAAAAAAATCTTTTAATCGAGTAATTAAGAATGAATTATAGTATTTTGTAAGATTTGAATTTGAATTCAAGCAACTTCACTCTTATTTTTAATTATTTAATATTTATCTTGTAACAAAAAAATAGAATATTTTTATACCTTCAACAAATTCATTGAAATTGATCTTATCTATAAAAATCTGGTTACTTTTAGTTTTTTAAGAAAGCACCTATTTGAACAATATTTGGCTTTATATATATATATATATATATATATATATATATATATATATATATATATATATATATTATATTTTCCAAAACCTTGTTATGTTAACTTTTTAAGAAAGAACAAATTTGACCATTAAAAAGCAACTTCAAAGCTAGACCGAATGCACTTGGCTAAACTATATAATTTGGGGCAAGCAATGACATTGCCGACCAAAACGTAGCACTTTGAGATGAAAATTATATTAAAATCTTGATGTTTCTAAATGCGGCAAGATGACCCTCATATAATATCAAGCTATCCCTTTAAGATTTTGCTTAGTAGAAAGGATGGAAAGATATGAGGAAAAAAAATTTGTTAATCTAATTGTTAAGTTCACCTAGGACGGTGGCCTAGGTCAAGGATCTGCAGGTGCACCCCAAGGTGTCACACTATAAGATCCATATATATCACAATTTATAAAAATTATTGACACTGTCAAATTCAAGCTATTCAAAAACAATTTGAGCTAGATTTGTTGAAATATCCCTATTAATGTGGACTAATTAAGTGTAATTAACATCATATAAATTTAATTAGTAATATACTTTTATATAAAGTGTGACCCATATTAAATTATATTAAATATATAGTATAACTGTATTAAACCTATAATTAGATGGGTTTATACATGAATCCCATAAAGAGAGGTCCCTACTCTCAACCTCTATGTATATGAGGCTGACCCATTGAGTTTCATATCTTTTGGCAGATGGATGAAAGTAGCTCTCTCCTCCTCTCACTACCCCATCTTATTCTCTCCAGTTTTCTCTCTGTTTTAGGTTCAAGGGCAGCCAACGGGAAGCATATGGCTTGGGCTTCAACAACATGGTAATACAGTATAGCGGAATTGAGCTCTCACCTGTATCCAATCAGTTTTACTGTGTTTAATTTTGTGTTAGTGACTTGGTGAGGTTTTAACAAATTCCAACAATTGCAATCAGAGCCAGACTCATTGTAAGTCACTAACTGTTATTGTTTTTGACAAAAACTCCATTGAAGCTTAAATCTAGGCTTTTTGGATTTTGGGTTTTTTTGAAACCCATACTGTTTTTGGCATTTTTTGAGCTTAAAATGGCCGAATTATTGTTGTATAATGTTTTTGGGTGAAAAAACCCTTAATTCTGAGCCAAAAACGAGTCAACATGGTCATTTTCGGACCGAGTCGGGTCAAAAGACTCGAATTTTCGTGAAAACTCGTTGCAAAAAATGGGTGAGGAAGAAGAAGGTGCACTCGCTCGACATGGCAAGTGAAGGCGCAGGCGTGTGGGTGACACGCCCACATGTTATTAATGGTGCATGTCACACACACGCCCGGGCAAAAAAATAAAAAAATAACTTTTTTAGCTCGTTTTTTCTGGGCCATTTACGTTTGGGCCATACAATTTTGGGCCCTCTTTTTGGAATTTTGAGACCTTTTTTTGGCATTTTTAGGCTCCTCCTTCTGGATTTTTGGGTTGTTTTTGTTTTTTTTTTTTTTTATGTTTTGATTTTTTTTTGGGCCATTTTTCTTTTTGCTTATGGGCTATTGCCTCCTTTTATGAAATTGGGCCATTGTTTTATTATTATTTTTTTGGCCAACATATATTGGAAACTGTTATGGGGCTATCTTATTTTATTTAATTAGGCCTTAATAATTTAATTAATTTAGGTCAAAATAAATTTTGTTATATTATGGGTATTATTTATTTAATTATTTTAATTAACCATTTTGTATTAAATTAATTTTGGGTAATTAAAATAATTAATTTTAGGGCCTTTTTGCCTAATTAATTTGGGGGCCATGTTAATCAATTAATTTTATTTGGTTATTAAATATGGATTAATTATTTGCTATTTTGCATAATTAATTAATAGGTCATTTTGGATTATGGTTTAATTGGTCATTTTGATTAATTAATTATGGGCTATTTGGTTAATTATTTTTTGACCAATTTTGGTTATAACTAAATTTATTTAATGGCCATCATTAATTGTTAAGTCTAAAATTAAAGTGGTATAAGTGAATTTTTGGAGAAATTAATTTTGTGGTAATTTCTAGAATTCAATTACTCATTTAATTCATAATTCACTTAATCTTGAAAAATATACCCATGCCGATAAATTATTAATAATTGGCCTAAGTAAATAAGTTTAAATAAATTATTTGAGTATTCTATTTTGACTAGTTATTAGGATTTTGATTTACTCATTTCATTAATAATTTATTTAAACAAATTAAACTCTCTAAAATTACATTACCTTATTATTTGAATATTCACATTTATGTGAAATTAATTTAATTAATTAATGTTGGGCCTAAAATTACTACATATGCTTCAGGAATTGCATATTTTGTGTGTAGTTAATTTTTGGTCAATTAATTATGTGAATATTTTTTAAATTATAAATCATTAATTGGATTAACTAGTACTTGCCTGTCGCAAGAATAGTCATGAAGATTTTCTAACGATTTATTCTGATAATTTTAATGACATAATAATAAGGCAATGCATATTAATAATTGCATAATTTACTAAGATCTCTAGAAGTGGCAAGTCTTTTTCTTGTCGGATTGCTTGTTGTTTTGAAAGATGCTTAGCACTGAGAGGATTCTGGTTGGGATATAACACAATTTTCTTACCCTGTCGGTGGGCAATCATTTAGGTTTATATTCAATCAGTTTTGTTTTATTCTCTGTAGCATATTGTGGAATAAATTTAATATTATTTCAGTTATTCCACTAGCCTCCATTAATTTTGATTGTCTGTGCAACTATCACATATCAAGTCTCTAGTACGATCGAATTGGATAAATGATGTGAATCGCTCTTTATAGTTAGGGGCATATTGAACTAAGAAGTAACTCAGAGAGTTGATCTGTCTTCTATACCCAATAGTTTGAGCTCTTTGATGACAAGATATTTAGAATTTCGAGAACACTCAAATAAGAATTCTCTAATTATATAAGGTATACCATTAATCAGCACATCAGAGAAAGTGTTCCAATCAGTGACAATTATGAAATATTTATGGATGCCATTAAGAAAAGTTCACAAAGATTGATGAAGGTTGCAATAGGGGACTAATTCATGTATGGTAGATTGTGAACCACTTCCTTCTGGGGTAAAGAGTGGGAGATCTTCCAGGTTGTAGATCTCATTCAGCGTACTTTAATGGATAGAAGGAAGTATGGCATATTAATATCAAAATTGATATTGTCATCCAAGAGTGGGAGATCTTTTAGGTTAATAGATCTTATTCAACCATAATAATGACATATGCCAATATTACTGCCAGAAGAAATATTATTAAGAAGTCTCAATAAAAGGTCATTTTAGAAGAAGAAATTTGCCAAGTCCACTTTCCATTTTGATTCCACCAACACCTCTAAATATCAATGTGTGTCACTTTTGTCATAAACTTGGATACAAGAGGGTAGATCGTAAGAGTCCTAGATTGGGATGTGTGTAAAAGGGCATTCCATTAGCCTTTATTTTGGATCCAATCTAGGAAGTATACCCTCTAAGTATTGGTGGTTGGATACCGGTGCTATTATCGATAAAGTCATAAGCAACCGAAGACTAAATAAGGGAAAATTGTTGTGAATTGGCCTATAGAGTTAAAATTCATTCCAAAGACATAAAAATCAGCTAGATTGTTGTTACATTTTGTGGACAGTTTTGAAATTACTGTCAGTTGATACTTTTCATTTAGATAATAGAAAAGTATATTGCTTAGAAACAACATGTGTATTGATTCTGGTATTCTATATGATGGATGTATAATAGACTTATACCCCAATATTAAGCAAATTTTCTTCAGTTGTGAATGATGTGACTGTTGATTTTGATTATGGTAGAATAGATAAGAAATTTATTAAGTTGTGGCAAGAGTTAGGGACATTTCGAGGCTCATGTAAAGATTGCATTAAGGGAAATCTTACTGCTAATATTAAGGATATGAATAACAGATATTGAGATGAATAAGAACTAATATATATCGACTTTTGTAGATCATCTCCACATACTGTATTCAATGGATATAAGCATTTCATCATTTTCACTAAAGACCATTCTGGTTTGGGTCATATAGAGTGAAAGATCTAATCTTATAGAGGCCTTAAGCATTCTGATTGATTCTGCTCCGCTGCTTACGTCAAGTAAGCTGCTTAAGGTAATGATTAGACAGGGGTGATGAATGTTGTGTTCGGTATAATAAAGCTAGACGAAATCTTATACTAGTTTTTTGGTTTGGTGCACTACGAAATTGTGTTGACGCCTGATATACTGTGCTTGGAATACCGAAACAAAATGAGATTGTAGTAATAATCGTTTGTACATTTTGATATGGTATGACTTATGTTGATCACTCCAAATTTTCAAATGCTGGTGGAGTGAAGTTATTAAAACTGCAACTCACATTCAAAGTTGATCTCCAAGCAAAATCAGTTCTCAAATTCATCTTAAGTTGTAGCCAGACAAGAAGTCAAATTTGTGTCGTTTTCTATGTTTAGGGTTGTAAAGTAAGGCAAATGCCTATAACCCACGGTCAGGAAAACTTGACAAGAAAATTATTAGTGGTAATTCTGTTGGTTATTGAGATTCTAGATTCTGATTTTTTGTCATGTGACATTAGAATCATTGAGTCTGATAATACAATCTATATAAAGGATGACTTAAAGAGTGGGAGTTGTGAACTCTATAAAGTCATTAATGAAGTACATATTGCTATGCCAATCCCATACATGCATTACCTATTGATGGTAAAAGGCCACAACCAAAAGAATCACCAATTGATCCCAATACTATATTTTGAACCTGCACCTGAACTTACAGAGGAACATGAATGTGAGATGCATGTGTCTTCTGATTCTGATATTTATCAGGAGGCTATACTGATCTGAACTCTTGGAGTTGGATATTGGCCACGCAAGATGTGTAAGCATCTATGTTGCATGAAGATGCATGAGATCTACTTGAGTTGTCATGCCATTGTAGACCAAAAGAGACTCTAACGATTAGGTAGAAGATTTAAAGCCAAATTTGGCCAAGGCTTTAAAAAAAGAGAAGGAATTAGTTTTATGAATACCTTCTTCCTTGTTTATACTAAGATTATTTTAGAATCATTATGGAAAATGGTAGCTCATTTTGATTAGGAGCTATAGCTTGGACAGTAAAATGTCTAAATGAAGCAACCTAAAAGTTTGTAATTCCTAAGATGGAACATACATTTTATGAACTCGAGGAATTCATTTACGAACATTAAAAGGCATCTAGACTATAATATTTAAAGTAATGAGATAGACACTTCATGGAGAACACATTTGATAATTGGATCCATTACAAGGTCAATGGGAGTAGTTATGTGCTTATTATGCTCTAAATTAATGATATCAGATAGCAACCTATGACACTGACCTGTTGTATGAGACATATTTCATGTCGTCATGTCACTTCGAAATGAAGAATCTAAGTGAGACTTCATTCTATTTTAGGGATTGAGATTCTTCGTGACATATCTATAGGCATACTCTGTTAGTCTCAAGAAACCTATATTGTGTGTGTTATGTAGGTTTACTGCGTATTGTTCTCTTATTTGATGTGCCCATTTGTTAAAAGTGATACACTGTAAAAATCTCAAAGTCCTCAAGGTAATGATGAAAGAGCTCATGTCGAGTGTTATGTATGCCTTATTATGGATAATTATCGTATGCTCAAGTCTATACACATTTTGATGTTGTGTATATTATAGGTATATTTTAGAGATACTTGAGTAATCCTGCAATAGAGAATTGGAAGCTGCAAAGAAAGTATTTGGATATCAACAAATTTGACATTGTAGGTTTGGTTAGATATTCTGATGTTGATTTTGCATGCTATCCAGATGTTGAAAATTATTTTGGTTATACATTTGTGATATATAAAGGAGCTGCTTTTGGGAAAGTGTAAAACAAACACTTACAGCATCCTTGATTATGGAGGCTAAGTATGTAGCATGTTGTAAAGCTACATGATGGGTCATTTAGGTTGCAAAATTTCATCTCAGGGCTAGTTGCTATGGTCACCATTTTGAAGTCTTGGAGGTGTACTATGGTAATGCTGCAGCACTTAATTTCTCTCTCAAAGTGTTAGGAGTTCCTCACACTCCAAATATTTAGATATCATCATTTGGTTTGTTAGAGAGAAAATAATGGAATTCATTGTTTGATAGGATTGTAGAGCACATAGTTAAAGAGCTCATTCTAGTTAACTAAGAGTTTGGCTGCTAAAGTGCTTTGATGACATGACTCTTGTACGAGACATATGGAGCCATTTACTGTATTGAGTTAGTGGGAGCTCCGTAATGAAATCAGTTGCAACTGGGTGGATGGGTTCCTACTTGCTATATATGTATATTCTGTTTGCCACAATCTAATGATTATAGGATTCTGTTGGATGAGACATTTTGTATTAGTCTCATGTGTTTCTATTTAAGCAATGTATTATTCTGTTTAGATGCATTGACCTAATAGAAATAGATATTTGATTTTGTTTTCATATCATTTCTATTTCACACTTTTATACTATTATTTTGTTGAAGTCTTAATGAGTTTATGCATTTGTACCTTGTCGGTAGGATGCATTCTGAAGCTTGTAAAGGCTTATTGTTGTTAAAGTATTTGTAAGTCTACACATTTGTATCCTTTTGGTACAATGTATCTAGAGGGTTTATGAATACATATTGATATTATATGATGTTTACGTTAATTAACTTAACTGTCCAAGTGGGAGTGTTGAAATATCCCTATTAATGTGAACTGGTTAAGTGTAATTAACATCATATTAATTTAATTAGTAGTATAATTTTGTTTAAAGTGTGACCCATATTAAATTATATTAAATATATAATATATGTATATTAAACTTATAATGGGATGGGTTTATACATGAATCCCATAAGGTGAGGTCCCTACTCTCATCCTCCATATATATGAGGCTGGCCCATTGAGTTTCATATCTTTCAGCAGAGGGATGAGAGTAGCTATCTCATCTCTCTCACTACCCCATCTTACTCTCTCTCGTTTTCTTTCTATTTCAGTTTGAAGGCAATTAACGGGAAGCATACAGCTTGGGATTCAACAGCGTGGTAATACGGTATAGCGGGATTGATCTCTTACCAGCATCCAGGTTAGTTTTACTGCGTTTAATTTTGTGTTAGTGACTTGGTGATGTTTTAATAAATTCCAACAAGATCTACTAATTATGTGAAGTCCACTAAAAGTTATTGGCTATCAGTTATTGTGTATACTTGTATATCTTCAGTGGTACTCATTTAGGAATGAGTTGTACGTTAAAGACTTCTACAGTTGATACACTCTTACATTATATATACATTAGAAGGTACCTAATCTCTTGTGTCTACTCCATCTAACTACAATATAAAAGTTAATGGCTCCTTGAATTTCAAGGAATGCTAGAAAAATCTGTTTAGAATTTGAAGTGGCTTCTGGCCGTAAGTTGCTTGAAATACAATAGGTAGCTTAATGTTAAGAAAATATCAAATAGGAATGCAATACTAAAATACTAAAATAAGCACATGATATTAACATATTCTAGCCTTAATAAGTTGAATAAGGCTTAAGACTATAAGACTAGCATACATGTCTTAATTGAGCTTAGTTATAACTTTGTCTTACTTAATAATTACGAGAGCTTCTCACTTGCAAAAATTGAAGGACAAACAATTTAAAAATATAGCATTCTTAAAAGGCAAGGTTAAAGATTATCAAGAATTCTACAAACTAAAATTGCCCTTGATAATAATTTCCAGCAAATGGTTGATTCACCACTTTAGTTATCTTACAATTGTTTACGACTAATTCTCTTCTAGTTATAGCTGCCTCTTTGACAATACAAAAAAAAAGTTAATGGAAATACTGTCTTTAAAGAGTAAGAAGCATATTGTCATTGCAAGATCAAGGGTCAAACAGAGAAAGCTATAGCTCATATCACTTGTAAATTATTTTGGCTTAAAGAATAGGCTACATAAGCTCGAGTTTGAATATTCACAGCCTATGGAATCAACTGTGAATATAATGGATTCTAATAAACACATATATCAACCATTTCTAAGCAATGAAATCCAAATTACCCAAAACCACATTATTGTATATCCAAATTTTCTAAGGAAACGTGAACCAAAAAGTTACCCAAAAACAATAACTCACATGGCTAAATCAAGAAAATTTTCCAAATTCTTTGTATTTTGATCTAATCTTACAATAACCCAATACTTAAAATTGATAAGATAATTATTTTATTGACTTTTTTTTTGCTGGTAACTTGAAAAGATGAAAAATCTGATGAAAAAGATGATATGGATTGAATGAAAATTGAAGAAATCAAGAGTTAAAGGAGAAGTGAAGAAAAAGCAGAAGGGGCTGGAAAAAGAATCGAAAGAGAAATATGTTGTGAGACAATTGTAAAAAAAAAAAGCCAAATAAATACTTTGTTTGTAAGGTTCAAAGAAGGGATCTCATTAAGGAATCACGGTTGATTTCGTGGTTTTTTTGAAAACATGTTTTCAAATATTTTGAAAACAGTAAGAAACATAAATATTGCATTTTTTATCATTTTAAAAATATTATTGTCAATTTTTAAAAGATTTACATATAATGAACTAATAGTGTATAGTTTTTATATACTGTCAATGCATCTAAAATTGACACTTTATCAATGAATCCTTATGAGCAAATTAAAAAACTTTTATTTATATTTGCTTTTAAAAGCTTGACATATTTTTTAATTCAACATTTGGTGATGTGTCAACCTCTGATACATTGACAATGTATAAAAACTATACACATTATCAATGCATTATATACAAACTCATATTTAAAATCATAAAATAAAATCTATTAACCAAACACATTTTATGTTTTATGTTGTAAAATTTTAAAAACAAAAAAAAACAATAAAATAAAAGTGAAACCAAATAACCCCTTAAAAACTCCAATTAAAAAAAACCCTTAAAAACCAATGCATGTAGCACTGTAACGAAACTCAGAGGTTCTGACGCCGTGATTTCACCGCCGCTTCTCACCGTGTTTATAATAAGAGAGATTTTCACATTATACACACAATTTTTTTTTTTTCAAATGGACGTCTGTTCTTCTGCTTCTGCTTCTGCTTCTGCTTCTCCCCTTTCTGTGGAACCCTACGGATCCCCTGTTTGCACGCCTAGCTTACCACCCAACGATGATTTGAATCCAACGGTCGAAAATCACTTTCCATCTCCAAGATCCCTCATCAACAGAAAGAAAAAGAAGAAAACAATTGATAAAGACGCAGCCTCATCTTCTTCTTTCTCCGCTTCTTCTTCTTCTATTCAGAGAGGAACGCGCATGTCATTCAAATGCCGGACTCCTAGGGTTCGGTTAGGTCCGGTTCGGCGTGCGGAGGTTCGTGACGTTGATTCCATTGCGCTTCCTCTGGGAATGTCCTTCGCGGCTGTTGTTGCTCAGGTTCGATCAAGTTTTTTTTTTTTACTTTTTAACCCTTATGTAGTTGGAAAATTAGTGAGGTTTTGATTTTGTACGGGTTCTCATGCTATAAATATTGATTTTTCAGTTGAAATTTTTGAACTTTTGAGGTGGGATTTTAGAATTCTGGTGGAAATGTAGGGTTTTTGTTTTAGTTAGGAAATTTTGAAGTTAAATTTTTATTTTTTTTTGACAATTTGGGAAAAAAGTTTTTTTTTAATTTTTTTAATGACGATAATCTCTGCTACCCAGTATTCAAGTTTGTTGGCGAGTTCATATATTTTTGAATTTGTAAAATATTTCTGCCAAAGTAACATTTTAATTATGTTTAATCTTGGTGATTTGAGGATATCTTAAAGACATCCCGTTTATAGATGGCTGATGTAATGCATCAATAATGTTTTCAATTACCTCAAGCAAAATGGAGTTCTGGGTCTTGAGGGATGATTCTCATTTTTCCTTGCACATTGAAGCTTGAGTTGCAATGTAGAGCTATTTCTGGGCTATTGCAAAGACTAAGGCAGTTGTTCTAAAGAATTGCCTTTACCGGGTTCCAAGTTTTAGGGTACACAGTTTTTGAAATGATTTCCTATCTGTCTGCCATGCAATTCCCTATTTTTTATGTTTTGTCTATGGTCATTAAGCAATTCAAACTTTGCCTAGTTGGTGTGATATTGTGCAGTGGAGGGGTCAAGGTAGTTTGGATCCTCTCCCTCTTAGCCTTATTCAATTGTGAGCAATTCTTTTTTTGAAAGTTTACATTTTTTAAAAGGCAATTCTTATGCTCTTCTTCAGTTTGTAAAGATCTAACAGTAATTGTTGGTTGATTATTTGACTGTGTTAACATGGTTCCTTGTAATTCTAGGTTCTGGATAAGATAGATTTGACAAATGAAAGGGTGCCTCCTGATTATCTCTCAGTGGTATTCTCCTAATTCTCTAATAGGGTGCTCATGATAGCCGGTTTGTTTTTATTGAAGCTAAGAATGTCTTTCTTGTTAACAAAGTTAGTTGATCTTCATGCTTGCAGATCTGCACTTCAGCTGTCAGAGAATCTTTAGCCAATGTAAGCCAGACTTTAAACTGCTGACTCAGCGAGTGACTCTGATTTTACAAGTTGAGTTTCCTCATGCCTTTTTATGTTCGTCACACTATCAACGATGCTTATTGAGCATTTTGCTTCTATGGTCCACTTGGCCACAGGTTTTTGGAGACAAGTTTGATTGTTTTGTGAGGAACTTTGAGAAATCATTTGGAAGCACCTTGAGAACTCTTAGATTGATTAATGAGTCATCCAAGCACAAGTATCTGTCAAACCCCAATAATGCGGAAAGTTCTACTTCTGATGAAACTTCAAGCAGAAGCGGATGTTATAGAAGCTCTTTTGATATAAAGGATTCTCACTCAGAAGTTGACCTGCCTTCCATTGCAACTCAGAATCTATGGAATGTCCATGAAGAGGTACAGGAGAATATCCAAACTGATTTTTTGAATCAGGAAATTGTACTTCATGCACAAGTAAACCAACTGGGCTTTGTCAAGCCAAGCACAGGCACTGTTGTAAACCAGTCAGTTCTCAGCACAATTGAGAAATCTGTTATAGAGCAAGTTCGTTCTAATGACCTCAAGACATTAGAGCTTGGTCTTACTATGAAAAAGTTGAAGTTGAAAGAGGAACAGCTAGCTTTAAACTTTGATTCAAACCATCTGGAGAGATCAAAATTAGCAATGGGTATTTCAAAGGCATCCTTTAAAGCTGAAAAGTTCAAGAACCAGCTAGAAGACACAAGACATGCTGAATTGCTTAAAAAGTGCATTGATTGTCTTGTTGCTGGGTTGCTCATCATGTCGTTCTGCCTTATTTATGGTGCTTATGTTTACTCTTACAGAAGGATTACTGACGCTACATCATCTTGTAATCCTTCACTTGAGGTAAGGGTTATCTCCCTTTCCTGGCTTCAGTTGATCAATTGCCTGCCAAGATTTGCTTGAGCATTAGAAGTTCTGTGTTTGGATTTCTATTCATTTGTTTAACCATTAGATTAGGTACCTCTTAGTGTTTATTCATGTGTTTGGTTATTATCTTCTTAACTAGTTTCTTAAGCCCATGAAAAGTATTTCTCAATAACACAACATGAAAGTTTATATTCTAATGCTGCTTTTTGAATGAATTACGATAATTGCATACTCTATAACAATATGCGGAAAATGTTTGTATCTTTCACCTTTAGGAATTGAGTGTGGTTTATGGGGTAAATGAATGGTGAAAGTTTCCAGAATTGACATCATTGTTGAGTAGCACTTTGGCAAAAACCGACAACAATGTGGTGTAGGAAAACTCTTGTACTGAGACTGCCCACCTTACACCATATGGTTTTTGTCTTTCTAAATTTTGATAACAAACATTAATCTTTAGGCTTGATTCATGTCTACATCTCGGATATTTATCTATTGCCATGTTTTATTCTGGATGAATAACTTTTCCAATTCATTTCTTAACGTGAACTGCGTGACATTATCACACCATTCGTAATAAATTATATTTTGTTCACGAGGTTTCCCCTCGAAGACTTCTTTGAGTGTTTCACAAATATTATATGATGCTTTAATTTTCTTTTTTTCAAGGAAACCAAGTCCTGGTGGATCCCAAAGCCGGTGGCATCTTTCAATTTAGGCTTCCACACTCTCAAGTGCCAGGTTCAAGTTGTAGCCCGGATGATGTTTGGTGTCTTGATGATTCTTGCAGTAGCTTATTTGCTCATACAGCGATCAGCAACTTCAAAGCAGACAATGCCAGTCACTTTCATACTGTTGCTGTTAGGATTTGTCTGTGGTTTGGCTGGCAAGTTCTGTGTAGATACGTTAGGAGGAAATGGATATTATTGGCTCTTCTACTGGGAGATTCTATGCTTGTTGCATTTCCTCTCTAATGTCTTTACATCGGTGTTGTTCTTCATTCTTCATGGTCCTGTTAATGCATCACAGAGGACTAGAGAGAGCACATTGCTTCCATACTGGGTTCGCAGATCAGTGTTTTATTCCATTTTGCTTTTAATTCTGCCTTTACTGTGCGGTTTTATGCCTTTTGCGAGCCTGAGTGAATGGAGAGATCACTTCTTGCTGCTGGCTTTAGATGGTAATGAAGGAATGTAGAGTTTAGAGAGCTGAGGTGGCTCTTGTGAAATTTGAAGTGTTTGTAGGTTTCGGTTAGACTTTTAAAGTAATTATATCGGACTGGATGGCTAAGTTCTGGTTGGCTGGGGTAATTTAAAGTGGCATGGCCAGCCTGTGATTTCTTACATGTAAAAGGTTGAGGTTCAAGAGGCATCATTGAACTGTATTTTGTTGTCTAACTATTGTACTTTTAACATTATGAATTAAATTATGTAAGTTACAATAACAGTTGCTGCCTTCTGTTTAAGGATGTTTGTCATTGTTATGAGAATGATCAAATGAAGGAATCATTTGGAAAAAGAAACATGTGCCCCTTCTCTGCCCTTTTTGCTTCGCTGACAGAACAGGTCCACAAACACACCCCCCCCCCCCCCCCCCCCCCCCCCCCCCCTTCTTTCAGACCATCCTTTGGTTATTGGTGCCCAACCGGTCCAAGGAGTATGAATGGCTGAATTTTAAGCATCTATACGTTTTTATGTATTTATCTGAGCTAGTTCAGACAAGAACATTGTAAGTTACGTGCTTGTGTATTTATGATGATGATGATTGCATGCCATTTGCCACCAAATGATTCTTGCTTTGAACACGCTCGAGTTCCTCCGCTTATAGTAATGGATATTTGATGGAAGTCCATAAAAGTTATATAAATCTTCAAACCAACTCTCTTTCAGTTTCTCCGTTTCCAATCCCCGAGTGTTTGATCTTGTTCGTTCAGATGCATAGGCCAGTAATCACCGTACTCCAGCGAAGGCAGAGCTCATCGTGATTATGTCTCAGTTATTGATGGATCATTCACATCAGTGTTGGACACATCCATTTAAACATTGTTCTCACTCAGCTTCTCAAAATTTACTTCTGCCACCATTAAAACTCGTACATTCTGTCGAGGAATACAATTTTTGGCCCTCAACATTTCCCAGCTCTCAGTACACCATTATGCAACCATCAATTATACATACACCACTAGTTCAATACATAGTCTTTCTTGGCAAAATAAAGAAGCTTCAGATCACCATATCGACAACCGGATGCTTGCAAAGCCCCAGTAAACCAGGATCATTCACAAAGATTTAAGATGGAGAGCATTTGGCTAGTTTTTTCATTGATTTTGTTCATAGAATTGAATTGTCATCTAATGCTACTATTACATTAAGCCAGATATAGAGATCGCTACGCGATAAGAGTAAAAACAAGACGTACTCAAGCTGCAGAGGGATTTTTAGCACCTTAAGCTTAAGAAATCCTTCAAAAATTTTGAAAAAGCCTCAATAGAGTATTGTACAAATTCCTCATATTGTCACGAGCACCTGCTTTAATTATCTAAAGAGTTATCGAACTACAAGTTTAAATCTTTCTCATAAGACACCTGGCTGTGATGGAGCACTGGAGGCATGCATGCTCCCAAAGCTTCCTGGTTACAGGCAAATGCTAGATGTGACACTCTCGGAAGCCGAAGCAGGCTTTAGAGCATCTCAACTACACTAGATCCTGAAAGAAAGCTCCATTAGAAAATCTCATGAGCCTTCCCGTAATACCTGTTTATGAAAGGAGCCTGCAAGGCAGAACCACCAAAGAGGCAAAGAATGAAAAGAATTAATCAGAAAATTGCCAATCATACAGTTATTAAAAATAGTAATGGGGATTGTATTACGACTCAGCAGCTAAAAATACAAATTAGACATCTGGAATCCTAAAGATTACATTCCCGAAGCATAATCTTAGTGGAATAGTAACTGATACAGAGTAGTTACTTTGAATAGATTAATTATCTTATTGATAAACTTCACATCACGAAGTGGATATATATATATATATATATATATATCTTTGAGTTGTTATGGTGAAGACAAAGTGAAGTTGTTTATGATTTGAATTCAAATTCAACAAGTGACATGAAAATTAATTGAAATTTACTTAGCAATGTTCACTTTAATGCTTTCACTTCTTCATTATGAGCAACATGAACAACTATTTGAAGGAGTTATAGCCACCACCAAAATCTGCATGAAGTTCAGTTGTTATGTCATATCTGGTTATTATTAGGAGATTGACTTGCTAGGATCTTCTAGCTAAACAAAATTATGCTACAGAAAATTGAGAGGGCAAAGAAAAGCCAAAGATTGAGAATAAAGGAACAGAATGAGTATGCAATTCAATTGATTTCCCCAGAGAAAAATCCAGAACACTGGGAATAAAAAAGTAATCCAACAAAAAGTAGAAGTGCTCCAGCATATTTGATAAACCATGCCACCATTAATCCATTTGGTTTCAAAATAAACTTATACAACTTTACCATTCAGAAACTTAAATCACACCATGCGATCACTACTTATCATCGATAGTATGCTCCAAGAAATCAAAAAGCCTTGGTTTGCTATGTAACAAGCTCTAATACATGACTACCTATAGAGAAAAATCTGCTCATAACTAATATAAATACCTTTCTGTATGAGAAATAACAAGTACTCATGAAACAAGATGTAAAAACTTGCTGTAAGGCTTCATTTACCAAATTAAATATTACCAAAAATTAATACATTTTTAAAGAAAAAAAGATATATAAAGCAGTAATTCATAAAAGCTTACCTTAACATTTGATACATCAGGACTATCTGGAGTTTGAACAGGATAGAACTTGTAAAATCTCATGCTCTCAAATGCTGCTTTAGTTTCCTCACTCATTTCTTCAAGGGCCTTTTTGCGAGCTTCTCTTGCCTATAACAACGGAATTGGCCAAATTAATCAGCCCATCCAGTTCATGCTCCCTAGCAAAATATATTTTCAAAAGTTAAGAAGCAATGCTGCCAACATACCTCCCGATTAGCTTTCTTTGCTTCTCGAACTTTCTCTTTGACGAACTCCTACAAACCAAAATCATGTCAAATTAGTGGTTAAAAATACATAAATTCCACAAATTATTGGATCTTCAAATGAACTCCACCTTAAAAGCATCCTTTTGATCTTTATCTAATTCCTCTTCCTCTATTAGTTTATCAGTAAACTCCTGTAAATTGGTAGGATATAGTTTAGTACAAAATTCCTACGACGAGGAAATAAAAAGCCAAAGCTTAAAAATGATTGACTAAAGCCTAATGCACAAATAGCTGAAATCTAAACAATTCCAAGCTATCAGTTCACATAATTCAAACATCACAACAAATCATGCTAATTAGACTATAACATAATAATGAAAGAGTTAAGTCTCACATCAAGTTCATCCAACTCCCAATCAAATTCGCAGAAAACCTGCAAGACCAGAAAAGATGTATCAAGTTACATAATATTTTGCAGAATAGCAGACGCTATTATCCCAATAAAAATGGTTACAAGCAGTGTAGTCAAGGAATGCCTAGACACTAAGGCGCATCACTACCAAGCAAATGCACCTCAGACCCCTCCTTATCAAGATACTTAATTAAGGTGCCAAAGCTAAGGCACCCTTAGTAATGCTTGATCTCCATATCGGGCAAAGGAGTAGAGCCAACATTTCAACGTTTATTACTGCATCTATACTTCAAGTTTACAGGTATAAAAGATGCGTTACTACATGTGGAAACCCCACAATTCACAAGGTTTGAACCTTAAACCTCCAAGTTTTAGCTGTTGGAAATCATAGATACATATATAAGCACATATGCACATGTGAATAATATGAATAATCTTTTTAGCATTTAGCTCTTTGCTTCACTCTTGCAAGCACTTTTTTCGTGCCTTGAGCCTTAAAATGGTGGCTCAAACTATACTGAATGCAACAGTTCATTTATCAAAGCATGACAAGCCTTAACCTCTAAAACCAACTCAATCCGTACATTAATATCCAGACACTCCAGTGTCAGTCATAATTAATTTTCTAGAAAATATGAAAACCTTACTGGCTTTGGTTCTGCTGGAAAAATTATTTGAACTTCAGTGCTTTGTTCAAGCTCATCTTCCTTTAAAGGCTGATAGAAATCTGTCAATAGAGACAAGCAAAACAAGACAGCAATAAATAAGGGTTTTTTTTTTTTTTTAACTTTTTCATATTTTTCTCTTTGACAAGTCATCAGAATAAACAGCAGACATGTGACGCTAGTGCATAATCCAGCAATTTGACATTCAGAGATATCTAGAGAACTCACAAGGCAGACAATACTCGTATTTCTTCAGACGATCTATTTTCATTTGTTTCAAAGCAACCCTGCGGAAGGAATTTCAAATGAAAAATATTAACCTGAAATACATGCATGCATTAAAAGAACACATACACCCACATTCAGGGAGAAATGATATAATCTAGAGAAACAAATTTTAAGTCCATAAGCTTTGCCCTGAAATAATTTTGCAACCTATACAAGACAGAAATTTATGAATTGTTTAAAATGAGTATCAAATGGTCAGCTCAGCTCATATGCAGACATGCTAAATACTATTCTCCAGACATGGACATTTCAACAAGAAACCACAAACCCAGAAGAGTCGAAAAATTAGAAATGCACATTAATAAGAAAGCACTTAAGCCTCTGTGAATGACCACAAGTTTCTATTATGTAGTTATTTTCAACAAGCAGGACTGAAGTCTCAACACGTCCGTCTGGTGTACTGTGTAAGTACTGCCACAACAACAAGCTGATCAAAATGCATGGACAATTATTAGAAAAAGCAAACCGATGCTGACACTTAACACCCCTACCCACCACATTCACACACAGTATACAAGTCTACCTTAATATAGCAAATTTTTCAAAGAGACCCAAAAGATGCAATGTGATCCAAGTTAACAATCTCGGACAAAAGCAATTGAAATAAATACACAGTGACTTACTCTAGTTGACAATCTCATGCAAAAAAATAAAATTAAAAGAATAAAGAAGATTGTAAGTTTTAGTGTGCACAACTTCACCTTCTTTGAGTGCAGCTTAAAATGAATATTTGAGATTTCAGTCTATCAACTTGGCTTTCTCTGTAGAGGAATCAAAATACACCATCACCTCAAAGATTGATTTTAAATCAATTCAAATTCAAAACTAATAAAGACAAAATAGATAATATCTCATTTTATCAACCAGCCAACCGTATAGATGAATTAAATAAAATAATCCCCTTAACCTTAGATCTGGTCAAAAGAAAAAAAAAATATATATATATATATATATTTATAAACTGGGTACCTATTCTCAAGTGGAATATATGGCACCCAATCCATTTTCATTTGTTTCATTGGAACAATCTCTTCAGCTTCTCTCTGCACTGAGTTAATACCAATCTTATCTGATGGAGGGAAAGGAGACACAACCTGAAAAGTAGAACCAAAAATCAAAGATGAATCGGTGAGAAAGCACAACCAGATGATGGTGGAAACAACTATTTCAACAAATCAATCTCATAAACCATTAATGAGTATGTCATTGCAGTCATAGAAAATAATAAACCACTGACCTAAACAACAAAGATTCCACTTATTAATTATAAAACAAAACTAGCCGAAGTTAAGCTCTCAACATTCTGCATCATTGCTAACTCGGTCCAATTTAAATAAGCAACAACTTAATAACTCTCTCCATCGAAAGAAAATAGAGTGAGATGGCTTTTTGCACTGAATAAAACATACGGAAAATGGCATATAACATGTATTTTGAGATGGTCATCAAAAACCAGTGTGTGGCAAAATGATGTCCACACCTATAGAGGTGAAGTGAAGAATCCCATTTATGCCAAGAGGCAAAGGCCCCAAGTTCTGAGATTCTAAGCTCGACAACTGCACCTAAAAGGAACAGCCACACTGTACCATCAGACTGAAATATTATGATGAAATCATCAAGGGAATATATAACTTCAAAGACAAATAGATATACCATTCAATAATTAGCATAAAGATGCCTAAAGATGCTATTATCACTCTGCCCACTCTTCACAAGATGAAGAAAGAAACATTCTTGAATCAAATTAGCATGACAAGCATTTCACTTCAAAACAATGTCAAACAACTTACAGCCACAACAACAGGTACACAAACGACTTTGTTTTCTCCCTTGTAAGGGACCAATTGAGCTGCACAAAAAACAAATAACTGAAATTAATAGTGTAATGGATGAACAAAAAGGAAAGTTCAGAAGAAATAGAAACTACATGATTCAAGAAAAAACTTATGGGAACTTAGCTCAAATCTAAAACCTTACACACAAACTATCTCTTTTTTTTACACAGTAAAAAATAAATAACAATCTAAGACATAATGCAGCCAATGGCATAAAAAACCATTTTCTCCCCTCAACAAATGACACGTATGTATCAAGGTGCAAAATACCAGGACCAAGGCTATGAACTACTTACGCTCCGTACAACCAAAGAGATAAACTTTCTTTCCATACAGCTTTCCCCCCTCTTCAAATGCATCCTAACCAGATACAGAACAGTAAAAGATCTTGTTAGCTTTAAACCAAATTTTCTATGATACTAGAGCAAATCAAAAGCAGCAAACTAGCAATTAAAAATGAGAAAAAAGAATGCAAAGAAAAGAACCCCTGCAACTCACTTCTAGATTTGAAAAGTTCCAGTTGAATTGGTAAACACCGTCCAATTGATCCCACTGCCACAGGACAAAAGAAAAACGAAATGTAATCAACAGCACTTAAATTCATCCAACATTCAAACTAAAAATTCAACATGCGAAACTCAGAATTCCAACCTCTGTCCCAACAGGAAATACAGCTTTCCATAAATCTTCCTGCACAATGCAAATTTACAATTTTCATGAACAAAAAATTAAAAACAATAACAAAGCATGAGTTTACTGTATTTAATTATCTCAATAAATAATATTTAAGCTCCAAATCTGTATCCATTGTGAACCTTAAGCTTTAACCATCACAAAACATGCTTAAAAAGTTCGAAATAAAATTTATGGTGTTATCCCGAATTAACAGATCAAAACACAAGTTGAAAAGGTCAACAGCATTGAGGAACTTACCTTAAAACCTAAATCTTTTAAACTCGTATTTATTCAGATATTAAAAAACCAAAACAGTAAAATCGTATAGGAAAAACCCTAAAGGCAATCAATCCTAATTTGTTTAAAAAATTATTATCCTAAACGACAAATTTTAAAACTTAGAATCAGGAAAGAAAAAGAGCAGAGAATAAAACAATGACATATTATACCAAGTTACGCTTGTCTTCGAAGTACTCAGGGTCAGGCTGAGGCTTGGCGGTCTTAGCACGCTTAGCTTTGGGAGCAGGCTTATGGTTGCCCTTGTGATTCTCTAGCGACGAAGACGAAGGTTTAACATCCTTCTCCTCTTGTTTCTGGCTGGCGGCTTTTCTCTTGGCTCCCTTCCTCATTTGATTATTTAATTTACAGAGGCAATGGCAAAGCAAAGCAAAGCAGAGAGTGAGAGAAAAAGAAGGGCGTTCGTTTGTTTTGGGTGATGGCGGTGGATCCGGATTCAAAATCCAGAGAGAGATAGAAAGGCAGATACAAGTTAGACAAACAAGGGCTTTTATACGAGATGTGAAGGACGAACGGAACGGCGCTTTTTGGTTTTGGTTTTGGTATTTTTTTTTTTAGCGTCGACCCAACGCGGGATTTGAGGATTTTTTATTTTTGCATTTTTAGGGGGACGTGGGTGATCAAAATTGAAAGGGCTTATTGAAATGTTTTCGAAAGTTTTGAGTTTTGACGCAAGGGCCGAGGGGGAAATTGAAGGAGTACTAATTTAGTGTACGGTTAACACTAAATTTTGCATTGTCAAAATGAATCAATTCAATTCGATTTTAAATGAGTCAAATTAAATATGAACCAAATAAAAAAACATTTTTTCTTAAAATAAACTTGAAAAAATAAGTCTAAATCCGATTTTAAGGACAAATGAGCCTAAATGAATTGACTCATATTTAAAAATTAAAATTTATATTAACACTTATTTTTTAGTAAATAAAACAAATAAAATTTTAAAACAAACATTAAATAAACATTAAACAAATTCATATCAAATTTGTAACTTCAAGTCTTCAATATTTTTTGAACATATTAATTGTATAATAACTATAATATAAATTGTTTTAACAAAAATAGAAACTAATTGACTTATGCTATTACTTGCGCATTAGTGCATACAAATATTGATGGTGTAATATGGCTGCTGCCTTTACTTGATTAATTGGCTTATTCCTTGACATTTTAATTTTATTTTTAAAATCTATTAATTGATTAAAATTAACTATATGTAAATAAATAAAAGTATAAATATATTTCAAAAAAAAGTATTAATAAATTTTAAATATAATTATAAATTAAAAGATACCACAAAAAAATTAAACAATGGGCCATTTTAAATTCAAGCTAAATCCATTTAAAATCAAGTTTAACTAAGCCAAACTAAAAAGTTATTTTTTTTTAAATAAGTTATAAAAGTGAAGTTCAAATCTTTAAAATATGAGCCACACACACTCACACGGAGCCTATCCAACAAACTTTGACGTATTTGGCAATACTACTAAATCTGATGATTCTAATCTCATTGTAAAAATAACACAAGTATGCCAAAATGATACAAATTAAAATTTTAACAATATCTGCATTTCGTATTTATTATGTTGACATGAATTGCAATATAATAATTGTTATATTTTACACAAAACAAATACAGCACAAATACATTAGTACAACTTTTTTTTTCTAAAAACAAAGTTGCTTCCCTTTAATTATAAAAGAAAATGTTAAAAGATATTATAAAATAATATAGTAACATATTAATCCCCTCGGAAGCCCTAGCCCTTGGAATATAAAAAGAGAACAAGAATAAATCCCATTGTATGAACCAAAGAACAACATATATTACCAATGTTTATTGGTCTGAGTAAAAGAAGATCGATACTTCTTAAGTAAGATTTCGAGTTCGAGCCTCATGAATGAAAAAAAAAACATTGAAAAACTCTCCCGTATTGGATTCGACTGTAATTTGACATCAGATTAATCGGAATCCAAAATGACTTTCAAATATCAAGAGATTTCGAAAAAAAAAAAAAACATATTAATAAAAGGTACTGTTGCCTATGTTAGCTGTACTGTTTCATTTGACTATAACCACATTATAGGGGTTTACGCATCCACCTAAAATCGACTACCTAAGGCAATTGAAAAGCACTGATAGGGAAAAATCATAAAACCCTTGAATATCTTGGTTTTTACCGCCAGGTAGGCGAGTTGAAGCCAGAGGGCAACAGATTTTAGTGATTGATGTAGAACATTTCATGCTAACAAATGACATAGTAAATCAAGAAAATTACAATGCGAATTTCAGCCATTGAAGCCTAAGCAACCACAGCAGGTGCAGAAACAACTTGACCTGATTTCATGGAACAAAAGAGATTCAAAACATCTGCATTGTTGCGAACATAACCTGGGCATTTTGACAACAAATCTTGTGCTTCATTTTGCCTTGCAGCTTTTAGAAAGGCTTCAAAAACACGGAGAACCACTGACATAGATGGAAACTTTTTTGTAGTCATAGACTTGAGAAAAGCAATAGCATCAT
The DNA here is from genome assembly GCA_032173925.1 of Heritiera fomes. Taxonomy (NCBI): domain Eukaryota; kingdom Viridiplantae; phylum Streptophyta; class Magnoliopsida; order Malvales; family Malvaceae; genus Heritiera; species Heritiera fomes. Next base: position 8,978,996 of record JAPDPM010000014.1, on the reverse strand, counting down.
CACTACTTCCAGACTTTGATGCAAACTCGATGAATGGATCCACAAAGGGTGGGAAACCATGATCTTTCATCAAGCCCAAGAGATTCAAAGCATCTTTAAATCCACCCTGTGCCAATAACTTCCTTATCAATTCCTTGTAGGTAGCATGCGATGGCCTTAACTGATTCTCACTAACATACTTGTTTAGAAGCTGGCATGCATCGATCGCTCTTTTCCTACTGCAATAAGAATATACCAACCATTCAAAGGCATAGCCAGCATAAGAGACACCTTCTTTTTCAACCATCTTTTCGAAAGAAGCTGAAGCTGTTTCAAGATCCCCACCAGCACAACACCCTTCAATTAAAGACACCCAAGCCTTATGATCCAAATTAGTATTTGATGCTTCAATATGATCTATAAACTCAGCAGTTTCATCTTTTTTTCCAGTGCTAGCAAGTCTAAAAGTAATTTTACTCTGCAAATTACGACCAGCTATAAACCCACCCTCCTCCATTACTTTTAGAACCTTGCTGCATTCTCCAAGTCTACCAACACTTGTCAAAGATCTGAGAACCGAATCAACCATCGAATCAGTCAAGGCATTCCCACTCTCCGTAAAAATCCTCACAACTCTTGAAAATAGACCCAAGTCTAATTGTTTACTCACTGCTAATTTCCTCAGCAGAAAGGTACAACAACTTGCAGAAGGCTTATTGGAACCAGCCATTGCAAACTCATACAAGTCTATAGCTTCCTTAACCATCTTCCTCTTACAAAAATGCCCCAAAACCTTCACATAAGTCTCCATTTCCATTTCATACCCAAAACTTTTCATTTCATCAACAACCTTCCAAAACCTATCAATGCAATCTTCCCTACCCAAAACCCTTGCCATAGCATTATAACTTTGCTCATCATGCTTCACCAAATCACACTCCTCAATCCACCGGAAAAATATCAAAGCTTTCGCCGGCTCCGAAGCAAGATTTTCCAATACCATTTTCACTAAATCATTAGAAAAAGTAACATTCAGATCATGCAACCTCTTCTCAACATCATCCCCCCACAACCCGCTCCTAATAACCTTACACACCCTAGAACAAACCTTTTCCATTGAATTATCCACTGATCCCGAAGCAAAAACCCCCCTCAATCTCTCCAAATGGCTCTCCAACCCTTCTTTCTCAAATTTCACTGCAACTTTGTCACGCACGCCACCAGAGATACCATACCCTTTCTTCTTCATAACATCAACCAAACCCCAGAAGTCCTCTACCAACCCATTGACACCCAAAATACCTAGCATCCGATTATACGACTTGGAGCTCAATCTCTCTCCATGATTCTCCGAAACCCAATCAAAAAACCTCCTTGCCACATCAGGACTAGACTCAACATTCCTTAACACATTCAAAACCATTTCATGGCTAAAAACAACACCATTTAACTCCAATTCTCTCTTTATATCATTCCCATCATTAAATCTAGTGAAAATATCAGTCACAGTTACCAAAACATGATCTGGGTCTTTCTGTTCAACAGCGGCCTCGGATGAGAAACTATAATGACCAATGGGGGTGTTTTTGTAATTTAACAAGGATAATTCTTTCATCATGTTGAAGGGGTTTGTGAAACGACAGTGTGAAGAAATGTTATGGAACGAGTGAACACGAGGAGAACTGGAAACAGGGAGTACCTGTAGCTGGGACATGGTGGGAACTCGGAGAGGAGATCGAGGATAGTTTCGGAAAAGAAGAAACCTCCATGAGTGTCTCATCTTCTTCTTCTTCTTCTTCTTTGCGTTTCTTTCCTCCTTGCAATTCTGTTTTTAGGTCCCAGATTAGGGTTCTCGCCGCGAGAAGTAAGATTGGATTTGTAAGGGAAGTGAGGCGAACCAGGGTTTTAGTGGGGTATAGATTTAGTTTGTGCCTTTAAGCTTGGGGACGCAAGTTCGAATCACTTGACGCAACGTGCTCAGTAAAAAAGTAAATGGGTTTAAAAGATTGGTGGCATGAGCAGGCAAGTAGCCCATTTACTGCTACTTTCATTGAAATGGGTTGGCTAAGCTTAGATCGGTGTGTCCATTTCCTGATTGGATGCGGATGGATTGAGTGGACAATTTACGGGATGGGTTCTTCCCCCATTACCCTTAGCGCACGCTCTAGCCCAAAACAGAACCGGGTTTTGCAATCGTTGCGTTTTCACCGATGATTGATTTCGGGAATCGGGAGGATGTTGTGTGGCTTCGAAGCGTCGTAGAGAAAGAGATTCTCACCATATTGTAAATCAATTTTTTTTAAACGGATAATCTATAATTTAGCCTTTGAACTATATTATTTTTTTCATTTTAATATCTAATTTTTTTTATCAATTTCATACATAAATTTGATTTTCGTTAGCCACTTTAGCCCACATGTTATCTCCGTTAAAAAATCATTGACATGGCCACTGTAGCCAATAACATTATGTCATTTGTTTTTATTTTTCATATCATTTCCTTTCTCTAATATCCCGCTCATCTAAAAGAAACAAATTTCATTTATTTTCTTTAAATCATTTATTTCATTCATTTCTTTTTTTTTTCGAAAATGAATCATTATTAAAAGTGCTTTTGAAGCAATTTTTTTTTTGTTATAAGAGGAAAAACCAAACTATTTCATACATAAACTTGATTTCCGTAAGCCACTTTACCCTACATGTTATCTTTGTTAAAAAAATCACTGACGTGGCCACTATAGCCAATAACGTTATGCCATTTGTTTTTGTTTTCCACGTCATTTCCTTTTTCTAACATCTTGATCTTCTAATAAAAACAAATTTTATTTATTTTCTTTAAATCATTTATTTCATCCATTTCTTTTTTCAGTAATATCAATGAATCATTATTAAAATTGTTTTTGAAGCAATTAATTATTTTTTGTTATAAGAGGAAAAACAAGACTAAACGAAAGGTTAAAAAATTGTGAATTTTCAGGAACTCGAAGGTCAATTTCTGCAATTTAGGATTTCTGACAAAAAAGGAGGAAAGTGATTTTGGGAATTAAAAAGTGATTTGGTTAGGCTTTCGAGGGTTGATTTTGATTTAAACAGAATCTATTAGATTTGTTTAGAAGATTACTATTGGGAAACAAGACATTTTGAAAAAATATTTGTCCTTTTAGATTTGTTCCATCTATTTATATATTTGATTATATATAATTTTTTATTTTATTGATTGATATAAAGTTTTGCTTGATATGGATTTTAGTTTTTTTAATAGTTCTTCTTAAATTGTTCTGTTGCTTTCACATTCGTTTAGGGTTGTTTGCTTTTGGGTCCTAGTTCTATTTTTTTTGTCTCTTCTAATACAAACAAGTAGAGCTAGTTCACATTTTAATATTGATTTTTTTAATTTTTTTAGTGTAGCAAAAAATTGGCTTGGGCAAAGTATGACTTAATTATGCATATAGGTAGAAATTTTTTAAAACGTGACAAGTTAGAATATGTAGGTGAGGATATATGTTAATTGTCTGTTGATCTAGATTTTTTGTCTTATCGAATGTTGACTGATATAGTTGAATATGTTGGTTATGCCACAATAAAAACCTTTTGTTTTCTGGAACCAGGACATGTCGTAGGGAATGGTCTTAGAGTAGTATATGTTAATGTTTCATTTGTGTCTATAATATATCATATGACAAGTGTAGGAGAGTTACATGTTTATGTTGAACATAATGTGTCTACAGCTCAGGTTATAGAAATGGTCTCATTGCTTCCAAATGTCCCAAATGAGTCCCTTGACACCAACCAAAATTTTATGCCAAATGAGCCAAATGAGACACATGAGCCAAATGTCTCAAATATACCACATGTAGTAGATATGACAAGCTCAGGTTATAGAAATGGTCCCATTGCTTCCAAATGTCTCAAATGAGTCCCCTGACACCAACCAAAATTTTATACCAAATAAGCTAAATGAGACACATGAGCCAAATGTCTCAAATATATCACATGTAGCAGATATGACAGGCAGTAGTAATGTAGAATTAATTAAGGAAGGAGGTGCATCAACTATAGGTGGTCCTTCAAATGTAGTTGGTCCATCTAGTCTAGCGACTATTGCTTTAAATGATGATAATGTCAATGGATCCAGTGTTACTAAGTCAAACAGTAGTAATGAGGATGAGGAGGATATTTTAGAGGATACGTGAGTGTCTGAAGAAGAGAATGAAGAAATAAGGCAGTTGTACAAGGAGTTTAGGCAAAAAAAAAGGAAAAAATCTTTTAGCCCTAGTGATGTCCCGACAGAGCTAGATTTTAAAGTTCTAGTTGATGAAATTAGGAAAAAGAAGGGTCCTGGAGAGGTAGAGATTAATGAGAGTGACATTGATTATATGGGTTCTTCTGACATTGATAGTTATTAAGAAATAAGGCAGTTGTACAAGGAGTTTAGGTAGAAAAAAAGGAAAAAGTCTTTTAGCCCTGGTGATGTCTTGGTAGAGGTAGATTTTAAAGTTCGAGTTGATAAAATTAGGAAAAAGAAGGGTCCTGGAGAGGTAGAGATTCAAGTGGGAATGACACTGATTATGTGGGTTCCTCTGACATTGGTAGTTATGAGTGGTGAAGATGGTCAACTAGTATACAAGAAAAGCAAGAAGAAGTTATTTAATCCGTTTGATCTAGTGTCTAGATTTAAACGTGGTATGATTTTTACATGTACCAAGCAATTCAAAGATGCTTTAGACAGGTATGTTGTGGCTAAGATATTTGATTTTATGTTTATTAGGAATGAGAAAGATAGGACTAGAGTAAGATGTAAGACAGATGGTTGACCATCTCTGATATATGCTAGTAAGGATAATAGAGATGGACTACTTAAAGTTAAGACATTTGTAAATAAGCATCAATGTTCCATTACCTTTCCAAACTCTAGAGCTAATAATAAGTTTGTAGGACAACATTTTTCTTAGTAAGTTGAGAGTAATTCTTTAAGTTGAAGTTGGTTGAAATGAAAAAAGCTAGCTAAGAAGGAGTTAAAGGAAGCTATTAATCTAACTATTTGTAGTAGAGCAAGAAAATGAGTCTTGGAAAAAAAAATCAATGGCAGAATAGTGTATGAGTTCAGTAAGTTGTTTGACTATGTACAAGCTTTAAGGATGGTTAAAAGGCCTACTCCAATAGAAATCCCTAAATTTAGAATGTTTTATGTCTATTTTAGAGCCCTTAAGGCTAGGTTTAAGGAGTTGTGTAGACTTATTGTTCATTTAGATAGGTGTTTTCTAAAAGAACCCTTTAAGGGTGAGCTTCTAGTTGTTGTAGGTAAAGATGGTATTGACCAAATATATCCCATGGCATGGGCAATGGTTGAAGTGGAGAATAAATATACTTGGAGATGGTTTCTTGAAAATCTTCAAGCTAATCTTGGCTTAGCAGATGGTGATAGATTCACTCTCTTGTTAATCTTGATTCTATCATTAGGTTGGTTTCTTTAATTGGGCCCTTCAATATGTGTTTCATTAATTGCTAACGGATTAACATATTTAATGGATTTAATGGGTTTTATTGATTGAGCTTAATTTCATTGAATTTAATTGATTTTGGCATAAATTGATGGGTTTTATGTAAATACATAATAGGATATTTAATAAATATATAAATATTATTGGGTCATACGAGACTGGGCCTCTGCTTGTAAAAGTGAGACCAAGGTCTAACCTGATTTTTTATTATGCCTGTTTTGTTTCCTAAACTCATTTTAATAGATTTAATATTTAGTTCAAGCTCGATCAAATATCAGGCAAACCTTCCATAAATATGATATATAAATGGCAAGGAAAAATCTTTTGAGGCTTACCTTTTTTTTAGGTTCATAAGAAGGTATGGTTTCAAACCTTAGAACTAATCATCGGGGTAAAAACTAGACCTTAGAACTAACCTTAGATTATATAATATTAACTTATATACAAGCCCAAGCCCAACTTAACTTAGTTTGTAAATTGGGCTTGACTTTTTGTCCATGCCTTATTTTATATTTTATAATGCAAAGTCTGAGCCCGACCCAGCCCAACCCAGCTCGCCCAAATATTATTTTATTTTTTTATATTATAATTTTTTGTTTATTTGTTTTTTATACTTTTAGACTTTTAGTCCATTTGAAGTTTAATTTGATTTGTCAATATTTATGTCAATTTTCATATTAAATATATAATCATATTTATTAATCAATAAATGTTTTATATACATATAATTATATTATACTTAGTATTAAATTAAAAAATATTTAAATTTAATTATATTTGAGTCGAATTAGGCCAGGGCTGAGCTTGACCATTCAAAGCCCAAGCCTAGCCCAATTTTTGATTAGGCTTAAAAATTTTTCCCATGCCCATTAATTGCATCTAATATTTTTGTTCAAACTTGACCAAATATTAGAGTGGCCATTGAGCTTGGACGAGTAGCTTGATCATTGAACAGATCTTGTAACAACCACTATTAATGAATTTTGCTATTTATTTTTATTTTTTTTGGTTCATAGGAGGTACAAGATGAAAGTGGAGAATCAAATCTTAGACCTAATCCCTCATAAGGAAGGATAACAACCACTAGACTAAGCCTTGGTTATTTTTGATCATTCATAGTCACAATTTGCTTAGGGTAGGACTTGGGAGAGGTAAATAAATACGTTATGGGTATATAATTTTTAGGGTAAAATACATAAACATATCTTGTGATTAGGGGTGAACTAAATATGGTACTTGATGTTTAAAATTTAACACTTAACCACCATAAGATTTATTTCCATATCATTTTATCTCAAACAATTACTTTTTCCGTTATTTTTATTTTTTCATCATTTTTTATTTTGTTTTATCTTCTTTAAGAATTTTATGTCTCTAAAACCTAGAATTTCGCAACTAGCGACTATGTCGGCCATCGGTGACCATTGTTGGATGCCACTAACAGATGGTTTTTAGCTTTCAAAATACACCAAAATTTATGTCTTTTCTCTTCTTTCAACTTCTTAAGATAATTTTACTTGAAAAAAAATTCTAAAATTTCCTAGATCTATATTCAAAGTCATGATCTTCAACTTTCAAAAACGCAAATTTCACTGCTTGAAAACCGACCTTCTTCCAATATATTGTTCTACTAATTATAGACTATATTTCCTCCAAGTTCAAAAACCATATGAAGAGCCCAAAAAGAAAACAAAAAAAATTTCTTTCCCATTTTTCTCAATTTTTTTAGTTTTTTTTTTTATATTTCAATGCTTTATATCTTGCTTGTTTCATAAAGATTTTTGGATTTTTAGGTGAGTAGCATAAAGAAGTTTTATTGTTTTAGAGAGAGAGAAAAACAATTAAAGAATAAAAAAAGAAAAATAAATAAATAATTTAAAGATAACGGAAAATAAAATGATTTGAGGCAAAGTGAAACAAAAATAAATCTCAAGGTAATTAAGTGTCAAAGTTTAAACATAAAGTATCATTTTTAGTCTGTCCCTAACCATAATGTATATTTAAGTAATTTATCCTATTTTTTATTATTTGAATGTGCATGTATCTCTATAGTTCTAAGATTAGAATATTTTATACGGAGAGAGTAGTTGTCTAGAAAACAATTCTTTCATTATAGCATTCTTATCGGGTGCTAAGATCTTATTAAAACAGATTGGTCCTTAAAAAAAAAAAGAAAAATTAAAACAGATTGGGAGGGAAAGAAGTTGCAACCTTTTTAAATTGACAATCAAACTGGAAAACACTGTTAAATAATCTATGGATCACTAGTCACTTTACAATAAAATTCGCAAAAAAAAAAAAAACTGTGATAACCAGCCCAAAATCAAGGCTGAAAACCAATTGAAGAGGGATAAAAAATTAATATGACAAGGAAGAAAAAGAATAATGCAGTCGAGGAATGACAAAAATGAATTCCAAGACGGAATGTACAAAATTTCAAAGGGATATTGAACCCAGATCCTCAAATACTTGTCTGATGTTAGGCCTCCCGTTTAGAGGAAGAATACACCTGAGTGATATGGCAAGCAAATCATCCATTACTTTTGTGTGCTCTTCCCCACTAGCAATGTCTCTGTCAATGCAGTCCCTTCCCCATCCTTCTTGATCACATAATCGAACCCAATCGGTCAGATCCACCGCTCCTGATTGACCTGAAATTATGTCACCAGCGCTTCTTCTTGTTAACAATTCCATCAGGATAACTCCGAAGGCGTAGACATCAGCCTTCAATGACAGGACGGGTTTAGATGCACAAGCGAGTTCGGGAGCACAATATCCAAGGGCTCCCAAGTTCAGTATCTGCTCTGCGATGCCAGTTGGTGTCATCAGCCGGTGAAGACAATAGTCGGTTAGGCAAGCGTGATAATCAGGTTCGGAAAGGAGTATATTGGTCGGCTTTAGGTTTCCATGCGGGAGGCCTCTATCGTGGAGGTACAACAGACACTGAGCAACTTCCACAGCAACTTTCACTCTTTGGCTGAAAGATAATGGTGAGTATATCTCCGAGGATAGTCTCTGCATTAACATTTATATAGTGATCAAAACATGATAAATTCATAAACTCCTGCAACAGAACCTTAGAAAACATTTGTGGTTCAAGATAGCAAGATATTGGTAATAAAACCTTTCTCATCTTAAGAGCATAACAGAGCGTGATCACAATGCCTCATGAAACGAAGGCCATTGCCATGATAGGAGTATAACACTCAGACACTAGAAAATTTAACGATAACCTTTACTTCTTGTTAGTCACTTTGTATAAAAAAAACATATAGATTCTTTTGATGTATAGTCAGCAATTAACATCTTCTTTTGATTGAACCTGAGAGAAAAGATCCCTAGTTTATTGTTTCTGATCTTCAACTTTGTAATTTCATTAGTCATGAATACAAATTTAAAACCTATTGTTATTAAGACCACATGTTATTTCTCCACATTTAATCTTTTAGTCTTTTTTTTTTTTTGAGAAATTTAATCTTTTAGTCTTGAATTCTGATAGTTGTTGCAATTAAGCAATTATTTACAACAATCAACCCAGATGAAGTGCCCTTGTGCCAAGAACAGATCAATTACACTGCAAAGATTCTTTTCAACCTCCTGCTCCATTATTCGCAAGGAAGAAAAGCCAAAGGTGTAGTCATGGGGAGGGGGAAAGAAGCAAAATTTAAAAGTTAAACCATAGGACCAACACATCAGAGCCAAAACTCTAAAGCATATTCAAAGTATCTAGGTCTATATTTCTCTTCAATTATTGCACTCATTTCTTTCCTACTGCCAAGTTGTTTGACCTCCAAGATTTTACAGTTACGACATGTTTGGTTTGCAAAATGAAAAAAGGTAATGAAATGTGTATTGTGGGAATTAAAATAAAGAATATGTATAATGAAGTTTGGCTCATTAGAATGATATAGAAAGAAAAAAATAGTAATATTTACATATTTGGTTAGTTCACATAATATGATTGGAATAAATTTAAGAGTTTATATATGATGCACTGATAATATATAGTCCTATACATTGTCAATATATCAGAAGTTGTCATCTCATTAATATGCAAACTAAAAAGACACCAAGCCTTTAAAAATAAATACAAATAATTTTTTTTAAAATTTGCTTATAAGGGCTTATTGATGAGGTGTTAGCTTCTGATGCATTGACAGTGTATAGAGACTATACACTGTCAGTGCATCATATATAAATCCTAAGTTTAAAAACTATTTTACTTTTTTTATTATAATTAATTACAAAAATACTAATCATAATTAATTAATAAAAATTAAGAATAATTAATAATTATTATGATCAATTATATAATTAAATATTCATTATGAAGTATTGATTAAGTGTTAATTCTAATTAATTAATTAGTAATTAATCAATAATTATTAGTTAAGTTTTCATTATTTACTAGTAAAAGTCTCAGGCTTTATCATGTGAATAATAATAAATTGATTTTTTTATAAAAATAATAATAGGATTTATATTTAATGCATTAACGATAACAATGTATAATTGCTATACACGGTCAGTCAACCACAAAATGCTACCTTTTTAATAAGCAAAGTTAAAAAATATAAATGCCTTTAAAAATAAGATTTATATTTGATGCATTAATAGTGTAAAAATTCTACACACTGTTAGTTAATTACAAAGTGTCATTTTATTAACGAGCAAAGTTAAAAAATATGCAAGCTCTTAAAAATAAATATTAATTAAATTTTTTAATTTATTTTTAAAGCCTACATAGTTTTTAATTTTTCTCATTAATGAGATGGCATTTTTTGTTGGTTGATAGTGTATAATATTTATATACTATTAGTGCATTAAATATAAATCAAATAAAACATTAAGAAAGCTTTTTAGATTATTTTTAAGGACTTGCATATTTTTTTAATTTTTCTCGTTAAAAATTAAAGATTAAATAAAATTATTAGGGGTAAAATGAAATTTAAAAACAAAATTACTTTTCTAGTTCAATGAAATTGCAAATCCTAGGAGGAGAGGTGATGCAACAATTCCATATCTTGAAACAATACTTGTTCTATGGAACGACTATTCCTTATTTAAAAAACGAACCAAACGACAAAAAAGAAACTTCTCATCATGAAATAGGAGAGGAATGGATGACTGTTCCCCCTCAACCAAACGTGGCATAAACGAGTGAGCATGAGAGCCTGATTAAAGTCTAATTGATGCAATATACAAAAAACCACATGAAAAATGTAATATAATACCACCTAACTCATAATTACGGTGGTAAAATCTAGCATCAGTATTTAACACCAGCCAGCTAAGGTGATTATAGAATGAGCAAGAGCACCTAATTTAGGTCTAATTGATCAGCTTATATTAGCAAACTGAGAATTATTGTTACTAGTTAGGTTCATTTGACACTGATCCTAGAATTTGATCTCCAAGGTGGTCAAAATTCAGTTAAGCATCAGTGCATCACTTGCCTCTCCCAGAGCTAGTTCAAAATACTCCCAGCCCCACTCACACACGCATGTTATCCACTTTAACTTCATAATATTTGATGGTAAGACTGTCCTATACGTAGGACAAAGACATTTCGAAATTCTGTTTCGAGGTCCTGCTACAGATCTAAAGGATACAAGATGAAGTAACTAGACTTTACTCAAATCCCCATAATATGGACACAAATACATGGCAGACTGCTGAAAGATGGCTTGAAAAATTGAACTTGCCATTAAATGCTTCTACACGGTTGGAAGATTGAAGCAAATCTTGCTTGCAGAAATTCTGTTTCATGCAAGTCTTTACCTAATTAAATGGTGCAAGCAAAGGTTGACTAGTTGAATGCATGAAGATCTTGACAAAGCCGATTGAAGCATGAAAAAGTTGACTATAAGCCAACTTTGATGCAGCCTTGGTTTTAATGCTCTGCTATTTTTACGGTGCCTAGTCAAAATTGTGAGGCAATTGTTGAAAATTTACCCGGCAACCTTCTCTATAAATAGTCTCCTTGAGAGTTTTGTAGTGCATCAAGTGAGATAGCAAAAGCAAGCCTTGTAAAGTGAAGAGGAGAGTAGAGTGAGTGAGCTACAAATAAAGCTTACAGTGAGGTTTTGGGTTTTGGGTAAAGAGTTGTATTTCAAGTGTCTTTTGTAAATCTCCAATTTCTTACAGTAAAATTTCTTTTGATTGTCTTGGCCCGTGGACGTAGGCTTTTAAAGCCGAACCACATAAATTTTTATGTGCTTTAATTTTATCATTGCTATTTTATTTTCTCACTTACCAAATAATTTATTCTGGCTTTGAGATTTTTGGCTACAATTCACAACAAATTGGTATCAGAGCTTGGTTATACAAAGCCAAGAAATCATGCAGCAGGTATTGTTGATGAACGGTTGCGGTCAGAACTGACATATTGTTCCAGTCGGAAGCACTGTTGTCGTCGAGTTCCAAAATTTTTTGAGTTTTTCGTGATGGTGGCAACTACATCATCCTCAATGAAGTACGAGGTGGATAATTTCAATGGCAAAAATGATTTTAATCTCTGGAAGATTAAAATGAAAGCCTTGTTGGTATAGCAAGGTTTGCATAAAGCACTAGAAAGGAAGGCTGCGTTGTCAGAAAAATTGGATGATGATCAGAAGGAAGACCTCTTGGAGCGAGCTCGAAGCACAATCATTTTGAGCTTGTCTAATGAGGTGGTACGAGAGGTTTCTGAAGAAACAATTGTTGATGGCCTATGGAAGAAACTGGAGTCTCTCTACATGGCCAAATCTCTAACAAATAAACTGTTTTTGAAATAGCGATTGTACTCTCTCCAAATGCAAGAAGGTGTATCCTTGAAAGTTTTCCTTGATGATTTCACCAAGGCAATCTCAGATCTAAAGAATATAGGTGTCGTTGTTGAAGCTGAAGATCAAGTAATATTGTTATTGTGCAAACTGCCACCCTCATATGAGCACTTTGTAGATGTCATGATGTATGGAAGATCCAGTATATCTATTGATGATGTCAAGGCAGCTCTAAACTCTAAGGAGTTGCAAAAGCAAGTTACTGGAGAATACATCAAGAATCAGGTGGAAGGCTTGGTTGTGAGAGGTAGATCAACAGAAAAGGGATCGGGCAGTAGAAGCAACTCGAGATCGAAATCCAGATTTCGAAAGGTGAAATGTTTCGAATGTCATGAAGCTGGGCACATCAGACGAAATTGTCCACGGCGAAAAGATAAAGGGAAGAAGAACATTGAAGGTTCCTCTGACACGGCAAATATTGTCAATCAAGAGGAAAATTCTGATGATGCTAAGAATGTCTTATCAGTGTCTGTAAGCAGCTCTAGAGACGAGTGGATTCTAGATTCGGGCTGTTCTTTTCACATGAGTCCTAATAGAGAATGGTTTTCCACTTACAAGAAAATTGATGGTGGAAAAGTTTTGTTTGGAGACAACAAGGGACTTTCCATTATTGGTGTGGGTACAGTTCAGATCAAGATATACGATGGCATTGTTAGAACGTTTGAAGTTCAGCATGTTCCAGAATTGCGGAAGAATGTTATTTCTTTAAGTCTACTTGACACCCGAGGTTATCGGTTTTTTGCTGAAGGTGGAGTTTTAAAAGTTTCAAAAGGTGCTTTGATCGTGATGAAAGGGAAGATCATCAATAGTGTTTATCATCTTCAAGGGAGCACTGTTACTGGAAGTGCTGATGTGACATCTTCAGAAAATTTAGATGTTGATACTACTCAACTATGGCATATGAGATTGGGGCATATGAGTGAGAGGGGAATGCCAGAGTTAAGAAAACGAGGCCTACTCTGTGGACAGAAAACTGGAAAGCTAGATTTCTATGAGCACTGTGTTTACGGTAAACAATGCAGGCTGAAGTTTAGCACAACTATTCATCGAACCAAAGCTACAGTGGACTATATCCACTCTGATCTTTGGGGCCCTTCTCCAGTCAAATCAAAAGACGGAGCACAATATCTGTTGACTTTCATCGATGACTATTCAAGGAAGGTATGGGTGTACTTCTTGAAGCAAAAGAGTGATGTGTTCGTCATCTTTAAGCAATGGAAAGCACTGATCGAGAAGCAGACCGAAAAGAAGATCAAGCGCTTGAGAACAGACAATGGTCTAGAATATTGCTCCTGTGAGTTTGATGAGTTTTGCAAGAATGAAGGAATTGTTAGACATCACACTGTTAGAAAAATGCCACAACAAAATGGAGTTGCAGAACGAATGAACAGAACACTCTTAGAAAGAGCACGTTGCATGCTTTCTCATGCTGGTCTATCAAAAGAGTTTTGGGCTGAAGCTGTTAATATGGCTTGCTACCTTGTAAATAGATCTCCATCAACAACAATTGAGTTGAAGACTCCTGATGAGGTATGGTTCGGTTCTCCTGCGGATTACTCTAAATTGAGAGTATTTGGCTGTCCTGCAGATGCCCATGAAAAGGTTGACAAACTTGGGCCAAGGGCAAAGAAATGCATATTCCTAGGTATGCAAATGGGGTAAAAGGCTATTGGTTGTGGTGTGTTAACCCCAAGTCACCAAAATTCATTATAAGTAGAGACGTGACCTTTGATGAGTCTGCTATGCTCCACTACAAAAAGGAGTACACTGATGTTGATAGAGATGGAGGCACCAGCAAGCAGGTGGAGGTAGAAGTAGAAGCTCCACAGACAGTGTGCGATGAGGCTATAGCTCAAACTGAAGACATTCGGGCGCAAGAATCTATTGATGAAAATGCACCTGAAGAATAACAATATACTATTGCCACTAGAAGGCAGAAGAGGCAAATAAGACCACCTCAAAGATACGCACATGCTGACTTAGTCAGTTATGCGTTATCCGTGGCTGAAGATATTAATGGACGAGAACCATGCTCTTATAAGGAGGCTATTTCTTCTAGTGAATCTCCGAAGTGGCTCACTGCTATGAATGGGGAGATCGAGTCTCTACATAAGAATGACACATGGGAGCTTGTTAAACAACCAAAACGGCAGAAGATTGTTGGAAGCAAATGGGTTTTTAAGAGGAAGGATGGAATCCCAAGAGTTGAAGATGCAAGGTATAAAGCACGTCTAGTGGTTAAAGGCTTTACACAGAGAGAAGGAATTGACTTCAATGAGGTATTTTCTCCTGTCGTGAAGCATACTTCTATTCGTGTATTACTCGCTTTAGTTGCATTGTTTGACTTAGAGCTCGAGCAGCTCGACGTCAAAACTGCTTTTCTGCATAGAGAGCTTAAGGAGAAAATTTATATGCATCAGCCTGAGGGTTTTGTTGTCCAAGGAAAAGAAAACCATGTTTGCCTACTAAAAAAGTCATTGTATGGCTTAAAACAATCACCGAGACAATGGTACAAGAGGTTTGACACATTTATGATCAAGAATGGATACTCAAGGAGTGAATTTGATAATTGTGTCTATCACAAAAAGCTCTCAGATGGTTCACACATCTATCTGCTATTGTATGTAGATGACATGTTGGTTGCTGCAAAGAACATGTCAGAAATTGATGCTCTGAAGGCTCAGCTAAATGGTGAATTTGAGATGAAGGACTTGGGAGCAGCCAAGAAAATATTGGGTATGGAAATTCACAGAGATCAAAGTGCTAGAAAATTATATCTGTCACAAAAGAAGTACATAGAAAAAGTACTTGAGTGCTTCAGGATGCAAGATTGCAAATTTGTGAACACCCCTATTGCGACGCACTTCAAACTGTCCTCAAAGCTCTCACCACAAACTGAGGAAGAAAGGAAGAATATATCGCATGTTCCATATGCTAGTGCAGTTGGGAGCTTGATGTATGCTATGATCTGCACTCGTCCATATATTTCGCATGCTGTCAGTGTGGTTAGCATATTTATGGCAGACCTTGGAAAAGCTCATTGGCAAGAAGTGAAATGGATCCTCAGATACCTCCAAGGTACTGCAAATATCGGTCTTTGTTATCAAAGGGATAGTGACACTAGTTGTAGTGTTGATGGCTATGTTGATTCGAATTATGCTGGTGATTTAGATAAAAGAAGATCCTTGATAAGATATATTTTCACTCTCTCTGATTATGCCGTTAGTTGGAAAGCTGTTTTATAATCCACAGTTGCTCTGTCTACAACAGAAGCAGAATACATGGCAGTTACGGAAGCAGTGAAAGAAGCATTATGGCTTAGAGGTTTGGTTAGCGATCTTGGTTTAAAGCAAAAGCCTACTATTGTCTATTGCGATAGCCAAAGCGCAATACATCTAACTAAAAACCAGATGTATCATGAAAGAACCAAACACATCGATGTCAGGTATCACTTTGTTCGCAATATCATAACACAAGGAGATATTGCAGTTGAAAAAATTCATACAGCAAATAATCCGGCAGATATGATGACAAAATCTTTCCCTGCAAACAAGTTCAAGCATTGGTTGGTATGCGCAGTCTTTGAATGCCTTTAAGCGCACGGGTGGCTAAGGTGATCTAGTGTTAGGAATTTGCTATAAGTTGGCTTTGAAATTTTATCAAGCCAAGGTGGAGATTTGTTGAAAGATGGCTTGAAAAATTGAACTTGCCATTAAATGCTTCTACACGGTTGGAAGATTGAAGCAAATCTTGCTTGCAGAAGTTCTGTTTCATGCAAGTCTTTACCTAATTACATGGTGCAAGCAAAGGTTGACTAGTTGATGACAAAGCCGATTGAAGCATGAAAAAGTTAACTATAAGCCAACTTTGATGCAACCTTGGTTTTAATGCTCTGCCATTTTTACGGTGCCTAGTCAAAATTGTGAGCCAATTGTTGAAAATTTACCCGGCAACCTTATCTATAAATAGTCTCCTTGAGAGCTTTGTAGTGCATCAAGTGAGATAGCAAAAGCAAGCCTTGTAAGGTGAAGGGGAGAGTAGAGTGAGTGAGCTACAAATAAAGCTTACGGTGAGGTTTTGGGTTTTGGATAAAGAGTTGTATTTCAAGTGTCCTTTGTAAATCTCCAATTTCTCATAGTAAAATTTCTTTTGATTGTCTTGGCTCATGGACGTACGCTTTTAAAGCCGAACCACGTAAATTCCTGCGTGCTTTAATTTTATCATTGCTATTTTATTTTCTCACTTACCAAATAATTTATTCTGGCTTTGGGATTTTTGGCTACAATTCACAACACAGACCATAGTGAATGAGTAACTAATACTCTTATCAAAATTGAGGTAGGACATCACTCAGCAATTATTAAACGAACATAAAGTTAAAAATAATTCAAACTAACGTAAAAAGACCTTGTTACAGACATGTTAACTGCACTGTCTTGATTTCAGCGTCACCATAACTTATAACAACTAAGAGAGAAAAAAGGTACTAACAGCAAACCGAACAACATTAACATGCAACAAATAATGAGCAAATCTAGCACAGAAATAGAAACGAGATGACAAACAAGACCATAAACATCATAATCCATGTGATAGGATAACTTGAAAGACTTAGAGGAAAATAAATAAAAACAAACACTAAAATTTAGTTAAACAATCACCAAAAATAAGAGTAAGGAAAGAAATATTAAATGCTCTTACCATAGAGATGCAAAGCCAAGCTATCGTTCTGGATAAAATCTGCTAGAAGAAGCCTCTCTTGTTCCCTTGGCCCCAATAGTAATAAGTAATTTCTAATCAATCTTCTGGAAGGTTTACTAAGTGTGTGATTTTCTGACCAATTTTTTGAATTATGTTCTGAATATGTGATTTTTGAACAACTTTCTAAATATGTGATTTGCAGACAGTTTTCTAAGAGTGATCTTTGATCGATTTAAGAAATCGTTTCAGAGGATGTGCTTTTTGAACTGTTCCTGAAGAGTATTTTAAGTGAGTTACTGAACGATTTCTAAACCATTTACAATGTGAAATCTGAACGATTTTCTAAATTAGTTACGGTGTGATTTATAAAACGATTTTCTAAATAGTTTACTATATGATGATATTTTGACGGATTCGCTGAAAATTGTTTAATATGTGTTTATTAAAATGTGTAATCAAGTGATTTCCAATAAATTTCCTATAATCGGATTTAGAAACCGAGACAAGTGAGGTGCTTTAAAGCATGCTTCTATACTCAGCCTAGTACTCCTAACCGATTATAGTATCCTTTCCGATAGATTGCTTAAGACTATTTTTAATACTGATTGCATATTTCTAAAATATGTTTTCGATATTTGCATATAGGTATGCATAATATCAATTCTTTTATATATATATATTTCTTGCTGGACATAAGCTCATCCTCTTCTATCTTACAGATTTATTAAGGGGAGGTTATGATCGGAGGGCTACGAAATTTTGATGTCATACCTTATAGGTATGGTATTCAGACATTTATTGTACAATACTTTAGTATGTAAAGGGATGTGAACAATAAATAAAAGAAGTTCAAATGTCAATCATAGTTTTGTTTTTAGGATTTGTATAGAAAAAACAAATCTGTACTATATATAAGTGTACTGGGATCAATTTAAAATGATTGAATGTTGAATTAGCTAAATAATTTTTAGTATAAAATCAAAGTGAAAATACTAAACACGTCCCAATTAATTATGTGAAAAAAAAAATAAAATAATTTTGATTTTCAACAATCGGAGTGTGACAGCGGTTGACTCTTTATCTCGGACTGGAGTTGTTGGGGTAAGCATCCGAGATTCTGAAGGCCAACTGATGGGTGTGATGGTAGTGTCAGTACCATGGATGGTGAATCCTCTAGTTCTGGAACATCTGGCAACATTTGTAGCAGTGAGATTTGCTGCTGAGATGGGGTTCCATCATGTGGTGTTCGAAAGAGATACTTCAACAGTGACTTACAGGCTAAAGGTTCCCAAGTCGGATCTCTCTTTGACTGGGCACTTGATTGATGATATTAAGTGGTTTTCTCAATGTTTCACATATTGTGATTATGTCTATGTACGTAGATTGGGAAATAAAGTGGCCGATAGACTATTAAATAAATAATAATAAAATAAACAAACCAAATCCTATTTATTCCTATTTATTATATTAATTCTATAATTTGAATTTGATCCGATCAAAATAGAATTTTAGAAATAGAGATAAGGATAGGATTATTTTTAGAAATAAGGAATAAAGAAATCATGGATAAATCCAAGCGACTCTTTCTTAAATCCAAATGATCTTTTCGTAGGCGTTTATCCCCGATTCAATTGGGGGATCGAATTGATTATAGAAATATGAGTTTAATTAGACGATTTATTAGTGAACAAGGAAAACTATTATCTAGGCGAGGGGAGGTTTAATGGTCATTCTCATTTCCTTGTTACTAATTTTAAATTTAAAGTTGCCATTTTCTTTTGAGTTATTATTTTACGCAATAAGACCAAAATAAATATTTCCTCTATGGCCCAACGGCTAGAAAATGACTTTTAGCAACGACAATTGCCAAGGACTAGAAATAACATTGCAAAATCTTTTCCTACTTGCAGCGGTTTCTAAAAGACGTTGCGTTATTTTTGTTGCTGCAAATCTTTACCGTATTTAGAACGGCAAAAAAGTCAAGAAATTTTATTATTTTTGCAATAATTTTTATTATTGTTATGAAAATTTTGTTACAAAAATATATTAGATTCGTAACGACTGCTAGATTTTGATTGGTGTGCTATTACTACTTATTTCTATTATGTTCATGCTGCTGCTCCTCTCTTTTGCTTTTAATATTGTAGCCATGGAAGCCGTACAGGATTTTTACAAGAAGCTCCAACTCATATATATAATAATCGAACTTGCGATCCTCTCTCTCCTCATTGTATTTTAAAATACCCTTATTAAAGTAATAGAACTATCATGGCTACAAGTTGTTTATAGTTATCCCATATTATGATTTAAAATATAAGGGCGGTGAAGATGTAGTAGGTATATCATCAATAATAGTTCTACAGTTTGGACGATGATGATTGTTAGGTAACATATTACCAATTTATAATTCAAGAGACTATTAACGTTGTGTTACGTCTACGTGAATAATTTTGTTCGAATAAGAATATCATATAAGTGCAAAACAATTTTATTTTACATCGTTTTTATAATTTAATGTAAAATTAATATTTTTACAAATCAATAGTTAGATTGAACAATATACTTATATCCATTATGCATATAAAATTTCAAGTTGATCTGATCTCTATTATTTTGATAAAAAATAACATATTTTTCAATATATATTAATGATTGAAATTTTGGTATTATTAAACAAATCGTTAAATATTTTCGATTAACTTGGAATTTTATACAAATAATCTACTTGAATAGAATATAATATTCAACAGTCGGATTAATAAATTTTAAATCGTATAAAAAAATATAAAATAGTGTAAATAATTATTTTACAACGATATAAATGGATCCTTTCTTTTAAATTAATATTTTCAATATTTAAATATTCAAATTGAATAGAAAATCAAATTTAATAATTTAAATGGTAAGGTAATTTATTTAATTGAATGGATTTACTAGAATAAGGGTAGAATTTAATACTAATAGAATTTTCGAACTTCTACTAATTAAATATAAACTTGTATATAATGTAAATATAAACTTCATCCTTCCTGCAGATCTTTCACACTTAAAACACTTAAAAATAAAAACACAATCATTGGAACTATGACGTAAGGTCAACCTCTTATTTTCTTTATTAGAAAAATGGTAGCGTGTTTGCCCTTTATGTGCCGAACGGAAACGGCATTTTAAGCTCTCTTTTCACGATTATTTCACTTTGCTTTTATTACGCGGAACAAACAAAACGAACTGAAGCTAGTATAAATCCAAAGCCAAGTAGCCCTATAATTCCCACACTTTTTCTATAACAGCTAACTTAAATGGCATTGAAATTGCACCCGACGGCGTATCCATCTCACAGCTGCAAGCTTCTCTCTCGATGCACAAACCTTAGAGCTTCCCAAGTCTGCATGGCCTCCAATCATTCCTCAGCCACTCTGTGAGTTTTTCTCTCCGTTTTGCTCCGGACTTCCATGTTTGCAAATTTTTTTTCTCGTTGAAAAGCTTACAATTAAAGCTAGCTAGAGATATTTCAGTCGAAATGAGTCTTTGCATAGTATTTCAATCTAATTAGTATTCATTATATTTGATTAGACTTCTAAATTTCTTCTTTAGGGAGCTGGAAAAAAAACCATATCATCCAGCTAAAGAGGCAACTGGCCTTCAAGTGACTCATTCGATGCCACCAGAAAAGTTGGAGATATTTAAATCATTGGAGGATTGGGCTAAGGACAACATCCTGGTGTACCTTAAATCTGTGGAGAAAAGTTGGCAACCACAAGATTTTCTTCCAATGCCTGAATCCGGAGAAGAATTCTATACGCAAGTTAAGGAGTTGAGAGAAAGATCAAAAGAGATACCAGATGAGTATTTGGTTGTGCTGGTTGGGAATATGATCACAGAAGAGGCCCTTCCAACTTACCAGACAGTGCTTAACTCACTTGATGGAACTCGAGATGAGACTGGTGCAAGCCTTACTCCTTGGGCAATTTGGGTTCGGGGATGGACGGCTGAGGAAAACAGGCACGGCGACCTTCTTAACAAGTACTTATACCTCTCTGGACGTGTAGATATGAGACAAATTGAGAAGACCATTCATTACCCTATTGGAGCAAGAATGGTGAGATCTTTCGTCTAGTTTGCTTTTTTTTTTCTTTATTAAATCACTAGGTGTTTTCATGCCACTTTGGGTTGAGACTAGTACCCGCTCGTGCTGTGTGATTGGCCAAGGGGAATTGGACCTGGTGAGGATTCAAACATGAGATTTCTCACTATAGATTATCTTCTCTTAGGAATTTAATGGGATCTTACACCATTGGACCAACCCTTTGGGTTTTTGTATTGTCTATTTTTATTCATTGACATGGGGAATGCTAGAGGCAATTCTTTGACAGCCACATTTTAGCACTCTCATTCTTATTGGGCAACATCACTTTACAGTTTTACATGAAAATCGGTTGCCCCTATGAGAAGTTTAGCTAAAAATGTGGATGCTAAAAAATACTTTCCAAATAACCTGTAATAGTAGGTAATAGGTCTTCACGTAACATTAGGAAGTGACATGGCCTAATAAGATAAAAAGTGTTGAAATGTGACTGTCAAAGTGAATGTTCCTAACATTCCTCTCATTAACATTTATTTATTGAGCAGTACTACGTAATTCATATGCTTGTATTTATTGAAGTGTAAGTTCAAAGGTTGAAATTATTCAGCTAAAAAAGTCCTCTCTAATATTAATTACTTGATTTCTCTTTTTTATAACCGGATTGATTTTATTTTAGGACACTAAATGGGAGAACAACCCTTACAAGGGATTCATATACACTTCATTTCAAGAAAGAGCAACATTCGTCTCCCATGGTAATATAGCCAAGCTAGTCAAGGCACGTGGGAATATAAAATTGGCACAGATCTGTGGCACCATCGCTTCAGATGAGAAACGCCAAGAAGCTGCCTACACCAAGATTGTGGAAAAGCTGTTCGAAATCGACCCTAATGAGACTATGTTGGCTTTAGCTGACATGATGAGGAAAAAAATAACAATGCCAGCCCTGTTAATCTATGATGGCCTAGATGATAACCTGTTTGAACACTACTCAGCAATTGCGCAAACGCTCGGTGTCTACACTGTTGAGGACTATGCTGATATACTGGAGTTTTTAGTAGAAAGGTGGAAAATTGAGAAGTTGACAAGTCTTTCTGGTGAGGGCCAAAGAACTCAAGATTATGTTTGTGGACTACCACCTAAGATGAAAAGGTTGGCAGAAAGGGCTCAAAAAAGGGCTAAGCAAGCGTCACCTATCCCTTTTAGTTGGATCTTTGGTACATAAATAACCATTTAGTTACAACTTAATTGATCAGTACTTAGTACATCTTATAAGATAAATTAATATTATATAATTAACTTTGCCAAGTTGAAAATTGTTTATATTAGAAAATTTTATAATGTACTTGTGAGATTCCCAATTTCCATGTATTTCTCCATGTATGTAAAGTATTTCAAGTTAAAATGATTAAATGAATATGAAGCTTAATGTATAAATGATGTATGCATTATGTATGGAGCATGTAAGAAATAAAGAGGATTGAAAATAAATTTATCAAAGAAATTATGTGATGTCAGGAAAATAAATGGAACATGAGAAAAAGGAATAAAATTAGAATTTGGATTGGTAGCTAAATGATATATGTGGCTTATGCATGAATGGAAGAAGGATAATTAAATGATGGTCAAAGGGTCAAAGGGATAAGGCAAGGCTGAGATGAATTAATGGATGAGCATGCATTAAATGAATGTTGCATGACTCATCACCCTCACCATCATCACTCAACGTCAGCCCCTACCTCCAGCCCTCTCCCTCTCGTTCCATCTTCATTCTTCCAAGTTACCACCCATAGCTACCTTGATAAACCACCTTACTCTCCCATCGATTCAACAAGTTTATTAGACGAAAAATGATCCTTGTCACTAGACTAAGAGATAGCCGAAGTTTGGTAGATTAATTCCAAGTATTGGAGCAGATCTCAAAGTTTGAGATTTTGGTCTTTAGTGAAGGTAAGAGAAGAAGATGATTTAGCCAACTTTGTTGATGATTTGAAGTTGTTTTGAGTTGGTATGATGTATGTATGGTGTGTAATTTAAGATTTCAATTGATTTGATGTTACAACTTTGAAGAAGTGAAAAGCTAGGGTTAACGCGCCAAGTGATTTTGCGTTTCCGAGGAAATCGAAGTAAGGAATTTATGTAACGGACGTAAGGCGGCTATGTCCGCATGATTTATGATGTTTTTACATGTTTTGGAGAGAAGTATTAGTTGATTTTGTACAGGAAAAGATGCATTTTCAGACTTGTCTCCTAGTACCAATTAGGCTAGGGGCAGCCGACTGCCATAGAGGGAAGTCGACTGCCTAGAGACAAACAAAACGTCGTTTTTCGAAAACCGAGGCAAACCAGTCGACTGCTATGTAAGCCAGTCGACTGCTATTTTCCCAAAAGCATTCTGTTTCAAACCAGTCGACTGCTATATGGGCCAGTCGACTGCTATTTACCAAATTGCATTCTTTTTCAAAAACAGTCGACTGCTATATGGACCAGTCGACTGCTATTTCTTAAGAAGCATTCTGTTTGAAAACCAGTCGACTGCTATATGGACCAGTCGACTGCCCTTATGTATTTTTCGAAAAGAAAATAATTTCGAGAAATAAAGTTATGAAGCAGCAGTCGACTGCCCTATAAGACCAGTCGACTGCCATGTATGAAAAGATGTTTCAAAGCTTATTCAATTTAAACACAAAGGTATTTTCTGAAAAGAATATTATAAATGTTTTGAGGCTATGGACTACGTAATGATTATGCATTTCTGATGGCTGAGAGACTCTGATCAAGTCCTCAGTAATATGTATGTTAAATGAGGAACCCTAGTCCGGTCCTCAAGACCATCAGTGACACCTGACTAGTGTTCACTATGGCATTATTAAGGCAGGAGAGAATCCCTGACCTCTACATGGTATACCAATGTACTAATGCATGATTAGAGTCATATGAGTCATATGAATGGGAATGAACGGTTCATATGACGACTCAATCGCTTAAACATTGTACATAGTCTCCATCTATTACAAAGTACAAGATGTATATATGAAGAAGTATATGATGTATGTTTTTAAGTATGATATGAGGTATGATGTTTTAAAGAAAGTATGCTTGCCATGTCATTTTAAATGAATATGCATGGTTACAAACAATGCATGAAAGAAGTTTATGATGCATGCTTTATAATGCTTTACATGACATTATAGAGCCAAGTAGGAAAAATGCATATAGAGACATAGTACGCTCTTTTACATACTTTTCTTACTGAGCGTAAACTCACTCTTTTACGACTATTTTCCTACAGACTACCTGAAGTGAACCACGCTCCAACTAGAGGAGCTTGTGCCTGAAGAATCGAAGTGTACCTTCTCGATACGCTTCCCAGTTAGTATAGAAGGTATACTTATATATTCCTATGTAAAGTTAAATTGTAATTCAGCTACAGTACAATACAAGTAGAATTTATGTATATAAGATGTCGGGGATGTAAGTTAAGATGATGTATGAGATCCTGTGGAAATGGAATGATATTTATATATATCATTTTATGTTTATGGAAATTGAATAAAATTTCATAAGCTATTAAATGATTAGCTTAAGATTAAGGGAAGAACGACACTGGGTAAACTAAATCTAAATAAAGAAGGAAAAAGATAAGTGATAAGATGAAGTGACGGGGACGTCACAGAGTGGTATCAGAGCAATTTAGATTGAAGTTTGACAGTGTCGAGAAGTTAGAAATAGAGTATATCCCCCAATTGTACTGTACTTGTCTGAATACAAATGTATAGTATAGCTGTTTCTAGTTATACTAAAGAGCTCAATGATGATTATATTTACAGTATGAGCTCACAAAGAAGAGGTACAAAAAGAGGAAGAGGACGGGGTCGCATTGAAGAGCCCCCAGTTTCGTCTCCTCAACCATCTCCAGCACATAGCCCGAATACAAGGCTAGCGAAGATGGAAAAGCATATGGAGAACATGACCACGATGTTTACGCAGTTCATGTCTAATTTCCCGAATGTGGTCACAAGTAACCAAGCTACTGCAACTGTTGTTCCTCCTACGGAAGTAACCCCACCAGTCCCAGTTATTGGAAGGAGGGATTCTAGAGCTTATTGCAGTGTGGCATTGATTAAGGAATTTAAGAAATTGGATCCGCCCAAGTTCAAAGGGGAAAGAGATTTGTTGACAGCTGAGAACTGGATGAAAGCTGTCCTAAAATCTTTCGAGTATATGCCCTGCTCCGAAAGGGAGAAAGTAGGCTTGGCTGCCTATCTGCTAATAGATGATGCTGAATATTGGTGGCAAGCCACTCGGACCGTGTTAGAGGCCCGATATGACGAGGTCACGTGGGATAGATTTGTGGAGGCTTTTAATGAACAGTACATCCCACGCACGGATCGGAATAGATTGAAGATTGAGTTCCTAAGTTTAACTCAAGGTACGATGACGGTAAATCAATATGAATCTAAGTTCACCACCTTGAGTAGATTCGATCCAGAGGTCAGAAGAGATGAAGGTCATAAGATCTACAGATTCATCGAGGGATTGAAGTCCCCGATTAGATCTAAGTTGTATCCAATGGATATCACTACCTATGGAGAAGCTGTCCGTAAGGCTCAGCTGTGTGAGCAGGACTATGATCTACACCATGCTGATTTCCGAGCCAAGAGTAAAGGCAAGGAACCAATGAAGCGGAAGTCAGATGAGAAAGCTTCGAGCGATAAGTATCCATTTCGGAGGAGTAGGCGATCTGAAGGAGTTTCTATAGGTAAGTAAAGTATAGAAAGATGATCTTTAAATTAATTTAATAGTTATATGGAATTATATTGAAGTTGGAGTTATAATGATGATGGTAATAATATAGGTACTCCTAAAGCTACAGGGATTAAGATAAGTGATGAGTGATCCCGAAATCAAGCTGGAAGTACCGCTAGCTCGCAAAAGAGTACGATGCAAAGATGTGAGCAGTGCGGAAAGTTTCATGGATCACAGCCATGTCGCTTGGCGAGTGGCGCTTGCTTTAGATGTGGAGAGAAAGGGCATATGATTAGGGATTGCCCTCAGAGAGATCCGAGAATGCCTGACGAATCAGATAAGACCCCTAAACCGCAACCTAAGGCCACTGCTGCTGAGAAGGGAAAGAAAGCTGTGACCCAAGGACGAGTGTTTGCCATCGATGAAGAGTCTGCCGATGCCTCGTCCAAAGTGATTAAAGGTACAATTTACCTGTTTGATGTAAATGTCATAACATTGTTTGATCCAGGCTCTACGCATTCTTTTGTGTCTCCTAAGTTTGTTATGAAAATACCTGTTGAGCCTGAGACTTTAGAATACTCATTAAAGATAAGCACACCATTTAGAGAATCACAAGTGACAGAGTTGGTGTATAGAAACTGTAAGCTACGGGTAGGAGAAAGAGAATCTAAGGCTGACCTAATCCTACTAAATATGTATGGGTTTGATGTTATTTTGGGTATAGATTGGTTAGCTAACAATCATGTTATAGTGGACTGTTATGCTAAGAGTGTAACATTCTTTTCACCCGTAGCTATGTTGTAAATTTTACAAGTAATTAATATGAAAGTATGTTTAATTTTGATTTGTTTGTAAATGAAAATAATGGATAATGTGTATGATGATATGAAGGATTCATTGCTTATGTGGAGGACGTAGATCAGGAACGTCCCGGACTCAAGGATATCCCTGTAGTCCAAGATTTTCCTGAAGTGTTCCCGGATGATCTTCCAGGACTTCCTCCGGATAGGGAAGTGGAGTTCACTATCGATTTGGTGCCGGGGACTGAGCCTATATCAAGAGCTCCTTACCAGATGGCTTTGGTAGAATTGGAAGAACTTAAGAAGCAGCTTCAGGAGTTGCTAGACAAGGGATTCATACGACCCAGCGTATCCCCTTGGGGTGCTCCTGTGCTTTTTGTCAAGAAGAAGGATGGTAGTATGAGGTTATGCATTGACTACCGGTGGTTGAATAAAGTGACAATCAAGAACAAGTATCCTCTTCCCAGGATAGATGATCTCTTTGATCAGCTCAAGGGTGCACAAGTCTTTTCTAAGATAGACTTGAGGTCGGGATATCATCAGTTGAAGATCCGAGATGAAGATATCCCTAAGACTGCATTCAGGACACGGTATGGCCATTATGAATTCTTGGTGATGCCGTTTGGATTAACCAATGCACCTGCAGCCTTCATGAATTTGATGAATGATGTGTTTAAGCAGTACTTGGACCAGTTTATCATTGTTTTCATCGATGACATCTTGGTGTACTCGAGGTCATGGGAAGAGCATGAGCAGCATTTGAGGATTGTTTTAGAGACCCTCAGAGATAGAGGACTATACGCCAAGCTAAGTAAATGTGATTTCTGGTTGAATCAAATCTCTTTCTTAGGTCATGTGATCAGCAAAGATGGAGTTTCAGTTGATCCATCAAAGATTGAAGCGGTGGTTCAATGGGAAAGACCGAAGACTGTGACGGAGATTAGGAGTTTCTTGGGTTTAGCTGGCTACTATAGGAGGTTTGTAGAGGGTTTCTCGAAGTTAGCTGCTCCACTGACGCGCTTGACGCGCAAGGAAGTGAAGTATGAGTGGAATGAAGCCTGTGAGTGTAGCTTCCAAGAGTTGAAGCACAGGCTGACGACTGCATCGATTCTCATCATCCCTAGTGGTTCAGGTGGATTTGCGGTATATAGTGATGCCTCAGGGCAAGGTTTGGGATGTGTGTTAATGCAGCATGGTAAGGTAGTGGCCTGTGGTTCCAGACAATTGAAGGACCATGAGAAGAACTACCCGACTCACGATTTAGAGCTAGCTGCAGTAGTGTTTGCCCTGAAGATATAGAGGCATTACTTATATGGTGAGAAATTTCAGATTTTTACGGATCACAAAAGTCTGAAATATTTGTTTTCTCAGAAGGAATTAAACATGAGGCAAAGAAGATGGCTCGAGCTATTGAAGGATTACGATTGTGAGATCTTGTACCACCCGGGGAAAGCCAATGTGGTGGCGGATGCTCTAAGCCGGAAGCATGTAAGTATGGTGTCTTATATGATGATAAAAGAGTATGAACTAATTGAGAAATTCGCAAGTCTCAACCTTAATGTTATGACTTATGAGCATATTGGAAAGATGGCTAGTTTAAGGATTGAGCCAGAGTTAATGGACAGAATTCGAAGTGCTCAAAAGGAAGATGATAGATGTATAGAAGCCATGAATCAGATGCAATCAGGTATGACCTCAGAATTTAATGTCAGTAGTGATGGAATTTTGAGGTTTAGAGGTCGTTTATGTGTTCCTAATGATGATGAATTGAAGAAGTTGATCTTGAGTGAAGCACATGCCACTAAGTACACGTTACATCCAGGAAATACGAAGATGTATCACAATCTTCGCAAGGTGTACTGGTGGAAAGGCATGAAGAGAGACATATCAGATTTTGTAGCAAAATGTCTCATATGTCAACAGGTCAAGGTAGAGCACCAAAAGCCAGCAGGATTACTGCACCCTCTGCCTATACCTACGTAGAAGTGGGAACACATTACGATGGACTTTATTATGGGATTGCCCAGAACTAAGAAGAATCATGATGGTATTTGGGTGATTGTCGATAGATTGACAAAATCAGCTCACTTCCTACCTATGAAGTCAACTGATACACTCAATGCTTTGGCAGATATGTATGTAAAAGATGTCGTAAGACTACACGGTGTTCCAGTGAGCATCACTTCTGATAGAGATTCCAGGTTTACTTCCCATTTTTGGGAACATTTTCAGGAAGCCATGGGATCTAAGTTAAATTTTAGCACAGCTTTTCATCCGCAGACTGATGGACAGTCCGAGCGCACGATTCAGATGCTCGAGGATATGTTGAGGGCTTGTGCTATGGACTTTAGAGGCTCCTGGGATGACCATCTGCCATTGGCTGAGTTTGCATACAATAATAGTTATCACGCAAGCATCGGGATGGCACCATATGAAGCTTTGTATGGAAGAAGATGTCGATCTCCGATTGGGTGGGAAGAAGTGGGCGAACGTAAGTTATTGACTCCAGATCTAGTCGAGCAAGCCTCAGAAGATGTTAAGTTAATTTGTCAGAGGCTTAAGACAGCCCAGAGTAGACAAAAGAGCTATGCAGATGCTCGACGGAGGCCACTTGAATTCATGGTTGGAGATTTTGTGTTCTTGAAAGTCTCTCCATCCAAAGGAATCATGAGATTTGGCCGACGAGGTAAACTGAGTCCTCGTTACATCGGTCCATTTGAGGTCTTAGATCGGATAGGCGATATTGCCTATAGATTAGCATTGCCTCCGGAGCTATCGGGAGTGCATAATGCGTTTCATGTATCGATGTTTCGGAAGTATAATCCGGATCCGTCTCATGTCATTGAGTATGAACCCTTGGAGATAAAGGAAGATATGAGTTATGTAGAGAAGCCGATTCGGATTTTGGATAGAAAAGAGAAAGTTTTGAGGTCTAAGACGATCTCGTTAGTGAAAGTTCTCTAGCAATACCATACGATGGAAGAAGCTACATGGGAGCTAGAGAGCTTAATGAAGGAAAAGTATCCAGAATTATTTACATGACAAGCTAAGGCAAATTTGGAGGACCAAATTTTCTAAGGAGGGGAGGATGTGAGATTCCCAATTTCCATGTATTTCTCCATGTATGTAAAGTATTTCAAGTTAAAATGATTAAATGAATATGAAGCTTAATGTATAAATGATGTATGCATGATGTATGGAGCATGTAAGAAATAAAGAGGATTGAAAATAAATTTATCAAAGAAATTATGTGATGTCAGGAAAATAAATGGAACATGAGAAAAAGGAATAAAATTAGAATTTTGATTGGTAGCTAAATGATATATGTGGCTTATGCATGAATGGAAGAAGGATAATTAAATGATGGTCAAAGGGTCAAAGGGATAAGGCAAGGCTGAGATGAATTAATGGATGAGCATGCATTAAATGAATGTTGCATGACTCATCACCCTCACCATCATCACTCAACGTCAGCCCCTACCTCCAGCCCTTTCCCTCTCG
Organism: Heritiera fomes; assembly: GCA_032173925.1. Taxonomy (NCBI): domain Eukaryota; kingdom Viridiplantae; phylum Streptophyta; class Magnoliopsida; order Malvales; family Malvaceae; genus Heritiera; species Heritiera fomes. The sequence continues at coordinate 8,948,857 of JAPDPM010000014.1, read as the reverse complement.
TTCCATCTTCATTCTTCCAAGTTACCACCCATAGCTACCTTGATAAACCACCTTACTCTCCCATCGATTCAACAAGTTTATTAGACGAAAAATGATCCTTGTCACTAGACTAAGAGATAGCCGAAGTTTGGTAGATTAATTCCAAGTATTGGAGGAGATCTCAAAGTTTGAGATTTTGGTCTCTAGTGAAGGTAAGAGAAGAAGATGATTTAGCCAACTTTGTTGATGATTTGAAGTTGTTTTGAGTTGGTATGATGTATGTATGGTGTGTAATTTAAGATTTCAATTGATTTGATGTTACAACTTTGAAGAAGTGAAAAGCTAGGGTTAACGCGCCAAGTGATTTCGCGTTTCCGAGGAAATCGAAGTAAGGAATTTATGTAACGGACGTAAGGCGGCTATGTCCGCATGATTTATGATGTTTTTACATGTTTTGGAGAGAAGTATTAGTTGATTTTGTACAGGAAAAGATGCATTTTCAGACTTGTCTCCTAGTACCAATTAGGCTAGGGGCAGCCGACTGCCATAGAGGGAAGTCGACTGCCTAGAGACAAACAAAACGTCGTTTTCCGAAAACCGAGGCAAACCAGTCGACTGCTATGTAAGCCAGTCGACTGCTATTTTCCCAGAAGCATTCTGTTTCAAACCAGTCGACTGCTATATGGGCCAGTCGACTGCTATTTACCAAATTGCATTCTGTTTCAAAAACAGTCGACTGCTATATGGACCAGTCGACTGCTATTTCTTAAGAAGCATTCTGTTTGAAAACCAGTCGACTGCTATATGGACCAGTCGACTGCCCTTATGTATTTTTCGAAAAGAAAATAATTTCGAGAAATAAAGTTATGAAGCAGCAGTCGACTGCCCTATAAGACCAGTCGACTGCCATGTATGAAAAGATGTTTCAAAGCTTATTCAATTTAAACACAAAGGTGTTTTCTGAAAAGAATATTATAAATGTTTTGAGGCTATGGACTGCGTAATGATTATGCATTTCTGATGGCTGAGAGACTCATCTATTACAAAGTACAAGATGTATATATGAAGAAGTATATGATGTATGTTTTTAAGTATGATATGAGGTATGATGTTTTAAAGAAAGTATGCTTGCCATGTCATTTTAAATGAATATGCATGGTTACAAACAATGCATGAAAGAAGTTTATGATGCATGCTTTATAATGCTTTACATGACATTATAGAGCCAAGTAGGAAAAATGCATATAGAGGCATAGTACGCTCTTTTACATACTTTTCTTACTGAGCGTAAACTCACTCTTTTACAACTATTTTCCTACAGACTACCTGAAGTGAACCACGCTCCAACTAGAGGAGCTTGTGCCTGAAGAATCGAAGTGTACCTTCTTGATACGCTTCCCAGTTAGTATAGAAGGTATACTTATATATTCCTATGTAAAGTTAAATTGTAATTCAGCTACAGTACAGTACAAGTAGAATTTATGTATATAAGATGTCGGGGATGTAAGTTAAGATGATGTATGAGATCCTGTGGAAATGGAATGATATTTATATATATCATTTTATGTTTATGGAAATTGAATAAAATTTCATAAGCTATTAAATGATTAGCTTAAGATTAAGGGAAGAACGACACTGGGTAAACTAAATCTAAATAAAGAAGGAAAAAGATAAGTGATAAGATGAAGTGACGGGGACGTCACAGTACTACTAAAATAGTGGCCATACATGGTATGTGCCTTACTCATTTTGTTAAGTGAATGTGGCATAGTGGTTGTGTAAGACTTAAAAAAGTATACACTTTTGATGGGGGCTATTAGCGTTTTAGTAAAAGATATAATATATATTGTATATATATAATTGCTAAATCGTCTTTTCACTTCTTACAATAATTTGGTATCTAATGATCGAGAACCACCTGAAATGAGAAGGAGAGTAGCCTGTCAAAATTTTAACAAGCATTCTTCTGCTTTCAACGTTATTTGCCCAAAAAAATATATGTATTTAATTGTTTATAATGTTTGGTGTTCTAATTATCACATAAGATTGTTAAATAAATTCTTACATTGGGTATCAAAGTTAAACTTATGTGAAATTAGAATCCAAAGAATTTTCAAATTTGTTTTTGTTGTTGCCCATAACAACAATGATGTAGTGATGACATAAGATCCTCAACATTCACACTAGGTTGTTTCCAAGAACTCTGTAAGACAGAAAATGATTTACATGTGCACTCCAATATTTAAGTTAGATAGGATTTTTGCAGGGTTTCCTTACGCAAATAGAGCTTAGAAAGTAAAGATAATACTTGTGACTTATTTATAGGAGTTATTTGGCACGTAATTACCATTAAGACCCACAACTTAAATGGTCACTTAATGGATCTTTCATGGTTTTCCTAAGTCCTCTTTCTTTTTAGGCTTAGCCTATTTTTAAGCCCAATGACATTTAGTCTGACTATAACAAGGCCCAATAATCCTTAGTATATCCCTCATCAATTGGTCTCCACTCTTTCGCAGGGTATACTTTGTGGAAAAGTAGATAAGTTTTCTTTTTTAAAAAAAAAATTCAAAATCATTACAAGTCCATAGAATTTTCTGATTCTCTCGCGACCCTTTTTTTTGGAATTATTGCAAGAGACTTTTCGTCTTTACCTGTGAGCTCAACTAGTGGATTTTACCCTAGTTTACTATATGGATGCTTTTTGTTAGGCGTGCTTTTTGCAAGAGGAAGGGTATTGAGAGCTTCTCTACCTCTCAAGTTGAAATTCCTCGTCCTGAAAAAATGAGTTCGCCTCAAATGAGTGGTTTCAGAATACACTCGAGCCTGTACTCTTCTTATGCTCATTACAAGGGATTCAGTTACTCTTGATCCTTTAGCCGTAAGAGGAGTAAGTCTATTGCTAGTGAATCACCAATGATTAGTTCCAGTAAACAGGAGGAACTAGAAGTCACAAGGATAGAATTGAGTCGAGCATAATATATCCAAGCTCTTCATGAAAGATAGGAGGAAGCTAGTCATGGAGCTGTCAATGAGAGATGTGCCTATGCTTCCTAGATTACTCCTTTTAACAGACATAGCTATTTTAAAAGTGATGAGTGTAAGTTTCAAATCCTCTATTTCACGTTCATGTGAATGTCTTGTGAGTTTTCTAATTCATTTTACTTGTTTGCAAACCACGCAACAAACAATTGCTATTAATGCTCAGCACCGAGTGTTTAAGGTGCAAGCCTTAAGAGAACTCGAGTAGCTAGAGTTGTTTCATCTTAAAGATGATTTTGATATAAAATGACCAAGATTACCTCTTCAAAGCACTATGGGGATGCATTTTTCTCCACTTCAACTGAGCTGAACACTTTTTTAGTGGAGTGCTCTCCGAATTTAAGGTCCTAGCTGATCGAAACCAAGAGCTATAAGGAGAAATTACAAGATTGCAGAGCCAACCAAAGCCTTCCCTTAGTCAAGAGGAACGAGACTAAATCCAAGTTAAAGGTCGTGAGGGAGTATCATCTTTCCGAGAAATGCCACAAAAGGAGGCTTGTATTCTTTATTGGTTTTATCAAACATGATTTCTACTTGGCACACTCCTAATTGGACAAAGCTTGATCTAAATGCTGAGGGTTTGGAACCTTTTCTGAGGAGGGACACTTGTGAAGATTTATTTGATCTCACCGGCCCTTGGGAGTCTTTTTGTCGACCCGAAATGGTCAAGGTTCTCACAGGCTTGGGTGGAGATGATTTGGATAATCCGGAGAACTGCTTTTTTACAGATTAAGCTCCTGACACTATAATGCCTTAGGATGCACACGCCTAGGTGCTTGTTGGTATAAATACTTCTCTTGCTATTGAGGTCAATATAAAAGATACTCATTGTAATACAACTATATAGTTCAATGATTGATAAATTCCACTTTCTTGCTTTAATTTTTCATGTTCTAATCTATATGTATGTACATAGTAAGTGCTCCCCAATTCTTTCTAAAAGAGTTCAGTCTTTTATAAAGAACTCTTCAACAACTACACTTTACCTTGCACTTATTTAAACTCATCTTACGTAACAATCAAAATTACCTCAGGCACTTTTTGCTTCGAGTTCTTACATTTCGCATGTATGGCTTATGTTGCACATTTTTCACTTCAAGCCTTTAAATTTCTCATGTGTGGCTTACTCGCGCATTTTTCGCTTTAAGCTTTTTACTTTGTTTGTGACTTACCTCGTGCATTTTTTACTTCAAACCTTAAATTTCTCATGTTTGGCTTAATCGTGCATTTTTCGCTTTAAGCCTTTTACTTTATTCGTGACTTATCTCGTGCATTTTTTACTTCAAGCCCTTAGATTTCTCATGTGTGGCTTATTTGTGCATTTTTCGATTCAAGCTTATGCACTTTCTTGTATTTCATATGCATGGCTTATGTCGTGTATTTTATGCTTCGAGCTTTTAAATTTATTACGTGTGGCTTAATTGTGCAATTTTCACTTTAATCTCCTTTTATTATGAAATTTATAGCTTATTTCATGCAATTTTTCACTTTAAGCTTTTAAATTCATGGTTTTCTTTGCGCTTTTTTCGCTTTAAGCCCCTTTATTACGAAATTTGTAGCTTATTTCGTGCATTTTAATTGTGTAATTTTCACTTTAAGCTCCTTTTATTTTGAAATTTATAGCTTATTTCACGCATTTTTCCCTATAAAGCTCTTTTATTTTGAAATTTATAGCTTATTTCGCGCATTTTTCACTTTAAGCTTTTGAATTCATGGTTTTCTTTGCGCTTTTTCCGCTTTAAGCCCATTTATTTCGAAATTTGTAGCTTATTTCGTGCATTTTTTTTTGCTTTAAGCTCCTTTAATTTCTAAATTTGTAGCTTACTTCACGCATTTTTTACTTCACGTATTTTTCACTTCAAGCTCTTATGTTTCATGTGTGTGGCTTACATCTTGCATTTTTTGATTCAAGTTCATGCACTTTCTTGTATTTCATGCGCATGTTACATTGCGTATTTTTCGCTTCAAGCCGATGCACTTTCATGTTGTATTTTTCATTCTTTTTACTACCAATACAACTTCAAGTGATTGGCATTCCAAGTCATTGCTATCCTCTTTCCTAATAAGCTTTCCAAAATGCAAGTGCTTGGGCTAATTATCCTTTTGATCCAATAGAGCCCATTTCTTTTATAATGGTGAGAGTTAATGTAGTGAAAATCAAGATCAAAGTTGTAAATTTCACACCCATAACCAGTGCTCGTAGATGAAACTCGTGAAGGAACGATTCACATTACACATTATAACAGTAGATGTTCGAATCTAATGGACATTTTTCATACCAAGTATAATTATATTCACGCTTGTTTATCTTTTTATGTTTGAAGAGGGTCAATTTATGATTATGACTATAATGCTAAATCGTCTTTTTCTTACTATGTTCGAAATTCCTAGGACGATCCAACTCCCATTAAAGTTAGTGTTTGATGTGAGTGTAGGCCCCTCCACTTGGGGTTGTCACGATTGTAGGTTCCATCGCGGGGTAGTCATGATTGTGGGCTCCACCCTCTAGGGTTGTTGGGAGCTTAGACCTCGTTGCTAGAGGTTACCAAGAGTGTGGACCCCTCCGTTTGGGCTTTCTATGATTGTGGGCCCCATTGTTGGGGTTACTGTAATTGTAAGCTTTGCTTCTTGGGTTACTGAGAGTTTAGGCCTCATCGCCAAGATTTTTAGGAGCATTATCCCTATCACTCAATGTTGTCGAGAGTGTGGGGCTTGTTGCCTGTACTTAATGCGATTGTGGACCCTACCTCCACAGGTGGCTGGAAGTGAGAGTCGAGCTTGCTTAAGGTGGCTAGGATTGTGGCCCTATCGGCCCAAAGTGATAAGGAGTGTAGGCCTCATCGGCTCGAGGTGATCAGGATTGTAGGCCTCATTGGCCTGAAATGGTCGAGATTGTGGGCTTTTTATAGCCCCAGGTTGCCAGGAATGTGGGCCTGCTGACTCGAGGTGATTGAGAATGTGGGCCTGCTGACTCGAGGTGATTGAGATCGGCTCGAGGTGATCAGGATTGTAGGCCTCATTGGCCTGAAATGGTCGAGATTGTGGGCTTTTTATAGCCCCAGGTTGCCAGGAATGTGGGCCTGCTGACTCGAGGTGATTGAGAGTGTGGGCCTTATCATCCCAAGATGGCCAGGCATGTGGGCCCCATTGTCCTGAGGTAGCCAGGCATATGGGTATTGTCGACCTAAGATTATCAGGATTGTGGGCCCTATTGGCCTAAGGTGGCAGGGAGTATGGGCCCTGTTGGCCCAAGGTGGCCGGGATTGTGGGCCTCATGGGGTCGAGGTGATCGAGATTATGGACCCTATCGACTCGTGGTGGTCGAGTGTGTGGACCTTGCACTCGAGGTGGCTGGGAATGTGGGCCCATAATTTGGTCATATTCCTTAAGTATAATTCAAGTAGAATTGAAAGCAATAATTGGGTTACACATGTTCTAATCCCTGCAAGTGCAATATATTTTGCACGAGAGAGGGTGCAAGCTTGCCCTTAGTGCACAGGTGTGTGCAGGTGACTAACTCTTGGTGTACGGGTGCAAGTGGGCAACTAAACCTTGTGTTCATGGGTGCACGTGAGTGGCTAACCTTTAGTGTGCAGGTGCATGCAGTAGCTAACCATTATACACGTGGGCAGTTGACCTTTGTGCGCACAGGTGTGCATGGTTACGCATGGGTGATTGATCCTTGGTGTGCGCGAATGCCCTCGAGCGGTTGACCCTTGGTTTGCTTGGGTTGTGCTTTATGCACGTGCTTATGGCTAAGTCCTCTTACTCTAGCCATGATCCAAGAAAGATTGCAGTTAATTCTTAATTGAAAAAAGATCATTGGTCTAGTGGTTGGGAGTTTTGTTGTCATGTTGTAGGTCATGGTTTGATTCTTGGCATGTACATATTTTATTATCATTTTTTATTTTTATTTTTTTGTAAGCTTACCTATGCACTAGGGGGCTCAACTGAGCCTTATAGAGCTCGCAGTTGACTATGCCTTTGACTCTGTGACTAATTCTACTGCTAATTATGCCTTTAAGTCATCAGATGACTCTGAGTTCGTGCCTACTCATGTTAACCCAGCTTATCTTGGGTTGGCTACCTACCATGCTCACCATGAGGCGGTTGCTTACCGTGCTCACTGTGCTTACCATGAGGCAGCTACCTACCATGCTTACCATGCTTATTATGAGGCAGCTACTTACTATGCTCACCATGAGGCGGTTGCCTACCAAGCTTACTATGCCCACTACGAGGCGATTGCCTACCACGCTCACCTTGGCCACCATAAGGCAGCTGCCTACCATGCTCACCTTGCTCACCATGCTTACGATGAGGTAATTGCTTAGCATGCTCACCATGAAGTGGTTGCTTACCATGCCTACCATGCTCATTAAGAGGCAGCTGACTACTATGCGCACTGTGAGGCGGTTGACTACCATGCTCACCATTAGGTGGATACCTACCATTCTTACCATGCTTACCATGCTCACTATGAGGAGGCTAAGTGTCTTGACTATCCATTGAGTCTTATGGAAGGCTTCAAACTCAGTCAAAGGAACAGTAGCTACAAGCTTTCCTTCTCCCACCTGAGTATTCCTTTGCGATTGGCCATTTGGAGAGCTAACCGAACCTTCTTCTTCCTTGTTTCTTCCTACTATGGCTCATGTTCTCACCATCTTTATAGACTTGTCTTTTTGTTAGTTTCCCAGTGACAACACCAATTGTTGTTGCCCATAACAACAAAGATGTAGTGATGACGTGAGATTGTTTCCAAGAACTCTGCAAGAAAGAAAATGATCTGAGGGCGTAGGGGCTTTTTTCTGCGTGTGCACTTCGATGCTTAAGTCAGACAGGATTTTTACAAGGTTTCATATGCTAATGAAGCTTAGAAAGTAAAGATAATACTTGTGACTTTTTTATAAGAGTTATTTGGTGCGTAATTACCATTAAGACTGAGTACTTAAATCGTCACTTAATGGAAATTTTATGGTCTTCCTAAGTCCTCTTTCCTTTCGAGCTTAACCTATTTTTAGGCCCAGTGACCTTCAGTCTAACTATAACAAGGCTCAATGATCCTTAGTATATCCCTCATTAGTTTTAAATTAGAAATATTATTTTTTGGGTGTAATCTTGTGCCGATGGAATTTTAACACAAAATCTTAGAGCTTTTATTACTCATTAAACAACAATTAAAATCATACGAACAATTTTTTAGTAACTTTCTTTGTAGATGAACATATATGAATTCATTTTTTTTGTTTTAATCCTAAATACAAAATTTTATTAAACTTTGATATTACATATGTTTTGATTTGATTTGTTTATTGTCTTTTCAACTTTATTAGTCTCGTACACAATAATTCATGCCATATAGATGCATGAATGATGAATTATAACTTATACATCATTACCAAGCCTTTCTTTATCTTCAAAGTCTATTTTTTTTTTTTGAAAACAGAAAAATGATGAATTTTTTTTGTATAATCATAGGTATTCTGTGAAGATTGCCAATTTTCCTACAGTATTCGTAAATAAATATATAAATGAAATAAATTAAGCTTTGAACTTGAAATTTTGGAACTAGTAATTATCATGAATTAAAATTAAATAAATAAATAATATATAAATATTTAAGTTTGGCACACTTGATGAGAAATACTATAAAAATGATTAAGATTAATGTGTATGTGTGTGTATGTATGCACGTGTGATAACCGTAAATTTTCATACCCCATTTTGTACCCAAGCGTAAATTGTTTATGTACTAAGTGTAATTAAGTGATTTCGAGAATTTAAATATACTTATCTTAATCCGAAATTATGAGAGTGAATTTTGGATAATATATATAAGTCGTAAATGCAAGTGAAATGTACACGTATACCGTAAATACGATGTATACTAAATTATACGTAAGAAGTATGCGATTTGATACGAATGCTGACATATGCCCTAATTAATACATGCATATGTGCCTAGGTATATATAAATAATCAAGTGGAATAAAATAATATAATAAACAGGTATATATATAAATATACATGTACAAGGATACATGTATACATATATATATATATATTGGTATATAAGTAATTAAGTGAAGTAAAGATAAATTAAAGGTATACCTATAAATAAGGTGAGATATATTAAATGAAAATATATAGTAAATTAAATAAAAGATGTGTGAAGGCTGCAATTTCATACTTATTTTTGTAGATAAATAGAAGACATCAACTAAGTTAAGAAATTGAGATTTAGTTTGTACTTGTAATTTCCTTTAGTAATGGAAACAAATGTTTTACTTAGGAGCAATTACCAATAAATGATGAGTACTAGCATAAATTAGAATTATATAATTAAGTTCAAGACATGCGTTAATTTAATAAAGAAAATAAATTTAAATTAAGGACATTATTGCTATGTGTGTATATATATATATATATTACTAAATATATATCAAATATATATAATTGAGATAAAAGAAAAATACATATACATATATAATTATATATATGTATATATATGAATAAAGATGAATATACAATATAAGAAAAATATATGTATATGCATATAAACTAGAATGGGAAATGTGATTAAATAATACAAGAAATAATACTAATAAAATAAAACAAAATGTATAAAATATATATGTATATATATATATATATATGAAATGATAAATGCATATTAGTATTTATATATACATATAAAAAAGTACATGTATATATAAATATTGAATAGGAAATAAATATATATATATAAAATAAATAAATAAATAATATGATTGGCTTCCTAAGGAAGCCAATCAAAGACATCACCTGCTCCCACGTGAGGAGCAGGTCTGTCTTGAAAAGAAACGGCTTTTGCCAAACGAAAACAGAAAGAAATCCGATCAAAAAGAAAAGGAGAGAAAGAAAAGAGAGATCTTGGTCAGAAAAGGGAGGAGAAAAAGGAGAAAGGAAAGGAGAGAAAGACGAAGAGAAAGGAAACCCTTGTCTCCAGCCATGATCAGCGTGGATTGAGAGAGGGGAGGAAAAGTTTTCTGCAACAAAACGAAAAGAAGAAAAAGGGGGACGAGGGAGAGAAGAAAACCTACAGTAAAGAGAGAACAAGAAGCACGAGAAAGAGGATTGAAGAGAACCAGGAAAAACGAAGGGAAAGAGAGTGTTTGTAGTTCAGTTAGGGCTGGAAGTGGTGAGGAGAAATAGAAGAAGAAGAAGACCGAAACTGTAGTAACCTGCATGAGAAAAAGGGTTCGAAAAACCAGCTGGATGCGTGAATGAAGGCTGATCAGTGGCTGCATTTGGATCGGTTGGGAGGCTGTGAAAGAGGTCTTTTAGTGGCTCACGAACCAGCTGTAGCTTGGGCTTGACTTGGTTGTGAAGGAGACAAGAATGTGAGCTACCGAACTGGTCAAAGACCCATTTCTGCTACTCAAAAACCAAGCACTTCCAAAGGCTGTAACAAAGGCAACAAAGGCTAACTTGAGTGGTGTTTGGAGTGACAGAGTTAGACCAAGAATTTTGCTGCATTGTTCAGGCGTCTGATGAGGGGTTTGGATTAAACATTTTGGTGCCAAAACAGGGGTTTTGGTGACTGCAAAAGAGGGCTGAAAATTTAAGTTGGTGAGCAGTTTTCGATGGCTGTTTGGAGAGTCCTTAAGTGCCAGACATGGGGTTGTTTTCAAGTTGGGGTTGAAGGCTGTCCTGCGTGGCTAGGTGAGGAAATCTAGTTGAAATTATATATGAATATATATATATATGTTGTGTAAATATAGAAAGGCCATTATTAAGATAAAGTTGGGTGATGTATAATTATATATACACAAAAATACATATACATATATATATACATATACATACATTTATATGTATATATATTGTTAGTATGAAAATGAAGAATAAATTTTGGGACGAATTTGATATTTGATTTTTATGAATATTTTGGAGGAGAGAAATGGGGAGATAAAACCTTGACCAAGAGAAGACTTTCATGACGGAAAAGTTATACATTGGTTAAGATTAATGTGTATATATATAGATTTATGCAAAAGCAAATATATGTATATACACATACCCGTTTATACATACGTATGAATTTCTAGACTAATGAGTTGTTAGCTCTTGGCATAGAAGTGGAGCTTAAGTAATAGTGACTTTAAGATACACCTCTTGTAGCATGGAATCAATTATGATGTAGGTTGTGATTTTAAATGGTTGCAGTGGCTTGGACTGAAGTGGAAGATTGAGTGCAAACTTAAAGCTTGTCGGCGATAAATTGCTAAGTCTTAAGGTAAGTGGGTTAAGTAAGCTTTACTAGTACCATTTCGTAGGAACATTTAAATTTCCTTACTTATTACATTAGCTTATGAATTAAAGGACAAGATATCGTCAATCCGGCTACTAAGGTAAGATGTAAAGAAAGGTTTCAAGTATAAAGTTGAAAAGAATGCTTGGGCTGAAATTGAAATATCGTTTTTCTATATTGTATGTTGTAGCAAGCTAAGACTATATGTTACTATGTCTGAATAAAGTTGGTACACGTATGCATGGCCCATATTAGACTACACATAGTAGCAGTGCATTATGCATAAAGAGGCTTTTACAGATGCATACATGCATCTACATATAATGTGTTCTAATACAAGCTATTTTATGCACGAGTTCTTTTAATGTATAATGACCTGCATACTGTTTAACTTAAGAATTTTCTGCTTTGAGCCAACTCTGAGATGAATTCGAAAACCTTATATATTTAAGCTCGAAAGTATTTCTTATCAATATATTGAAATCTATGGAAGCTGAGAGCTACACAAAAGAACTGTTTTTCAATATGTTTTTGAGGATAGGCAAATCCATTAACCTTTAGGTCACTTGAACCTATTGAGCCTAGCTCTGGGTTCTATTTTTCTGTCTATTGAGCTATGTGCTCTAGACTATCACTATCAGAATCTGCGCCTTACGAGCCTCGAGCTCTAGGCATTATCAGGCTTGTTTGAGAATTTAACAGGCAAGTTCCAACTCTCGACTGATCAGCGAGACTAGAGCATAATCTATGGCCATAGGTATTGTGTTGCTTGCGACACCTACTCCATCACTAGCTAGGATGGATATCAGTATCAGTATCAGTTATCAGAGATTCAAGCCTAAACTTTATCAGTATTCGTTTTCAGCACTTGAAGGCTTTATGCCTAACTTGATAGATTATCAGTTTTATGTAAAGACATTGATTTGAAGAAAATACATCAGAATCCTATTTGGATATCTATATTAGTTTTCAATACTTTAAGGCCTCGTGCGTACAGTGATTTGATTATCAATTTTTAGTAATCTTTCTCTGCTTTAAAGTAAGTGCATTCGAAATCTGTTGTGATCATAATATTTTCAGCATTTGAATGTTTCATGTAGATACACCAGTGCATAAAATACAATGTCATGCGTATATATATATATCATGTCATCTGCTACCATGCAATTATGTACATATAGACCGACATGAGCCTAGTATCTGTTTACTTAAGCTACTTACTGAGCCGTGGTTTTGCTCACCCCTTTCTAACAACATCGCAGATCATACGAGTTAGACTCCATACTCGGAGTTTTTGGAGCAAGGCCTCGAGGACGACCTTAAGTAGCGATACTAGCTTGAATCCTCCGAGTGCTACTTTTGTTGCTCTTAAGGTATAAAAAGGGATTATTTTGTTATTCATGTATGACATTCTAATGCACAGTACATGCTTATAGAAAATTTGGGATGTAACTGAGGATCGTTCTAGATTATTGTAGCCTCATATGATTATCGAGTAAGATCCGAGAAGTGAATTGTAAAGACTATAAGTTATGAAATGCCACGCATATGTCATTGATGATCCAAGAAGTAAATTGTGTCAATTATGAGTTGTAAACTGCCATATATATATGTGATGATTTTGGAAGTATGTGTAGTATATAGCAGAATGAACTGAGAATTGTGGATTGAAATATGAGGCTGGAAATAGTTGTATTTTATCGCAGGTTATTAAGCTAGGGAAAGTTGATTTTATATAAGGGGGAGTTTTCGACGTTTTTCTTTTATGAGTTTAATATTAAATGAAAATATTAAGTAAGTCAAATGGTTTAAGAAATGGTAAATTAAACGATAAATGTAAATCAAGTGAGGAATGCGAATTTAGTATAGAGAAGACACTGACATCGAATACAAACCTTAAAGTGAAAAGAAAAATTTAGTTCGTAAATTTGGTAAAGAGTAAATAAGGTTGAGTGTTAAGTGTACGTCACGGCCTTCGGGTCGTTTCGGGTCGTGACAAGATGTGACTATATTACCATAAAAATAATATATATGTAGTTGTAGTGATAAAAAGATGAATGAGAATATATATATGTATATCAAGTATAGTAAGATATAAATATATAGATTACAATACGAAATGTAAATCGATATAAATATATCATAAACATATATTATATAAAAAATGATAATAATAATAATATAATAAACATAGAATAGTAATAAAACTAAATAGATATAAAATAAATATGTAATAAATAATAAATATATTTATTATAGTTGATTGGCTTCTAACTGCTCCGACTAACGTGGGAGCAGTTATCAAATTGAAAAGAAAAGAAACAGAGGAACTTGGGACCTCTGAGAATAAAATCTGAAGCAAGCAATCAGGAGAGAAATGAGAGAGCTAAAAGCACCAAGTTAGGGCATTCTTTCGACCCTGATCAGGTCACCAACGAAGATGCTGGCTGCTCCATCTCTCGGGCAGAATGAGGACATAAGGAACAACCTCCTTTCTCCTCCACGAGAACAGCAAACCAAGGCTGAAGGAGGGGCTGAACTCTTGGATGTTTCGAGCTGGAAACTGAGTATACAAGAGGAGAGGTTGAACTACAAGGTTGGAACGTGATTGGAAGCAAGGTGGTTAGTTCCGATTTAAGGGATGATTTGGTTGTTTGGGGGCTGAAAATGGCGTGAGAACAGGGGATCGTAGGGGCTATACTCTTGGATTCAAAAGAGAGAAGCAAGGAAATGTTTCCATTTGAACCGTGAAGGATCTCAAAAGAAAAAGGCGTGAAAAAAAAAGAAGAAAGAGTAGCTAAACCGTAGGACGTGGGGGCTGCCATGGGAAGGAGAATGGAACTCCATTTTGGCTATACTGAGCAGAAAAACAGGGGACTAGTGAAGAAGCCATTTCCGGCTAGAAATGGGTAAGAGAAAAGACAATAAAGGTGTGGCTTAAAGCTGTATTAGTGAAGAACAGAATTGAAGCACTATACGGTGAGAGCAAAGAGCTGAAAAGAGCCTGTGAGGTTTTCACGTGGGGTTAACTTAGGCTATCAACCTTGAAGGATTTAAGGGCTGATTTTGGCTGATATTTTGGGAGCTGAAATGAAATAGGAACAATGTGTTTTTAGGCTTCTGTAAGGGCTATTTTAGGCTATAAACAGGGCCAAATTAAAGGCCGTTTTGGGTGGCTTGAAACGGGCTGTAGGTGCAGTGAACAATGGTTTTGAAGGCTAATTGTGTTTGATTTTTGAGGTAAAATTGTGTGATCTTTAGTATAAAATGGGTAAGGAAATTTTAGCGAAAAGATTTATATTTTCTAAGAAATTTTTATGGGATCGTATTTAATTGTTTTCTAAGAAAATGTGCATGTGTATTAAATTGTAGAAATAGCACAAGCGTGCTCAATACAGACTTGGCCATGCTTGGAATTTTGCTTGAGCGCTAATTTCGGGATTCGATAAGAAATGTGTGGAATGCCGTTTATTTTATAAAAATAAAAATCAGAAATTTATTTGGTTGATACTAAGTCATTTTACAACGTTTGAATATGTAGTATGATGCTAAGATGACGACAGTATTTCGGCTAAGCTCGAAGTGCGAACACTAAGCGTAGGAATTGGTAAGACGTTTATATATAAGTTTGCGGTAGTTTTATATTGTATGGTCATATAAAAATGTTGGATTTAATGATTATACGATATTGGATAAAGTTAGTCATCGAGTCGGAAATGTTTGATTTAATGTCGATATGTGGAATTATTGATGGATGTGGATATGTGATTGAAATGATTTGTAGTGACTTGAAGCAGTGTAGGAGCATGGCTTTTGATTTGGAAGCTTGAGGAAGATAATTTCTAAGCATTGAGGCAAGTGTATTAAGTAAAGTTTCGCTAGTATCATCTCGTAGGAGATGTTTAAATTTTATAAATAATTTACCTAGCTTTCGAATTTAAGCGATGCGATGCTATTGATCGAGTAATTAGGGTAAAATACAAAGTATGATCAAATTGTGAATCTGAATGATGCTTGGGCCGAGGTTGAAATTGTGTTTTCTGATTTGTGTGTTGTGGCCAGCCAAGCTTGCCTGTTGTGTGAAATATAATGTTCAGGAGTTTATTTATTGCATGAATCTTGTCTATCTAGTATGTTTAGGCTAAGTGTACATGTGCAGGGTCTGCATGAAAATCTCATTACGTAACCATGCAAAGTGCGTAGAGCTACTCTATTAATGCATAAGTGAATTTACACATAGCATGTTTTGACTAGAACTATTTTATGCATAAGTGCTGTAATACTCGACATTACGCTTTAACTTGAAAAGCATAGTTTTGAGACTAGCTTTGTAACAAAGGGCTTTTATGCATATTTGGAAACACCAAAACTGTTTTGATCTGTGTTTTGAAAACCATGAGCCCAGTTGGCATAATGTTGTACCTTTGATTTTTGACAACATATTTCGTCTTGCTAAATTTAGTTTTGATCAGAAATCTGTTTCCTGAACTAAAGGATTTCAATCAGTATTCAGTAATCTGTTTTAAAGGTTTCGATCTGTATTCGTTTCCTAAATTAAAGGTTTTTGATCAGTACTCAGTTTTCCGTTTTGTATTTGATTTTGGGCAGATCCATTGACCTTCGGGTCACTTAGAGCCTACTGAGCTTTGCTCTAGGTTCCATTACCCATCTACCTGTCACGACTCGAAGGCCGTGACGTACACTTAACACTTAAACTTTATTTATCATTTACCAAATTTACAAACTAAATTTTTCTGTTCACTTTAAGGTTTGTATTCGGTGTCAATGTCACCTCTAAACTGAATTTGCATTCTTAATTTGTTTTGCATTCACTGTTTAATTTGCCATCTCTTAAGACCTCTCAACTTACCTAATATTCTAATTCAATATTAAACTGATAAAAGAAAAACGTGGAAAACTCCCCCTTATATAAAATCGATTTTCCTCAACTTAATAACTTGCAAAATAATCAACTATTTCCAACAGTATATTTCCAATCCACAGTTCTCAGTCTATTTCCCTATATATTACACATACTTTCAAAATCATCAATTACATATATATGGCATTTCATAACTCATAGTTGTCACAATTCACTTCTTGGATCGCACTCGATAATCATATAAATCTATAATAATCTAGAACGATCCTAAGTTACATCCTAGAATAATTCCATAAGCATGTACTGTGCATTTAAAATATCATACATGATAAACAAAATAATTGTTTTTATACCTCAAGCGAAACAAAAAACAGCACTCGGAGAACTCAGACTAATATTGCAAATAAAGATTGTCCTCGAGACCTTGCACCAAAGCTCCAAGTGTGGAGTCTAGCTAGTATGATCTACGATGTTGTTAGAAAGGGATGAGCAAAACCACGACTCAGTAAGTAGCTTAAGTAAACAGATACTAGGCTCATGTCGGTCTATATGTACACTATCACATGGTAGTAAATGACATATATATATGCCATTGTATTCTGTGCACTGGTATCTCTACATGAAACCTCAAATATTGAAACCATTACTGATTACAAACAGATTTCAGATGCACTTACTTCAAGGCAGAAGATAATACTAAAACTGATAATTAATCATTGTAGGCACACAACCTTAAAGTACTAAAAACCGATACAGATATCAAAACAAGATTCTGATGCATTATATTCAAACAAATAACTTTGCAGAAAACTGATAATCTATCAAATTAGGCATAAAGCCTTAAAGTGCTGAAAACGAATATTGATAGAGTTTAGGCATGAATCCCTGATAACTGATACTAATACTGATGTCCATCCTAGCTAGTGATAGAGTAGGTGTTGCAAGCAACACAATACCTATGGCCATAGATTATGCTCCAGTCTTGTTGATCAGTCGAGAGCTGGAACTTGTCTGTTGATTTCTCAGACAAGCTTGATAAGGCCTAGAGCTCGAGGCTCGTAAGGCGCAGACACTGATACTGATACTGATGGTCTAGAGCACAAAGCTCAATAGACGGGTAATAGAACCTAGAGCAAGGCTCAATAGGCTCAAGTGACCCAAAGGTCAATGGATTTGTCTGCACTCGAAAACATATCAGAAAATAGTTCTTTTGTGTAGCTTTTAACTTCCATAGATTTCAAAATACTGACAAGAAACATTTTCGAACTTTAAATATACAAGGTTTTTGATTTATTTCAAAGTTGACTCAAACCAAAGATTCTTTAAGTTAAATAGTATACACGTCGTTATACATATAAAAAGGAACTCGTACATAAACAGTTTGCATTAAAACATATTATATGTAAATGCATGTATGTATCCGTAGGGGCTCCCTTATGCATAATGCACTACTTCTAAGTGTAGTCTAATATGAACCATGCATACATGTACTTACTTTACTCAGACATAGTAATAAGGTCATATACATGTCTCGAAACTAGTGTTTTTCTTGTTATTCAACATGTGGGTTTGGCTAGCTACAACATACAACACAAAAAAATGGTATTTCAATTCCAGTCCAAGCATTCTTTCCAAATTGATACTTTAAACCTTTCTTTACATCTTAGCTTAGTGGCCCAATTAACGATATCTCGTCCTTTAATTCATAAGCTAACTTAATTAATAAGGAAATTTAAATGTTTCTTACGAAATGGTACTAGTAAAGTTTACTTAACCCACTTACCTTATACATGTAGTGATTATCCTCTTCGAGCGCTCAATCCACCTTCGAGCTCCAATATTGCTCCGCTTCACTACAAATACAATCATTTTCGTCTCAATAACTCACTACCATCTGACTAATTTACATCCTAAGACACATCTTACATAATCATAATTGACTAAGTTTATTTATATGCCCACTTTAACTCTTCACTGCCGTATACATTCCGTGTGTGTGCATATATATATATATATATATACACACACACATATATTGGCAATTATAGATGTGTACAATATATATTTATATTTATACATGCAAATCTCAACCAAGTATATAATATCTTATTCTTGAAAGACTTGTTTAGTTACATTTCATATAATTTCATTTTTGCTAAATATTCCAACTCGAATCTTATACTAGGAATTCATCTTTCCTTATTTCACTAATAATGCCTTATATATTTATATATATATATATATTGGATCAAAATTAACCAAGTTCATTTCTTTGTCAAGATTAACTTCGTATTATATTATTAATTATTTATGTATTTACATCAACCCTTAGCCAATGGTACAATTTTCTCCTCCAATGTAATACTTCCACAAATCCTTAAATCTATTAATTCATATCACACGCTTATTTATATTTTCTTTATCCACAAGTTCACGTATTTTCAAAGGTCGCATAATATATATAAATTTGGAAATATGTACCCATCATTTCTTAAACTTTTCCTCTACACCGTTTCTAGTCCTTATAAACCAATTCATCACCATCACACTAATAAATCCGTACCATGCTTAAACACTTACTTAGAACAATTACCTTGTAATCATAATTAAATCGAGGCCACTTCTATGTTAAGATTAATTTCTTAAACATCATTGAACTTTTACACACACATACACACATATATATATGCTCCACTCTAAAATCATATTATAGTATTCTCACCTTGATGAGCCTTTCTTAGTTGAATCTCATATCACCATTTTCCTCAAGATTCCGAATCAAAGGCAAGCTCCCTCACCAGTTGCAACTGAGACAAACCTGTCACCTCACTCTGTGCTTGTGGTTTCACGTAGAAGGGAGGAAATCTATTTACACCAAAAGTTTCAATCGCTCATCCCCTAACTGCTTCATATTATATATATATATATATATTTTTCCATCGTAGCTTCAGTCTAGGCACAAACTAAGGAAATCAGCGGAGAATCTCTCTTGTTTGAAGCCTCAAGTTCAACTCATTTCTTTTGTATTGCCCACCGATGATCAACCGAGAAACAGCCCACAAAACTGACATGTTGCTCCTTCATTTCAACTCAAGTGGCCCCTCTTTACTAGCACCTGTTCATACCTCAATACAACCTAGATAGCCATGTTTTAGCCCTCTATTGACAGCCACAATCAACCCTCTATAACCCTTGATCCTCTTTTACAACAATTTAAAAAAAAACAGTCCTTGTACAGCCTCTAAACCTTATCTAAGAACCCCTACTTTCAGCTCTTAATCACTTCGCCACTGAGAGCCTCTGTCATGGTCAACTTTCAGCAACTAGGAGGCAACCCAAGTCAGCCTTGCCACTTGGAACCCACGTTCAATATCTTGTCCTCAAACCAAAAGGACATGCTGTTTAGACTACCCAAAATTCTCAGTACAACCCTATTGTCACAGCATTTTAGTCTCTGTTCAAGCCTCTTAGCATTCCTATCTTCAATCTAAAAAAAAAATTACCAAGTTCAGCCATTGTTTCTACTTACTGTCTTGCTACTTGAGAGAAAGTCCCTGATCAGCTGAGAGCCCTCTTTTCCGCTCTTCTTCAGCTTGTTTCGCCTCCCCTGCACCTCCATTCTTTTATGTTTTGAGCAGCCTAGCCGAATGCCCCTGCCCTTAACGTTACTACTTCAGTATTGAAGACCCGTAATGAGCTTCACTTCAGTGTTCCTCTCGCGTGTCTCTTTCTTCGTTCTTTCTCCTTAACCATTTCTTACTCCCTTTCCTTTAATCTTCCTCTTCCAATTTCTCTTTTCTAGCAGCAACAGTGTTCCTCATCTTTAAATTTTTGCTGCAGAAAATCCCTTCCCCCTTTCGATTGCAGCTCACTCCCTTTTACCTTTACTGCCATTTCTTTCTTCTCTCCCAGTATGATCTCTTGGCTGCCAATCTGCTCTCTTATGTTCTCTCCACTGTCTCGCTTGCTACATCCACTTCTTTCTTTCTCTCTAGTTTCTATCCCTCCTTTCGGTACTTTACTTCTATTTTTTTGTTTTCGTTTCTTTGTTCTCTCCTTAATCCTCTTCTTTCATTTTTTTTTATTCAGAATATGGGATGGCAGAAGGGTCTGCCAGTGGGCAGACCATCATTTTGGGATGGGATTTGGTGCCTACCAAATCCCACTACAAAATATGTATATATATATATTATGTCTAGATATATTTTTATATAATTGTTTATATATTTTTAAATCAATGTATATTTATATAATTCCTCTTCTTCCTCTTTTTTTTTGTGTTTTATTACATATATATCTTGTTATAAATGTGATTTTATTATAGTTTTCATATATATATATATATATATTCTAATTTTTCTGTATATATTAAATATACAAATGTATCTATGCATATATTTTTCTATACACTTATATATATATGTATATACATATTCATGTATAATTATATATATATATATATATATATATCGAATTCACTTGCTTAATTAAGTTAATGTGCACTATAAAGGTATACATGTACATTTGATATTTTCATAGCTTCCATTTGCAACTTTCGTTTCCTAAAAGATTCAAACAATGTTCATACATCCGATTCCAAAATTTCATCTTCACACTTAGCCTCTTTCAATTACACATTAAATCACAAGTTCAATATCAAAAATTGGTGGCCTTTACACTATCGAGCTTTGTGCTCTAGACTTTCAATATCAGTATTTGCGCCTTAGAAGCCTCGTGCTCTAGGCATTATCAGGCTTGTCTGGAGAACCAGCAGACAAGTTCTAGTTCCCGACTGCGCAACGGGGCTGGAGTAACTTTATGGCCATATATATTACCATGGGAGCCACCTTTAGAATCCTAAGGGAACTACGTGCTACACAGTTGTGTCCTTGTGACGTTTTATCCATCACTAGCTAGGATGGACATCAGTATCAGTATCAGCTATCAGGGATCTTTGCCTACACTTTATCAGTATTAGTTTTTAGTGATTTGAGGCTTTATGCCAATCCTTATCAGTATCTGTTTTGCTTTGAATTTCAACTCAGTATTTGAGGCTTTATGCCAATCCTTATTAGTATCTGTGTATCTGTTTTGCTTCAGTTTCAACTCAATATTTGAGGCTTTATGCCAAACCTTATCATTATCCGTTTTGGATTTCATTTTCAGTTTAGTATTTGAGGCTTAATGCCAAACTTCATCAGTATCTATTTTGGATTTCGGTTTTAGTCTAGTATTTGAGGCTCTCTGTCGAACTTTAACAGTATCTGTTTTGGATTTCAGTTTTAATTCAGTATCTGAGGATTTATGCCTAAATTTTATTTGTTTTGATTTCAGCATCAGTTTCAGTATTTATAGGCATTTTGCCTAACTCCAAGTATCTATTTTCATAAGATTATTTATTTTGAACTCATGTGCATAGTTATCATGTTTTAAACTCATGTGCATAATGACCATGTTTGAACTCGTGCATAGTGATTGTGTTTTGAACTCGGTACATAGTAGTTGCGTTTAAACTACGTGTATTAGAAAACTGCTTCGTTTTTTGTATTAGTTTTCAGCGTTTGAGACTTTGCTTCTAAACTTATTGATTTTTTAGTGTTAGTGCGATTATCGGTTTTAGACTAAATGCATCAAAAAATTTGTTTTGTTATCAGTATTTGGCTTTGGTATTCAGAGGTTTTAGGCCTAGCTTTATCAATTATCCATTCAGTGCATTCACTGTTTTGAACAAGGTGTTTAAGAAATCTGTTCTGTCATCAGTATTGATTTTAGTATTTCGAAGCTCACGCCTAAAGTAATCAAAAATCTATTTTGTACAAGTGCATAGTGATTTGGCTTTAAACTAAGTACATGGTGTATTTGTTTTGAATTATGTGCATAAGGAATCGATTTTGAGCTAAACGCGTTGCTCATTTTAAAACTGTGCATTGTGTCAACATTGTAGTATTGTGACAAGTGGCAGTATCTTTCCGATATTGCGTTAAGACTTGAGAAAATGATATACTTAGGGTATCTTTCCGACCAATGCCTTTTACGTCCTCAACCTTAAAGTATGAGTCCGAATAGATAGATCTGGCATCAGGACATAGTATCATGCATACATGTCACTTTATATTTTGTTCATGCATACACATGCATGTAGATTGACATGAGCCTAGCATGCATTTACTTAAACTACTTACTGAGCCATGGTTTGCTCACCCCTTTCTAACATCATCACAGATCATACGAGCTAAAGTCTACGTTTGGAGTTTTATGTGTGGGCCATCAAGGACTGTACCAAGCCTAGGTACATACCAGCGTCCTTTGAGCCCTACTTTCGCTATTTTTCAAGGTATACAAATAAAGTATTATTTTGTTTACATGCATGTTTTATCAAGATTACACAGTATTGTTTGCTTGTGTCATGGGTGTAACTTAGGATTGTTTTAGATTATTTTGAGAGTGATATGATGATCAATTGTGATCCTGGATTTGATATGTATGTGATAATTAATGGTGGATATTAGGAATGTTGACATGATAATTATTTGATGAATTACACTATGATGTGAATGTGTGGCCAGCGGAATTGATTTGGTATGACTGGATTATGATAAGTGATAATGTTTTACAGGTTCTTTGTTTGGGGAAATCTCTAAATATAAGGGGGGATATTTTCAATCTGATTTTTAGGCAAGAGTATATTATAGATTAAAAATGATCATTATATGCCTTAGAGAGTTATTTTACTTACTTTTGGATCAAAGAATAAGTAAGTAAAGTTGAATCGTAATGATAAAAGATAAGTGAAAATCGTTTAGTGACTACACTGACACCAAATACAAACCATAAATCGAAAAGAAAAAATTTAGTTCGTAAATTTGCCAAGTGTAATAAGTGTAAGTGTTAAGCGTACATTATGGCCTTCGAGTCGTGACCTATTCTTATCCATTTTTTGGTTTGAGACTAATCATGTTTGAGCCAGGAGTGGTAAATGGTAAAACCCTCTCAACAATGACAACTCCAAGATTCAAACCATGTCCAAATGCTATTGGAGTTTGTCTCAAAATCGTTGGTGTTAAAACTTGAAACGAGAGGACATATTAGTAACAAAAATGATATAATAACATAAAATTAAAATTAAAATTATTGATTAACAAAGAGTTGGACTAAGGCACGTATATCTTGCTCTCTTTAAGATGATTCATACCTCTACGGGAATTACATCTCCTGTGCAACAGGAGTTTTAAGCGTGTCGCCTCTAGAATACAATAGCCCAACTTTATCTTTGTTGTACACTCTACAGTTCTATACTAACATGTAAAGTAAAGAGCTCTCAGATCAAACACCATTCTCTTGATATTTGTGAAATATCAAGTATTGGTGTGTTTTGTACTAACGTGTAAAGTAAAAAGCTTGAAGATCAAACACCCTTCTCTTGATATTTTTGATATTTGTGAAATATCAAGTATTGGTGTGTTGTTTGAGAATTGATCTCTTATTTATAGGCTTCATAATATGCAACATACCCACAATAATAATTATGAATTTATTTCATTAATTCATAATTTACAAATAAATATTAAACAGCCAATATTATGAGTAACAGCAAAGCCAATATTTATTGGCTAAAACAAAAACAGCTAATCATAATTTTATTATAATAAGGTTAGGCATTAAAACTTATGGTTGTAACTATTATTTTATTTTTAAAATTACAGTTACAACAATTCCTTCTCCATTTTAATAATAAAATAATATTTTAAAAATTTTAATTTTTTATTAACTTTGACAAAAATGAATTATTATGCATAATAAAGGTGTGCAACCGCATTAAACCTTTACTTAGTATGATAGCAAATCTTGTTCCTAAGCCGATAGTGTGCAATGTGGATTGAACTTTGATGAAAGGAGACAAGAGTTTGCGGTACACACATAATAATTTAGGTGTTTACGAATTTCTTATTAAGCTAGCACATTTCGGACTTGTACTTGATCCTGGATTTTGTGAGTAACCTAGAAACTTGCTAAACCAAGTTTCATAGGAGTGGCCCTACTCTAATACTCACATAGTTCTTATAACTAATACACCTCACTCATACTGAGCTATAAATTTTATTGAGATTCTTAAAGAATCAATCCTCCAATGTTACAGGATAGATACAGTACACCATAGGGATGGACAAATAAGCTTTAAAGCTTCCAAGTTTGTATATTTTGAATGATCTCTCTATGATTCATTTTTCCTATTGAATTTAATTCTCGGGATCTCTGATCATTAGGATGGGTTTCCTCATAGGAGATTCCAGATTATTTGGGCAAAAAGTCCCATCCCCCTCGATGTATACCAGATCTTTTCCCTAGCAAAGATTTTGTTAAACAATCACCAAGATTATCATTCAATTTCACACATTTAATCCCGTTACTTAAATGAGATTACACTATAGTGTGTTTCCTTGTAATTGATCTGGACGCCATTATAATAATGGTTCTGCACTTTATCAACTGTAGTAGTGCTATCACAAATACTTGTCACACAGTCTAGATTTAAGTATGTCAAGCAGTCACACAAATAATGTATTCGATTTTCTTGCCACAACTATATATATAGTAGGGCTTATAGCATCTTCATGCTCCATCATAATGAAAATATCATACTACTAGGAATCACAATTTTTTGTGACCAACAGTATAATTTTATTCAACATACTATTAGGAATCACAAAATTTATTGTGACCAGTAGCTTAGTTTCATCCACATGATCAATGACAAAATATTATTTTTTTCAATTCTCCATCTCATATAACTTGTCTCAAATTTATAATGTAACTCAAAGTGCATCATTATTCCAATCAGTGTCACAACAAAAGCAATATGTATACATGATCAGAAGCACTAATCTTCTTCACAACATCAATTTTCCTTGTTATTATTATTATCATCAAATTCTGGGAATAAATTGGTTTGGATAGCCATCCTGTTGAACCAATAAGAGTCAAATTTAGGCCCAATCAACAAAACAATGTGTAACCCATTCTCAATAATAATTAAAAAATTTCTGTTTGGGTTGTAATGGTTTAACATTTGAAACTATTAGCAATCAGTAAAAATGTGGACGTTATTAAACTGCTAACATTATTAAAATAAACATAACTTCAGAATTTTTATAGGCTATCAATGTAAGTTTGACCAGCTATCAATGTAAATCCGTTAACATTTAAGCCTAAACTTCAAACACTTGACTTTGCAAGTTAAGTATAATATATTATTGGTGGGTAGTTCCTTTCAAGCTAATTGAAAGTTACAAATTAATGTACAACCTTAATGTTTTCCTTTAATGTTTAAATGATAAGATTACTAGCTGTTTGTCAATTCAAATATATATGAACATATTTGCTTCTTTCTAATTTAAAGATATAATGAAAATTATACTAGTAAAATTTATGCCGAATAAATAATCATTGTATTCTAATTTAAATATACCTCTAGTTGTCTTCTTCCGACAACAAATATTAGATAAGCAAGAAATATGATCTCACAAATATTTTACTTAAGAGAGAAATTTTTATTTTCTTCACCAATGATATGATTAAAACTTTTAATTATTAAAATTAAAGTTACAACAATTTCCTTTCTACAAATAAAGTGAATAAGTTATGCCAATATGTTTTTATCAAGAATACTCGAATAACATAATAGTTGAACATGCTGCAAACATGATTTCCATGAGTTATTTCACTTGATGATTAGAAAACAACAGAAAATCAATGCTTATTAAAGAAGGAGACATTTTAGTTTCTTCAAAATGAACATTTTATTCAAATAAATGAAATTGATGCATTTTCATGTCACAACAAAATAGCATGCAAACAATATGCATGATTAGTCAAGAAGTTAAAATGATCTACTAAGCCTTGAATTAATTAAAATTGTAGAAGACATTACCTTCTTTCCAACAAATTGCAGCATCAATCACGCGCCAACAAAAACTTTATTATAAAGTTTAGATGTTATCATTATAAAAAAAAATGAATGTTATGCTACAAACTTTATTAGTGAATTACACAGCCAAGCAATTTATGTGAAGTTTCATTAAAGAATAAAGTAATTTAATAAAACAGTTAAATCATTAATGTTTTTTTATACTTTCTTAAGGTTTAATATTACAAACCTTATAATAGGTTAATGATTCTATTACATTATTACAAAAGCAAATAACGTTATTAATAAAATTATGCAAGGCTTATGTTTCTATTACATTATAGCTCAAGTTCGATCAAGTTTCAAAATTTGTTCTCTTCAAAAAAAATTCAAAATTTTTTTTTTAATTTTTTAGCCTTATGTGATTGGAAAATTGGTGAGGTTTTGATTTTGTATGGATTCTCATATGCTATGAATATGGATTTTTCAGTTGAATTTTTTAAACTATTTGAGGTGGGATTTTTATAAATCTGGCGAAAATGCAGGATTACTACAATTATTTAATGGCAAATGCCACCAAATTTTAAACATAGTGGCATTTATTAGTAGAAATTCCGCTAAGTTGTAATATAAGGGTATTTCTAAAGAATTAACTAAATAGCGGCGTTTCTCATCTATCTTACAAAATTTATTGCATAAAATAGTATAAATGTTCTGGGATAATGTTAAAGTACAAAGCGGCGTTTATAAGTGTAAATGCCAGTA
The DNA here is from genome assembly GCA_032173925.1 of Heritiera fomes. Taxonomy (NCBI): domain Eukaryota; kingdom Viridiplantae; phylum Streptophyta; class Magnoliopsida; order Malvales; family Malvaceae; genus Heritiera; species Heritiera fomes. The sequence goes on along the minus strand of JAPDPM010000014.1, from coordinate 8,921,992 downwards.
ATTTTTATGGTGGCAGCGGTTTTTCTTCAAAACGCCGCTCTTACAAAATTTAATATATATATAAAAAACCCTCCCCTTCTTCCCCAAAAACATATCCTTCCCCCTAAAAACTCTCTCTGCGATTCTCGCTTCCAACCCAAAATTAGGGGTGTAAACAAACAAAACATTCGACGAACCGTTTGTGAACTCGTTCGATTTCTGTTCGTTTATATTCATTTATTAAGCTTAACGAATGAACATGAACAACATCTTAGTGTTCGTTTATTAAACAAACCGAACATGAGTAGAAGAGCGGTTCGTTCGTTTTTGTTCGCGAATAGGCTCATTTATGTTCGTTTATTGTTCGTTCGTTTAAAGTGTCATTTGTTGTTCGTTTGTTGTTCATTCATTTAAAGTGTCATTTGTTGTTCGTTTGTTTAAAATGTCATTTGTTGTTCCTTTGTTTATTGTTCGTTTGTTTAAAGTGTCATTTATTGTTCGTTCGTTTATTATTCATTTGTTAGTTATTAAAATACTAAAATTACTTATATTATATAAGTTATATAATATGTACCTTATTTTAAAGATATTAACCTAAAATATTAGTACATAATTTTTAAACATATTTCTACAATATAACTTTGTTTTCTTAAAAAATTAATAAAATATAATAATAAAATAATAATAAAATAATTATAAAAATAAATTAGTTAATTATAATTAAAATAATTATTTTTAAATTTTAAACATAATACACTGAAATAAAATTAATAAAAGTCTCATAATAAGTTAAGATCTCATTTTTATGATCTTATCTATTGACCATTTACATACATATATATATTTTACACATATATGTGTACACACACACACACACATATATATATATATATGATACTTTAATATATGTATATGATACAAATCATATATTATATATATATATATATAAATATTATATTACAAGGTACATGCCTACATGTCAATTTCTTCTGATGTGAACTCCTATGTGGAGAGTCTACTTTTGTTAACATGTAAGCTATGTAACAGTTACCAAATAAGTCTTAAATCAATAGATAAATATGTATTAAATAGTTACTGAATTTAACATGCATTAAATGTTAAACAGTTGACTTAATTTATTGATTTAAATTTTGATTTTATATTGAACTTATTAAAATATTTTATGGTATTACTTAATCATGTATTAAACATAATATCTTATATATTATATAATTGATTTCTATATTATATTTAATAATTAAGTGATAAATGTATTACTTTAGTTATATTTAATAATAGAGTAGATACATTTAAATATATAAATTTTTTAATCATATATATATATATCTAATATATATTATATTATAAGGTACATTACAAATATAGCAAGATGTCTACAGAAATGGTTATTGGGACATTTTCTTTGAATGATAAGTAAGTATCTATCTTCGACAAAACAAACAATAAATGCTTTTCCCCCTTTTCACTGCTAAAATTCCTCTAATTTCTATAACTTCTCAGTCTTTTTATTAAAATTATCTTAAAGTAATTTTAAACACTATTTAATACAAAAAGTTTAAAATATATCAATAGATTTAATATTATCTTTTTGTAAAACTAAATAAAATATTAATTGATATTTATTTATATTATAATAATTAATTTTAATTTATTTAAAAAATATTTTATCAACTAAAATGAAAAGTATAAAAGTAAGTAATCAATATCATGTATATTATTTAAATATTTAAAATTATTATTTTTCTAAATAAATAAAATTCATGTATAAAACGTATAAATTTACAAATATATATGTTAACATACATATTTAATAGATAAAATTAATTATATAAATATGTTATAATCATTCTTATAAATTTATAAATATAAGAATGCATATGTAGTGTGTATATATATAATGCATATTTATAATTATAATTATTTAAGTCAATAATAAAAATCTACTTCAAAATGTTGCTCTAATATTTGAAAATTTTTAAAATATGCTTTTAATTTTTAAAAAATTTTCAAATATACTTTTAATATCTATTTTAACATTCTTTTGATGTGCTTAATAACATTATTTATAATGTTTTCATTTTTATTTTTCGCAATATTTGTTTATCTTATGTTTTGAATTTTACAATTTTTTAATTAAATATTTAATTCTTTTATGATTGTGTATCTTTATTATATTATATATATTTTACATAGTATTATCATCTAATACTTTGTCAGTCGAGCTTTTAAACTTCATAAACAGGGCAAAGATTATGATACATACTCTTTATAAATATTAAAAATAAAAAATAAATAAAGAAAAAGTATGTATCAACATTTTAATATCGTTTGTAAAGTTTAAAAATTTCTCCAATAGTATATTGAATAATAATCATTTTATATATACTTTAAATATATAAATTAAATAATATTATTTTATATATTTATGAAATTAAATAAATAATATTTAATTGTGCGTCGTACGAATAAAAACTAGTATATATATTACATATATGTGTGCATACACACACACACATATATATGATACTTTAATATATATATACCAGTATATGTATATGTATATGTATATGTATATGTATATGATACAAATTGTACTTAAAATTATAATTATCAATTTTAATAAAACCTTGCTGACTCAAAAAAATTTAATGAACAACAATAATAATAATAATAAAATTAATTAATTATACTTAAGATAATAAAATTTTAAATTTTACTCATAATACACTGAAATTAAATTAATAAAAATTCATAATAAGTTAATACACAATTCTAACACACTAATAATGTGACAACCGAAAATTTTTTATCTCGATTAGTAAATCGATTACCTTAGACTCGTATAAATTACTATGTAGTATTCAAGAGTGAAGCAAATTCATTTAATTAAAAGATGTTTAAATTTTTAGGAATTTAATTGAACGGATAACTTAGGAAATAAATAAATATATATAAACACATACATAAATACATTAAGTTTGTAAAAGATATTTATGTATGTGTGTGCACGTGAATAGATAAATAAGGAGATTAATGTAACAATATGAATATGTATAAAAGAAAATTTTAAATATATATTAATTGGATAAGAGATGTGATTATATTGAACAAACATGATATATATTACATATATAAATATATGGGTAAAAACAAGTAAATATATATATATATTTGCTTATAAGATATATAACTCTATAATAATAATAATAATAATAATAATAATAAATAAATAAATAAATAAATAAATAAATAAATAAAATAATTAGAGAATATGAATATATATATATATATATGTATATATATTTTAGATATAAGGAAATGATATAATTTAAAATAATGTAAAAGTTATTTAAAAGGTGTAGAAAAAAATAAAATAAGATAAAAAATAATAAAATATAAATAAATAATTGTTGATTGGCTTCCAGCAGAAGCCAATCAACAATAGCAACTGCTCCCACGTGTTGCCACTTTAATGGGCAGGAAACAGAGGACATCACGTCCTCTGCAAACGGAATGAGGAGAGATTGATGAGAGAAAGGAAAAGAAATGGAAGGAAAGGAGAGAGAGACCGAGAGGGAAGGAAGCAGAGAATGAGAGAGTGAAAGGCAAACCAAGAGAGCAGCAAACGAAATGGAGTAGAAAACCAGAGAGGAGAGAAAGAAAACTACAGCAGGGTAAACCGAGAGAACCAAGCTTCTCGTGTGGGAAGAAGATGAGGCTGAAGGCTGGGAGTAGGGGCTGTTGTTCCAGGTCAGAACAAAGCACCACTGCAGCGGTAACAAGGGAGTCTAGGCGTGATTCTCTTGGTGGCTGAAGAAGCACCATTCTCGGCTAACTTGAGACATGGTTTTACTGTACAGGGTTGTTTTTCTCGATTAAAAAGGTGAAGGAGAGGAGGTGTGTTGGCTAATCAAGGGTGCAGTGGTGGTCCGATCCATGGTTTGTTTAGATTGTGCTAAAAGGGCTACCAAATGGTGCTGTGGATAGGCCAATTAAAGTGGGGGAAACAAAGGAGTTTTGCTATTGGATCTAAATTGAAAAAAAAAAGCAACTTTGGGAGTTGATTTGAGGAACTAGAATGTGGTGTTTAAAGGCTGATTTTTAGAGCTGGAATGAAGGGCTGTTAACAAAGGTGCAAGGGCTATTTTGGAGCTCTAAAAGAGTGGCTATAAACGTAGGAATTAGGGGTTGTGTTGATTGAACTAGATGTTGTTTTGGGTAGTGTTTCGATGCCCTAAAACAGAGGTTTTAATGGTTGAACAGAGGCTACATCCTCAATCAGAGTTGAAAAAAAAAGTAAGAGAATAAAGGCTTGTCCACGTTTATAGTTTTGCATTTTTGCCTTGTGTAGTGATGTGTAGTTCTCAAACAATCGGTTGAAAGAGAATTGAAGAGAGACAGGCCAAGACTGGTAAGGGAAAGCTACGGTGCAGCAAGCAATGCGGCAGAAAAACTTAGTCTTTGAAGGCTAACTCGGGTTGTAGTTTTGAGTTATGGAGAAGTTCAAACAAGGCTAGATTGGTGGTTTTTTTTGGGATAGAACATAAAGGCTGGAATGGTATAAGAACAAGGGATTTTCAAAGCTAAAAATGAGGCTAGAGCAAGGCTGAAATCAGTGGCTGGAATAAGGGGTTCGGTACCTACAATAGGGGCTGTCAAGGTAAAAAAAAATTAGAGGAAGAAAAGAGAAAGGAAATTGGAATAAGGAAAAGAAAGACTTGAAGTACTTCTAAGGGGGTAAGGATTTCACTATATTTAAGTTTAAAATAAGTGAATTTATCTATATAAATACATTAACACTAAGAGGTGTAATGAGGATAGATTAATGGTGAATTTTATATATATGCATATATATACATAAAATATACATATATATATATATGTATGCATACACACATTATCGATATGATGAGAATCCCTAGTGCCAAAAGAATATGTGCTACGTCAAATGGTTCAATAATTTTATAAAATTTTATAGAGTTCTTAAATTATAAAATCAAATAATTTTGGTGATGTTTCAAATGTGTAGCATGATATTAAGGCGATGAACACAGAGTTCGATAGAGCCTAGCGTGCAAGCACCAAACATGGAATAGGAAAGACATCTAAATAAGTCTACGATGGTAATATATTGAATAGGCCATATGGAAATAGTATATTAATTGATTACACAATTGTGCATGGAATCAATTATTGAAGTGAAATTGTAGTTGAGTATCAGTATGGTTGGATCGTTGATGACTTTGGTATAGGTTTTGAATGTTGACATTGATATTTGCCTAATTTCGGTATTTTGATGATTATATAGTGATGTAATATTTAAATATTTATGAGATACTAAGATGATCCACACTAATGGTGGGAGTCTTAGCATTGATATTGTGGTCTAAAAGTGGTGGATTTGATATGGAGATATTTTGAATCAATATGAATTGTGAATAGGCTTATTGAGTTGAATTAAAAAAAATGAATGATAACAAAGAATTAATTCTTGACGTAGAAGTGAACTTGATTAATTGTGATTTTGAGTTATGTTTTTAGTATGTAATTTAGCATAATGAGAATGTGTTACTGAGACAGTAGTGAATTGAATTGTAGAGACTTGGAACGGTGTAGAAGCGTAACTTCTAACTTGGAAACGCGAGGAAGATAGTTGCTAAGCTTGAGGTAAGTGGGTTAAGTAAAGTTTGTTAGCACCATCTCGTAGGAATGGTTTAATTTTATAAATTCATTTATGCTTGGGCTGGACTGAAACTTATTTTCTGCTTTGCGTGTTGTGGCCAGCCAAGTGTGCATGTTATGTGAAATGAACCGATGCATATATGCATTTATTTATAGCATGTTTTGAGTTTAATTACTTAATGTTTATGTTTTAATGACTTGCATCATATTTTATATTTGCAAAGTCTTGGTTTGAACCTACATTTGAAAAAAATTGAAAGTTCTTTATATCTCGAACTCAAAACTGATTTGATAGTGATTTGGAATCCGTGGAAGCCAAGTGCTACACGAGGAAATTGATTTCAAACTGTTTTTGAGTGCAGGCATGTCCTACGACCTTTGGGTCATTTCTAGCCTATTGAGATTAGCTCTAGGCCTTATTGCCCGTCTATTGAGCTCTGTGCTCTAGACTATCGTATTGTACCTATCGAGCCTAGTGCTCTAGGTAAATTGTTAGGCTTGTCTGAAAAACTAGTAGACAAGTTCCAGCTCTCGACTGATCAGCGAGACTGGAGTATTGTTCTATGGCCATAGCTTTAGTGTTGCTTGCGACACCATTCCATCGCTAGCTAGGATGGCTATCGACTGATTGATTGATTGAGGATCATTGCCTAAACTCTACTTACTACTGTTTCATTATCAGTACTATTTTCAATGAATTGAGCCATTATGCCTAACTGTTATCGATTTTTTGATTTACGACTCATAGATTATTGAAGTCCATATTGATCGAAATTATTGTAGTGTATATTGATCATTTTATCAAAGTGTTTATTGATTGTTTTATCAAAGTGGTTATTGATTGATTTATCAAATTATATTAATCGTTTATTTGAAATGCATAGCGAATTGAGTTTAACCGAATGCATAACGAATTGATTTAGCTGAATTGCATGGTAAGTTTGTTTTAATTAAGTGCATATTGAAAGCGTCTTACAACTGAAGTGCACGAAGAAATGCTTGACTTAATACCATGCTTAAATACCAAGCTTACTTATTATTCCAGTATTGTTTTCTACACGTACATGTAGATCGACATGAGTCTAACATGCATTTACTTAAGCTACTTACTGAGCAGTGGTTTTGCTCACTCCTTTCTAACAACATCACAGATCATATGAGCTAGACTCCACAGTCGGAGTTTTGGAGCAAGGCCTCGAGGACGATCTTTAAGTAGCGATACTAGCCTGAGTCCTCTGAGTGTTGTCTTTGTTGTACTTGAGGTATAGAAACAACTATTTTGTTATTCATGTATGACGTTTTAAATGCACAATACATGCTTATAGAATTTTTGGGATGCAACTTAGGATCGTTCTAGATTATTATAGACTCATATGATTATCGAGTGTGATCCAAGAAGTGAATTGTGACAACTATGAGTTGTGAAATGCCATATATATATATATATATGTAATTGATGATTTTGGAAGTATAAGTAATATATAGTGAAATGGACTGAGAATTGTGGATTGGAATTATGCCGCTGGAAATAATTGGTTATTTTGCAGGTTATTAAGCTGGGGAAAATCGATTTTATATAAGGGGGAGTTTTCAACTTTTTTCTTTTATCAGTTTAATATTGAATTAGAGTATTAAGTAAGTCGGGTGGTCTTAAGAGATAGCAAATTAAATGGTGATTGCAAATCAAATTAAGAATGCAAATTTAGTTTAGAGGCGACGCTGACACTGAACACAAACTTAAAGTGAAAAGAAAAATTTAGTTCGTAAATTTGGTAAATAGTAAATAAAGTTTGAGTGTTAAGTGTACGTCACGGCCTTCGGGTCCTGACAAACAATTTATATATATATATATGATAGTTTAGTATAATGTCTATGTGTGTGTGTGTCTATATATATATATATTTGTTTAGCTTAAACATAAAACTGCTCATTTGTACAAGAAACATATATATTTGTATGCGTATGTGTAACTCTTTATAATAAATTGAAAAAAAAACTTTTTTGAGTAAAAAAAATGAGATTGATTTAAGGTCAATATCTATTTGATCTTTTAATATTATGATTATTGTTCAAGTTAATATATATTACATAAATACATTATAAGAAATTAAAGGTTTGAAATTAGAAATACAACATTACATTATAATATACAATAATAGATTGAAATTAAAAATGTAATATATTAAGATAAATATTGAATGGTATGCAACTTTAAATCAAATGATATATGTGAAATGACATATAAATCATGGATATGCCGTTGTGTTCTTACAAATTTATCAATTATGCTTGAGAATTAGAACTCTTATTTGAGTAAATGTATAATTATCTTTCAACTTTACAATTTAATCTAATTAGAATGAAAAATTTAACATTGATGTATTAATATTAATTTATCCTCAAAGTATAAGTAATTGATGTAGGCAATTTATTACATATTGTAGTAATTAACAATAGTTAAAAAATTATTATATAATAATATAAAAACAACCAAATTAAGAAAATAATAATATTATAAGAATAGTTTTAAAATATATTAAATATTAACTAAATTCAAATTTAAAAAAACATACAATATCAAAATAATTTATTAAAAAATATGCAACTAATAGAAAAGATGTTATAGTCCAATTTTTTTTTTCATAAATCTGTCGAAACTCAAAACTCACCGTTTAACCATTTTTTTTCTAAGTCTAAAACGGGAAAACCGCAAACCCTAAATCTCAAATTCAAACGAGAGCTGCTATTCATGCCCATCTTTTTACTTTTTCTACCCCAATTCCTTCATTGTTTTTACTGTTCATTTAGACATAAATGAGGTATAAAGAGCAAAAAATGGGGTAGATTTAGTCATTCTCATTCAAACCCACTGCCCTCTCTTTTATCTCAGTCTCCCTAGCGGCGGCAGCAACAGCCTTCACCATTCTTCTAAATTTTAATCTTCTCTTCTGTCGTCTCCAAAATCGACAACAATCAAACCTACTCCATCCATCATCAAGCACCAGCTGCACCGTTCGGCACTGTTCTGGGAAGGTACTTCCATTTCTTTTTTTGTTTTTGTAGTCTATATGAGCATCCAACAGAAAAGTAGAATTATCTGTATGTGAGCCATGAGGTAGCATCTGTTTTTTGTATCTATGTCTAAGTCATGAGTTAGACAAGAAATGCCTCTGTTTTTTGTGCCTTTCATATCTTGCTGCATGAGATCCCAACAGTATTCCATTCGGGCAAAAACTGTGCCTGCCAGAAGATTCATTGTAGGAGTGTAAACGGAGTACTTTTCGCGAACTTGTTCATGAACCTAGGGGGAAAAGGTTATTGTATTTTCTTTTCACATTCAGAGTGAAAAATTGGAGCTTGCTAATCAATCTTTGACCGAGAGGAGAGGTCCCACTCCTAGCATGCTAAGCCTCTGTAGCGACACATGGCCTCTGTTGAAAAGTCAGGACTTGTTGTCTCTCTTGCCTTTCTTTGAATTCTTTCGGCTTATGGTTATATACCCGCCTAACTTTATAGCTTTGAATTAGCTTCAATCACAATTAGTTTTATAACTTCCATTCCCCTTACTACTGAAAATGGGCTGCATCTTTGAAGGAGGAGAAAAAGATGAGTTCATATGATAGGTCAGTACATAGTTGTTTATAAATTGGGCTGTCATTCAGTTAGCTTGAAAGATTTCGTCATTATTGGCAAGAGTAAATGGTATTTCATTTTTTTACACAAACATCCTGTTTTGCATGTATCCTAAATTTTTGAGAATTTTTGTGTTGTGGTGTCCATATCATCATGTGAACCTGTCATGTCCACATCTGTGTTTCAAATTTGAAGGGTGTTTATGAATATAGCTGTAATTTAAGTTGTTTTTTTTTTCCATTGTGTAATAATATGTATACTATGTGAGCTTAATTCTTAACAAGAACAAAAATGTTGTTCTCATTGATTGTTTGAAATTGTGGACATGTTGATGAATATATTAAATTTGTAATGAATTCAATAACAGCATTTGTGCACTCTTAACAATTTGAGATAGATGTATCACCATGTGGAGGATTGTAGGAAGACATACATGGCATATGTGGGATAGCGGATAGCAACAAGACAAAATTCATAGGAGGAATGTATTTTTTTTCTTCCTTTTTATTTTACGTAGATGGATATGCTTGAGTGGTTTTAGGATACTACTCTTTTGCATTTTTAAAATCTTTGTTTCAGATTTTTCACGTGTCCCCTTTTCTTTTTTCTGGACTCTTCTTAGGGCTAGGAGTTACTTTTCCCCTGGAGCGTCCGGTGAAAAGGGTTTCCCCTTTCCTTTCCTAACAAAGAACATTGCTTTCACAAAATAAAGAGAGGGACACATTCCCTGTTTAAACAAACACTGGAAAGGATCTGTAAGCTTCCATTCCATAGGCTGGTGACGGAACTTGCTCACGGTTCCAATAGTTTAGAGATTTTAAGCTGTTTTTTATTTTCTTGGCTTCTTTTTTAAGGGTTGATTTTAATGAACAGCAGTAGTTAGCTATTTTGATTTTCTAAATTTTTTTTTTTGTTTAAATTTCTTGGGTTATATTGCTAGCTCTGATTTTTAAATCTGTTTTTATGGACCAAAAGTAGATATATGTAATGTTGGTATTGTCTTTTACATCTTGTTGTGTGGGGTTCTAGTTTCCGCTGTTTTGAGAAGATATTTATCTCAATAGTTATAATTATTTACTTATTTACTCTTTTATCATAAGTATGAATATTAAATCTAATACTACTCATTTTATTTTATTAGATGATTGGGAGGATGATGGTGACACCAACTCTTAGTATTAATTTTCGGACTTTTTTAAGAAATTAATTCTTAGACTTTAAGTTGTATTGTATTTAAGTGTTGAATGATTTTAATTTACATGTGAGATTTAATTTTTATATAAGGTTTTTAATAATTAATATCTAGTTTGTTTGTGAACAAGTGTTCGAGAACGTGTTCATTTACATGTTCGTGAACGCGTTCATTTATACGTTCACGAACAGTGAACGAACTTGTTTGCGAACGTGTTTGTTTACACGTTCGCGAATGCGTTCGTTTACATGTTCGCGAATGACGAACGAACTTGTTTGCGAATGTGTTCGTTTACATGTTCACGAACGGCGAACGAACATGTTCGCAAAAATTTAACGAACAATCCTTCTAAAACAAACGAATGAGCTCAAACATAGCAATCAAATTTTTTAACGAACACGAACCGAACACGAACGGCACTCAAAAATAAACGAACGAACAGGAACATACATTCGTTCGTTCATGTTTGGTTCATTTACAGCCCTACCCAAAATTCTTCACTCCCAATCTCAAATTCGTTAGATCCCTCTTGTCGTTAGGTCTCTTCACCAAGATCGATTGGGGGAGAAGGAGAGAGTCGTGCCTAGGCTAGAACCAGGAAGGGCTAGTTGTGAAGGGAGCTAGAGGAGAAAGTGAGTTTTTTGGAGCTGATGGAATTTGCTCAAGATAGAAGAGGAGAATTCATTTCTGTTTGGTACCATTTCACGAGCAGTACCGGACATCATTAGAGCTAAACAAGTTGAAGGTTCCTACAATTTTTCTTTACCTTGCGTTGATACTATCGATATTATTGATGTTTTCTTTTAAAGATAGACTGTTATATCTACACCGGATTCCAGCCTTTTCATGTGTTTTGAATTCACAAACATTCTGTGTTGGGCAGGAGATGCTGCTTTAAGCGTCACAAACAAAATTATTGAATCTGATGCTGTGATACCTGAGGTTAAAGTGCTTCACTGAACAGGTATGAACGTGTTAATGCAGATAATGAACATGTCATTTAAAATTTTGCTGATTTGGTGCATGTGTATATATATATATATATATATATATATATATATATATATATAAATTTAGTGCAATGCAGTTACGAATGCAGCCTGTTTGTTTTGGAATTGAAATTGTCATAAAAATTTCTGAATGAATTGAGTTCACTCTTATGAAATACTTCTATTCATGCTAGTTTCATAAACTTGACTTAACATGAATTAAACTTCAAGTTTTATCTGTTTCTAAAGCAACCATTTGTCTTTTGTACGTCTATACCCTTTGGTTAACTATAGTTGTAGCTGCTGATCCATTTCACTTGCCACTTCTTTCTTTGCTTTCTTTTAAGGTGATTTTCTACTATTAAACTCTTATTCTCTATTCTTCTATGCTTGTAGATGATGATATGAACGAAAAGAAGCCAGACCCATTGATATATATGAAAGCTGCCAAGGTAGTTATTACTATTAAGAACTCTATCACGTGCATTTGACCATAGGGTTGCCTATGCTTATATTTCTTATCTTTCAATCTAATTCATAAATCTTATTTATGGTGGAGATAAGGTGTGTCAGAAAGATGGCTTGGTGGTAGAGGATAATGTGATTGGGCTACAGGTACATCTTCTATTCTCTAGAAAAGGGATTGCGTGTTAATTTTAGATCAAGAACTTCTAAATTTGGTTTAACAGTAGGTTTTGCAATTTATCTCTTGAATGTTAGTAAATTATCTTCATTTCATCAGAAACTGATGAGAGTTGCTTAAATAGCCATCAAATTATTCATTTTGAGTTGCTTTGTACATAGTTCTTGATCATTAAATTCATTAGCCATAGCCAAAATCTAAATCCACTATGTTACTTTTGTACCTTTCTGCAAAGGAATTGTCTCCAAATCATGTTCCCCTTTTTTTCTCTATGGTTGCAAGGAAAGAAAATTAACTAAAATTAAAATCTACGTGGGAAACAAACTCCCCATGCATTAGCATCTAACAGGCTAATCATAGAAGGTGGTGGGCAATCTAACTTCACAAAATCAACCTCCAAGTCACAAGCCATTTTAGCCAACTTATCAGCACATGAATTCCCTTCCCTATATGTATGTTGCTTAAATAATTCTTGTTGTAACTTAGTATTTTAATAATAAAATCTTTAACGTTTAAGTTACAAATGATATAACATTTAACGTATTTTGTTATTAAAATGGAGAGGGAATTATTGGAACTAATGATTTTAATAATAAATGTATAACGTTTAAATATTAAATACAATGAAATCCAAACATTATTGTATCATAAAAAGCAATTTACTAGATGGTTCACGTTATTCCATATAATAATGTTGCCATGTTAAATGTATATGAGTTATGAGTTTTATTGCTAAACATGTATTAGCCATTTATGTTCTTTTTGATTGTTGGCTTTGTTAGTTACTTATAATATTAGTCTGTTACCATATGAAAGTTTTAAATCATTCAAATAAATATTTAAACGTTATATGTTTTATTATTAAAATCAATATTTCCAACAATTCTAGTCAGAGTTACTAATTTATTGAATTTGCTCAAGTATCCTTTATTACCAAAAAAAAAAACATTGTCAATCCTTCTAGCCTTAGTTTGCTCATTGTATACTCTAACAAGTTATTAACTAGCTAAAGTTTAAGCAAACTTGTTTCACCTGAACAGGCAGCAACAAAAGCTGGGATATCATTTGGGATTACCTCATACTTCTTCAACTGCTGACCAGGTGAGATTCATAAGTGAAACTTGCTGACAGCTGGTAGCATTTTCTGACTGAGTGTTTTTCTAATTTAATTCAGTATTGTAAAGATGCTATAGCAATTTACCAGATTTCAGTAATGTGAGGTATGCCACCACTTTATTTTTTGGGTAGTTTCTCTTTCTTTTCTCGGCAATTTTTGTTTTATTCTGATGTTTCTGATTGTCTATCCAGATTGGTTGATTTAGAGTTATTGCTCCACAATGTCATTGCTGCTTATTAGGGGATTCAACAAAATTCAAAGTAAGATTGGTCATTGATCTTATAGATTCTTTTCTGCTTCTTTTAAACACTAGTTGTTCTATTGGTCATTGATCTTATAGATTTCTTTTCTGCTTCTTTTAAACATTAGTTCTTTTAATCCTACCTTGCCTCCTTAGAAAAAAAAAAGAAATATCTAGCATCGGTCCTGTATTTTTATACCATAAATGTATAAGAGTTATAATATTGAGGCAGCTGCTGCCTGCTACCCATGGAGGCTGGGCAGCCTCCTATGCCACTTGCCAGCCACCCTTTAAAAAGCTCAATTCATGTCTTTAAGCCTAATTTCCAAATTTCCATTATTATTATTATTTAAAAAAATTTAAAAAACTAATAATAAAAAAAATAATAATCAACTTAGCTAGTGCCTTACACTGCCCCAGCTACTGCCTGCTACCCAAGGAGGCTGGTCAGCGTCCTATGCCACTTGCCAGCCACCCCAATTGCAGCTTGAAATCGAGTTTTTTCCCTTAATAAGATATCCATTACTCTTATTTATCAAAATAGGGTAGTTTTAATCTTAATTACCAAAAAAAGATATTTTGAAATGTGAGATCCATGTCACACGTACATTTCTTTATAATGAAACGTCCTCTAATTTTTTTAGAATTTTTTTCTTTTTTCTTTCTCAACTTCTTCATCATTCGGTTTCCTCTTACGTTTTCTAAAAATCTTAAATTATCATGCAAAAACTATCAAATAAATTAAATAACTTTAACCCAAATGCTAAAAGGAAAAATATTTTGAAAGAAAAAAAAAATCTTTATAAACTTAATCTATCATTTCTTTTCCACATACAAAGCAAGGTGGAGACAGCGATTGATACTTCGCCTGCACATTGGATGCTTTTGAGAAAACTCAATTGCATCCCATCCCATGAGTGCAATCAACTAATAAAACCTAATAATTCTTCAAAAACCCAGGATAGAGATCCTCCCATTCTTTCTCAAAATTAAAACTCAAATTTCAGTTTCAAACAATGGCTCATGTCCTCGATTCTAGTTGCTTCACTGATGTTGAGCTTAACAACGAAGGAAGACGAGATCGTTTTTGTGGGTTTGGAGAAGATTGCGAAAATGGAAGTATCCCTAAATGGAAAGCAAATCAATTGCCAACCTGATCTTAACCCCTAAATGAAAACCAAATTTGGTCCTTGTTATCCCAAAATGGAACCCAAATTTTGGTTAAAAAAATTAAGAGTAACAATAAACATGTGGTGGCAACGAAGCACAGAATTCAAACGTAAAATTTTTGGCTGATGATTATGACTGGGTCATCATTTGCCAAAGGGAACATATAAATATTAAAAAAAAATTTTCTTCTTAAACGTATAATATTACTAAACTAAAATGTGTAAGAATGTTCATTCCATCGGATCATTGAATTATATTATATTATTTTATTAATTAACCAATTTATTATTTTTAAAATTTAATTGATCGAATTTTAGTTTGAATTATTTGATTGATTGTCAATTATTTGAATAATAAACAAATTTAAGTTACATTATATTTTAAAGTTTCAATCTATCATACATGGAACAAATTAATTAAAATCATTCAACAAAATATTCACTTATCAAAATTGATATGTGAATATTCAACTAAATATTCAGTTTTAGTCAAATTAATATTGATCAAACTTCTTCTTTCATGGCCTGCATTTTATCATTTCGTGTTTTTAACTTTTTATGACCAACAATTTATCATTTATCATTTTCTACATCCTTCTTTGAAAATCTACTACTTCAAATTTTGTTAAAATGAACAAAAAAAGAAGAAGAAATCATAGCATCGTGTGGGCAAGTAATCTAATAATGGGTGAAATGTATACTTATTCACTAACCTTTTAGATTTTAATAATTTGTAAAATTAAATTTAAATTATTCTAATTCTTTGTGTTGTATTACAATAATCCTTATCTTTTTGTGAGATGCTTTTCAAGTTTCAAGAGATAAGTTTTATACATTTCAAATTAGGATGTAATTTTATTAATTTTATCTATTCAAAGAAAATTGACGAAAGAAATTAATGATTAATATCAGTGAAACTAACAAATGGAAATTTATATTTGCAAAAGGTTACTTTGTAATTACAAAATTTTTTTATCACTTTTCTTACATAGAAATTAAAAGTATTGCCTCCCAATTTAAAAAATTAAATACTGAAATGAAGAATTTAATGAAGATTACATTCTAAAATAAGTATCTAGTTGTCTTTAGTTCTTAATTACTCAAAAGTATTTTGTGACATGGTAGTTGAGGCTCGAGCGTTCAATTTTAGGGAGTATCACTAAGCTTTGTAATGCAAATAATGAAGTAGTTCAGGCTTGTGTGTCATCAACACAATTCCACTTCTTTTTCCGGTTTATTTATTTATTTTGTCTTTTCATCTTTTTTAGTCGCATAAATGAAAATCCATACCATATAGATGCATGAATGATGAATCATAAATTATACATCCTTAGCAAGTCTTTCTTTTTCTCCAAAATCTATTTTTTTTCTTATTTTGAAAACAGAAAAAAGATGAACTTTACTCATTACTGAGAAAAGATGAACAAATTTGTTTGAAATTAGTCAAAACAAAAGAGGCATGCAAATATAGCTTTCCATAATTGTAGCCCGATCATTGAGAATCAAATTTGATGTTGAAAGAATCCATTTTTAGTTTATGGAAAAGGATAAGGCAATTGCATATGCCTTCAGAAACAAAGGAAAGACTTAGTTGTTTGAAGTTTTCGTATGAATATGGCCTTACAAGGCATCAGCTGCTGCCTGACCACTTGCTATAGCTGGACTACCCCTCTGCCAGCTACCCTAGAACCTGATCATAAACCTCGCCAACCACAATTGTAGCTTGAAATTAGTTTTTTCCCAAAGGAAATTACATAAAAATCTTTATGCTCTAAATAAAGTACTTTTATACTTATTTCTTCCTTTGTTGTGTAAGCAATTGATTGCTTCATAAACTTTGAAATCAAATAATCTTTCAGGAATTTGGTCTTTTTTTTCATTTTACAATGAACAAAACAATCCTCAAAAATTTAGACAGTTTGAAAAACCAATTCCCAGTTCATTTGCACACAACAACATAGACACTTTTTCATGCTCTTTAGAAATTATACTAGTAAAATTTATGCCCAATAAATAATCCTTGTATTCTAATTTAAACAGAGTTCAAAGCATGATAACAGACCTCTAGTTGTCGTTTTCCAGCAACAAATAATTAGATAAGCAAAAAATATGATCTCACCTATATTTTACTGAGTAGAGAAATCCATATGTTCACCAATAATATGATTAAAATTTTTAAATATTATTTTATTATTAAAATTAAAGTTAAAACAATTTCTTCTCCACAAATAAAGCGAATAAGTTATCCTAATACGCTTTTATCAAGAATTCTCGAATAGCATAATTGTTGAACATGCTGCAAACTTGATTTTCATGAGTTATTTAACTCGATAATTAGAAAACAACTAAAAAATCAATGCTTTTTAAAGAGGGAGACAATTAAAACAGTTAAATCATTAATGTTTTTTTTATACTTTCTTAAGGTTTAGTATTACAAACCTTATAATAGGTTAATGATTCTATCACATTACTACAAAAGCAAATAACGTTATTAATAAAATTATGCAATGGTTATGTTTCTATAACATTATTGCTCAGGTTCGATCAAGTTTCAAAATTTGTTGCCTCCAAAAAAATTCAAAATTTTTTCTTTTTTATACTTTTTAACCCTTATATGATTGGAAAATTGGTGAGGTTTTGATTTTGTATGGATTCTCATATGCTATAAATATTGATTTTTCAGTTGAATTTTTTGATCTTTTCGAGGTGGGATTTTTATAATTCTGGTGGAAATGTAGTGTTTTGTTTTAGTTAGGAAATTTTGAAGTTAAATTTTGGTATTTTTGTTTGACAATTTAGGAAAAAAGTTTTTAATTTCTTAATGGTTATAATCTCTGCTACCCAATATTCAAGTTTGTTAGCAAGCTCATATAGTTTTGAATATGTAAAATATTTATATGGCTGAGGTGATGCATCATTAATCTTTTCAATTACCTCAAGCAAAATGAAGTTCTAGGTCTTGAGGGATGTTTCTTATTTTTTTCCTTGCACATGATGTAGAGCTATTTCTGCACTATTGCAAAGACTAAGGTAGCTGTTCTCAAGCATTGTCTTTTTGGGGTTCCAAAATGATTTCCTATCTGTCTGCAATGTAATTCCCTATTTGTTATGTTTTTCCTATGGTCATTAAATGATCCAAACTTTGCCTTGTTGGTTTGTTATCGTGCAGCGGAGGGGTCAAGGCAATTGCGATTCTTTTCCATTTGTGAGCAAAATGATGAACTTTACTTATTATAGAGAAAAGATGATCAGTCAAAACAAAAGAGTCATACAAATATCTCACCATAATTGCTGTCGGATCATTGAGAATCAATTTTGATGTTGAATATGGCATTAAAAACTTCTACTCAAATGATCAAATCAACGAAGCATTTTGAGAATATGAGTGAAAATCCATTTATAGAACTTTGAAAATTTAAAGAAGACAATTGATCCTTGCTATCTGCACCCCCATTTTTCTGTAAACCCGAGAATCCTCACTTATTTGCTTGATATTTAAGTAATGATAATTTGCTTGATAATTAATTTGACTTACTAAATTGTTTATAAAATAATAATTTTGCATGGTATGTATATTTATATAATTGGATTGATTTTGCATGATTTATATGATATAATATTAGGACTAAATTTTATATGATTCAATGACTTATAGGATAGGATTTTAGATGTTTTAATTTTAGAAAAATACAACCTTTTAGGAAAATATGATTAGATAAATAAAATATTTTAGACACCTAATTTTGTTCGGACTATCAAATGTGCTACTTTGAAATGAATTAAAGTAATTTGATCTACTTAAAACTCTCCATTTAGAATGTTGAGTTGTTAATATCAATTAATGGGCTAAAATCCATTTTAAATTGATATTGGGCCAAATTACATAAACCCAATTATTAAAATCCCATCTTTTAGGTTATTTTTGTTTGATTTTTCACTTGAATTTAAAAGCTCATTTCATCTTTTTGAAACCCAGTTCATATCATCTTAAAAAACCTAATTCATGTCTTTAGGCCTAATTTTCAAATTTCCATTATTATTATTAAAAAAATAGTAAAAAACTAATAATAAAAAAACAATAATAATCAACTTAGCTGGTGCTTGACATTGCATAAGCTACTGCTTGCTACCCAAGGACGCTGGGCAGCCTCCTATGCCACTTGCCAGCCACCCTAATGTCTGCCGGCTACTCCAATTGTAGCTTGAAATTGAGTTTTTTCCCCTACCAAGGTATTCATTATTTTTATTTACCAAAATAGGATTGTTTTAATCTTAATTACCAAAAAAAGATATTTTGAAATGTGAGATCCACATCTGACATGCATTTCTTTATAATGAAATGTTCTCTAATTTTTTATTTAGAATTTTTTTTCTTTTTTCTTTCTCAACATTATTCATCATTTGGTTTCCTCGTTTTCTAAAAATCTTAAATTATCATGCAAAAACTATCAAATAAATTAAAGAATTTTAACCCCAATGCTAAAAGGAAAAATATTTTGAAAGAAAAAAGTTTTTATAAACTTAATCTATCATTTCTTTTTCACATTCAAAGCAAGGTGGAGACAGCGATTGATTCTTCGCCCGCACATTGGATGCTTTTGAGAAAACTCAATTGCATCTCATCCCATAAGTGCCAACTAATATAACTTAATAATTCTTCAAAAACCCAGGATAGAGATCCTCTCATTCTTTCTCAAAATTAAAACCCAAATTTCGGTTTCAAACAATGGCTCATGTCCTCGATTCTAGTTGCTTCACTAATGTTGAGCTTAACAAAGAAGGAAGATGAGATCGTTTTGTAGGTTTGGAGAAGACTGTGAAAATGGAAGTATCCCTAAATGGAAAGCAAATCAATTGCCAACCTGATCTTAACCCCTAAATGGAAACCAAACTTGGTCCTTGTTATCCCAAAATGGAAACCAAATTTTGGTTAAAAAAACTGGGAGTAACAATAAACAGGTGATGACAACGAAGCAGAGAATTCATTCAACAGTCAACAAAAAGCACATTCTCAGCATTTCTCTAATCTTGGCCGCTGTGAACCACCAAAACACCCTCTTCCACAAACAAAATTCAACACTGCCACTGCCCATCACCCAACGCCATCACTTAATCACCATTTCAGACTTCTCAAACCTCTATACCCACCAGCACAACCACTAAGCTTGGCCCTCACCTTGAACACAACAACCATCGTGCACCACTTCACCCCCAAACACCATTTCAGCCACTGCCAACTTTAACCTGAGAACCCCTAAACAATCAATCCCCACACTCAAAACCCCCACGCTGGTCAATCTTCAACCACCAAGACCAATGCCAGCCACAAAACCTAACCCGAAATCACCTCTTACATCCACCACAAAAACAGACTTCTCTCACTTGAGTACCCCTCAATAGCTTCTTTCTGAAATCCCTGCAAGAAACCAATACAACCCAAGCCACAATCAATCCAAAATAGTTCAAAAAAGAAGTTATAGCAAAGAAAATAAAAAAAAAGGAAAATATGACAAAACCCAAGTGAAGAGCTTGATTTGTTGGGTTTTTCTCGGCATTTTAGGGTTCAAATGAAGAGGGTATTTCACCTAGGACTAGGGGAGGTACATATGTGTAAGTGAAAAGGGTGGAGCCGACGGTGAAAAGAGTTTTTAGGCATGTAAAATCGGAGCTTCTCCAGTAGATCTAGGCTTAGAAAAGGAGATTTGAAGAATCTAAGGTTGAATTCGGGCTTGGAAGGTGGAAAAGTTTCGGAAAGTAGCAAGCATTTTTGGATTTGGCCTTCGGTTGTTGCTGCTGGCGGTTGTCTGGTGAGCTCAGCGGTTGGGACAAAGAGTGTGAATAAGAGAGAGTTGATATTTCTTTTTTGAGAAGTTTGAAATTTGACCCAAAAAAAGGGGAAAATATTTTAGGTAGACTAGGCACCAAACGTTGCCGTTTGGAGCCAGGAGAAAGGAGCTCGATCTGCCAGCAGTGACTCCATCCACTACTTGACTCGCTTGTGACCCGCGTCGCTACTGTTAATCTAGTCCATGTCGTTTGGGCTCTTCTGGTGGGTTTGGATTTTGGACCCAAACATTTGGGTATACTCCTCAATCTAATAACCTATTACTTATTTATTTTTGCATCCAACAAGCGTGGTTTTATTTATTTATTTATTTATTTATTTATATAAAATTGTAAATATAAGGATGATGTAAGAAATTTGGTAGTATTTAATTTTCTTTGTTTGTCTAAAACTGTCAAGAAAGAAATTTTGTAAATAGAAATATAATCTAATATATATATATATATATATATATATATATATATATCCAAAGCATTTGAGTACAAGTTGAACATCTTATGTGGATAGTTTAAAAAATTGACATGTGTAATATTCTAAAATAAAAAAATAATATTTTTTTTCAATTTTTTTATAGATAGGAATTTATATACATTAAAATTTCAAAATAAATTAATTATCTTTTTAAATCAATTATCTATTTCAATTTCTAAAAGAAAAATCTCATATTATTTATAAATTTCTTTATTCATCGTTTATTAATATAGATGTATTGTTGTTAGATACATTATCTATAGAAATAATTAATTTTGGTATAAATTTTTAATATGGATACACTTTTTTTAAAGAAAAAGAAACATATTTTATATGAACACATGATATGTCTGGCAAGATGAATTTTTTCATCTTTAAAGTATAAAATGTCCACAAAAAATCACTTAATCATTAATCAATGTTACACTTCTAATTTCAATAAGATTCAGTTTTTTTATAATAATCTTATTTCTTTTATATATATATATATATATATATATATATATATATATAAGCCAGAACTCTTGGCTAAAAATAAAATATTCTAAGAAGATACATTTACTTTTTTATACTTAAAATAATAAATTGACTCATCATCATCATCATCATCATCATCAGAGCCTTTATCCCAATAGATTGAGGTAGGCTATATGAACCAATATCTAAAATCACGTTAGATCGTCCATATGTATTCTTTGCCTCCATAAATTCCTATTCAAGGCCAAAATAATAAATTGACTATCTTTCAAAAAATAATAAATTGATTTTAATTTTTTTATAATAATATTATTCAATTAATTATTTAATTTAAAATATTTGAAATTAAAACAAAAGAAGATTTTAACTATATTATCTTAATTTAAATCAAGTAAAATTTATATTAGATTTTAAATTTTCTATCACTTATTATGTTATTTTTAAATAAAAAATATTCTTATATTTTGATCAGAATTATCTCAAAATTTTAAATCTTTTATCAAAAACATTAAAACTGGATATTTAGGTTTATATATTTTAGTATTAAATTAAGCTTCCATATCTTTTTTTCAATGTTCATTTATTTCTTTTTTAGAATTATTTGTTTAATTATTTTATTTGGAAAAAAATGTTCATATGGATTATCTATTCTCTTGAAACATGCGTGATCTTAAATATTGCATGTAATTATTTTGAATTGATTTGAATTTTGAAAAGCTTAAATAATAAATTATCTTTAGTTTTTTTTTCTATTAGCATTTTTACTTTACTTACCTTTTATTTTTGACGTTATTATAAATGATTTTTTTAAAAACCCTAAAAAATTTAATTTTTCAACACTAATTAATTTTATAAGATTAATTTGGAGTAATCCAAATTTAAATTTTAAAAATAAATCAGTTTCAAATATGCAATATTAACCAATAATCTATTAATGATTAATATAGTAAGGATTGTTTCATTAAGATTGTAGTTATTTAATTCAATTATTAAATATTTAAGATTTATGATATTTAATTTTTCTTTAATTTTTTAATTGTTATTTGATTTTGAGTTATTTTTTAATTTGTGTATTCTATATATGCATTAAGTTTTTTTAATACATTATTCAATATGTATTTTAAAATAATTTTTTTTATAATTCCATTCTTTAAATAATTATTATAAATTAAAATAATCACCGTGCATAGCATGGGTTTAAATATAGTTTTAATAAAAATTAAATATGAATCCCAATGACGAGATCTTTTGAAATTCGCAAGTAGCGATTTCTAGAAAATTTTCAGGTGAGAAACTCTTCAATTATTACCAGAGTATTGGAATATTTGGAGTAATTTTTTGATATGTAGATCCATGATTATTATTTAAAAATAACATTATTTTTTATATAAAAAATAAGATAATAAATAAACAAAACAAATAGAAAATTAAAGAGATAAATAAGTAAAGAATAAATGAGAAATCTAATAATCATATCATGGTCACTATAATGTATGAGTGCATCATTGACCTTGATTTTAATAAAAATAAAAATAAATGAATCGTTCGATGATGATATGTTACAGAAATCACAAGTAGTGATTTCTAACTGATCTTTAAGTGAGAAGAGCTAACTAATTATTACTAGAGTATTGGAATATTTAGTGAAACTTTTCAATTACATGAATTTTTATAAAAATAAAAATAAATGAAGTTTTTTAATATTACCAAATTTCTTACATCATCCATATGTTTACAATTTTATATAAATAAATAAATAAAACCATGCTCGTTGGATGCAAAAATAAATAAGTAATAGGTTATTAGATGGAGGAGTATACCCAAATGTTTTGGTCCAGAATCCAAACCCACTAGAAGAGCCCAAACTACACGGACTGGATCAACAGCAGTGGTGCGAGTCACTTGCGGGTTGAGTCGCGGATCGAGTCACTGGTAGCATATCGAGATCCTTTCTCCTGGCTCCAAATGGCAACATTTGGTGCCTAGTCTACCTAAAATATTTTTCCTTTTTTATTTGGGTCAAATTTCAAACTTCTCAAACAAAAAAGGATATCAACTCTCTTTTATTCACACTCCTTGTCCCAACTGCTGAGCTCGCTGGACCACCGCCAATCGCCACCGCTAGAGGCCAAATCCAAAAATGCTTGCAACTTTCCAAACCTTTTCCATCTTCTAAGCCTGAATTCAACCTTAGATTTCTTCAAATCTCCTTTTCTAAGCCTAGATCTACTGGAGAAGCTTTGGTTTTACATGCATTGGTCTCGATGTATTAGAGATTGACTAGTGTGGGGATCGACTGTTTAGGGGTTCTCAAGTTAAAGTTGGCGGGGGTTGAAATGGTGCTTGGGGCTAAAGTGGTGCACGATGGTGGTTTTGTGCAAGGTGAGGGTTGAGCTTAGTGGTTGTGCTGGTGGGTATGGAGGTTTGAGAAGGCTGAAATGGTGATAGTAAGTGATGGCGTTTGGCGATGGGTAGTGACAATGTCGAATTTTGTTTGTGGAGGAGAGTGTTTTGGTGGCTCACGGCAGCCGAGATTAGAGAAATGTTGAGAATTTGCTTTTTGTTGACTGTTGAATGAATTCTTTGCTTTGTTGCCACCACCTGTTTATTGTTTCTCAGTTTTTTTTAACCAAAATTTGGTTTCCATTTTGGGATAATAGGGACCAAGTTTGGTTTCCATTTGGGGGTTGAGATTAGGTTGGCAGCTGATTTGGTTTCCATTAAGGGATACTTCCGTTTTGGCAGTCTTCTCTAAACCCCCAAAACGATCTTGTATTCCTTCATTGTTGAGCTCAACGTTAGTGAAGCAAGTAGAATCGAAGACATGAGCCATTGTTTGAAACTAAAATTTGGGTTTTAATTTTGAGAAAGAATGGGAGGATCTCTATCTTGGGTTTTTGAAGAATTATTAGGTTATTGTACGCACGAGATGGGATGCAATTGAGTTTTCTCAAAAGCATCCAATGTGCGGGCGAAAAATCAATCGTTGTTTCCACCTTGTTTTGAGTGTGAAAAAGAAATGATATATTAAGTTTATAAAGATTTTTTTCTTTCAAAATATTTTACCTTTTAGCGTTGGGGTTAAAGTTCTCTAATTTATTTGATAGTTTTTGCATTATAATTTAAGATTTTTAGAAAACGTAAGAGGAAGCCAAATGATGAAGAAGTTGGGAAAAAAAAATTTTAAATAAAAAATTAGAGAATGTTTCATTATAATGAAATGCATGTCAAACGTGGATTTCACATTTCAAAATAAATTTTTTTGGTAATTAAGATTAAAACTACCCTATTTTGCTAAATAAGAGTAATGGATACTTTGTTAGGGGAAAAAACTTGATTTCAAGCTGTGCAATTGGAGTGGCTAGCAAGTGCATAGGAGATTGCCTAGCCTCCTTGGGTAGCAGGCAATAGCTAGTGCAGTGTAAGGCACCAGTTAAGTTGATTATTATTATTTTATTTATTATTAGTTTTTAAAATTTTTTTAATAATAATAATGGAAATTAGGCCTAAAGACATGAATTGGGTTTTTTAAAATGATATGAATTGGGCTTCAAAAAGATGAAATGGGCTTTTTAAATTCAAGTGAAAAATCAAATAAAAATAATCAAAATGATCGGATTTTAATAATTGGATTTATACAATTTGGCCCAATATCAATTTAAAATAGATTTTAGCCCTTGAATTGATTTCAATAACTCGACAATCTAAATGGAGAGTTTTAACTAGATCATATTACTTTAATTTCTTTCAAAGTAGCACATTCGATAGTCTAGACAAAATTTGGTGTCTATAATGTTTTATTTATCTAATCATATTTTCTTAAAAGGTTGTATTTTTCTAAAATTAAAACATTTAAAATCCTATCCTATAAGTCATTAAGTAGTATAAAATTATTTAGTCCTAATATTATATCATATAAATCATGCAAAATCAATCCAATTATATAAATATACATACCATGCAAAATTATTATTTTATAAATGATTTATCAAGTCAAATTAATTATCAAGCAAATTATCATTACTTAAATATCAAGCAAACAGGAGAAGATTCTTGGGTTTACGGTAAATGGGGGTGCAAGTAGCAGAGATCAATTGTCTTCTTTAATTTTTCAAAGTTTTATAAATGGATTCACTCATATTTTCAAGATGCTTCGTTGATTTGATCATTTGAGTAGAAGTTTTTAATGCCATGTTCAACATCAAAATTGATTCTCAATGATCCGATTGCAATTATGGTGAGATATTTGTATGACTCTTTTGTTTTGACTGATCATCTTTTCTCTATAATAAGTAAAGTTCATTTTGCTCACAAATGGAAAAGAATCGCAACTGCCTTGACCCCTCCGCTGCACGATAACAAACCTACAAGGCTAAGTTTGGATCATTTAATAACCATAGGAAAAACATAACAAATAGGGAATTGCATGGCAGACAGATAAAAAATCATTTTGGAACCTTGAAAAGGCAATTCTTGAGAACAGTTGCCTTAGTGTTTGCAGTAGCTCAGAAATAGCTCTACGTCATGTGCAAGGAAAAAAAATGAGAAACATCCCTCAAGACCTAGAACTCCATTTTGCTTGAGGTAATCGAAAACATTAATGATGCGTCACCTTAGCCATATAAATATTTTACATATTCAAAACTATATGAACTTGCTAACAAACTTGAATATTGGGTAGCAGAGATTATAGCCACTAAGAAATTAAAAATTTTTTTCCCAAATTGTCAAATAAAAATACCAAAATTTAAATTCAAAATTTCCTAACCAAAACAAAACCACTACGTTTCCACTGGAATTATAAAAATCTCACCTCAAAAAGATCAAAATATTCAACTGAAAAATCAATATTTATAGCATATGAGAATTCATACAAAATCAAAACCTCACCAATTTTTCAATCACATAAAGGTTAAAAAGTATAGAAAAGAAAAATTTTTGAATTTTTTTTTGAAGACAACAATTGAAACTTGATTGAACTCGAGCAATAATGTTATTGTCATGACTCGAAGTCCGCGACGTGCACTTAACACTTTCACTTCAATATGGTCTACCAATTTTACGAACCATATTTTTCTTTTTACTTTAAGGTGTGTATTTAGTGTCAGTGTCATTGTTAATCAATTTCCACCTCTCTTAATTAGATTTGGCTTATCGTTACTATTTAAGTCATAATTCCTAAAATAAATCAACTCATGTCCTCGTTATTTTAATTCAAAATTGACCTGTCAAAAAAAATCGAAAACCTCCCTTTATATAAAATCAATTTTCCCCAGTTAATTAACCTGCAAAATATATATAATTCCATTATCATTCTCAACTCCACAATGCATAGTTTACATTATCATACACTACACACAATCTCAGAATCATCAATTAAACATTTTAACATTCCACAAAGTCCACATTTATAATACTACAATCACATCCCCGATCGCACTCGGTAATCATATTAGTCTATAATAATATAGAGCGATCCCAAGTTGTATTGCATAATGTTTGTACATGATGGCCAACATAATATACAAAATTTCATATTCTTAAAAAGCAATAAAAGCGATGCTCAGAGGACTTAAGTAAGTACCACTATAAGGTATAGTCCTCGAGCCCACATATAGCTCCAAGCATGGACTCTAGCTCATATGATCTGCGATGATGTTAGAAAGGGGTGAGCAAATCACGACTCAATAAGTAGTTTAAGTAAATGCATGTTAAACCTATGTCGATTTACATGCAAGTGTAGAAAAACAATGCTGAAGTGACGGGAATGCATGGTATTCAATCACAGTCTTAAATCAAAACACTTTCACCATGCACTTCAGTTCAAAACACTCTCTTTATGCACTTTCTTTAAATCAAAGTTACTATGCATTTCGATTAAATCATTTCACTATGCATTTCGGTTAAATTCAAAATACTATGCACTTCGATAAATCAATCACTATGTAATTTACTATGCACTTCGATAAAGCCAAAACATTATGCACTTTGATAAAGCCAAAACATTATGCACTTTGATAAATCAATTACTAAACACTTCGTTTATTCGTTTAAAATCAATGACTATATACTTTGATAAATCGATTATTCTGCATTCATTTGAAATCAATGACTATGCACTTTGATAAATCGATTACTATGTATTCGTTTGAAATCAATGACTGCATATTGATAAATCAATTGCTATGCATTTATTGTATATCAATGACTATGCTCTTTGACAAATCACTTGCTATGCATTCGTTTTAAATAAATGACAATGCATTTTGATAAATTAATTGTTATGCATTCGTTTTAAATCAATGACTATGTATTTTGATAAATTAATTGCTATGCATTCGTTTTAAATCAATGACGATGCACTTTGATAAATCAATTTCTATGCATTCGTTTTAAATCAGTGACGGTGCACTTTGATAAATCAATTGCTATGCATTCATTTAAAATCAATAACTATGCGTTTTGATAAATTGATTACTGTGCATTCGTTTAAAATCAATAACTATGCATTTTTATAAATTAATTAGTTCACAAAGCGATAATCAACAAACATTAGACGTATAGTCTTGATTAACTGAAAACGATTGCAAAAACGATTACTTATCACTTTAGGCGTAATCCTTAAATCACTTAAAACGATTTTAAATCGATCACTTTTAACTTTAGGCGTAAGCCTTAATTCACTGAAAACTATTTCAAATCGATCACTTGTCACTTTTGGCATATGCCTTAAATCTCTTAAAACTATTTCAAATCGATCACTTTTCACTTTAGGTGGAAGCCTCAATTTCTTGAAATCGATATCAATAATAAAACAATGGTATGTAGAGTTTATGCAAAAATCCTCAATTACTGATATGATAACGATAACGATGTCCATCCTAGCTAGTGATGAAATGGTGTTGCAAATAACACGAAATCTATGGCCATAGAACAATACTCCAGTCTCGCTGATCTGTCGAGAGTTGGAACTTGTCTGCTGGTTTACTAGATAAGCCTAACAATTTACCTAGAGCACTAGGCTCGATAGGTACAATACAATATAGTAGACTAGAGCACAAAGCTTGATATACGGGTAATAAGGCCTAGAGCTAAGTTTGATCGGCTAGAAATGACCCGAAGGTCGTAGGATATGCCCACACTAAAAAACAGTTCGAAATCAA
Source organism: Heritiera fomes (assembly GCA_032173925.1). Lineage (NCBI taxonomy): Eukaryota > Viridiplantae > Streptophyta > Magnoliopsida > Malvales > Malvaceae > Heritiera > Heritiera fomes. The sequence goes on along the minus strand of JAPDPM010000014.1, from coordinate 8,893,370 downwards.
TTTTCTAGTGTAACACTTGGGTTCCACGGATTTCAAATCACTTATTAAATCAATTTTGAGTTTGAAATATAAGGAAGTTTCGATTTATTTTAAAAGTCAGTTCAAACAAAGATTTTGTGATTTAAAATATAATGCAAGTCTTCAAAACATAGATATTAAGCAATTAAACTCAAAACATGTTGTATGTGAATGCATATATGTATCAGTTTAGTGCACTTAATATGCAAGCTTGGCTGGCCACAACACGCAAGGTAGAAAACAAATTTCAATCCAGCTTAAGCATAAATGAATTTATAAAATTTAAATCATTTCTACGAGATGTTGCTAATATACTTTACTTAACCCACTTATTTTATACCCTTGGTCAATATTTTCTTTAAGTATCCGATCGAAATCTTCTCTGACTCCAGTCAAAGTCACTACGAACATTTCAATACCATCTCAATCATATACTCATATCATGCCTGATACTGTACTTAAAACACATAATTTGAAACTACGCACAATTATTCAAATTTACTATCATGCCAAGATTAACTCCGCATTATCATTCTAAATATATATATATATATATCTTCATCCTTAGGGGGGTGTGTGTGTATATATTAATCTTGAACCGATATTTAGTTCTTACTTAAAATTTTCTTAGTCAATTTCATACCGATCATTCCCTTTAATATTTTTCCAACTTGATTCCTACACCAAAGTTTCATTCCTCAAGTTCTTATTTAATAGCACATGGATATCTATAAGTACCTAATATATTCATATTGTATCAAAGTGCAACTATTTAAATTAAAACCAATGTTGTTCTTCCTCTTCATACTCACGGCATATATATACACAAAATGTATATCTATATATCCATGTATAAATACATGATCATATCTAATTCTTTATCATTATGCTCATGGAAATCTTTATCTAATATCTATATATATATATATATATATATATTTAGCTCTATCTTATTCATGTTTATGCACCCATACACATGTAGGCATTATCTAAACATATTGTATTTAATTGTATAATTAAATTATACAATCTTTTACACTAAAACATAACCTTCAGTTTTAGAATTACCTTCAAAACCGAGTGCACCAATTTCTTAGCCCTTATTTGCTGTGCCAAACAATCATTTTTTCAGTTTATTTTTTTGCCTCCAAGAAGCTCACAGCTTCAGCTCACTATACCTCTCAAAGCCCTTGTCGCCACCTACACTTCAACCTCCCTTTACACAGCCTATTAAAACAGCCAAAATCCTTCCCCAAACAGCCTTATTTCAGCCCTCGGGAAAACCACTTACGGCGGTTCCAACAATGGATCCTTCCGCACCTATTTTCTGCTATCAAAGTCAGCTTTCCTTCTTCTATTTTTCACACAAAGGACAGCCCTTCCGTTAGCTAAACCGAATCTATTCTCATCTCCCTTGGTTCAGTGTTTTGCTTCAGCCAAAGATCACTGTACTCAAGTCCTTTCCTGCTGTACTTCCAGTTGAATGGGACACTTACAAGAGCAGCTTAGGGATAAAGAAAATGCTGGGGTGTATGAACTTGAACAGCTCCTTTCCTTCCGGAATTCCTTATTGTTTTCCCCTTTGATTTTGGCCGTTCCTCACACCCATGTTCTGCTCTAACACTTGCTGTAAATTCAACCTTTGAAAACCTCATGCCTTCTGATTTCCAAACCAATATCACCATCACGAATCCTCAAGAAAAACCTGAAAATGCAGCCCCTTCACTCTCAGTTCTCTTCATTCTTTTCTGCTCTTGTGAACGGAGAATGAGGGCTCATCTCTTGTCCCCTGTTTCTCACTGAGATTATCAGTCCTCTACCACTCTTTCTTGGAGCTCTCGATTCAACCTTATTTCCTTTTCTTCTTCACTCTGTAAGATCTCAACACAACAATAGCTTCGGTAAGTGATTCCTGAATGGAAGTTCCCTTGTTTCCCGATAGCTTCAGTCTCTAGCTCTCAGGTTTCAGCTCCAAACTTTGTTGTTTCATCCCTCACACAACCTTTGATCAGCCTCTGGAAAAGCCCTTGCAGTTAAAAAATCTAGTCTAAACGACCCTACCAAAATCTTGCTGCAACTATAACTGAACCTGCTTCCCCCTCATCATTTCACTCCGTCCCTTGTGCTTGATTGCTTCACTCTATAGCTGCAGCTTTGGTCTTTCTCTTCTCTTGTCTCTCTTTCTCTCTGTCTCAACTTAAGTTTCCATTTTCCTTTCCTTTTTGTCGTCTCTGTCAAGCTTCTCTCTCTTTTCATTTTATTTTATTTTTGGTTTGGCAGAGGACTATTTTTGGTTTGGCAGAGGCAAGTCCTCTGCCTCTCTTAAAAAATTCAAATCCTGCTCCCACGTTAAATGCTAAGGAAGCCAATCAATTTTATTATTTTTCTTTATTTTTATTTATTTATTCTTTTTAAATATATTATACATATATATATTTATATATACTTCTTTTAAGATATATTGATATATTGCTTATATCCCATGTATTTTATATATATTTTACAAAATATATTTCCATGTCTAATACTTATATATATATATATATATATATATTTGTATCCTTATCTAGTTAAACATATACATATATATATATATATATGTTTATATATATGTATTTCAATTATCTTATCACTTGTAGTACTTGTACCTAGGTTTTAGAAACACATTTATATATCCATTCACTTATTTAGTTAATATACAATTTATCTATTTATTTTCTTTATTGAATTAATATATATATCTTTAACTTATTTATATAATTTCTAAATTATATATCATTTATTATTAAATGTACGAAATTCGAATCTTTGTTTCCATTACCTACGATAACAAAATTCTCAGAATACTTTTCACACTTAATTTGTTTAATTTATTTACAAACTTTGTACGGAAAATTTGCAATCTTCACAGTTATAGAAACATAAGCATTGCATAATTTTATTAATAATGTTATTTGCTTTTGTAATAATGTAATAGAATCATTAACCTATTATAAGGATTGTAATATTAAACCTTAAGAAAGTATAAAAAAAACATTAATGATTTAACTGTTTTATTAAATTGCTTTATTCTTTAACGGAAAATGATCTTCACATAAATTGCTTTGTTGTGTAATTCACTAATAAAGTTTGTAACATAACATTCATTAGTTTTTATAATGATAACCTTTAAACTTCATAATAAAGTATTTGTTGGCACGTGATTGATGCTGCAACTTTGCTGGGAAGAAGGTAATGTCTACTACAATTTTAATTAGTTCAAGGCTTAGTAGATCCGCTTAACTTCCTGACTAATCATGCATATTGTTTGCATCCTATTTTGTTGTGGCATGAAAATGTATCAATTTCATTTATTTGAATAAAATGTTCGTTTTGAAATTACTAAATTGTCTCCCTCTTTAATAAGCATTGATTTTTTTGTTGTTTTCCAATTATCGAGTGAAATAACTCATAAAGATCAAGTTTGCAGCATGTTCAACTATTATGCTATTCGAGTTTCTTGATAAAAGCATATTGCGATAACTTATTTGCTTTATTTGTGGAGAAGAAATTGTTGTAACTTTAATTTTAATAATAAAATAATATTTAAAAGTTTTAATCATATTATTAGTGAAGAACATAAGGATTTCTCTACTAAGTAAAATATAGGTGAGATCATATTTTTTGCTTATCTAATTATTTGTTGTTGGAAGAAGACAACTAGAGGTCCGTTATCATGCTTTGAACTCTGTTTAAATTAGAATACAAGGATTATTTATTGGGCATAAATTTTACTTGTATAATTTCTAAAGAGCATGAAGAAGTGTTTATGTTGTTGTATGCAAATGAATTGGGAATTGGTTTTTCAAACTGTCTAAATTTTTAGGATATTTTTGTTCGTTGTAAAATGAAAAAAAAAAAAGACCAGATTGTTGAAAGATTATTTGATTTCAAAGTTTATGAAGCAATCAATTGCTTACACGACAAAAGAAGAAATAAGTATAAAAGTACTTTATTTCGAGCATAAAGATTTTTAAGTAATTTCATTTGGGAAAAAACTGATTTCAAGCTACAATTGCGGTTGGCGGGGTTTATGATCAGGTTTTAGGGTGGCTGGCATAGGGGTAGTCCAGCCATAGTAAGTGGTTAGGTAGTAGCTGATGCCTTGTAAAAGCCATATTCATACGAAAACTTTAAACCAAGTTAAGTCTTTCCTTTGTTCTGAAGGCTTTTGCAATTGCCTTATCCTTTTCCATAAGCTAAAAATGGATTCTTTAAACATCAAATTTGATTCTCAATGATCGGGCTACAATTATGAAAAGCTATATTTGCATGCCTCTTTTGTTTTGACTAATTTCAAACAAATTTGTTCATATTTTCTCGGTAACGAGTAAAGTTCATCCTTTTTCTGTTTTCAAAAGAAGAAAAAACAAGATTTTGGAGAAAAAGAAAGGCTTGCTAACGATTTATAATTTATGATTCATCATTCATGCATCTATATGGTATGGATTTTCACGTATGCGACTAACAAAGATGAAAAGACAATAAATAAATAAACAGGAAAAATAAGTGGAATTGTGTTGATGACGCACTGGCCTGAACTATCTTGATTATTTGCATTACAAAGCTTAGTGATACTCCTTAAAATTGAACGCTGGAGCCTCAACTACCATGTCACAAAATACTTTATAAGTAATTAAGAACTAAAGACAACTAAATACTTATTTTAGAATGTAATCTTCATTATATTCTTCATTTCCGTATTTAATTTTTTAAATTGGGAGGCAATACTTTTAATTTCTATGTAAGAAAAGTGATAAAAAAAAGTTTTGTAATTACGAAGTAACCTCTTGCAAATATAAATTTCCATTTGTTAGTTTCATTGATATTAATCTTTAATTTTTTTTTCTGTCAATTTTCTTTGAATAGATAAAATTAATAAAATTACATCCTAATTTGAAATATATAAAATTTATCTCTTTAAACTTAAAAAGCATCTTGCAAAAAGCTAAGGATTATTGTAATACAACACAAAGAACTAGAATAATTTAAATTTAATTTTAAAAATTATTAAAATCTAAAAGGTTAGTGAATAAGTATACATTTCACCTGTTAATAGATTACTTGCTCGCGCGATGCTGTGAGTTTTTGTTTTTTTTTTGTTCATTTTGACAAAATTTGAAGTAGATTTTCAAAAAAGGACGTAGAAAATGATAAATGATAAATTGTTGGTCATAAAAAGTTAAAAACACACAATGATAAAATGCAGGTCATGAAAGAAGTTTGATCAATATTAATTTGACTAAAATTGAATATTTAGTTGAATATTCACATATCAATTTTGATAAGTGAATATTTTGTTGAATGATTTTATTTAATTTGTTCCATGTATGATAGATTGAAACTTTAAAATATAATGTAACTTAAATTTGTTTATTATTCAAATAATTGACAATCAATCAAATAATTCAAATTAAAATTCGATTAGTTAAATTTTAAAAATAATAAATCGGTTAATTAATAAAATAAAATAATATAATTCAGTGATCCGATGGAATGAACATTCCTACACCTTTTATTTTAGTAATATCATATGTTTGAGAAGAAAATGTTTTTTTTAACATTTATATGTTCCCTTTGGCAAATGATGACCAAGTCATAATCATAAGTCAAAAATTTTACACAATGTTCCAAGTTCAATTGCACAAACCAAAATAGTGGCCATTGTCTAATATCCTAACCCTATTCTAATCTCAGTACAAAAATGTGTATATACCACAACCGTCGGGATGGGCATCAATTTTCTGTACATTATTGTTTTGGAAGTGCCAAAGAATTAGAAACCATATAATATGACGGAAGACTGAAATTATAAAAGAAGAGAAAAATGCCCATTTATGTATGAGATCAAACCAAAGGAACTCTTCTGTAATGTCTTCTCTACAAAATGTATCAGGATGAGCCCCACCCCTACACCAGTCTACCCATGTGATGCTTTTATTTGTCAATAGATTTGATGCCTGAATTGTTAACATGGTAGGGAAATAATGCTCATTATGTAACATGCTGTCTACAGAACTGTTCAAACTTTGGATAATATGTAATATCTTCTACTATGTTGACTGCAAGCTCTCGGTTAATTTCAAATCATTGGGGGACCCATTAGCCACTGGGTGACATTGACCTGAGGATCCATATTCTCATTGTAACGTCCTCTACCAAATGGTCCAAGGTCATCAAATTCCATATATTTTTTTTATCTAAATTCCAGATCAATAACATAATATTAAAGTTAGGTTTGGTCTATTTTTTTAATTGAGCTTTAATTTGTGCTTAATTGACTGACATGTAAATAAGAAATTCAAGTTAATTTTAGGGGTAATTATGATCATTTTATCTTTTCTGAGTTCTTAAAAAAATGCAATCAGAAAATGATACGTTTGAAGACATATGTTGCTCTATTTTGTATTGTTGAACAGGCAGCAGCAAAAAAGTATTTCCCTCCTCCGAATTGTTTGATAGGTTGGACAGATGTAATCAACTTCTCCTCTTCTATTCTTTTCTCTTTTCCAAAATCATCACCTTCTAGAAAACTCTCTTCAAAGAAAACGATGGAGATGAACCCAATTCACAGATTCAAGTGAGTTGCTTCAAAACCCACCAAATCAGTGTTTTATTTTGTTATTACTTTTTTAGTCGAAATCATCTGATATCCCCACATTATTTTGGTATAGGACTAATTCGGATTTGAGCCGGGCAGGACCTAGGGCGGCAAAGCTCTTCCTCAAGAGTTTTAACACAGCTGCATACGTAGGACTCGAACTCGAGACCTCTGATTAAGCTAGAACAGTCTCCTGTCAGCTTATCTATGTGCTCTTGGGTTTATTTTATTATGACTACTATAAAACCAACTCCTTCCTTTTCTATTTGTTTTTCTTTCTTTCACGAAAGCCTTCATGTCAGCATTGCCTCTGCAATCCTCCAAAGGTCTTTTTTTTTTCTTTCTTTTTTTTTTAATTTATAAATTTTCTGTCCTTAGCATTGTTGTTTCTTGGATGAATTGTTTTGTGTTTTTTTCTCTAATTGGTTTTTGGAATTGCCATCTTTATTTCCTCTTATATTACCAATAATATTTTGTTGTTCCCTCTTAAATTAAAGGTCTAGGTTTTAAGTTGCACAAATCTAATTATGATTTCTCTGTTATTTTTATTTTTTATTTTTCATGCTTAATTATATGTGACATTGATTAATCTGTTACCAAATAATGACTCAGAATCTTCTATATTATTACAAATATTGTTGTTATGAAACAAGAGGAACTGAGGTCGCTTCTTCTCTCACCTGAGATAATTCGAAAACGCTTCACCAATTCAAAACCAGAAATGCTGTGTTGAAGCCCTTTTGAGGAATCATAGTGGTTGAAGCGAAAAGTCCTTTCAGTTCAGGTATTAGTTTTGCTTCTCTCTCTTTTAGGTTGGGAGAGACGTGTTGTCTTTTATTATTATTATTATTATTATTATTATTATTATTATTATCATCAATTTGTAAATGTGATTATAATTGACCTTTGATATCTCTTGAACAGTCCTTTTATGATTGTCGAGCACTGACTAATTAGCAAATACGAAGCTCAGTTGTTAGCAAGTGCTTATCTCTGTTAATTTTAAATGAAAATACAAAATTTGTAAGTGAGAACGTGGCTAATCTTTTCTATTATCTTGGTTTCTGTTTTAATAATTTAATTATGTTTGATATCGTATTATACTTCAGAATTTAAATCTTTCTTTTAAAATTATTATTTTATATTAGTTAAAATTGAGGTGGTTTGCAAATTTGATGTCTGAATTTTTTGTAAAGTTTGTCAATAAATGATCAAAACAGAGACTGAAAATTTTGAATTGGTGTTAGTCTTGGCACCATTCAAATTTATAGAAGTATCCTTGAGATATTTAGAATTAGTTTGAGATTTACTATATCCTATAATACATATAACTTTATTTAATTGTATGTTAATTTGTTTTTTCACATCTTTCGGTCTTTCATCTGTGTAGATTATAAGTAACCTTAGAGCAAAGATGGTTCAAGGTTTCACAAAATGAGAACTTTGGATGTGTGAAAATTTTGTAATTTTTACCAGATAATTCGGAATCTGCTATTGTCATTATTGTTCCTGGGGAAGGTACTATATCTCTAATTGATATTATCTTTCCATTTCTTTTCTTTCACTTTGTTTATTGAACATTTTGAAAGATTCACATATTTTTTTAATTTGGTAGAATCTGGAGATGAATTACTGATATAAAAGCATGAGCTAATGTTAGAAACCAATAGTCATGAGATTCATTCATTTGTATTTAATAATAGGTTGGTCATTTGTTAGTGTGAATTAGCAGTGTTGTGGAGGAATATTGAAAATTGTTTGATATAATTTTACTGTACAATTTGTTCTGTTTAATTTATTATTTGGATTATTTGGTTTGCATGATTACATGAAATCCTAATTTATGTTATAGCAGATTTTATAGCTTTCTAAGTATTTATTTTCATTGTTTTGGTGAAATTTGAGCGAACTTGCATATGTGATGATACAAGGAGGATACTTACATTTCAAGAGAATTAATTTATAGATGTCAATATTCTTTTCATCAGTAAGTTTTTTCTAATCTATTTTTTTCATGTGCTTATCTATTTTATAATTATATATTCCTAATTATGTTTCTTATTTTTATTAATGCTTTCTTAATTAATTTATTGGGTTTTCTGAGATAATGGAAAAGGAAGCCTTTTGATACCAAGCTTTGTCTGATATAATCTTGGTATTAATTTGTTCGTCTAGGTTTTGCATCTAGAAGCAAGCTTTTGTGCTCATGTTGAACCCTATTAAGAGTTTGTGAACCCTATAGCAACATCATTGGTAAAGGGGCTTTGCAGACTACTCTATTTAATTGGCATGTTCAAATTATTCTATAAATGCCAGCATATTTGGTCCCAAACTCAATGATAAAATTGTTTGATTGAAGATTAATTTTAGTTCCTTTTATAGCTCTCTTAAAATTGTTTTGTTGGTTTTTATATGTTTCAATGCTTTTCCAGATTCTTAAGTCCTTTGTCTGCTATTCCCTTGCTTGCTCTATCTCCTTTTGGGTTTTATGAATTTGGTTTCTTATGGTATGTATCAACATCTTGCAATCGGATGAACATGTCAAGTAAAATTGCTCCACTTTCTCGCTTATTTTCCCTTGTTAAATCTAGCTATATGTTTTGTAGCTTGCCAAATACATAGAGATTGGCTTGCCATGTGAAGCTTTGGTTGTTTATAGGAAGAATACCATTTGGGTTTTTTTCTATTGTGAGCTTATTGAGATTATCATGTTTATTGTATTCATTATTGGGGTTATGTATATTAAGAATGATATACTGCCTTATTTATATATTTTCATTTTATAAATTGTTTTTTTTTTTGGTACACACATTCTTCTTTTCTTTTTTTATAGCAAATGGTATTAACTTCCTTTCAAGTCAGTATTAAACGCAACACTTGATTTGCACTACCTGCACCATGGCTTTCCCAAGTTTTTGAACAACTATATGTTTCTCTTTTGTTAACACAATTGCACTTTGTCAATTTAAAATTATTATCTTATTTTCTGTTTACATCTACTTCTCTTAATTTCGACAAAATAGATAGAAGAAATTAAAACCCGCGGCAGCGCACCTAGTAATTATTAATCATGACTGATTGGAAGAAAAAAAATCACCATACATACGCAGGTGTGTAACTGAAAAAGAGTCATTTAGTACAACACTCAAGAGCTAATGTAAAGACGACAGTTCCTAGGAGCAGAACTTTGCCCCCTAATCCTAAAATACGACAACCAACATTTTACATTCTATTCTAATTATATGTATCGATATCTGGAGCCATCTCAAAACCATCTTATCATCATCTAATTCCAAAAAGTTGAAGAGAAAAATATAAAAGCAGAAACTTCTTTGGTAACAATTTCAACTTCGAAGATTATGCGCTATAAAGCCTACCACGACAAAAAACTAATTTTCTTATCCGTTACGAAAAATATATTATATAGTTTGATTTTTCTTTTCATCATATGTTTCTTTTCAGTTATATTTGTTTAATTATATAATTTGATTATATATTTATATTTTTTATTTAATTATATTTTAAAAATATATATTAATGTGAAGTACAACAAAATTTAGTTATATTTCAATTATATTTTATATTTTTAATTTGATTAGTTTTAAATGTGAATTACAAAAAAATTTAATGCCATAATTTATGTTTACAAAACAGTAGAGCATGTCATTAAAAAATCTCATGTCATATAACCCTTCAATCCAAAATAATCATCCCAAAAAAAGCTACAAAAATAAATGCATATGCTACAAAAATAAATGCATATGGTGTACATTACATGAGTTGTAATGTAAAAATAATAGTATACATTGCATGTCTGTAATATAAAAATAACAAAACATTTGCTGAAAACATTATTGTAATATAAAAATATATGTATTCTAGCATTTAAATTGCTATACCACCATATTTTTCTTGATCACCATGTCAGGGGAGGCCTCCAAATTGCATAAGATGGAAGTATAAATAATCGATTCAGGCCTCACCTCTTTCATTGTCGTCAAACACAGCCGACAGCTTCACTTAATGAGCTGGAATTGGTTGTTGAGATCTGATATCAAACATGTCACAGACATTTAGATCAGCATGCCAAGACAACCATTCGTAGTTCAAAAGAAAAAAGATAAGCTGAAAATAGAAAGTCAGATTTTGAGAAAGGGAGGTCTTACATGGGTTGGTGATGACTGGCAATGCAAGGGTAAAATATCAAAAGAAAGAATATAAACTGAAAATAGAAAATCAGATTTTGGGAAAGGGAAGTCTCACATGGGTTGGTGATGACTGGGAATGCAGGGGTAAAATATCAAAAGATAAAAGATAAGCTGAAAATAGAAAATCAGATTTTGGGAAAGGGAAGTTTCACATGGGTTGGCGATGACTGGGAATGCAGGGGTAAAAAATCAAAAGAAGAAAAAATTAGCTGAAAATAAAAAATCAGATTTTGGGAAAGGGAAGTCTCACATGGGTTGGTGATGACTGGGAATGCAGGGGTAAAATATCAAAAGATAAGCTGAAAATAGAAATCAGATTTTGGGAAAGGGAAGTTTTACATGGGTTGGCGGTGACTGGGAATGCAGGGGTAAAATATCAAAAGAAAAAAATATAAGCTGAAAATAAAAAATCAGATTTTGGGAAAGGGAAGTTTTATATGGGTCGGTGATGACTGAGAAAGTAATGATATAATATGAAAAGAAAGAAACAGGAAAAGAATGTCTGAGGTAGGCTACCATGGTCTCGTGACAGCCATTAGTTTTTAATAAAAAGAAGAGGACTTGGGCTTTTTTTTTTTTTGTGAAAAAATGTGCAGTAAAAAAAAAAAGTTATCTCGTAGTGGGGTTTTGGCCAACATGTAGCCCATCTTATCATACAGGACATTAGTTTGAACAAAATCAAGGATAGAATTGAAGATCATGAAGTCAGTCTCCAAATTGATTCTCCTTTTAGCCAGAATATCAGCACATTCATTGGCCTCTCTATAGCTATGCACAATCCTTATGTTCCTCAGTCTTCGTATAAGATCCTTGCAATCAGCAATAATAGCCTGGTAAGCATGGGTAATAATAGTATCCTTTTCGGCATACCTCAAAGCGTTCATTGAATCAACTTCTACGATGAAGTTATTGAACCTTTGTCAGCATCAATTCTGAGTTTATCTCTCAAGCCCCACAGTTCAACATCAAGGCTGATGGCCACTCTTATGTTCCTTGAGTAACCGCGTGATGAGGGATATTTAGGCACAAGGGCATTTCGATCCTTCAGTATCTGTGGTCGATTTGACCTTACTAGAACCCCTCCAGAGCTGACACCTGAACATGCCAGCTCTGCCATCATCATTACTATGGAAGCATAGCTCGGCCCCTGACGCGCCGGTCTCCATCCAGGTGTCATCGGTTACCTCGGGACCGACCACTCTCTTAGGGAATCAGCGTACGCGTGAATGCCTTGGCGGGAACCTGACGGGGCATCCATCAGTCGACCTGTATCATCGAACTGACAGGTCAGCGCCTTACTATTCGACCACGTTTCTTCCACCTGTGCCGAGGTTGGAGACTAAGCGTGAAGTACCTTGCCTATAAATAGCCCCTTCATATTCACGTCGAGGCCAAGTAGAATCTAACTCTCCCGAAACTCTGCCATTCTTGACAACAACACCACGCAACCAATTTTCATTGGAATCTCTAAAGAGCCGGCCAGCTCCTGCTTTCCTTAGATTCTCCAGTGAAGAACCATCAGAGTTGAGTTTAACAAACTCAGGGGGAGAGGGCTTCCATTCAATGTTGATCTGAGTAGTCTGAAAGCTTTATGTAGGTTTCATTATGGCCTGGTATTCTTTAACTTTCGGTTGAAGTTTTCCATGCCAAATAAGTTTATCTTCACTGCTATGTTGAAAAACAACCCCATGTCTGTTTTTCCAATAGTTTTTCCAGAGCATCCAAATGGGCATTGGAAAAACCACACTCCGTGGAATATCACCAACGTTAGCTTTCTCCTTGCATTTCAAGAGGACTTGGGCTTTAGGCTTTTAACTTTAAACATCATTCTAATTTTCAGCTTTTAAGTTTGCAAATTCCAAATTTGATAGACCTTGGGCCTCAATCCATACAAAATGATAGATAACAATTAGTCGGAAAAAAATCAAAATAAATTCACCAAAATGTTCTAAGTATCTTAACTTTCATAAATTCGAATAACATACCGTTTAATCACCAGTAACTTCTTCTAGACAAAATTAGGGTCTGCATACATAATATGTAAACTTGTTTGACAGTTACAAAGGTGTGTCTGTCTTAGCAAATTCTAGCCCAATTATTACCAACTGCAGGCTTTATATAGTCCCATTTTTAATTCATGGATTGATGATTTAAAAAGGATTAAAAAGTTTTCGAAAAGAAACCATAAATGCCATTTACATATGGTATTTGCTGCATTTGTAAGAAGAAAAAAGTTTATTTCATCTAATCAAATAATAAAAGGAACACAAGAGAGGAGGAATAGATAACCTTTCTCCAATTATTTGCTTTCTTAACTGCACAAAATTGCAGGTGGACGGGCGAACAGCGAATAAATGTTCTGCGGAGAGTGTCGCAGCGCCCTAGGATAAAACGATGGCAGTGTAAAAATTATTTTGCATTAAATTTTGTCAACTAATCACTGTAGATTGGAGCTCATTAATTTACAGTGTAATATCATTAATTCCCTTCCACCAAACGCACCTGTAAAATGGAGCTCAGTAAAATAATAATAATAATCTATTATTTTAATAAAATAATTAAAAAAAAAGAAAAAACTAAAACTTGTACAAAATCGGGAGTGTAATCAAATATTCTACCAACTTTTTTACCAATATTGTAAACCACAATTAAATGTTATTCAAGGCTCCATTCAGGAACCGAAGCAGTAAAACTGCTATTATGTGGCTAACCAGATCCAAAAGTTTTTAACTTCTCAGAAAAAATTGATAAAGTTGGCAGCGGAAACAAGTATCCGGTATCCTTTCTCTCCCTTATATAATGGTTTAAAAAACCACTCTTCTAAGAGATTTCTTCTTCTTTTCTTCCTAAAATGTTGTTTGAGGTACCTTTATTTTCTTTCTTGTGTTTTCCCTCTCGTTTCCTTAATGTTCTTATCGTTGATGGGGAAAGTTTTTACAAGATATTCTAAATATGTGTTCTCGGCTCTTTGCCCCCTCTCTTATTAGCCTATCAAACTGGTGACCCGGCCAACCCTTCAAACACTCGACTAAAATAGGAAGTTTGGAACTGCAAAAGCCGATTGAGAGTGGGGAAGACCCCATTCAGTGAGCATCCCCTCCCACCCATAGACCCTCAGTCCCTCTCTCACGTTCTCAGTCACCTCTCACGATTTTAGTCAAGAGCCACCGCCCACCAGTTCTTCGACAGCGGACAGCCACCCATGGCCACGCCACGCACTGCGCCACTGCCTACCCACGGCTCAGTCACCAGCTACAGTCCCACACTGCACTGCGCCACTGCTGCCTGCTCACGCCGCCCACTCTGCCTCAGCCCTCAAGGCCCTCCGCCCTCGCCATCATGCTCGCTCCTCAGTCCTCACAATCACAGGTCCCTTCACAAATCCCTTTCTCTCATTCTCTGATCTAGATCTAAGTACGAAAATTAAAAGTAAAAATTTTAAATTTACTGTTATATAAATTACTTGCTTACCTGAGTTGTGTCTTTATGCTGTTCTGTTTTTTTTTTATACTCCAATTTAGTGGACGGAAACGGAGCTATCCGCCGTTATAGCGTTTCGTAATGGCTGTTATTAGCCGTTACTGATGTGATTCACAACCACCGCCGCTATCGCGATATAGCGGCCACTATTGCGTTTTGCGGCCGCTATTTGAAACCCTTGAAGTATTGTTTGATAGTTTAATGATATCTGTTATTGAAAAAAATGGATACATGGATATTTATATGTTTTTTCTTTGTTTTGTTGTTCATTGATGTGTATGATTATTCTTAATGTAAGACATACGCATTAATTTGATTAGAAAATCATTCAGGAGGGGTTTCACATATGTTCTAGCGGAGGTTCATACTTTGAAATTGTCTCAATTTTGATAAGTTTGTTTTTATGCAGCAATCAAACAGAAACAGATCCGATCAGATTCAGTGATTAGTCGGTCTGTATATTATTGCTGCATAAAAACAAGTCATTAAAATTAAAATAACTTCAAACCGACTCTCTGTTGCAAATCTTATTTTCTAAGCAATCACAGTTTGTATGTCCTATATCCTAAGAATAATAACATGCATCAACTATGGTCCCAAAAAAAAAATAACATGCATCAACAAAAGAGCAAAGCAAAGAAAGAAACATGAATATTTATTTTCTTCAATAGTCAGCATCATTAAACTATCAAAGAGATTTCAATTTACCAACTCGAAAATTAGCATGTAAATTTTGAGGATTGGGCATTAAAATAAAAATAAATAAAAAAAACAAAGTATGTTGATCATTCTTGTATTAGTATCAAATTGTAATCCCATTTTGAGATATGTTTTTTCTTCATTGGATCTTTAAATATTTTTATTTTGTTGATTGTTAGATATAGATGGATGAATTAAAACTTATTCGAGTCATTCAGGCCTCTCAATGTGTGGGTTGATCATTTATTGCCTTTGAACCAATGGAATAAACCCAAGATGGTACAATGATATTAATTTATGTTGAGCCCAATGGTTACCGATGAACTTAATAAACATACACCAGGATGATGCCCTGGCTATGCAAGGGTGCTTTATCTCTTAAAAGAATCATGATAAGTAGTATTTATTAAAAATAAATTAAGATAATTATTTAAAAAATTAATTTTTAAATGAAAATGATAATATTTAATTTATCAATTTAACGTATTATTTATTTTCAAAAAATAAAATAAAATTTTAACACAAAGTTAGAAGATAAATGGATCAAAACAAAAAATAATAAATATTTAAATTTTTATTGAGTTTGATAGAAATTTGCTAGTATCAAAATAAATTCAAATTATACTAAATCTCCATCACCCCTCTTTCTTTTTACTTGTTGTAGTCTTTAAGTATTTAATACTGAAATTATCTATTTACTACTTTATTATTTCTTTCATGATTAATGAAAATTTTTTGAATTTGATTTGTAGATTTATTTTTTAGAATTTTTTTTGTGTTTATTTATGTTTAATTTTTTTTAAAAAATGATTTTTGAATTTTTTTTGTTTTATTTTGTAATTTTATCATTCTTTGAATTTTATATTATTTGTAATATTTATTAGATTTTTTTAGTTTTTGTAATTTTTAAAATTTGAGAATTATACAAATAAATTAATATTTCATTAATTAAAAACTAATAAATAAGTTAATATTTTATTAATTAAAACTAATACTTTATTGACTATTAAGTTAATAAATTAATATTTTATTAATTAAAAACTAATATTTTATTAATAAAAATTGAAACTAATAAAATATTGAAGCCTTATGCTAAGATTTTTCCTTTTCACCGTGCGTGTGTGTATATATATATATACACACACTAGAATAATGTTCCTGCGATGCAGGGATTTTTTTTTTTAAAAAAATATTATAAATAAAAGTATGATAAAAAATTAAATAAAAAAAAAGTTGAAGAACCAAAAATCGAAAAAGTGAAAAAAAAAAGAACACGTGTCAGAAGTATGTAGAATTTTTATCAATACAGAGCTCTAAACACATTTACAGAAAACTCTAAATCTATAGATAATTGAACTTTGTTTAAACTGTGAAATCAGAGCCAAACCTGCTTTGTCATCTTCAATTTGCTAGCACGTTCACTGCCAAAATTGTTGGAATCAACATCGATAGACATGTCCACTTCCCCACTTGCAGGTTTCACCCTTACCTACAAAATAAATTCACAACAAAATTGGTTCAAAAAAAGAAAAGAAAAAACAAATTAAAACAAAAAAGAAATAACGAAACCTTTTCGCAACGTTCATCTAATTCGTATGGTCGCCACTGAGCTCTTAGAGGATATTGCAAAACATATAGCTGCAATTTTACTTCAAAAAAAAAGATGAGTAAAGTTGTGAATTAAACAAAAAAAAAAGAAATAGAAAAACAATTACGTGAGTGTTGGCATCAGTTGAAGGGGTTAAGAAAACATCGATTTCGTGAACAACCATATCTTCTTCTTCTTGTTTTTCATCTGTTTTCTTCATTCATAATCTCATCTTCTTTAGCTTCCTCTTCGATCTCCATCTTCACCGCGCCATTTGAAAGCAATTGTTTGGCTTTCGGTTCAGCAACCACCGGCGGCTTTAAATCTTCTACTTCATTCTCTTTCTTCTTCGCAAACGTTTCTGGTTGTGATGGCGCTGGTGGTGGTTCGGGTTTCGCTGAGGAGTCTTGAGGCTCTTGTTTGGATGACGATTGGGGTTTTGGCTTGGAGTTTGGTTTGAGCTTAGCTGCGAATTTTGAGGATTTGGGCGCGAATCTGGTGGTTCGGGTATTGGCCTTGCTCGAACCTTCGAGCTCAGCTAGATCGCCCAAGTCCATTTTGGATGTGTTTTAAAAAAAAAAAGAACACGTGTCAGAAGTATAGACAGAAGAAGAACCAAAGACAGACAAATGAAAAAAAAAAGACATGTGTCGACCAAATGTTGACAGGAGACAAAAATATATAATTGTATAGATATGTTGGTGTGTGTGTGTGTTCTACGTAAGATAGACTCTTAAGCTGGGTTGAGCATAACTTACTCAACGTAGGCTGTCTAGTTGAATCTTTATGTTATGATTTTTTTTTCATTTTAAAAAAAAAAGTGACAGATGGCAAGTAAAAGGGGGCCTAGAGCCAAATTTATGTTAAAATTTTTTTCTTTTCACCGCAACACTTAAGCTGTGTTGAGAACAATTTAAGGTAGGCTGCCTATTGGGGCCTTTATGTTATGATTTTTCTATTTAAAAAAAAAAAGATTACAGATGGCAAGCAAAAGGGGGCTAAAACCAAAAATATATGTATAGATAGTATACATTACATGAAGCCTAAAGCCTTAAACCTTGGATTAAAAATATATGAAGACTAACATAAGAAGGGCAATAACTTTAACTGAATACTGAAAAGGGCCTTGAACCTTTGGTGGTGACATCGGTGGGCTTTGAACCTCCAAAAAGAAGGAAAGTATTCAAAGAATAAATTAATATCAAGATATTTCATAAAACAATCTGACCACATTAATAAGCAACAAATTATTATTGTTTAAAAATGCTTGCAGCTACTTATTTACGTAGGTAGAATTATATTCCTATCAAGAATCCAGTAAAAGAAATTATCATCATCAAAATTCTGGTTACATGTGCCTATCATCTACATACAACCTCACCAAGGCCTAACATCTTCACAGAAAGCGGATTAATATGTTTAAAGTTTAATTTAAATTAATATTTAGAAAATTATAAATTTGATAAAGGTATAACAAAGTTATTAAAACTATACCAAAGGCTACCAAACTTATATTCTATGCAATATTTAGATTTTAGTGGCTTTCCTACTAATAAAACTCAGGAGGATATTAAAAGATGATATTTAGCGGCGTTTCAAAAAAATACCACTAAATAATTGTTGCTAAAAGTTTAATTTCCTGTAATGTGTATTCTACCAACCAGAACTTCCATCTTCCTGTAGAAACCCAAATGAATAATCACCTAGAGAAAAAAAAGAATATTTTAAAGGTATAAGGCTACAGCTAACTCTAAAAGCGACTCCAGTGATTTGAATATGACGCTAAGTAATTTACTCATCCTCTATTACTATATTTGTTTTTGACATGTACTAAAGGTCTCTCAACAATGTTCAACAAATTGCAACTTAATGGATTAATCAAAGGTGCACAGGTAATCGAAGTAGTCTTAGAGTCACTCACCTTCTTTTTGCTGTCAACGGTCTCTTGTTTACAAACACAATTAAAGATGAAAGTGAGAAGGTAAAATTCGTGTTAAACAAGTACGAGGAAGGCTCAGGCCAAATGATAAATTCCAATAAATTTGCAATCTTTTTCAGCAGCAATGTTGGGCCAAGGCAACGAGAGGAAATGAAGAGTATTTTTGGCATTCAAGATAAAATCAACCCTAGGAAGTATCTTGGTTTGCCTACCTTGGTAGCAAGGAAAATGCATAGAACTCTTCTAAAGCTAAAGGACAGGATTAAGGCAAATATGAACGTTTGGTGCTCTAGATTGTTATCACTTGGTAGGAAGGAGATTTTTCTAAAAGCTATTATACAAGCCATCCCAACATATGCTATGGGGTGCTTCTTGCTCCCAAAGGCATTGTGCAATGAGATAGATTGAATAATGAGCAGTTATTGGTGGAAGCAGACTCAATAGTAAAGGCATTCATTGTTGAGTCAGGATATTATGTATAAAGCAAAATATGGAGGGATGGGGTTCAGAAAGATGTGGCATTTTAAACAGTCTTTATTAGCAAAGAAAGGTTGGAGATAAAAAAAAATAAAACAAGTTTGTCTCATTCTGTTATGAAGGGATATATTTTCTTAGAAGCTCGTTCATTGATGCAAAACTTGGTTAGCAAGTGTCCCACATTTAGAGAAGCGTATAGCTGTCTTGGAAAGTTTTACAATATTGAGGGATATGATGGAGGATCGAGCATGCAAATTTCATTAATAATACATACTTGTAATGTACAATAGATTGAATCCTTGACTTCATCTTCCTCATGACCTTCATTCTCAACATCTCACTTTTAATCTAGCCCTTAATTCTTTTTTTTTTATAATAAATTTCCTATTCCTTAACACCATTTTAATTAAATTGGTCCCATATAACCTCCTAAAATACTTTCATTTACATAATAAATCCATTAATTTACCGATGCATGTCAATGATATATCATCAATTTATTTTTTTTCACAACTTTAACTTACTTTCTAATTATTTTACTGCACTTGTAAGCGAATATTAAAAATTCACCGAGATCAATCCAAAATGAATTAAAATATGAGCCATATATGTTTGAAAAGATATTTAAGTTAACTTTTCAATGCAATTTGAATGACCTCAATCAGAGTTTTCTATAAAAAAGTATGCTCAACTCTTTACCAGCTCATTTCCAAACTTCTTGCATGTGATGTGAATTTAGAAATTTATTGGTATTGGTCCACAATGAATTAAAATATGAGCCTTATATGGATAGAAAGGTACTTAAGTTATCTTTCCAATGGATTTGGAATCATCTCAATTGAAGTACCCTATCAAAAATTATGTTTGACTCTTTACTAATTGCTCATTTCTGAACTTTGCATGTGACGTAAATTTAGAAATTTATTGATATTGATCCACAATGAGTTAAAATATAAGCCTTACGTGGTTAAAAAGGCATTTAATTAGCTTTCCAAAAGATTTGGAATCACCTCAATCGGAGTTTCCTACTAAAAGCCACACACAACTCTTTACCGAGAGATCGGTTGAACGAATCCCTTTCTTATGGGGTAACTTCAAAAATTCACCTATATTAATTCACAATAAAGTAGGAAGTGGTGGGGCTTTATATGGTTGGAAAGCTTTTTGAGTTAGCTTTTCAACAAATTTTACAATATGTCAATCAAATTCCTTAATCTCAAATTATAAGCAAATAAACATCAATTGGTCAATTACTTTTACTACTATTCATGGGAAATTAAAAACTTAAAATTCTCTTAGTTTTCATAATTACAAGTTCTCGTACTTCTCAAATTTAATTCATTCCTTCTATAGTTCTCATATTTCTTGATAATTCTCCATAATTACATACAAAAGTAACATCACTGTGTCATCCAACCTCGAGACCAGTATCATCATGTTAGATAACCTCAAGATCAGTATTATCGTCTAGAACAACCTCAAGATTAGCATCATCGTGTTGTTCAACTTCGAGGTCAGCATCGTTGCCTCGAACAACCTCGAGATCAACATCATTGTCATCATCACCGTCTCAGACAGCCTCGAGATCAACATCATTGTGTTGTCCACCTTCAGGATTAGCATCACTGTGTTGCCCAACCTTGAGATCAACGTCAACCTCTCGAACAACCTAGAGATTAGCATCATCGTGACGCCCAACCTTGAGATTAGCATCATTTGATCTACTCAATTGCATCTCAGCATTCTTCGCCCAAACTATGATATATACTCCCATGATAATGATAAATCCACCTAAGATTATAAATTTTGAGAAAAAACAAAACAAATAAGTATAAGATAATATTATTATTTGACCCAAAATATTGAAGGACAATTATTTATTACCTCCCTACATGTATCTCTTCTTGCAGTAAAAGAGAGCCCATAAGCATTGTAAAGATGAGTGAGAATGGTGAAAAAGCAGAAACAAAAACTGGTCTTTGTTGTTGTCTGCACCATGCGGCAAATATTGCTGACAATCCGGATGCAAGAATACCCTGTTTCATTTTATTAAATAAAATTGCTATGTCAAGAAAAGATTTTATTAGTAAAAGTGAGTACAATAATATAAACCGAATCATTAATGCCCATATTAAAAGAATAAAAAATGCACTATACACTGTGAGACAATAAAAAGCTGTAAACATCTCAATTTATTAACACCCTAATTTCATTGACCCCAATTTGAATAAAGAAAAAGCTATAACAAGATTCTAACACCCCAATTAACCACCATGCGTGTACATCTCAATTCAAGAAACACCATATTTTGCCAAAGAATCTATCAAACGATTTGTTTTCCTGTATAAATATACAAAGAATTAAGCACCAAATTCATATATGAAATATTCAATCTCACAAGAGGATAACCAAAGATTTTATTCCTAATCTCTAAAATTCTTAAATACTTCACCGCCATAATTGGGTGTTGGATTCTGCAACTAACCCCAGTTTTTTTTTCCAATCTATTTTCAGTGAAACATCAATGCCTGTTTGATGGCAGTTAATTCTGCACAGCAACACCACCAAATGGCAGTAGGTCATTCAATTCTTCATTCTCACTTAGTGAGGCATCCATAGATATTTTCATAACCAGCAACCCAAGTCATTCCAAAACTAAATCAAAATGCTACTTGGAAAAATCACAAACTAAAAGCTAGTCACCAAGCCATTTCAAAATTTGTTACTCTCAAAATCAACTTTCTACTAATCTTTGAACTCATAAATGTTGTAACAGAAATTTTAATAGTAAAACATTATAAACATTAAACCTTAAACATTATTATAGCTTTTAGGTGGTTTCTATTTGCTAATGTTGAATGTGTTTAGCTATTTATAGCTTTAAAACATTACATTGATGGGCGGTTATATGTTATAAATTAATGAACTAAATTCTTCATTATTATTATAAAGATGCTACAAAGTTGTGAAGCTATACATTGAGATGCTAAGCCTCAAACAATATACAATTCAAATCTTATACTTATATACCAATACACACACATAAACTTATTCTTGGATGAAAGAAAGGTGTTTGATCTTTAAAATCCTTTACTTTACAAGTTAGTGTAGAATTATTTTAATATATTTTACGGGGACATTTTTTTTCATTAAAGACCACTGTAACACCCCTTTAGGCACTTTATCATATGCATTCTCTAAATCTATAAAAACCATATGAATATCTTTACTTTGTATCAAGAACGCTCAACAAGTTGTCTAAGCAAGTGTATTGCTTCCATAGTTGACAAACTAGACATAAAACCAAATTTATTCTTCAATATCTCTACAGTCTTTTGTAATCTTTGTTTTATCACTCTTTCTCGTGATTTCATCATGTGACTCATTAGTTTTATACCTCGATAGTTTGAGCAACTCTAAAATCTCCATTCTTCTTATAGAAAGGTACCAACACACTCTTTCTCCATTTCTCAAGCATCTTGTTAGTGTGCCAAATCTTATTAAAAAGATTTAACAACCACCTAACTCCTACCTCTACAAAGCATTTTCACACTTCAATAGCAATGTCATCAGGCCCAATAGCTTTCACTGTCTGTATCCTCTTTAATGCCTCATTTACTTCTATCTCTTTAATTTTATGAATAAAGTATCATTTCAAATCCTCCAAAAGCACTGAGATATTTTCCAAAATTGGACTTTGCCATTATTATATATTTATTTGATATAATAAAACAACTTTTCTTTAATATCATTGTCATTAATTATAGTTCTTTGGTGCTAATCCTTGATACATTTCATGATTCTTAAGTCTTGACTCCTCAATCTTGCTTGCACCAATCTACATATCTCTTTTCCTCCCTCATTTGTATCCAACTTGTTATAAATCTCTTTTACAATCTTTGCCTTAGCTTTTGCTATCGTAATCTTTGCCTCCTTCCTAGCTAACTTGTATTGTGAAGCCCTTATTGGTGTTGTTCGTCTTCAAAGTCTTGTAACAATCTTACTTAGTCTTTAGAGCTTCCTAAAATGATTCAGTTCACCATGTTACGTCCTTTTTAATCGGTGCTCTTCCGTTTGATACTCCTAGTATCTTCTTGCCCATCTTTCAAATGTGTTTTGCCATTTTATTCCAAATTATATTTGAGTTCTCCTCTATTGTCTAATCTTTTTTTTTTTGAATCTAACTACTTTTACATATTGCATGACAATATTCTTTTAGCTTACACCATCGAATTCTTGTAGCCAATATTTTTTTAATTTTTATTTGAAGTCATATGAGACATAATGAATATAAATGCATATTAGAAAATGTAATAGTTTACTTTTGTATATTTATTCAATTTCAAATTTTTAAAAAATAAAACTTATAAATGATTACCGAATAAGTGATGGTGATGAATCTAACATCGTTTTCCAACTTCCAGATAGATTAACTCTTCTCTACAGCGATGGTGTAAATGGTGGGAGCACAGTACTGCTATTGCACATAAGCAGTAAGGCAGAAAAAACTAGGTAGCAATATGTCGTGGTCATCATCGTCTAATTAAAACAAAGCAAGAAATTAGTAGTTAATAAATTTGTTGTTGCAAAAAAACAACAATGAGTGATTGCTGACGTAAGTCGTTTGTCCTTTTCTCCACGTGTCTTCAAAAGCTTCTGTAAAATAGGGAAAGTCAAAAGAACGCAAGGGGTGGTTCCCTACGTAGGCACTCCGATGCTTAAGTCAGCAAAGTGTTCTTGGGAATATTGAAAATCAAAGCCAGAAGTAGACAAAAATTAGGAAATAAAATAATACCTGTGGCTTATTTAGAGGCGAGTAAATTACCAGTACTGCAAAGTAATTACCTAGAGGGCAATTTCATCCTTTTAGAAGAGTTTGTTCTCGGTACGTCACTAAAATGTCGTATGTCATCTAATTGTGGCGGTAGGGGTTTGTCGTGAGGCGGTAGGCTCATAGAATAGGAGGCCATACTTGAAAGTCGGTAGGCTATTACGCGTGGTGATCATCTGATGGCTGTCGCACGCTATAGGCATCATATCGCTAGTGGGAGGCATCTTCTGTGAAGGCTTCCGCGTGCCAAGTAGTATCCTCCCGCCTACTGCCACGTGGCCTAATGGCTTAACGCCACGTGGCAACCTCTGTGGTCTTTTAGGCCTTAGTAACTTTGGGCTTTCCCATCTCAAAAATGAATATTTTATTTTAATAAAATTTTATATTAAAATTCAAGTAGCATACCAGTGTGAGAAGAAAGATAGCAAAACAAAAACAACTGCCGAAAGCTAACATGATCCCGATTACTGGCCTCTGTGATTGAATTAGTGCTGCTGACTCTATATGTTGCAGTAAATCAACAGAGGTGGTCCATAGATGAATGTTCGTCCATTTTAGAAAGTAATGACCATGGCACTAGCGATGCTTATGATGGTGCCAACCAAATTCGACCTACTAGGCTAGGTGGCTAAAGTGAATGTTTCCATCCTAAAGAGACAATATATATAATATATTAAATTATAATATATTAATATATGATAAAGAGTGTCAATGTACATCTTAAAGAGACAAGTAAAAATCAGTTATTCTCTATAAAACTCTAATTATTAAAATTGTTTAAACAAGACGACACATTAAACTTTTTTAACTATTATAAAATGAGTACACATTCAAATTCATTTTTAAATTCATTCTAATATTGTCACGACCCGAAGGCCGTGATGTACACTTAACACTCAGACTTTATTTCTCATCTATCAATTTACGAACTAACTTTTTCTTTTCACTTTATGGTTTGTATTCGGTGTCAGTGTCCTCTCTCAACTACTTTCGTATTCTTCATTTGATTTACATAATGCTCTCATTTAATTCTAGACTAATAAAAGAAAAACTTCGAAAACTCCCCCTTATATAAAATCGACTTTCCCCAGCTCAATAACCTGCAAATAAGCTCAACTATATCCAGCCACATTTTACCAATCCAGAGTTTCCAGTTCAATTCATTATACGCTACACCTACTCCTATAGTCATCACATATATATGTATAGCAGTTTACAACTCAAATTCGACAAATTTTACTTCTCGGATTATCGATGACATAAGCATGGCATTTTCATAACATAAAGTCTTTACAATTTATTTTCTCGGATCGCACTCGATAACCATAGATGACTACAATAATCCAGAATGATCCTAAGTTACATCCCAAAAATATCTATAAACATGTACTGCGCAATTTAAAATGTCATACATGGATGCCATCATAATCCTTTTTCATACCTCAAGAGCAACAAAAACAGCACTCAGAGGACTCAAGCTAGTATCGCTACTTTAGGTCGTCCTCGAGGCCTTGCTCCAAAAACTCCAAGCGAGAGTCTTAACTCGTATGATCTGCGATGTTATTAATAAGGGGTGAGCAAAACCACGGCTCAGTAAGTAGCTTAAGTAAACAGATACTAGGCTCATGTCGATCTATATGCACATAATTGCATGGTAGCAGATGACATAATATATATATGCATGACATTGTATTTTATGCACTAGTGTACTCACATGAAACCTCAAATACTGAAAACATTACAATCACAAACAGATTTCGGTTACACTTACTTCGAGCAGAGAATGATACTAAAACTGATGATCAATCACTGTAGGCACAAGGCCTTAAAGTACTGAAAACTCATGCAGCTATCAAAATAGAATTCTGATGGATTCTCTTTAAATCGATGACTTTACAGAAAACTGATAATTTATCAAATTAGGCATAAAGCCTTAAAGTGCTGAAAACAAATACGAATAGAGTTTAGGCATGAATCCCTGAAAACTGAAACTGATACTGATATCCATCTTAGCTAGTGATGGAGTAGGTGTCGCAAGCAACACAATGACTATGGCCATAGACTATGCTCCAGTCTCGCTGATCAGTCGAGAGCTGGAACTTGCCTGTTAAATTCTCAGACAAGCCTGATAATGCCTAGAGCTCGAGGCTCGTAAGGCGCAGATACTGATACTGATTGTCTAGAGCATAAAGCTCAATAGACGGGTAATAGAACCTAGAGCAAAGCTCAATAGGCTCAAGTGACCCGAAGGTCAATGGATTTGCCCGCACTCAAAAACATATCGGAAAACAGTTCTTTCGTGTAACTCTTCACTTTCATAATTTCAAAATGCTGACAAGAAACATATCGAGCTTTAACTATACAATATTTAGGTTTTATTTCAAAGTTAGCTCAAACCAGAAAAGTCTTCTGAGTTAAATAGCATACAAATCGTTATACATAGAAAGAATTCATGCATAAGATAGCTTGCATTAAAACATATTAAGTGTAAATGCATGTACGCATTCGTAAAAGTCTCTTGGTGTACAATGCATTGCTACTACGTGTAGTCTCTTATGCACTATGCATACATGTACTTCTAGCACAACAATAATTTCGTATTAAGGTCTCAGAACTAACGTTTTTCATGTTATTTAACAAGTGACTTGACCGGCGACAACATACAACATAGAAAATGATATTTAAAATTCTAGTCAAAGGAGCATTCTTTTCCAATTTATACATTAAGTCCTTTACATCTTACCTTAGTAGCTCGGTCAACGATGTTTCGTCCCTTAATTCATAAATTAACTAAATCGATAAAGGGATTTAATTGTTCCTACGAGATGGTACTAGTAAAGCTTACTTAACCCACTTACATATGTCCTTAGCTAATATCCTCTTCGAGCCTCCGATAATATCTACTCTTCCGCTCCAATTAAAGTCACTACAAGCATTTCAATGTCGTCTCAATTATATATTCATACATGACCAATACCATACTTATATCGAACAAACTAAATCAACGCATCATTATTCAAGTTTCACCGTTATAGTCAAGCTTAATTCCTATAAATCCTTAAATTGATGCTTATTGTTTACCTTCAAAAGAAATTCCCTAGTCGATCTTCGTGTAGTTCCTTCCTCTTGATATTTCCGAATCAAATCCTACACCGAGGTTCAGAATTAAATCTTCATTGTCATGCTAATAACATCCATGCGTAGATGTAGATGTATATGTATATGTATATGTATATATATACATATCTATTTAAACTCATAGACATATTTAACTATATGGTTATATTTTCTTTTTAGCACCAAGTCTCTAGAGTATGTACATATATATACACACTCACACACATGTATACATCTCTATTTGTCCATGGTTTGTATCTATACGAATGTAGGTATTAATCAAAAATCATATATCGTTGCATAAACGAAGTTACATTTCTGAAAAACTTAATTTTTACCTCTAAAATAGCTTAACCGAGCCTCCTTGAACCTAGGTTACTACTGTCCTGCACAACCCAAGGCTACCTTGTCTTCACTTACTTCAGTCGAGCTAGACAGCTCTAAGGGCTTTCGATCCAGCTTGGTTCTTCCTCCCTTCAAACCCTCAACGAGTTCTCATACAGACTTGCTACAAATCCCAATTTCCAGCCATTAGTTAACCTCTGTTTAGACACCAACAAGTTTAGCTTAAACCCCCCACAAACAGCTGAACAATGCAGAACATTTTCCTAATATAGTTCTAGCATTTAAACACCACTCAAGTCAGTTTTTATTTACCTTGTTACTGCCTTAGAAGCTGTTTTGTTTTGAGTAGCAGAAAGTGCCATTGGTCAGTTCGGTTGGCTCATGTTTCTTGCCTTCTTTACAGCCAAATCAATCCCAAGTTGCAGCCGGTTCGTGAGCCACCAATGACCTCTTCCACAACCTCCCAACCGATCCAAATGCAGCCACAGATCAGCTCTCCTTCACGCATCCAACAGGTTCTTCGAACCCCCTTCCTTTTTCCCACGCAAGTAGCTGCAGTTTTGGGTCTTCTTCTTCTTCTGTTTCCTCTCGGCACTTCCAGCCCCAACTGAACCACACCACTCTTTTTCCTTCCGTTTTCCCCGGGTTCTCTTCCTTTCTATTCTCTTTTCCTGGTCTCTCTCTTTCCCTCTTCTTTCTCGTTCGAAACCCTTACTGTAGCTTTCTCCTTTTCCTTTTGTTTTTCCCTTTTTTCCTTCTGCCTTTCTTGCCGAGCCCCCCTCCTTTTCTTTCCTCTTCTCTTCTCTCTTTTCTTCCTTTCCTTTCTCGGTCGAGATCTCCCTTTCTCTTCTTTCCTTTCTTTCCTTCTTTTCCTTCTCCTTTTTAATCGGGTTTCTTTTCCTGTTTTGGCGTTTGGCAGAAGCAAAGCCTCTGCCTTTTTCTTTTTGTTCAGACCTGCTCCCACTAACCTGCTCCCACGATAGTGGGAGCAGGTCACGGTTTTTTTTTTTTATATATATATCCTATTCAATATATATATATACATGTACTTTTAATGTATCTATAAATATTAATATATTTTTATCATTTCATGTATATATATATACGTCTATATTTTTCGTACATCTTGCTATATTTTATGCATTTCATTAGTATTATATCTTATATTATTAAATCACATTTCCCATTCTAGTTTATGTGTATATACATATATTTTTCTTATATTGTATATTCATTTGTTTCATATATATACATATATCAATAATGTCCTTAATTTAAATTTATTTTCTTCATTTAATTAACGCATGTCTTGAAATTAATTATATATTTCTAATTTATGCTAACACTCATTATTTATTAGTAATCGCTCCTAAGTAAAATATTTGTCTCCATCACCAAAAGAAATTAAAAGTACAACTAAATTTCAATACTATACTCATGTGATACTTATTTATTTTACAAAAATTAGTACAATTTGCAGTCTTCACAACCTCCCCACCTTAGGAAATTTGGTCCTCCAAATTTTTCATGTCCATCTGAAAAAGGTGAGGATACTTCTCCTTCATCAAACTCTCTAACTCCCACGTAGCTTCTTCTGAAGAGTGATGCTGCCAAAGTACTTTCACTAGAGGAATCGTTTTCGACCTCAATACCTTATCTTTCCTATCCAAGATACGAATAGGTCTCTCAACATAGCTCAAGTCCTCCCTAATCTCTAAAGGTTCATACTCAATGATATGGGAGGGGTTCGGATGATACTTTCTGAGCATCGACACATGGAAGACGTTATGCACGTTTGCCAGCTCTGGCGGTAATGCTAGTCGGTATGCCACGTCACCAATTCTCTCTAGTATCTCAAACGGACCGATATATCGGGAGCTCAACTTCCCTTTCTTACCAAATCTCATTATACCTTTAGATGGAGAGATCTTCAAGAATACTTTATCCCCAACTTGAAATTCTAAAGGCCTTCTCCGACTATCCGCATAGCTCTTCTGTCTACTTTGAGCTGTCCTCAACCTATCACATATCAATTTCACGTCTTCAGAAGCTTTTTCTACCAATTCCGGAGTAAATATCTTTCTTTCACCTACCTCTTCCCAGCCAATAGGGGATCTACACTTCCGTCCATACAATGCCTCGTAAGGTGCCATCCCAATGCTAGAGTGAAAGGTATTATTATACGCAAATTCAGCTAGTGCCAGATGATCATCCCACGAGCCTTGAAAATCTATGACACAAGCCCTCAACATGTCCTCAAGAGTCTGTATTGTCCTCTCTGACTGCCCATCGGTTTGAGGATGGAAGGCTGTGCTAAAGCTCAGTTTAGTTCCCAAAGCATCTTGGAAGTGTCCCTAGAAACGGGAAGTAAACCGAGAATCTCTATCCGAAACTATGCTCACTGGGACTCCATGTAACCTCACTACTTCTTTTACATACATATTTGCTAAGGCACTAAGTGAATCGGTAGCCTTCATAGCTAGGAAGTGAGCGGACTTTGTCAATCGATCGACTATCACCCAAATGGCATCATGATTCCTACGAGTCCTCGGGAGTCCCATGATAAAGTCCATAGTCACATGCTCCCATTTCCATGTAGGTATAGACAAAGGTTTCAGTAAGCCCGCTGGTCTCTGGTGTTCAATCTTGACCTTTTGGCACACTAAGCATTTGGACACAAAGGTCGCTATATCTTTCTTCATACCAGCCCACCAATACACCTTACGTAAGTTTTGATACATCTTTGTATTACCTGGATGCATCGTGTATTTGGAGCTGTGTGCCTCTTCCATAATTTGTCTCTTCAAGGCCTCACTATCTGGAATACAAATTCTGCCCTTATATCTCAACAGTCCATCATCTCCGATCTCGAAATCTGAGCCCTGATCCGGTTGTATATTACTAGTAGTCTCCACAAGTCGAGGATCTTCTTTCTGAGCTTGTCTGATCTGATCAATAATACTAGGCTCTATCCTCAAGCTAGCCATTAAACATTCACCTTCTCGCTCTAGGTTCAGATTCAATTCTGAAAATTTCTCCATCAAATCCCACTCTTTGACCATCATGTAGCTGATCAAACCCATGCTCTTCCTACTCAATGCATCAGCAACTCGGTTTGCTTTACCCGGATGGTAGAGAATCTCGCAGTCATAATCCTTCAATAGCTCCATCCATCGTCTCTGTCTCATGTTTAGCTCTTTCTGCGAGAATAAATATTTTAAACTCTTGTGATCTGTGTAAATCTGAAATCGTTCACCATACAAGTAGTGGCGCCATATCTTTAGCGCAAACACTACCGCTGCCAACTCTAGGTCATGTGTGGGATAGTTCCTCTCATGGTCCTTCAATTGTCTCGAACCATAAGCCACTACTTTACTATTCTGCATCAATACACACCCTAGACCTTGTAGAGAGGCATCACTATACACTGCAAATCCCTCGGATCCACTCGGAATTGTCAGAATAGGAGCTGTAGTCAATCGCTGCTTCAATTCTAGAAAGCTGCGCTCACATGCATCATTCCACTCAAACTTGACATTCTTGCGTGTGAGTCGGGTTAGAGGAGCAGCCAACTTAGAAAATCCTTCTACAAATCTCCTATAGTATCCCGCAAGTCCTAAAAAGCTGCGAATTTCGGTTACTGTCTTAGGCCTCTCCCAATTAATTACAGCCTCTATCTTAACTGGATCAACCGACACACCATCCTTTGACACTACATGCCTCAGAAAACTGATTTGCTCTAACCAAAATTCACACTTACTGAGCTTGGCATAGAGCTCTTTCTCTCGAAGAGTCTGAAGCACAATATGTAGGTGGTGTTCATGCTCTTCTCGAGATCGAGAATATACTAGTATGTCATCGATGAAAACAATGACGAACTTGTCTAAGTAGGGCTTAAACACTTCATTCATCAGTCCCATGAACGCTGCAGGGGCGTTTGTTAAACCAAATGGCATGACCAAGAACTCATAGTGGCCATAACGAGTCCTGAAGGCTGTTTTCGATACATCTTCCTTTCTGATTCTTAGCTGATGGTACCCAGACCTCAAATCAATCTTGGAAAATATCTGAGCACCCTTCAACTGATCCAACAAGTCGTCAATTCTAGGCAGTGGATACTTATTCTTCACCGTCACTTGATTCAACTGCCTATAGTCTATACACAGCCTCAAACTACCATCCTTCTTTTTCACAAATAACACTGGAGCCCCCCAGGGAGACACACTTGGTCTTATAAAACCTTTATCTAGCAGCTCTTGCAACTGCTTTTTCAGTTCTTCTAACTCAACCAAGGCCATTCGGTATGGAGGCTTTGATACCGGTTGAGTGCCTGGGAGTAGCTCTATAGCGAACTCCGTCTCCCTTTCCGGAGGTAGCCCTGGTAGCTTATCCGGAAAAACATCGGAGAACTCCTTGACAATTGGAATGTCGAACAGTTCCGGATGGCTCCTTTCGGCATCCTCGACAAATGCGAGATAGCCTTCATAAACAATTAATCTCATATTAGTGAGACATCAACAAAATTAAAATCATTCTATTTATCATTCCCAAAGCGTAGTACAAGCTTTTCAGGTAGGGAGAGAGTTACAATCTTCCTATAGCAATCTACACTAGCACGATGGTTGGTTAACCAATCCATGCCTAGTATTACATCAAAGTCATACATATTCAATAAGATCAAATCTACTGTTAAGTACTCATCTCCCACCTTAACCTTACACTGACGATAGACATATTCAGTTGTTTGAGATTCCCTAAAAGGAGTAGTAATATGTAACAGATGGCCTAGAGGTTCTGACTCTATATGCAATCTACTAGCAAATGCAGGTGAGATGAATGAGTGAGTTGCACCTGAATCTATAAGTACAATAGCTTCCAAGTCACAGATAGTGAGCTTACCCCTGATAACTGAGCCGGAAGCATCAGCTGCCTCCTGATCGAGTGCAAATACTCTACCTTGCACCATTGGCCCCTTGCCCTTATCTTGGGCCTTCTTCTGTTGCGGCACGTTTTGTTTCTCAACTTGCCTCTCTGTGGCCTTAAGCAAAGGACAATCTCTGATCATGTGACCTGTCTTGCCACACCTGAAACAAGCCCCAGTAAGTCTATGACAAGGTCGAGCACCATGCTTGTGGCCGCAAATAGTACAAGGCTGAGATGTAGGAGTAGCACTAGGGACGATGGTCAAGGCTCTGTTAGGAGGAGTAGTAGTAGCTGTAGGCCTAGTAGCCTGTGATCGAGGCGCAACAAACCTCTGCCTCTTATTTTGTCCCTGTGATCTACTCGGCTCAAACCTCCTCTTCTCATTTCTCCTATCTATGAATGGTTTAGCTCTAGGAGGTTTCCTTGTCCCATACTCAGCTTGAGTAATCTCCAATTCTTGCTCAACAGTCTGAGCCTTTCTAACCACTGCCTCATACTCTGTGAGCTCAAATGGAGTGACTCGGCTTCGGATGATAGGTCTCAATCCCGAAGCAAATCTCTCTGCCTTCTTTTCATCATTAGCAGCATAATCTGTATCATACTTAACCAAGACAGTGAAACGGGTCTCGTACTCATCAACCCTCATCAATCCTTGAGTAAGTTCCATAAATTCCTTCTTCTTTTGTCTCCTGGCAGCTTTGGAGATATAGTGGTTCATGAAAGCCTCTACAAGTCTCTCCCATGTAATGACCGGATCCTTGGCCAATAAGAATGTCTCATGGGTCTTCCACCACTTCTGTGCATCACCCCTCATCATATACACAGCTAAGGAAACCCTTTCAGTAGTACTGCAACCCATATACTTGAAAAGGAACTCCATCTCCTCTATCCATTCCTCAGCCTTCGCCGGATCCTTCTCCCCCTTAAACTGTGATGGGTTCATCTTCTGGAATTGTCGGAGGAGTGTCATGTTTCTATCCACCGGATTCCCAGCCTCAGGTACGGCTGGTGAAGGCACAGCTGGCAAAGGTGCGACCTGTGGCACCACCGGAGGTGGCGGAGGTGGTGCCTGTTGCGGTGGTGGTGGAGGCTGTGGCATAGCAGGTGCAGTAGGGGGTGGCACAGGAGGTGTAGGAGATGGTGGTGTAGCCTGTTGTGTACCAGCTTGGTTGGCCACCAATTGTTGTAATAGGGCCGTCATGGTCTCATGACTTTGTTCTATTCTAGCCATCCTTGCCTCAATACTATCTGGTGGTGGAGGTGTGGGGTGTGAGGATGATGGAGGTGCAGTGGATGGGGTCGAACGTGTAATCGGAAACCTTCGAGCCAACCCCCTAGGTCTGCCTCCAATTCTCCTCATTGTATTTCGATTAACAGAAATACCTATACCAAGAGCAGATCAATCTTAGTATAAGTTAGTAACAGTGGTTACATGCAGACATTACACAGTACATGGGATGTAACACTAATAACGACCTCTATGACACTGACACGTACTAGACAAACCGGGCTCTGATACCATTTAATCTGTCACGACCCGAAGGCCGTGATGTACACTTAACACTCAGACTTTATTTCCCATCTATCAATTTACGAACTAACTTTTTCTTTTCACTTTATTGTTTGTATTCGGTGTCAGTGTCCTCTCTCAACTACTTTCGTATTCTTCATTTGATTTACATAATGCTCTCATTTAATTCTAGACTAATAAAAGAAAAACGTCGAAAACTCCCCCTTATATAAAATCGACTTTCCCCAGCTCAATAACCTGCAAATAAGCTCAACTATATCCAGCCGCATTTTACCAATCCAGAGTTTCCAGTTCAATTCATTATACGCTACACCTACTCCTATAGTCATCACATATATATGTATAGCAATTTACAACTCAAATTCGACAAATTTTACTTCTCGGATCATCGACGACATAAGCATGGCATTTTCATAACATAAAGTCTTTACAATTTATTTTCTCGGATCGCACTCGATAACCATAGATGACTACAATAATCCAGAACGATCCTAAGTTACATCCCAAAAATATCTATAAACATGTACTGCGCAATTTAAAATGTCATACATGGATGCCATCATAATCCTTTTTCATACCTCAAGAGCAACAAAAACAGCACTCAGAGGACTCAAGCTAGTATCGCTACTTTAGGTCGTCCTCGAGGCCTTGCTCCAAAAACTCCAAGCGAGAGTCTTAACTCATATGATCTGCGATGTTATTAATAAGGGGTGAGCAAAACCACGGCTCAGTAAGTAGCTTAAGTAAACAGATACTAGGCTCATGTCGATCTATATGCACATAATTGCATGGTAGCAGATGACATAATATATATATGCATGACATTGTATTTTATGCACTAGTGTACTCACATGAAACCTCAAATACTGAAAACATTACAATCACAAACAGATTTTGGTTACACTTACTTCGAGCAGAGAATGATACTAAAACTGATGATCAATCACTGTAGGCACAAGGCCTTAAAGTACTGAAAACTCATGCAGCTATCAAAATAGAATTCTGATGGATTCTCTTTAAATCGATGACTTTACAGAAAACTGATAATTTATCAAATTAGGCATAAAGCCTTAAAGTGCTGAAAACAAATACGAATAGAGTTTAGGCATGAATCCCTGAAAACTGAAACTGATACTGATATCCATCTTAGCTAGTGATGGAGTAGGTGTCGCAAGCAACACAATGACTATGGCCATAGACTATGCTCCAGTCTCGCCGATCAGTCGAGAGCTGGAACTTGCCTGTTAAATTCTCAGACAAGCCTGATAATGCCTAGAGCTCGAGGCTCGTAAGGCGCAGATACTGATACTGATTGTCTAGAGCACAAAGCTCAATAGACGGGTAATAGAACCTAGAGCAAAGCTCAATAGGCTCAAGTGACCCGAAGGTCAATGGATTTGCCCGCATTCAAAAACATATCGGAAAACAGTTCTTTCGTGTAACTCTTCACTTTCATAATTTCAAAATGCTGACAAGAAACATATCGAGCTTTAACTATACAATATTTAGGTTTTATTTCAAAGTTAGCTCAAACCAGAAAAGTCTTCTGAGTTAAATAGCATACAAATCGTTATACATAGAAAGAATTCATGCATAAGATAGCTTGCATTAAAACATATTAAGTGTAAATGCATGTACGCATTCGTAAAAGTCTCTTGGTGTACAATGCATTGCTACTACGTGTAGTCTCTTATGCACTATGCATACATGTACTTCTAGCACAACAATAATTTCGTATTAAGGTCTCAGAACTAACGTTTTTCATGTTATTTAACAAGTGACTTGACCGGCTACAACATACAACATAGAAAATGATATTTAAAATTCCAGTCAAAGGAGCATTCTTTTCCAATTTATACATTAAGTCCTTTACATCTTACCTTAGTAGCTCGGTCAACGATGTTTCGTCCCTTAATTCATAAATTAACTAAATCGATAAAGGGATTTAATTGTTCCTACGAGATGGTACTAGTAAAGCTTAATTAACCCACTTACATATGTCCTTAGCTAATATCCTCTTCGAGCCTTCGATAATATCTACTCTTTCGCTCCAATTAAAGTCACTACAAGCATTTCAATGTCGTCTCAATTATATATTCATACATGACCAATACCATACTTATATCGAACAAACTAAATCAACGCATCATTATTCAAGTTTCACCGTTATAGTCAAGCTTAATTCCTATAAATCCTTAAATTGATGCTTATTGTTTACCTTCAAAAGAAATTCCCTAGTCGATCTTCGTGTAGTTCCTTCCTCTTGATATTTCCGAATCAAATCCTACACCGAGGTTCAGAATTAAATCTTCATTGTCATGCTAATAACATCCATGCGTAGATGTAGATGTATATGTATATGTATATGTATATATATATATATATATACATATCTATTTAAACTCATAGACATATTTAACTATATGGTTATATTTTCTTTTTAGCACCAAGTCTCTAGAGTATGTACATATATATACATATACATATATATACACACTCACACACATGTATACATCTCTGTTTGTCCATGGTTTGTATCTATACGAATGTAGGTATTAATCAAAAATCATATATCGTTGCATAAACGAAGTTACATTTCTGAAAAACTTAATTTTTACCTCTAAAATAGCTTAACCGAGCCTCCTTGAACCTAGGTTACTGCTGTCCTGCACAACCCAAGGCTGCCTTGTCTTCACTTACTTCAGTCGAGCTAGACAGCTCTAAGGGCTTTCGATCCAGCTTGGTTCTTCCTCCCTTCAAACCCTCAACGAGTTCTCATACAGACTTGCTACAAATCCCAATTTCCAGCCATTAGTTAACCTCTGTTTAGACACCAACAAGTTCAGCTTAAACCCCCCACAAACAGCTAAACAATGCAGAACATTTTCCTAATATAGTTCTAGCATTTAAACACCACTCAAGTCAGTTTTTATTTACCTTGTTACTGCCTTAGAAGCTGTTCTGTTTTGAGTAGCAGAAAATGCCATTGGTCAGTTCGGTTGGCTCATGTTTCTTGCCTTCTTTACAGCCAAATCAATCCCAAGTTGCAGCCGGTTCGTGAGCCACCAATGACCTCTTCCACAGCCTCCCAACCGATCCAAATGCAGCCACAGATCAGCTCTCCTTCACGCATCCAACAGGTTCTTCGAAACCCCTTCCTTTTTCCCACGCAAGTAGCTGCAGTTTTGGGTCTTCTTCTTCTTCTGTTTCCTCTCGGCACTTCCAGCCCCAACTGAACCACACCACTCTTTTTCCTTCCGTTTTCCCCGGGTTCTCTTCCTTTCTATTCTCTTTTCCTGGTCTCTCTCTTTCCCTCTTCTTTCTCGTTCGAAACCCTTACTGTAGCTTTCTCCTTTTCCTTTTGTTTTTCCCTTTTTTCCTTCTGCCTTTCTTGCTGAGCCCCCCTCCTTTTCTTTCCTCTTCTCTTCTCTCTTTTCTTCCTTTCCTTTCTCGGTCGAGATCTCCCTTTCTCTTCTTTCCTTTCTTTCCTTCTTTTCCTTCTCCTTTTTAATCGGGTTTCTTTTCCTGTTTTGGCGTTTGGCAGAAGCAAAGCCTCTGCCTTTTTCTTTTTGTTCAAACCTGCTCCCACTAACCTGCTCCCACGATAGTGGGAGCAGGTCACGGTTTTTTTTTTTATATATATATCCTATTCAATATATATATATACATGTACTTTTAATGTATCTATAAATATTAATATATTTTTATCATTTCATGTATATATATATACGTCTATATTTTTCGTACATCTTGCTATATTTTATGCATTTCATTAGTATTATATCTTATATTATTAAATCACATTTCCCATTCTAGTTTATGTGTATATACATATATTTTTCTTATATTGTATATTCATTTGTTTCATATATATACATATATCAATAATGTCCTTAATTTAAATTTATTTTCTTCATTTAATTAACGCATGTCTTGAAATTAATTATATATTTCTAATTTATGCTAACACTCATTATTTATTAGTAATCGCTCCTAAGTAAATTATTTGTCTCCATCACCAAAAGAAATTAAAAGTACAACTAAATTTCAATACTATACTCATGTGATACTTATTTATTTTACAAAAATTAGTACAATTTGCAGTCTTCACAAATATATGGCTTTTTATGATTATTCCCAGAATTATATTGAATTGAGTCATATCAATTTCAAAATCATTGTACATTTCTGCTTGTATAGCCAATATTTTTTTAATTTAATACAATCTTTTGTTTTCTTTTTGAAAGGAGAAACAGTAAACCATAGCACAACAAGCAAATTAGTAATGGTGTTTTTCACAATCTTGCAGGGGCGGACTTTGATGACATTTGCCCCTTTTTTGTGTGTTTTCCCTTGTTTTGCAAAGACTGTTTTGCATCTGTAACCAAAAATAGACAATAAGAAAACTCTTTCGCATTTGTTAAAAACTCTTGTTCCGTTGCTTAAATTAACTATTACAATCTACAAAAAACTGTATGTCAAAATAGAGTTAAATGAAAGAACCAAACTTGCAAGGTAATGAGATAATTTGAAGTCTTAAAATCTGATAGTTCAAATATCAGAATGTAGCAGATGATACTTTCATTTGGCAAATATACCAGCTTAGAAAATCAAGAATATTCTTTTTTTTGAATGAAATTCGCTTAAAAATCGGATTAGGTTCAGTCGTTCCAAAAATTATTCTATGTTTTATCTTTTTAATTATAAGAATAAAACTAAAGAAAAGATTTGAATGAAGAAGATGATGATTTGGCTTAAATTAACTTATATAGAGAAATAAGTTTAAAGCTACGCATATTAAAGAATAAAAATTTTAAAATATCTCTCTATGAGAAAAAACTCATTTTTATTGAAATAGAATCCCTCGTCCAAACACATCCTTGAGCTTTGCACATCACATTATTGATAATTATTATAATAAATTCATGTATTAACAGTTTTACATACCTAAATACCAATGCCAGTATGTAAGTGATCCCAGGGGACAAATTTGAAATAGCGGCTACGTACGTCGTAGAAGTAGAAGCGAAGCTCCCTGCATACATATTCTGCCCTATAGCTCCCCTAGATTCCATGACATAAAATTCAAATTAAACAATATATAATTAGGTTTTAAATAAAAAACAAATTAAAAAAAATTAAAGCACATACCCAAAATGCCAGCCATGATATCCAAAATGGCTATCCTCCATGTGAAAGAGTCTTCTACCTGTGTAGATTTTTTTTAAACGTAAAAATATAAGAATGACCAAAAATCACAATTTAAGTAAGAGACCAAATTCATATCGCGATCAAATAGTCTACAAATCAACATATTGTTTATCTCATCTTTAAAATAAATAATATAGAAATTTAGTTATTAAGAAGTATACTTGTCTAATATCAACGCAAAAGGAAGTATAAATATTGTTGCAATAAAGAATTGGTATACCACTAGAACTTGTAAGCTAAACCCAATGTTGTAAGCCATTTCATACAGGATATTAACCCCAGCATCAATGGCTTGGGCTAATATCATGGCAAAAATCCAAATGCGCTTCATGGTAAGTGCGGATTAAAGTCATAAGAGCATTAGTCTTAAATGATTTATAATTTAGCCGATATCTATGATTTATATCTGCTAAATTCTGATATTTGAACTATCAAATTTTAAGACTTCAAATTGTCTCATTACCTTGCAAGTTTGGTTCTTTCGTTTAACTTTGTTTTAACATACAGTTTTTTGTAGATGGTAATAATTAATTTAAGCAATGAGAGAAGAGTTTTAACAAATGCATAAGAGCTTTCTTATTTTCTTTTTTTGGTTATAGATGCAAAACAGCTTTTGCAAAACAAGGAAAAACATACAAAAAAAAAGGGGCAAATGTCACCAAAGTCCACCCTTGCAAGATTGTGAAAAACACCATTACTAATTTGCTTGTTGTGCTATGGTTTACTGTTTCTCCTTTAAAAAAAAAGCAAAAGATTGTATTAAATTCTAAAAGTATTAGCTATATAAGCAGAAATGTTCAAAGGTTTCGAAATTGATATGATTCAATTTAATATAATTCTGGGAATAATCATAAAAAACCACATATTAGAATAAATTTAAAAAAGAATTTGAATGTGTACTCATTTTATAATAGTTAAAAAAGTTTAATATGCATTGTCTTATTTAAACAATTTTAATAATTAGTTTTATGGAGAATAACTGATTTTTACTTGTCTCTTTAGGATGTAGATTGGCGCTCTTTATCATATATTAATATATTATAATTTAATATATTAATATTTTATATATATATTGTCTCTTTAGGATGGAAACATTCACTTTAGCCACCTGGCTTGGTAGGGCGAATTTGGTTTGCACCATCATAAGCATTGCTGGTGCCATGGTCATTACTTTCTACAATGGATCGAACATCCATCTATGGACCACCTCCATTGATTTACTGTAACATATAGAGTCAGCAACACTAATTTAATCACAGAGGCCAGTAATTGGGATCATGTTAACTTTCGGCAGCTATTTTTGTTTTGCCATCTTTCTTCTCACACTGGTATGCTACTTGAATTTTAATATAAAATTTTATTAAAATAAAATATTCATTTATTAATTACTAATTTCTTGCTTTGTTTTAATTAGACGATGATGACCACGACATATTCCTACCTAGTTTTTTTTGCCTTATTGCTTACGTGCAGTAACAGCACTGTGCTCTCCACAATTTACACCATCGCTGTGGGGAAGAGTTGGTTTGTCTGGAAGTTGGAAAACGATGTTAGATTCATCGCCATCACTTATTCGGTAGTCATTTAAAAGTTTTGTTTTTTAAAAATTTAAAATTGAGTAAATATACAAAAGTAAATTATTACATTTTCTAATATGCATTTATATTAATTAAATCTCTCATATGACTTCAAATAAAAATTAAAAAAATATTGGCTACAAGAATTTGATGTTGGAAGCTAAAAGAATATTGTCATGCAATATGTAAAAGTAGTTAAATTCAAAAAGAAGATTAGACAATAGAGGAGAACCCAAATATAATTTGAAATAAGATGGCAAAACACATTCGAGAGATGGGCAAGAAGATACTAGGAGTATCAAACGGAAGAGCACTGATTAGAAAGGACGCAACATGGTGAACTAAACTATTTTAGGAAGCTCTAAAGACTAAGTGAGATTGTTACAAGACTCTGAAGACGAACAACACCAATGAGGGCTTCACAATACAAGTTAGCTAAGGAGGCAAAGATTACGGTAGTAGAAGTTAAGGCAAAGGTTGTGAAAGAGATTTATAACAAGTTGGATACAAATGAGAGAGGAAAAGAGATATTTAGATTGGCATAAGCAAGATTGAGGAGGAGTCGAGACCCAAGAATCATGAAATATATCAAGGATGAGCACCAAAGAACTATAATTAATGACAATGATATTAAAGAAAAGTGTGTTATTATATCAACAAATTATATAATAATGGCAAAGTCAAATTTTAGAAAATATCTTAGTACTTTTGGAGGATTTGAACTGATACTTTATATGTAAAATTAAAGAGATAGAAGTAAATGAGGCATTAAAGAGGATGGAGATAGTGAAAGCTATTGGGCCTGATGACATTTCTATTGAAGTGTGGAAATGCTTTAGAGAGGTAGGAGTTAGATAGTTGGTAAATTTTTTTAATAAGATTTGGCACACTAACAAGATTCTTGAGAAATAGAGAAAGAGTGTGTTGGTACCTCTCTATAAGAAAAATGGAGATATTTAGAGTTACTGAAACTATCAAGACATAAAACTAATGAGTCACATGATGAAATCATGAGAAAGAGTGATAAAACCAAGATTAAAGAAGACTGTAGAGATATCGAAGAATAAATTTGGTTTTATGTCTAGTTTGTTAACTATGGAAGCAATACACTTTCTTAGACAATTTGTTGAGCGTTCTTGATACAAAGTAAAGATATTTATATGGTTTTTATAGACTTAAAGAATGCATATGATAAAGTGCATAAGGAGGTATTACAGTAGTCTTTAATGAAAAAAAGAGTCCCTGTAAAATATATTAAAATAATTCTGCACTAACTTTTAAAGTAAAGAATTTTAAAGATCAAACACCTTTCTTTCATCCAAGAATAAATTTATGTGTGTATTGGTATATAAGTATAAAATTTGAATTGTATATTATTTGTGGCTTAGCATCTTAATGTATAGGCTTCACAACTTTGAAACATCTTTGTAATAATAATTAAGAATTTATTTCATTAATTTATAACATATACCCGCCCATCAATGTAATGTTTTAAAGCTATAAATGACTGAACACATTCAACATTATCAAATAGAAACCGCCTAAAAGCTATAATAAGGTTTAATGTTTGTAATGTTTTACTATTAAAATTTCTGTTACAACATTTATGAGTTCAAAGATTAGTAGAAAGTTGATTTTGAGAGTAACAAATTTTGAAGTGGCTTGGTGACTAGCTTTTAGTTTGTGATTTGTCTAAGTAGCATTTTGGTTTAGTTTTGGAATAACTTGGGTTGCTGGTTATGAAAATATCTATGGATGCTTCACTAAGTGACAATGAAAAATTGAATGACCTACTGCCTTTTGGTGGTGTTGCTGTGCAGAATTAATTTCCATCAAACAGGTATTGATGTTTCACTGAAGACAGATTGGAAAAAAAATTGGGGTTAGTTGTGGAATCCAACACTCCATTGTGGCGGTGAAATATTTAAGAATTTTAGAGATCAGTAATATAATCTTTGGTTATCCTCTTGTGAGATCGAATATTTCATATATGAATTTGGTGCTTAATTCTTTGTACATTCATACAGGAAAACAAATCGTTTGATAGATTCTTTGGCAAAATATGGTGTTTCTTGAATTGAGATGTACACGCATGGTGGTTAATTAGGGTGTTGGAATCTTATTATAGCTCTTTCTTTATTCAAATTGGGGTCAATGAAATTAGAGTGTTGATAAACTGAGATGTTTATAGCTTTTTTTTGTCTCACAGTCTATAGTGCATTTTTTATTCTTTTAATATGGGCATTAATGATTCGGTTTATATTATTGTACTCACTTTTCTTAATAAAATCTTTTCTTGAGATAGCAATTTCATTTAATAAAATGAAACAGGGTATTCTTGCATCTGGATTGTCAACAATATTTGCTGCATGGGGCACACAACAACAAGTACTAGCTTTTATGCTTCTTCACCGTTCTCTCTCATCTTTACAACGCTTATGAACTCTCTTTTATTGCAAGAGGAGATACATGTGGGTAGGTAATAAATAATTGTCCCTCAATATTTTGGGTCAAATAACAATA
The DNA here is from genome assembly GCA_032173925.1 of Heritiera fomes. Lineage (NCBI taxonomy): Eukaryota > Viridiplantae > Streptophyta > Magnoliopsida > Malvales > Malvaceae > Heritiera > Heritiera fomes. The sequence goes on along the minus strand of JAPDPM010000014.1, from coordinate 8,850,263 downwards.
TTATCTTATACTTATTTGTTTACTTTTTTCTCAAAATTTATATAGTCTTAGGTGGATTTATCATTATCGTGGGAGTATACATCATAGTTTGGGCGAAGAATGCTGAGAAAAATACATCAAATGATGCTAATCTCGAGGTTGTTCGAGAGGTTGACGCTGATCTCAAGGTTAGGCAACACAATGATGTTGATCCTGAGGGTGGACATTGATCTCGAGGCTGTCTGAGATGGTGATGATAACAATGATGTTGATCTCGAGGTTGTTCGAGGCAATGATGTTGACCTCGAAGTTGAACAACACGATGATGCTAATATTAAGGTTGTTTTAGATGATAGTACTGATCTTGAGGTTGTCCAACATGATGATTCTGGTCTCGAGGTTAAATGACACAGTGATGTTACTTTTGTATGCAATTATGAAGAATTATCAAAAAAATATGAGAACTGTAGAAAGAATGAATTAAATTTGAGAAGTATGAGAACTTGTAATTATGAAAACTAAGAGAATTTTAAGTATTTAATTTCCCATGAATAGTAGTAAAATTAATTGACCAATTGTGTTTATTTGCTTATAATTTGAGATTAAGGAATCTGATTGACATATTGTAAAATTTGTTAAAAAGCTAACTCAAAAAGCTTTCCAACCATATAAAGCCCCACTTCCTACTTTATTGGGAATTAATATATGTGAATTTTTGGAGTTACCCCATAAGAAAGGGATTCGATCAACTGATCTCTTGGTAAAGAGTTGTGTGTGGCTTTTTGGTAGGAAACTTCGATTGAGGTGATTCCAAATCTTTTGGAAAGCTAATTAAGTACCTTTCTAACCACGTAAGGCTTATATTTCAACTCATTGTGGATCTGTCACGACCCGAAGGCTAATGACGTCCACTTAACATATACTTATTGCTTTTGGAAAATCACGAACCAAATTTTTCTTTTCTATTTACGGTTTGTATTCGGTGTTAGAGTAGTAACTAATTCCAATCTTGCCTTAATAATATTATTTCTCTAGCTATATCATACTTCTCAAAGTGATTTTTAATCGTTTTAGCCTTATTTTCACTTATCCAAAAGAAACGGGTCGAAAACCTCCCCTTTGTATTTTATCAATTTCTCCAGTAAAATCACCTGCATTAAAACACATTCTCAATTTCACAATACAACCAGCTTTTGTTTCCCACAATTCACACAATCATGCATCTCATATTTCTCAAGATTCATTTCACTAGAAATTCCACATTTTGCATTTTTATACATACTTCAAAATATTTATCTAATCTCGGATCGTACTCGATAATCACATAAACTTACATAACAATCTAGTGCGATCTAAAGTTACATCCCATATTTCTTCCTAGTACTTTGAAATTAAAGTTTGTATAACTATCAAAATGATATACAATTAGTATACCTCAAAAGCACAAAAGCTAGGCATGGAGAACGTAGATGAGTACCACAACTAGGTACAGTTCTCGAGAGAGCTATATGAAGCCTGAGCTGGATATCAACCCGTATGATATGTAGATGTTAAATTTAAGGGGTGAGCAAATCCACGGCTCAGTAAGTAGCTTAAAGAAGTACATACTAGGCTCATATCGTAAAACACGATCATACATGCATGAATTCTATAAAATAGCATGTATGCATTATATCAAGATAGCTGCTAGCTTGTATGTACAACAGATTTCATAAGCTCGTTTATGCTTTTCTTTATTTCTTTAACTCACACAATATCATTCTTTTTGTCTCTTTTTATCGATATGGTTAAGCGTGAAAGAAACAACCATTTCAAATAACACATGATTCCATAGTATAATATAAGTATAGTTCAACAATTATTCACGTTCTCTGTCTTATATATAAGATCTATTTTATCTAATAATAGTCATCACATTCACAGATCACAATCATTTATTCATGTCTCAATGGCATATGATTTCCCATAATTCATCAGTACACGTGTAGCACTTAGCTCTCAAAGGATTCTAGAGGTGGCTCCCACAGTTCCGAAGAATCTGTGTAGCACGTAATTCCTTTGAGTTCTCTAGAGGTGGCTCACACGGTACAAAGATTGAGTTTTTTTACTCGAATTGGCCTCTATAGCGCATGCTTTCTAATGGTTCATCGAAACTTGTGTAGCACTTAACTCTCAAAGGACTTTAGAAGTGGCTCCCACAGTTCCGAAGAATCTATGTAACACGTAGTTCCTTTGAGTTCTCTAGAGGTGGCTCACACGGTACAAAGATTGAGTTTTTTACTCGGGTTGGCCTCTTTAGCGCATGCTTTCTAATGGTTCATCGAAACTCGTGTAGCACTTAGCTCTCAAAGGACTCTAGAGGTGGCTCCCACATTTTCGAAGAATTTGTGTAGCACGTATTTCCTTTGAGTTCTTTAGAGGTGGCTTATACGATACAAAGATTGAGTTTTTTACTCGGATTGGCCTCTATGGCGCATGCTTTTTAATGGTTCATCGAAACTCGTGTAGCACTTAGCTCTCAAAGGACTCTAGAGGTGGCTCCCACAGTTCCGAAGAATCTATGTAGCACGTAGTTCCTTTGAGTTCTCTAGAGGTGGCTCACACCGTACAAAGGTCGAGTCTTTTCTCGAGTTGGCCTCTTTCTTAGTTTTTGACAAACACAACTAGGTACTAATTGAGGTCCATGAATTCAACATTGGGAGCTGTATATATCGCACATAAATCACATATACATTCTCAAAGTACCACAATATGTTAACATGCTCATTCGGTGCGACTTAATTAATTCATATGCATTCCTCATAATGCAAGCACCAAAATTTATACAATTTTTATGCTCAATAAACACAAACAAACCATAACATATAACGTGCAAGTCACAAACAAGATTTCTTTCCAAACAAGTACTATTCTTGATCACATCAAGTTAAACTTATATCTTATCGAGACTTACCCTCATAATCTTTCCCATGATATTCTACCAACTTAATGTGAACTTAGGTAATTATCGAATAAAGGTTCATTAATCTCTAACGAGATGATACTAGTAAGACTTATTTAACCTACTTACCTCGATGCTTAGCAAGTTACTTTCCTCGATCCTCAAAATCAAACTTAGCTTCTTCACTGCTCCAAATTCACTACAATTAAATCGAATAACGTCTCAATAACGATGTCTTAATTACGTTTAATCATATACCAAATGTATATCTTAAGATCATAATTATTCCGATTCATTTCTTTGGCAAAGAATTAAATTCTTCATGTGTCTCGCCAAGGCATTGTCCATTCGATTTAATAACTCTTTACTTTATATTCCTTATAAAATGATAAGTGATTTTATTAACTTATACTTGCTAGTTTTCCCTCAAGGTTTGCAACTAAGATCTATGCCAAGTTTTTATTTTCTCCTTATCATCCAAACGATTTATACATATATATATATATATATATATATATTTGCCTATGAGTTCATATATATATAGGCAAAATAGCCAAATAAGCCCTCGACCTTGGGTCCAAAATGGAATTAAGCCCTCGACCTTTTATTTCGTGAAAATCAGTCCATAAACTTTTATTTCAGTGGAAATAAGCCCTCCACCTTCTAAAATTATGCAATTAAGTCTAAATCTATTAAATGACACTAACTGCCGTTAGTATTGCACATGTGGCATGCCACGTGGCAGCCAAGTAAGCTATCCACGTCAGCTTTCACTAACGGCAGTTAGTGTCATTTAACAGATTTGGACTTAATTGCATAATTTAAGAAGGTTGAGGGTTTATTTCCACTAAAATAAAAGTTTATGGACTGATTGCCACGAAATAAAACGTTGAGGGCTTAATTCCATTTTGGGCTTAAGGTCGAGGGCTTATTTGGCTATTATTCCTCTATATATATATATATATATATATATATATATATATATATATATAAATCAACCTTACACAAAAATCTATTTATCATTTAACAAAAATCTATTTATCATTTAAATCTACATAGAAATTAAAGTCTTTCTCATGCTACTAATGCACATCATCATTTACTACTTGTATTTGTTTCATTAATGCATTATTGATTTAGTACCAACACTCGCCTTAATGTTTCCAAATTAATTCCTATACCAAAGTTTCATTTCTAAATTTCTTATTTGATAGTACTTGGATATTAATAAGTACCCAATGTATTTTGTAGACATGTATATACATATATATTCTTTCTTGTTCTTCATGAATATATAAATATATATATATATATATATATTCATTCTCCATATAGATATGTATCAACATAATATATTTGTATACTCAAATGTGTCTATACCCATATATATATAAACTTTATTTTTAATAGTATGTCATTATATTGATTAAAATGATATATATATATATGTATTTACATATATATCAATTATTCATCACCATTCTCACCTTTATCTATATATTTATATTCATCTACAACTTTTAAATCAAGAAAGCATTTCTAGCTTTCCTTTCAAGACATATTTCTATGCACATTAAAATCCTCAAAATCAGTTAAAACATCAACCAAAAAAAACATCATTTACCTTAGTTAGAACCATCCAAATTTGGCTGTGAGATCAGCCCTTATAATGCTCCTCTCGGTTTGAAATAATTTCCAGCCCAATGTGCCTTGTTCCATGCCCCCTATAGCAGACTTGTATCACCATCACGAGTGACCACCACCACGCCTTGCTCAGCCGAGCTTCCCCCTTTCGTGGCCCTGTTCCAGAATCGAGAGAAAAATGAAGATTTCCTTAGCTGCCTCACGTTTGGTGCCTCTTTCAGTGTTTAAAATCACCAAAATCTTACCTATTCCAGACGTGGATCAGCCCCTGACACTACCAGCCTTCACGCCCAACCAAATACTTCAATTTGTTTCTCTTAACAAAATTCTGTTTTGTTGTCAAGCCTTCCTACTCCAATTCCTCACGTTTTCTTCCACTTGATCTCTCTTGGTTCTAGCCATTTTGGAGCCCTTGTTTTTGCCACTTCTTGGTATTCCTATTTGCTGCCTAACAGCAACCAAATGGCCTTTAAACAGCAGTAGAAAAATAACCCAAATAGCTTATGAAACTCCTGTACATTGCCGATCACCACTCCATGTTTAGACCACCCACATAGCCTAAAACCACATTGAACAACCCTATTAACTTAGCATTCCAGCCTAACCAAAGCTTAAATCTAGCCCATATCGGCCCCCTTTTCTTCCTATCACTATAGTAGTCCTTCTTTCCCGATGGCTGTTTCGATGGTGAGGAAATGGCTGTACCTTCCTTCCTCTTCTTTCTCTTCCCTTCTTCCTTTCCGGCTTTACCTTCCTTTCTTCCTTCTCTTCTCGGTTTTAGCTCATTTCCTCTCTTTTCTCTTCACTGAATGGTTTAACGTTCAGCCCTCTCTCTCTCTCTCGTTTCACTTCTTTCTTTTCTGTTTTGTTTCAAAGCTTCTTTGAGAAGCTTGAAATAATGTAGCCTGTGGTGTTAGTGGAATTTGATGGGAGAAAGTCCCATCAAACTCCACTAACACATATTTTAATCTTTGTTTTTATTTTTTTAATTTTTAACTTTATTTTATTTTTATATTTTTATTCTTATTTCATTTATTTCTAATTATATAATCTATAATCATTTTTTTACATATTAATATACCTCTTTATGTATATATTAATATATATATATTCATATTTATTTATTTATTTAGTTACATTCTTTACATATAATATGTATATGTACCTATATTTCAAATCTTAAATATAAATAATATATACATACAGATATCATTATATATAATATATATACATGTTTTCATGTCTAGTATATTTTTTTGTATAGGTATGTGTATATATATATTTATATATATTCTTCCTTTCTTTTAAAATTTACATATATATATATATATATATATATACATATTTAACACTCAATATACACATATATATGTATTCCTTATTTATTTTATTTTTAACTATTTTAATATTCAAATATACTACATTTTCTTTTAGTATACTTGTACCTTCGTTTTTATTAAAACAAGTATACTTATATTTTTTGTGGAATATATGCACTTATTTGTTCTTATATAATTTTTGAATTTATATAAGATTTCTAAATTATCTCGAGGATCATTTGTTGCTAAATTTACTAAACTTGCAACTTCATTCGCATTACTTGAAATAATGCTAATTACAAAGTGCATCATAGTACCAAGCTTATTCTATGTCTCTTATTTATTACTAACATGGTACAAAATTTCGCAATCTTTACAGGATCAATATCAATAAAATTCTAAATTCACGTCACATGCAAGAAGTTCGGAAATGAGCAATCGGTAAAGAGTCAAACATAAATTTTGATAAGGTACTTCAATTGAGGTGATTCCAAATCCATTGGAAAGCTAACTTAAGTATCTTTCTAACCATATAAGGCTCACATTTTAATTCATTGTGGACCAATACCAATAAATTTCTAAATTCACATCAAATGCAAAAAGTTTGGAAATGAGTAATTGGTAAAGAGTCGGGCATACTTTTTGATAGGAAACTCTGATTGAGATCATTCAAATTGCATTAAAAAGTTAACTTGAAATATCTTTTTAAACATATATGGCTCATATTTTAATTCATTTTGGATTGACCTAGGTGAATTTTTAATGTTTGTTTACAAGTGCAGTAAAATAATTAGAAAGTAGGTTAAAGTTGTGAAAAAAATAAATTTATGATATATCATGGACATGCATTGGTGAAATAGTGGATTTATTATGTAAATGAAAGTATTTTAGGAGGTTATATGAGACCAATTTAATTAATTTGGTGTTAAGGAATAGGAAATTTATCATAAAAAATGAATTAAGGGCTAGATTAAAAGTGAGATGTTGAGAATGAAGGTCATGAGGAAGATGAAGTCAAGGATTCAATCTATTGTACATTACAAGTATGTATTATTAATGAAATTTGCATGCTCCATCCTCCATCATACCCCTCAATATTGTAAAACTTCCTAAGACAGCTATATGCTTCTCTAAATGTGGGACAGTTGCTAACCAAGTTTTACATCAAGGAACGAGCTTCTAAAAAAATATCATCCCTTCATAACAGAATGAGACAAACTTGTATTTTTTTAAACTCCAACTTTGCTTTGCTAATAAGGATTGGTTAAAATGCCACATCTTTCTGAACCCCATTCCTCCATACTTTGCTTTATACATGATATCCTAGCTCAACAATGAATGCCTTTACTATTTTAGTCTGCTTCCACCAATAACTGCTTATTCAATCTATCTCATTGTACAATATACATACCCAGATAATGAATACAATAAACAAGATACTCTCAATAAGCTCAACAATCGAAAAAAAAAAAAACCCAAATGGTCTTCCTCTTATAAACAGCCAAAGCTTCACATGGCAAGCCAATCGTTATGTATTTGGCAAGCTACAAAACATATAGCTAGACTTAAAAAAGGAAAATGAGCGAGAAAGTGGAGCAATTTTACTTGACATGTTCATCCGATTGGAAGATGTTGATACATACCATAAGAAAACCAAATTCATAAAACCCAAAGGCAGATAGAGCAAGCAAGGGAATAGCAAATAAAGGATTTGAGAACCTGGAAAAGCATTGAAACATATAAAAACCAACAAAACAATTTTAAGAGAGCTATTAAAGGAACTAAAATTAATCTTCAATCAAACAATTTTATCATTGAGTTTGGGACCAAATATGCGGGCATTTATAAAATAATTTGAACATGCCAATTAAATAGAGCAGTCTGCGAAGCTCCCTCTCCAATGATATTGCTATAGGGTTCACAAACTCTTAATGGGGTTCAACATGAGCACGAAAGCTTACTTCTAGATGCAAAACCTGGACAAACAAAATAACACCAAGATTATATCAAACAAAGTTTGGTATCAAAAGGCTTACTTTTCCATTATCTAAGAAAACCCAATAAATTAATTAAGAAAGCATTATTAAAAATAAGAAACATAGTTAGGAGTATATAATTATAAAATATATAAGGACATGAAAAAAATAGATTAAGAAAAACTTAACTGATGAAAAGCATATTGACATCTATAAATTAATTCTCTTGAAAGGTAAGTGTCCTACTTGTATCATTATATATGCAAGTTCGCTCAAATTTCACCAAAACAATGAAAATAAATAATTAGAAAGCTATAAAATCTGCTATAACATAAATTAGGATTTCAGGTAATCAAGCAAATCAAATAATCCAAATAATAAATTAAACAGAACAAATTGTACAGTAAAATCAAATTAAACAATTTTCAATATTCCTCCATAACACTGCTAATTCATACAAACAAATGACCAACCTATTATTACATACAAATGAATGAATCTCATGACTCATGCTTTTATATCAGTAATTCATCTCCAGATTCTGCCAAATTAAAAAAAATGTGAATCTTTCAAAATGTTCAATAAACAAAGTAAAAAATGGGAAATGGAAAGATACTATCAATTAGAGATATAGTGCCTTCCCCAAGAACAATAATGACAAGAGCAGATTCCAAATTATCTGGTAAAGAAAATAGAATTTTCACACATCCAAAGTTCTCATTCTGTGAAACCTTGAAATATCTTTGCTCTAAGGTCATTTATAATCTACACAGATGAATGACTGAAAGATGTGAAAAAATGAATTAACATACAATTAAATAAAGTTATATGTACTATAGGATATAGTAAATCTCAAACTAATTCTGAACATCTCAAGGATACTTCTATAAATTTGAATGGTGCCAAGACTAATACCAATTCAAAATTTTCAGTCTCTGTTTTGATCATTTATTGACAAACTTTACAAAAAATTCAGACAAAAAATTTGCAAACCAACTCAATTTTAACTAATATAACATAGTAATTTTAAAAGAAAGATTTAAGTTTTGAAGTATTATAAGATATCAAACATAACTAAATTATTAAAATAGAAACCAAGATAATAGAAAAGATTAGCTACGTTCTCACTAACAAATTTTGTATTTTCATTTAAAATTAGCATAGATAAGCACTTGCTAACAACTGAGCTTTGTATTTGCTAATTAGTCAGTGCTCGACAATCATAAAAGGATCGTTCAAGAGATATCAAAGGTCAATTATAATCACATTTACAAATTAATAATAATAATAATAATAATAATAATAATAATAAGACAACACGTCTCTCCCAACCTAAAAGAGAGAAGCAAAACTAATACTTGAACTGAAGGGGCTTTTTGCTTCAACCACTTTGATTCCTTAAAAGGGCTTCAACACAGCATTTTCCGTTCATTTTCCGTTTTGAGTTGGTGAAGCATTTTCGAATTATCTTAGGCGAGAGGAAATAAGAGTTTTCAATGGAAGGTTTTAGAAGATTCTATAAAAAATAGAGAAGAAGGGACCTCAGTTACTCTTGTTTCAGAATAACAATTCTTTTTTTTTGGTTACAAGAACAACAATTCTTTGTAATAATATAGAAGATTCCAAGTCATTATTTGGTAACAGATTAATCAATGTCACATGTAATTAAGCATGAAAAATAAAAAATAAAAAATAACATAGAAATCATAATTAGATCTGTGCAACTTAAAACCTAGACCTTTGGTTTAAAAGGGAACAAAAAAAATATTATTGATAATATAAGAGGAAATAAAGATGACGATTCCAAAGACCAATTAGAGAAAAAAAAACGCAAAACAATTCATTCAAGAAACAACAACACTAAGGATAGAAAATTTATAAATTAAAAAAAAAAGAAAGAAAAAAGGAGAGACCTTTGGAGGATTGCAGAGGCAATGCTGACATGAAGGCTTTTGTGAAAGATAGAAAAACAAATAGAAAAGGAAGGTATCAGCTTTATAGTAGTAATAATAAAATAAATCATTGATTTGGTGGGTTTTGAAGCAACTCACTTGAATCTATGAATTAGTTTCATCTCCATCGTTTTCTTTGAAGAGAGTTTTCTAGAAGGTGAGGATTTTGGAAGAGAGAAAAGAATAGGAGAGGAGAAGATTGATTACATCTGTCCAAGTTGTCAAACAATTCGGAGAAGGGAAAAACTCTTTTGCTGCTACCTGTTCAACAATACAAAATATACCAACACGTCTTCAAATGTATCATTTTTTGACTGCATTTTTTTTAAGAACTCAAAAGAGATAAAATGATTATAACTACCCCTAAAATTAACTTGAATTTCTTATTTACATGTCAATCAATTAAGCACAAATTAAAGCTCAATTAAAAAAATAGACCAAACCTAACATATATATTATGTTATTGATTTGGAATTTAGATAAAAAAAATATCTGGCATTTGTTCTTTAGTAGTTCTTATATATAGTTTTGTATATATTTTTTATTGAGCAATTTTTTTCTCCTTTAGAGGTTGAGGAGTTCCTGGGATCTTTATTTGCACCTCTACAAGTCTCAGAGTGGGGAAAGATGAGTATGTGTGATGCTAGGAGAAGGCTCCTTGACGATGCCTTGCTTGACATATTAAATGAATGTTTTATCATCCTCTCTGATTCTTATTTCAGTGTCATCAACCACTACATAAAGAAATCCAAGTATAGTTATTTGATGACCTTGGACCATTTGGTAGAGGACGTTACAATGAGAATATGGATCCTTAGGTCAATGTCACCCAGTGGCATAAGGGGTCCCCTGATGATTTGAAATTAACTGAGAGCTTGCAGTGAACATAGCAGAAGATATTACATATTACCTAAAATTTGAACAGTTTTGTAGACCAACATGTTACGTAATACGCATTATTGCCCTACCATGTTAACACTTCAGGCATCAAATCTCATGTTAACAATTCAAGCATCAAATCTCTTAGTAAATAAAAGCATCACATGGGTAGACTGGTGGAGGGGTGGGGCTTATCCTTCTACATTTGGTAGAGAAGACATTACAGAAGAGTTCTTCAAAAGAGTCTTCGAAGGTCATTAATGCAGGTATAACAATTAATCATATTCGATTTTTTTTTCTTTTCGCCAAAAAATTTGCATCAAGCAAAGGTTTTGGTCTCGACTTCTACTGACGAATAACTATAAACTTGGCACCGCTAGATTTAGATGCTGAAGCAAAATTTGAAGTGGAGACTGGGTCCAAAGACATTGAAGCCATGCCAACTCCATCTTTGGCACTTCCAAAACAATAATGTACAGAAAATTGATGCCTAGACCGACGATTGCGGTATATACACATTTTTGTACTGAGATTAGAATGGGTTAAGATATTAGACAATGGCCACTATTTTGGTTTGTGCAGTTGAACTTTGAACATGGTGTAACTCGACATTTATTTGTGTGTGTAATGTCACTTGATCCTTTATATATATATATATATATATATATATATATATATATATATGTACGTATGCATGCATGCATGCACGTTACGTGCAAGCTTGCGTGCAATTTACGTGCGGGCAGTTTACGTGCAGTTTACGTGCGTGCAGTTTACGTGTATATATCGCATAAATGTACATCTCACGTTAAAAAAGATAATTGATCAAATCAATGAAGCATCCATTTATATAACTTTAAAAAATTAAAGAAGATAATCGATCCTTGCTACTTGCATCCTATTCACTATAAATCGAGAACCCTCTTCTGTTTCATTTTCAAAATTACCTTACATCTTCTGCACATCAGCTCTAAAACGAGCCACTAACCTACACCTTGCCTCCATTCCTCTAACCGAGAGACCATCACCCTAAGCCATCTTCCACCACCCCTGGTCATCATCACAGCTAGCATCACCACACCATCGTGTGATCCACCGCTTGTAAACCATTCAAGCTGCTCTGCCCCACTCCAAGTCGACTACACCGACCACCCCTCTTGTTTGTCACTGCTGCTGATCGGCTTTGTCCCTTATTGCTGTCGACCACTATCATGTCATCTTCTCCACCACTGATTGTCTCTGCTTTGCTCTGCTCGTCGTTGCTCACACCACCACCACTGCAATTGCTACAATCGCAACCGATTGGCCCTATCTGTTACTGCCTTCACCATTGTTTACCGCTTCAGCTGAGGTAGGTTGCCGTTGCTATCATCTGCCACTGCTCTGCCTACTCCGTCGCACTGCAACTGCGACATCGCCATTGCTGTTTGCATTTTCGTTAGCTGTGAGGACCACGTTTTCCTAAAGGATAATGGGAAATTTACTTTTCAAGCTGAAAAGTCAACGAAAATGAATAAATTAATTTATTAAAAGTAATTGGTAAATTTAATTAAGGATTGGAAATTATGAAGATAAAAATATCATGAGGCTTGAATGACCAATCGATAGTGTTTTGATTATAATTTTTGATCGGAGTATCCAAATGATAAATTGTAAAATTCTTTGGAAAGCTAACTTAATTATCTTTCCAAACATATAAGCCTCTTATTCTAGTTCCTTATGGATCAATACCAGAAATTTTGTAAAGTTACCCCATGAGCAGTAGATTCTACTAGCCGCTCTATCAGTAAAGATTCACCCATAGTGGTTGGTGGGAAACTCTGATTAAGGTGATTCAAAATCCATTGAAAAGTTAACTCGAAGACCTTTCCGGCCATGTATGGCTCATATTTTTATACATTTTGGATTGATCTCGGTGAATTTTTAAAATTGGTTATAAGTGCAGTAAAGCAATTAGAAAATTGAGATTAATGTTTTGGGGATTAAATTGGCTTCCAAATTAAATTATATGGATAATTATTATATTAAATAATTATAAATTGTTACAAGAAATTTATGAATAATGAGGAGTATGGAAAAGTTACTCAAGGTTGGTTTGAAGAACTAATGAAAAATGAATTTTGAAGATGACAAAGTGTAGTAAAACAAGCTTAATTTAGTAAATTAAGGAGCTGTTATGGGTATTATGGTCTTTTGCCACTTAAAGCTGAATATTATACTAATAAAACAATTAGTCACATGTTAAATTGTTTAAGAAACCCAAACCAGCCGGCCATCTCTCCCAAAACTGCCCAAACTTCATAGCAGCCCTTGTTTTAGGCATTAGTCACGAAATTACTGTGCAAGGCAGAACGACCATGAAAACGGCCTCAGTTCAGGTCAGTCAAGAAGGATCAATTGAAGCCCTACCTCTCCTCTACCACATATCCAAAAATCAGCGGAAATGGACCTCATTTGGTGAGTGAAAACTGAGCTGGAAGTTGGCTGCACAGAGATGAGATTATGCTAGAAATTTCAGGTTGCTTTAAAATGAATATATGTTTAATTTCTGATTTTTCTAAGCATATTTCTAGTGTTAGAATGATGTAAAAATGTTCCTAACGTAATGTAAAGAATTCAGCCAAATGGGTTTGATGGTGGAATGAGTGATGTTGAGCTTACCTATAGTGTTTATTTTGAATAAATTTTAGGAGAAGTTTAGAATAGGCATTCGGCCAGCAAGGGTTTTAAAGGGATTAGTGTGCTTTAATTTGATAAGTTTAATGAAGAGTAATATTAAATATAAAGAATAATACGGGAATAGTTAAAACCGAAAAAATAAGATTCGAATGTCAAAAGGTGCATTGAGTTAGGTGAAGGGCATTGTTAAATTGAGATTTAAATTATAATTCGATAGTTTTAAATGTGTTAGAAAATAATATTTAAAGTATCGGTATAGTTGAAATGAAAGAAACCGAAAAGATCGTGAAATGATCATTTTGGCGTTAATAGAAAAGTAGTGAAAAACTACCTTGATTGACTAGTTTAAGGTTAAATGATATTCCTTGAAGTGTAATGAGATAGAATTAATATTGAATGACCTTGTTCAAATACTGATTTCAGCTAAGGAATTCATAGGAGCAAATTTTGGAAAAAAAATGATAGCTGTAAGTGAGTTGCAATCGAAGAATTTTGGCTAAAATCGCGAGGAGCGAGGTAAGAGACATATATCGAAGTAAGATGATATCATCTTTGCATGCAAAATTGATTTGGTTGTTATTGGAAAAGAATAAAACCAAATGAGTCGAGCCTAAAGTTTAAAAATACATATATAGAAACCTATGTTTGGGAATTGAACAAATTCATGAATTGTAATTGTGATAGCTATAGTTAAAGAATGATGATGATATAATTAATGTTGAATGTTGATAGATAAATAATAATATGATTGTTTAATGTATGATTCAAGAATAATAATCATTTGTGGTTGATATGGAACATTTGTGGTTTCAATGGATTGAGGTTTTTAAGATAGAATTGGAACTGTCTATAACATTGAATTGATTAATGGTGGAGATTAAATATTTTATTGTGTCAAATAAACTGGTTTTGGATATTGATAATTTAGTTTTAATATGTGGATAATGGTATGAGAAGTAGACAAGTATTTGAAATGAATTATACTGGAAATTGTGACTGAGTGGTGATATATAAAAATTGTGTTTTCTATGCAGGAGGGTTAGGACAATTATAGTCGTTATGCTGCCAAAATTTTTATGAAAATCATCGATAGAAAATAATTGTTTATCATGTGATAAGTTTAAATATAAGTGTATAGTAGGGAAATAATAAATTGGTAGTAAAAGGTAAAGTTGGCCAAAACTTAGAGGAAGATGAATTAATATTGTTCGTAAAATGCTTTGCAGCCCGGGAGAAGTGGATTACGCGCGATGTTATTGAGAAAGTCGCTAACACTGAACAGGTAAGGGATGCGTATGTGAACTATAAAGATATTTCGAATGCATGATTTTAATGCAAATAATTTTATGAGAATGTTTTGAAAGTGAATTGCCTTGGAAACTGTGGAATTGTGGCTGTTTGTGAATCTTGAAATTGGATTGAAAGTGCAGGAAGGATAAGGTAATAGTAGTTGTTAGGCTGCTGAAATTTCCTTGAAAATTTTCTAAAAATCTCATGAAATATTTCAATGCATATTGAGATAATTTCCTAGCCTTGAAAATGATGAAATTATTATTTACATAAAACATGATTATACCAAAAATATTATTTAAATATTCATGTTGCCGAATCCAATGTAAGTGAGGTTACTGAAAATTCCTCCTATATATTTTACAATATATGAAATGGCTTATAAAGTGAAAAGAAGAAAGGTGAATATTTTATAAAATTATTTTCCATAAATATTCACCATATGTTTTAATAAAAACATTTATGGACTGACTGAAGATTTTACTTGTTTTACCAATTTCCATAAAGGTGATATTATCGTGTGAATACTATTTTGAGACCGAAATGTTTCTAAATGTATTCCATAGTGAAATGATGTGTTTATAGAATTACTATTAATTTTGGAAAGTAAATATTTCTATTTTCCATAAAGTATGAAATTATTGGAAATGATTTCCAGTAATCTTAAAAATGAAAATTTTGAAAGGAAAGCGTGGAAATACAAGCATATGTGTTTACAGTGAAATGGAATATTTATGAGATTTATTACTACAGAATAATTATTCTATAACACTGTTTTCACCGTACGGGATATTGTGATTTATACCTTTATGGATTTTCTGAAAGATATTATTGATTTTACTTAATTTCATAAAGGTAATGAGATTTCACATATACTGTTTTGAGACTAATAGGCCCCATATCATGCTGATATGTGACGTGTAATATGTGATATATGATATGTACATACTGTGTGAAGCTGTTGACATTGATCCTGTCTTCAGTGTCCCGATTGACACCTGATCAGTGTATGACTGAGGACACCTATAGACTATGGCCATGGATCTCACGTGTTTACTGATATTGTTCTCTACGGGGATTATAGCATGATATATTGAGGGTGTTGCCTTAGTCTCCATTATTTTCATGAGATGAAAAGTGATGATTTTAAATGAATGACAATATGAAAAGATGAATGGTTATTTATATGTTTTGAATGAAATGAAAGATAGTTTTCTAAACAGTTTACTGTACCAAATTAAGTACAATACTTTTACGAAATTTTCAGTGATATACATGACATGTATTTAAAAGGAAAAAGGAAATGGAAAATTATCAATCTAATATTCTTTTAGGATTTAAATCTGAATATGAGATTATGTGACTAAATGTTTTATATGTTGAAAGTATTGTTTTGAAATGAATGTTGTAGACACCAAATTTTTTTCGGAATTATAAATATATTTGGATAAGATCTTGTTTCAGTCTTAGTGATTTGAGATTGAAATTTGCTCGATTTAATCGTGCACTTAAGTTAATCTTGAGTAATTTGTCTTTCGAGATGAATTTAAAGCTTTAATTAGTTCAAGTGTCATGGAGATCGAATTTTGTCTTTCAAGATCGATTCCAAATTTGTCTTAAATAATTGAGCCTGTTTTTCTTTGAATTAATTAAGTTGTTTGGGCTAAAGCCCAAAATCTAATAAGCCCAAATTAGTTGAGGCTGGCTCGTCTTTTATAATAATAATAATAATAATAATAATAATAATAATAATAATAATAATAAGGGAAAGAAGAAGAAAGAAAGAAAGAGCAATGTCAACAACACCGGCGTAGAAGGCTGTTAGCCTGCCACCCTAAGCTTAGCCCTACTATCTTCGCCGACCCCTAAACAAGCCTCATTTGGGAGTGAAAGTCTTCTGCAAATTAATGCTTTGAGATTTGCTTCGATTTTTATTGATTAAAATAACATATCAGAAGCTGCTCAAAAAAGATGAAGAAGAAAAAGGGGGAGATCGGTTTCAAGAAGATTACTATACTCACATGGAAGAACCACGATTTTTCAAGCAAGCATTTAAGAATGCTCAGAAAAAGCCAGCGGAACAATGGATTACAGTCCTTGGTTTCAAAGATTTCATCTGATTTTCTTGACTAAAAATGCCTATAAATAGTCTAGAGCAAATCACAGAGGAACATAGAGAAAAAACAGATAGACGAAGAGAAAAGAAAGAGAGATATACAGAGACATACACAGAGAGAGAGAGAGAGACAGATAACAGAGATACAAAAAATTCCAAAACAAAAGAAAGAGTAAGATCAGGGATACACGGTGACAGTAGCAAAGAGAGGATACCTTGGTTGGATTAGCGGCGACCAAACTAGGAAGAGGAGAATCGAAAAGAAGAGGAGGATAAAATTCACCTGAGCCGAATATTGTAAGTATATTATGCTTTCTTCATTTAAGAAATTCTAAATAAATCCTGTGTTTTGCTAAACCTACCACGCCCAAATAACTAAAGACACTATTAAATCTTATTCGCTGTCCATTTATGCGGGAGAGCTCGCTACGTTAGTTCAATTGTATGGGCGAGCTCTAGTGACTGGGCGAGCTTGATACGTGCCAGTTCACTTGTATGGGCGATCTATAGTGGTCAGGCGATCTTGCTAGGAGCTAGTTCACTTTGTATGTGCAAGCTATAATGGGCGGGCGATCTCGCTATGCTCTAGTTCACTTGTATTGCGAGCTCTTGTGTGCGCTTCACTTTCGCAAGCGAGTTCTCACCTTAAATAACTCGTGTGTGGTGAGCTGTTTCGTAGGCGAGCTCTTGTGCACAAGTTGACTTACGAAGTGGTGAGCTATTAAGGGGCGAGCTGTTAAGTTGCAAAAAATTATTTTTTTATTAAACCGAGTTGTTATAGGGTGAGCTCTTATGTACAAAATGATTTGTGTTTGGTGAGCTATAAAAGGGCGAGCACTTGCCAGCAAGTTGAGGCATGGCGAGCTAGAAAAGGGCGACATCTCGTGCATGGCGAGCCGTTCTGGGCGAGTTAGTGGATTAAAAATAAATCTATGTACAAAATGATTTGTGTTTGGTGAGCTATAAAAGGGCGAGCTCTTGCCAGCATGTTGAGATGTAGCGAGTTAGAAAAGGGTGACATCGCGTGCATGGCGAGCTGTTCTGGGCGAATTAGGGGATTAAAAATAAATCTTTAATTAAAAATGATTTTTCAAATTTCACCAAAGTGTTGGAAAATTTGGAACAAAAATTAATAACTTCAATTCTCTACATTCGATCAAAGTGTTGAAGGATGTAGAGAAATTTTTCACAAAAACTTGTAAAAGGAATTTGTCTAATTCAAAAATAAATTTTTTTAAGAAAATGATAATAATGAATAATCTTTTAATAAAAATGCATATTTTCTTAGGTAATAGTAGTAAATGAAAACTTAACCGATGATGAAATTTAAGAATTTCGCGAGTGTGCGATATTTGAAAAATTCTTAGGTGAGAAGATATTTCTTCTAAATTTGACCAAAGCGTTGGAAAATTTAGGGAAAATAATTTCAATATTAAAGATTTTCATTCCAAGTTCAAGAGTAAATAAAATTATAATTTTGATGAATTTCACAAAAGAATTAAATACGTAATATATTAATCCGACGATGGAGCCTCTTCACGAAGATGAGTGTGTCCTGTGAATACTCTTGAGGTAACAAAATTTCCTTGGGAATTCGATCAAAGTGTTGGAGAATATCCTAAGAAAAATGACAATATAAATAATAAAAAGAAAATTTTAATTAAGCATAGAAGACCATTTAAATTAAGATTGCCTAAGATAAAACATGATTAATTGGTACTGTCTATCGGACGGGCGTTGTGGGGGTTCTAATACCTTCCTCACACGTAACGATACTCCCGAACCCAAATTTCGAAACGTAGATCAATGCACTTATCCTTAATTTTGAATAGGTGACCAATCACACCTAAGTTAAAATTGATTGGTGGTGATTCCATAACTTTACGTCTAATGATTAGGTCCCCGGACGAAAATCGTTACGACAAATGTGAAATTTTATGAAAAGTACCTTATTTTCAAAAGAATACTTACTTCCTATAGTCACTTCTAGGTTCCGGGACAAGACAGGTATTTCAAAATACCTTCCTTACTTCATCCGGAACCCTAGCCAACTATAGTATCCTTCCTATTTCGGTCCCTAGTGAACCTATAAGAAAATAAAGGATTTTATTGCATATATATTTTAGAATATCAAGATTTGCATACAATTCTTTTACTGACCTGTGGTTTGCTCACCCCTTTAATTTCATCTTCCACGGATTTTATGTATGGATTAACTAAAGTGTTAATCAGTGGATTAGCTACGCTTTGAGTAGCTCGAAGTAGCCTCTAATAGAGTCCAGAGGTATTGTGTTTACAATTGTATGTTTAGACATTTTTATACAATACTACTTGTTGTAAATCTTAATTTCAAGAGATGGGAATTGATTTATACTATTGTAAACATTTCTTATTTATGTGCATAAAGTAATATGTGAAGTGTTACAGTCTAAATGAACATTGTTAAAGGCATTACAGACAGCCCAACCGAAATTTATGTGTAAAAATGTGTTATTTATGGTACATTTGGACTGTTACATTAGCAACCACTAGCAACCAACAAAGAAAGAAGGAATAGAAGAGAAAGATGAGAAAAGCATAGAAAAAAAACGGTTGGCATTGTCTAGGTTTTATTTTTATTTTTTTATCTAAAAAACAATTCTTTATTTATGAGAAATTAATATTTGGATTACAAAACCTGGAGGAAGAGAGTTATACCATATTCCAACTTCCTCAAATGTACTCTTAACTCTAATAAGACAATAAGCAAATTAATTTTGTTCTTTAGGAGCAAAACCTAGATTACAGAAAGGGAGTTTACTTATAAAAAACTTAATCTCCTCAATTAGAGAGCCCCCTTCCCAGTAGCTTTAGGTTGTAGAGTTAACCAACCTGACTACTTGCTAACAATAATTTTCTACTCTCACAGTCCCAACTTGATTTTGAATGACCAGCTCTAACCCAAAGCAAATAGCAGGACACTCCCCCACCATACGGTCAGCTACATTAGTGAACTTCTTAACCTCGCACTAGTTGACCTCTTCTCTGCTATCTCGGGCTACTACACCAGCCTTAGCTTTATCACCTTTGAAACCAAAGTCCACATTAATTTCCATACTTCCATGTGCATGAGGAATCCCTCCCTAGTGATTGCTCGCATCTCCTACTCTTATTAAGCTATTTGTGGCTTGGTTTGTCATTGGGTTTCTTTCCGCTAGTATATGTCTCATTAATCCATGTAGATGCTTAATTGAAGAGTAAGACTGATCGAAAAGACATTTGTTTCGGTTCTTCCAATCAACTAGCAGCCCAACATGAACACATTCAAGCAGTCTTTTAGCATAACAACCTCCATAATGGTTTTCCGAAACTATATCCCGTTTTCTTGGCTATTTTCTAGTAGTACCATACATGTATAATCCGGTTCCCAAAACTGTTTACTTAGAATACATTGAAAAAACATGTCTCCAGTCTTCATTAACTTGCCTACAGATTGGGCAGCTTAATGGAATTAGCATACCTCTACTTGTGATAACCGCTAAATTATAAATTGAATATTAAAAACAAATAAAATAAACTAAAGAAAATAAATGAAATTATATAAGATATAGAAATATTTGGAAATTCACAAGATGATGAAGTAATGAATTTGAGAATTTGGAATTTGGAAATTTAATTCGGATATTAAGAAATCCGAATTTAAAGATATAAAAAGACGTATATTTATATAATCATATAATTATATTCTATAAATATACTTTTATATGTTTTTATATAAATAAATATGTATATATTATTATTATAAATATTGTTGTACATAAATAAAAATATATACATATATATATATATATACATATTAAATGTATATGGTATTTTAATTTAAATTATATAAAAAGATATAGATTATATGTAAATATATATTGTTAATGTACAATATATATCTCTATATAAGATATATTGTAAATAATATATATACATATAATAATATTATAATTTATAAATAAAAATAAAAAAGAGAAGGAATCGGGTTACAACCCGATTCCCTCTTCATTTCTCCTATGTTGTAACAGAGGAGAAATACACATACAAAAGCCAGCGACCCTGATGGCGAGAGAAAGAGAGAGAGAGATGGAAGAGGCCGGCGAGCCGAGGGAGGGGAGGACGGAAGCAACCAGCGGCCGGCGGAAAAGAAAAGAAAGAGGGAAGAGAAAGCGAAGCGAAATAGAGAAGGAAAAGAAAGGAAAAGAAAAGAAAGAAGGAAGTGGCGGTGCTCGGACCCACCACGATGTCGGCGAAGGTAAGAGGAAGGAAAAAGAGCCGTCGGCGGTGGAAGAGAAGAGGAAAAGAGGGAGAAAAGAGGAGAAGAAGGAGCCGCCGCCATCTCTTCCAGATCCGGCGCCGTTGCTGCCAATGGGGAGAAAAGGAGGCCAGATCCGGCGTCAGCACCACCTCGGTGAGCTTCGAAGTGGCCAAGCCGGCGGAGAACCGACCGGTGAAGTGCCAAACTGGCTGAACTGGTCCGAACCGGTTCAGACCAGAAAAAAAATAAAAAAAAAGAAGAAAAAAAGAAGAAAGAAAAAGGAAAAGAGGAGAAGAAAAAGAAAAAAAGAAAAGAGAAGAGGAGGAAGAAAAAGAAAAAGAAAGAAAGAGAAAATGCGGTAGGAAATTACGATAATTTCATTATTATCAATTTATTTAATAATTGTATTAAATTTCTAAAGTTTAATATGATGTGGACGTGTAGAAATATATGCTCGGAAGTCGAGGCGAGAGAAATCGGGAGAGATGATTACGGACGCGACGTAATGAGGAAGTCGCTAGCCCGGGACAAGTAAGAATATCTAGATTAGCGTGATTAAATAATGTATGAATTTTATAGAAATATTGTGAAAAATTGATTGGTTGGAAATTGTGGAGATTCACTAGCTGTTAAAAAGATTATAAACTGTCTACTTTATGCAGGGAGGCTAGTCTATAGGCAGTCGTTATGTTGCCGAAATTTTTAGAAAAAAATATTACGTAAAAATCATTTTTTAGAACGATTTTATTACACGAGACGTAAATTCCAACCACGGAAATGAGAAAGTTAGTACTTTTCATAAAAACATGAATATACTGAATTTTAATTAAAAATATTCCTGTTATGGAAATTAGTGATATCGAGATCACCGAAAATTTCTCCCGATTTGTAAACTACATGTGAATTGAAAAGAAAGAAATGAAAGAAAGAAGAGAGAAGGAAAGAAATACATACATATATATATATATATACATGAATATGTATGGTATGTCAAATGAATAAGCACAGGTATGACATACATAATTATATATGTGTAACCATAAAGAAAAGAACAAAAAGAATAAATAGGAACAATAAGAGAAGGATTTATTAAATCCTTATATGAAAATTAGTAAGTAAATAAATGAGCCTAGTAATATATTCATGAAGCTTTTATGAATATATTTAATTAATTCTCGACTAATTTACAGTGCGGTAATTGTAGGAAAGCTATAAAGCGGGGGTCTCGTTGGCGATTGAGCGGCCACCATTAGCATAGCTAATCTCAACGTGATTAGTTTAAGGAAGTTGCACGATGTAAAACAATGATTCGAGTTCGGCGAAGCTCGAGGCATGAAACACCAAGCTCAATGAGGTAAGACATTTATATAATTCAGCGTTAGAATTATATTGTATAGATATAATTGAATTGTCTGGTAATGGTGAAAATTAAAAGATTTGAGGTTTAGTGACACATAAGAAATGATATACCCATAGTAATATGGTAAATTGAGGAAATGACTCAATGATATGGGTATGGTGAGTAAATGATCTACAGAATAGATCTCGAATGAACTCTTTAACATTGAATGATTTTAGTGTCATAATGAAATACTAAGAAGACTGACATGAATGGATGAGTCTTAGTTTTAACATTGAAAGTAAAGGTGATTTAGTTTACCAACACCGTGAAATGATATTATATGTTATTGGACAATAGAAAATCTTGGATGATTTATTAGATGTGCTCCTGTTGAAATAGAATGGATTGAATCGAGGACTTTAAAATGAAATGTAAAATGATGACGAGTTAGGTATAGGTGCTAAGTCGACATGTTTGAGGGTGATGATCTAAGGAAGAATTGACATTATAGTTAGCACTATACCGAGTGACATTACCTTAATCCATTTCATAAGCATGCCTCGTTTTACGCACGAGATTTGAAAACATTCGTTTATACGATACTTACATGAATGTTTTGAATGCTTAAATTGTTTTGAAAGGATTGAACATATAGTGTAATGTATGTATTCATATATATGTAGATGATCTTAAAGAAAAATGTGTTACATACTGTACACTATTTTTACAAGAAAAGTGAAAGATTTAAATGTTTTATGAGACTGTAGGCACCCTAAAAGAATTTAAATTCAATAAAGCATAGTGGAAACCGCCTAATTGGAGCTTTGCTCATTAGGCAGAGATGCTTGTCCGATAATAGTCGTGGATAGGTCTCAGTCACGCCTAATCAGTGGGGCTGAAAGAGATGAGGTCTATGGCCATAGATAGCGCCCTAGTTGGTTTCCAGGGGACGATGACATGATTTTCACTGCTAGCTACAATGATATAAGTCTTTATTGATAGAGTGATAGGGATCTAGCCTAGTCTCAACCAATAGATATGCAGTTTAGAGTATGCTTTTAGATTGATATGAACTCTAAACTGATATGATTTTACAATATGTGAAATGTGTTTCGATATTTTATTCGATCACACATGATATGACAAGAAAAATATGCACGTTTTGATTGAAACGAAATGAAAAGACATGTTTTCATTTGATATGATATGAAAAGAAAAATGTGCACATTTTGATTGAAACGAAATGAAAAGACATGTTTTCATTTGATATGATATGAAAAGAAAAATGTGCACGTTTTGATTGAAATGAAATGAAAAGACATGTTTTCATTTGATATGATATGAAAAGAAAAATGTGCACGTTTTGATTGAAAACGAAATGAAAAGACATGTTTTGATTTAACATGATATGAAAAGAGAAATGTGCACGTTTTATTTGAAACGATATGAAAAGTACATGTTTTGATTTCATGAAATGTGAAAAGAAAAATATGCATGCTTTGATCACACATGATATGAAAAGGGAAATGTGTGTGCTTTCAATCATGTCTTAAAAATAAACGAGAGATGATTTGAGATTTGACATGATTTGAACATGTTCTAAGAGTACACATGATATGATTTCAATATCACACATGATTCATATATGATTATATATGATTATATGTTAAATGTAACGAAATGTGAGATGATAGTCGTTTTATACAGTAAAACTTGCATAAGTGATATGTGGAATCAGAATAGAACAATATACATTCTGCATGAAATATATTATGATCTTATGCTGTACATTGAACATGAGATGTATAGGAAGAGGTATCATGACTTTTATACTATATGTGACTATATTTCTCTAAGTTGAAAATATTACGACTTAATACAGTACAAAATGTACTTATTGATGAGAAGTGATATGGTCTAATAGTGTCTGAACAAAACTTCACATGAAATGACATGATATGATATATTATGGAATAATGACAAAAGATTGAAAATGGTTGATCGACTATGATTAAAGGTTAATGTATCAAATAAGTATCGAGATGAGTATAATGAGGTACTACAAAGAGACTCTCCCCTATTGATACCTTAAGCTCTTACACACCAAGAAACCTTTAGGACATGATCTGAGCCGTTTGATAAACGATCATAGAGTGAATATGACGTGAAAATCCTTAAAGGTTTCATGCATCGCATTAGGACAGTATAAGTCTAATTCTGCCATTATATAAATGAATTACTGAGCCATGGTTTTGCTCACCCCCTCAATTTCATATCTTTTCAGACTACTTGGGTTGAAACTTCACCAGGAGGGTTTTTGAGTGGGACTCGGAGACGGTATCTAGCCTCGATACTTGTCCCTATCCTCCGAAACTAGTTGGTTGCTTTTGAGGTATGCACTCTTGGGCATACGCTTTTATTGTCAGGCAAATTTCTATATGGTATTATAGGATAGGATGTAAACTAAAATAATGAGTAATCGATATAATGTTTTAATGTTATAATGTTATATGATAAGTATGCGAGGATTAGTTATGGACAATAATTGATTTCTCCTCATCTTAAGGAGCAAATTTAAATCATAACTGAATTAAGAAATGAACGAAATTAGATAGTGACTACACTGACACCGAATACAAACTGTAAAATGAAAAGGAAAAATTTAGTCCATAAATTTGTAGACTAAGAAAAAGTATGAGTATCAAGGGAATCGTTGCGGCCTTCGGGTCGTGACACTACTAGAGAGGTTGAGTACAGTTGGGATAAGATTTCAAAATACTCTCCACATGAAGATCTTAACCTTTGGTAGCATCTCAGCCTGCCACAGATATCGCCATAGGGGATTTCTATCTACTACATCCCCCAATTCCAACCCCAGAACCTATCTTGCGATGAAGTAAGTTGATTTTACTGAAAAATTCCCTAACAAATTTTCATTCCAAATCAACAAAGCTTGTCGATTATACTTCGAAAGTGGGGTTTTCATAATCAACTCTATGTCCTGACTTACAAATAATTCCTTCAGCAGGTCTTGCCTCTAGGTATGCTTATTAGTGTCAATCAACAGAGACACTTGCATAAGTGTTAGCTCAACCGGACTAGCAGAAATAGGCTTGAACTCCGGTGGTTTCTTTATGAGAACCTCGTTTTCCTCATATCCGTTATAAGTTACAGAGTGTAGGAACTTAAAAGAAAATATTTATTGTTAAAATATTTAAATAAAGGGTATGTTCGATAAGATTTAGGGAAGTACTCGGTGTGGGTCCCACTAAGACTTTCTCCGTCCATATTAAAGTGAGATTCTAGAATGATGATGTTTGAGGTGAAATATGAATATAGCAAGAATCTGCATCTCAAAATCTCTTTGATTGAGCATGTTTTGAAAAGTGGGCAATAATTTCGAAAATGACAGTTAAGTCCATAAGTCATCGAAATTTTCGTAAACAATGGTCAAATTGAGATAACTTTTGACCAATTATTAGTGGTGAATAATTTTTTATGTAATAAAGTTTTAGACCATGTGGATTGATAGAAGAAATCGGGCATAAAAACATAAATTTACACTATTTTACTGTTAGGCGTATTTTGGTAATTTCACTTAAATGACCAATCAAACCTTAACAAAAGCTTAATCAATGATTAGATCATGTTAAATAAATGTGCTTCATGATTGAATAAAATACATGGAAGATTAGACTAATTATTTTCAATGAAGTCAAATCACTAAAGGCAAAATAGTCATTTTTTAATGTTTTAAGGGCAAAATGGTAATTTGTGCCAAAGGTATGATTATTTCAGAATTTTCCAGCCCTTCTTCCTCCCAAAGTTGCCAACCAACATTTCTTTTACCATCTTCCATTGTTGAGAGCTTAAGAAGAGAGAAAAACCTTGTAAATCACCCACCTCTAGCCACCTAATCAACAACCTCCCTAAACAAAAGTTGTTCCTCTCCATTAGCTCTCTCTAAAAGCCAGAATTTGGAGCCTTGAATAGGTTGTTTACTTGCTAATTCAGCCCTCAAAAGTTGCTGCCATAGTTAAGGAGAGAAGAAGAGTTGATGAATTTTGATTCCTATGGTTCTATCTTATTGTTCTAAGTTTGTTTAACATGTTTATGGTAGAAATTTGAAAACAAATCAGATTGTAGGGACATGTTAGGGTTTTGGACATGAGGGTTTCCTAAAGGGAAAATGTTGATCTCATGCCTAAAGGGTTGTAAGGTCGCAAGAAACAAGTGTAAAGTGTGTGTATGTGCTGATGTTATAATTCTGCTGCACTATCTTATTTCGGCCCCAAGTTTAAATATTCAGTTTAGGGGATTTAAAATGAGATAAATTCTTTAACAATTATGGTAGATAGCCTTATGAGTTAAGAGAAATTTAGTTTTGGAATCACTTAATTTGAAGTTCTGTAGCTTAAGATATGTGCAAATGAATACATGACACTCTGCCCAAAAAACGTTATCCAAATGGCTGAATTTTAAAAATTGTAGAAAATATACTATATTGAATTTGGGTGCAATCCATACTTTTCTAGAAAGTTAAATGAGTTAGGAATAATATAGTTTTAGGTTTGCACAATTTGGATAACCTTGCACTGAGATATGAACCAGTTTGTGTATAGAGGTCAGTAGACAGATCTGCCAAAATGCACTTGAAAATAGAGTAACTTTGAGGAATTATTAAAAATATGTCAGAAATGATAAAATTGTGAAACTTATCAATTTGAATAGGGAATTGAATTAATATTTACATGATCTTAAATTCTTAATTTTTGGATATCCCTATAATTAGTAATGTAATTTTTAATGCACAAAGGTCAAGAAACCATCCTGCCAAATGGGTCAGAATTAGATTGAACTTTGGAAAATTCGTGAAAATAACACAAAATGAATTAGGAAGTTAGCCTTATAGTTCTAAAAAGAAATTAAGTTAGGTTCCATACAATATTAACAGCACATTAATTGGAATCCAATAATTTTGGTTATAAATAGAAAGGCATCAATAGGTTAGAAAATTTCTACAAGGAGTGAGTTACTCATATAGTGAAATGGTGAAAACTTGGTGTGCATGGTTGGATAAGATAACCGAACTGCTAATGATTATGAATTATAAAAAATTTTTATATATAAAATTTGAAAACTCAACTTGTATGAATGATTTTGTGCAGCCCCGAAGTTAAAAGAGTGAAATGGAAAAGTAGGCAAATATATGCTTGCCTATAGCTTTGTCGTAACGATTTTCATTCAGGGACTCGATTGCTAGATGATTTTGAAAACACAAAATGGAGTCGCCACCAATCTTTTTTGGCTACGTGTGATTGGCCACCTAAAATCATTTATCATTTCAACAAAATCTTAAAATTAATTGAAGTTTATTAAAAAGGCAATTCTTGGTCTGCCAAAACAAATTTAAGGTTCGGGAGTTCGGTTATGCGTGGGGAAGGATTAGCACCCCTACAGCGCCTATTAAAAAACGGTACCACTTAATCATATATTATCTTTTAATCTTAATAAAATGGTCTTAATTAAACATTTAAAAAGAATTCCATTTATTGTGAGATCAATTTTTTATTTGCCTATTATTTGAAATATTAAATTTTATTTTTTATTTGAAATAAATGAGAATCTTTTGGTAGCATTTCGGATAATTTTCTCACTTAGGGATTTCTTAAAAATCACTACTTGCAATTTCTATAGAATCCCATCCTCGGGAGACTCACACTTATTTTTGAATTTCATGGATGCAGATGATGCAATCAAAATATAGATTATGCACATGAAAAATCCATTATTTTATTATTATTTTTTATATTTATATTATTACTTTTAAGTTTTATTATATAAAATTTTATTTTTAGTGAAAAATCATACTAAATATTCCAATACGCTGGTAACATCTAGTAGATTCTTCTCACTTAGAGATCGGTTAGAAATCACTACTTGTAAATTTCGTAACATCTCATCATCGGAAATTCTTTGAAGTTTTATATCTTGTCTATTTTTTAACTATTTTTATTATCTTTGATGTTATTATTATTATTTAAATTTATATCAAATGATTAATTGTAGAAATTTTATATTATTGTTTATTTGTTTGTTTAAATATTTTATAAGTTTATTTAATATTTTATTTTTTATTATTAATTTATTTCATAAAAGTTAATTATATTAGAAATCTTAATATCGAACTAAAATTACTTGAATACCTCAATACACTGGTAATATTCAAATATTTCATTTCGACCTTAAGGATTATCAAAAAATTACTATTTGTGATTTCTAGGAAATCCTATCATCGGAAATACTTTTATATTTATTTAAATATATTTTATTTTAATACTTATACTTGTGTTTATCTATGTATTTACATTTATTTATTTATTTTAACAGTTACATTTTTTTGTCTATCCGTTTTAAAATTTATATTCATGTTTGTTTATCATTTTTATTCTTATTTATTTATTTGTTTATTTTTTATATTAAAAGATTTTGATATCGGAATAAGATTGTTTAAATGCCCCAATACGCTGGTGACATTAAGGATTTTATCTTGACCTTAAAGAATATCGAAGAATCACTATATGTCATTTCTTTGAAATCTTATAATCAGAAAAAATTTTAATTATATTAAAATTTTATCACTCAACGCTAAATTTTATTTTACAAATTATTTTATTAGTATTTATTTATTTATTTATTGATTCACTTTACTAAATTAATAACTAAAAATTCTATTTACTGCATTTTGCTCTAAAAAATGAGCAGTTGCAAAAGATTAAGTGAAGCACAAAAGCAGTTTCATCAATCCATGTGCATGTACGTTCAAATAAAAAAATATATTAGATGGCAATCAAGTCAGAACATGACAAATAAAAAAATGAATTGCAAAAAAATGAATTAACACACACATTTCTAAGTACATACAAACAAAATCAACAGTTAATTTAAGCAAGTTATATCATCATTCACTACATATAAATGGGCACATATCACGTAGTGCTATAAACAAGCTACAAGTTGGCCAACCGAACACCGAATCATTTCAAACCCAATTAGAAGTAAATAAAATAACACGAGGCTCGGGCAAGTAGCAAGCATGGGACGAAACTCAGTATATCTCTTGGCTTTTATAACCATTTCATGGCCGCATGCTTAACGAAAAAATCAACTTTCTGCAAGTTTAGGCCTCGAATCATGGCTGTCATTGAATTATTTGAATTTGATTTTTTTTAGTAATTAAATCTTGATTTATCCCCCCCACCCTCCTTTTTTTTTTTTTTGGTTTCACACTTTTAGCTTATTTCTTTTCAAACTTTTCAAGTCAACTCTTTAAATAATCATGGTGTGGGAATGAGTCTAATAGAGAATGTAAAAATCGACTCCCATTTTACATCTAAATCAAAGGCCCTTTTATTGATCCCATGATCATGGGATTTTTTCATTTATTTTCTTTGACTTTCCTTTTTTTTAAATTTATTTCCATTTCATTTTTTTAGTTTTGGTAATCAATCTTCAGATTTTATTTCACTTTAATTATTTCCTTTATTATTAATATCTTTCCTATGGCAACAAATCATTGAAGTCAACTTCCTTTTATTTTATACAATTTTTTTGTAACAAATCCTTTGGTCAACTTTGGGTGTGCATGGGACTTTAGGTATTTTGCATGGAATGCATGGGGTTTCAATTTAAGATTTGACCAAAATTGACTTTTTTAAATCATTTTTTTATTTTTTGATTTTTGATTTTTTTATTTATAAAAATTATTCAGACAAAATTAGGTGTCTACAACTGTCCCTCTTTGCGCATTGCTGAGAATCAGAAATGGGGCAAAGACAATAGATAACCATTTTGTCCGAATTCATCATGCCAACATGTTTCTTCTACAAAATTGCACAATTAAAAATATTTAGAAATTTGAAATTTCCTGATCTTCTTCTACTATAAAGATTAAGGAATAAATGCAAAATGAAAGTTTTCTAGTCTTTTCTATCATAAGACTAAGAATGATGCAAAACAAATTTCCTAGTCTTTTCTATCATAAGACCAAGGAATGATGCAAAATGAAATTTTTTTTTATCTTTTCTATCATAAGATTAAAGAATGAAATTTCCTAATCTTTTCTATGATAAGATTGAGGAACAAAATGTCTTAATCTTTTCTATTATAAGACCGAGAATGATGCAAAGTGGAATTTCTTCATCCTTTCTATCATAGGACGAATAAACGAATGCACAAAAAAATAATTTTTTTAGTCTTTTCTATCATAAGACTAATGAATGAAATTTCCTAATCTTTTATATCAAAAGATTAAGGAATGCAAAACAAAACTTCTTAATCTCTTCTATCATAAGACTAAGAATGATGCAAAATGGAATTTTCTTGTCCTTTCTATCATAGGACTAAGGAAATGAATGCAAAAAATGATTTTTTTTCTTTTTTCTTTAGTCTTTTCTATCATAAGACTAATTAATGAAATTTCCTAATTCTTTTCTATAATAGAGGTTAAGCAATTCTCTTATTGTCTTATCTTGTGTGCCAAACAATGCCTGATGCTCATTCTAAAACAATTTTTAATCATTTGTAATGAATGTAATGCCAATGTTAATGTCAATGCTAATGTCATGCCTCCTAAAATATTCTATGAAATTCTTGATGAATATATGTAAATGCAATATGAATTGTTGTAACAAGATTCTCAAGCTCATCTTGTCTTTCTCAAGTCCATTCTATCTATTAAATTCTCCTTGTTCAAATCCTCTATCTTCATTTCTCATCATGTCTTCTACTGAGTCTTGGTTCAATCATGCTTGAAGTGATGCTAGCACACTTTCAGACTCACATTTTCTTCTTTCTTCATTTTTCTTTTGTTTCTTTCTTTTCTTTAAGCAATGCAAGAATCAAAATTTGTTAACATTTATTTGTTATCCTTTCAATTCAATGACCAAAGTGATACACTCATGCATTTTCTCAATTTATCATGAGGGTGAAGTATACGTCAAATAATTTGAGTTGGAAAAATATTCATTCTTGAAAGGAAACATGTAGTTTTAAAAAGGAAATCAATGGGATAGCTGTTCGGGACAAGGTTTATAGTATTCATCTTATAAACATTCAGACAAATCTAAAGCCCACTCCTGCTGATATGTTCATTCATGTAGGGTTTACCAATCTTGCCCTTGTATCAAAACTTTTGCTGATGATCTTCTTCCTAAGCCGCCCTTTCAGGTTTTCAACTTAGGTATCCTTCTCGTGATTCAAACCGCCTTTTTGGGTTTTCAACTTGAATCTTCCTTTATTTTTTCCTCATTTTTCATTTTTTTTTCTTTTTTTCTTTTTCTCTTTCCTTTTTTTTATTTTATTTTATCTATTTCTTGTTTTTTCTTCATTTCAACTCCATTGGCTTTAACAAATTTCAACCTTTTGTTTTCAATCCACATTCATGCCCCCAAGAGGTATTCTTGCTTTTGATCTAAAAGATATCTTCCGAAGCTGGTTCTTTTATTTAGGCATGAATTTCTTCTTTCAGCTTGACCCCCACTAATGTCTTCAATGAATTTTTAAAGGATCATTATCTCATTGTACAAGTATGCCTTCATTTAATACAGATTCTTCAATTTGAGCATTTACATATGATCAAAACGGGCTTTTAAAGATATGTAATGTACGCTTGGATGAGGGTTTTCGAAAGAAAGGATGAAATAGGCCTAAAATTTATTTTAGGGTTTATAAACCAAAGGATCACATTCTTATGAAGTAAATCATTTGAGCATTTCATCCCATTCTAATTCACTCATTTCTTTCTTCTTTTTTTTTTGTTTTTTTACTCTTTTAGGGTTCTTTGTATGCAAACCCCTTTTATTCTTACTTTCGTTTCTCCCTTTTTTTTTTCCAACAAATGGGCATTTTCTTTTTCTTCTTTTTGCCCCTCATGAATAATTTTTCATTTTTCGTGCCCCCCATTGTGGAGGGTGATCCTTGGTGGGTTACATCACAAAAAAAACATAATAGGCTCAAAGGGGTAATCAAAGGATAATTTTACTTACGCTTAAAGGATAGTGAAAGAAGGTTGTTTATCATCTCAAATGCAAATACTCTCCTTAAAGATCATTTACTGAACAAGTACAAACTTGTTAGAAACTTCTGTAAGAGATTCTTTATACCATCAATTGGGTGAAAATTGTGAACAATTTTTTTTCTTACTCTTTCTTACTTGGATACCTTGGCAGATTGATAATCCATCAGCAAAAGTAGTTCTTTCAAAATTGAATTCCAGATTTATCGACATCATTATCATCGTGTTCATTATTTGGATACTTATAAAAGAAAGATATGGTAAGTATGTGGGTAATGACCAATGGATATAGAAAATGAGAAAATGACAGTGCATCACACTAGTCACTTTATTGAAAGGAAACTAAATAAAAGTTAGCCCATAAATAAAACTTTATTTTGTGGGCTTAAGCACTTAAAAAAAACTGTCTTGCATTACTTAAAGAAAATAACAAAAAAAATTCTAATAAATCTACAGACTTGCATAGCTTGAACTTCTCTTGCCTTAAAAGAATCATCCTTCATTTGTATGGTTGGGCAATGGATTTGCATTCACAGCCAGTTCTCCCTTTGTTTCAAAGTGCAATATGCCAACTTTTATCAAACCTTGCACCCTATACTGTGAAGACCGAGAATTTTCTAAATAAATAAATGTATCCGGAAAATTTAATTTGGACAAATTGAAATCCAAATTAAATAAGAATGAAAGTGGAGAAAATAAATTTGGATATCAAGAAATCCAAAACATAATAAGAAATAAAATATGTATTTTGAGAGATTTATATAATGATATTATGTAAACATACTTTTGATAAATATGTATATATTCATATATGGAATATATGTATATATCATATGTTAAAATATCATTTTATATCATTGAATATATATATGTAATATATATATGTGAAATATATATATATATAGTATTTTAAAATATATATATATATATATAAATAGTTTATATGAAATATATACTTATATATATAAATATATATATGAAGTATATGTATAGTATTTTAAATTTTAAAGTGTATAGATTTATACATATATATATATATAATTGATACAAACTTTATATATGCATATCTATATGTATTTAATTATATGGTATAATTATATATATAAATATAAAAGATAAAGATTATAGATATTATAATTATAAATATATTTTATAATTAAAAAAAAAACTGAAAGGAGGGAATCGGGGGTTTAAACCGATCCCCCCTTTCTTTGTTTCCTCTGTGTTACACAGAGGAGTAGGAAAGAAGAGAAAAGCCGGTTGACGCCGGTGATGCCAAGGGAAGAGAGAGATCGGGAAAGGAAAACGCCGCCGGCAAGAGAGGAAAAAGCCGACGACGGTGAAGGCAGTGAAGGAGAGGAGAAAAACGAAACAGAAGCTGTCACGACCCGACGACCGCGACTTTCACTCGATTCTTATACTTTTCTTAGTCTACAAATTTATGGACTAAATTTTTTCTTTTCCATTTTAAGGTTTGTATTCGGTGTCAGTGTAGTTACTATACTACCTAGGTGACTTATAGTCATTCCATTTAAATATTAAACAAACACGGAAACGGTTCTTAGTTACATCCCGACTTGTTAAACAGAATATGTACTGTGCATCAATTTAAGTCTTACATGTAAACAAGTATTTATAAGTAACATATACCTCCGGAAACTAGTACCAAGTCCATACACCGTCTCCGATGCCCACCTAGCAGCTCACACGGCAGATGTTAACTTCAATAATCTGAAAGAGATGAAATTTAGTGGGGTGAGCAAAACCACGGCTCAGTAAGATACTAATATAAATACAGAAGTAGGATTACACTGTCTTAAACTGCAAGGCTTAAACTTGCAATGATGCAATTACAGTTAATCCTTTCTCATCGATACATCTCATTATCACTTCTCATTTTCACTTTTCATTTCATTATCATACTTTGGTATGTTATCATCTCATATCAATTCTCATATTTACTTTTCACTTCATAATCATATTTCTGTATTCTATCATCTCTTATCAATTCTCATATCATCTCTTATCAATTCTCGTATTGTGGATCATGATCACGGTGGTACCCAGTCATAATTCTCTTCGTGTATTTCTATATTCATGTTTCATAACATATCATGACCCCATATAGACGAAATATCGTTACCACCGAGTCATGACATTCCTCATGGAATCCTCATATACTAAGCATATTATCATATCAGGGTTTAATATGCAATTCATGTAATTTTTCTGTATAAACCGCGATCATTTCAAATCATATCATATATATTTTAAGACATGCTCAACATATGCATTTTCAAAAGTTGCCTTTAAGGCATAATAGAAACATATTCAATTTCAATTCATGTATTCGTTTTCAGAGCATGTCTAAAACATGTGCGGTTTTAAAACATTTTTCATATACTATAAATCATATCAGGTTTAGAGTTCATATCAAATCAATCTATACTCTAAACCGCATGTCGTTTCAAATTCGACACAAAATCGTATATAAATCATGTAAGTGTCGAAATCATTTATCATATACTTTTAAATCATTTACTGTAAATCATATCAGGTCTAGAGTTCATATCAAATCAAACTATACTCTAGACCGCATATCATGCCATGTTCGACACAAAATCACATATAAATCATATAGTGTCGAATTCATATCTCATGGGCTTTTAAAACATGTTTAAAACATGTACTGTTTCAAAACATATTTCATTTCAAATCTGTTTCATGTACAGTATAAATCATGTCAAGTCTAGAGTTCATATCAATAAAAATCATACTCTAGACTTCATATCATATTTGTTAGAGACTAGGCTAGATCCCTATCATCTCTCTATCAATAAAGACTTAAATCACTGTAGCTAGCAGTGAAAATCATATCGTCCCCTGGAAACCAACTAGGGCGCTATCTATGGCCATAGACCTCATCTCTCTCAGCCCCACTGATCAGGCGTGACTGAGACCTGTCCACGACTATTGTCGGACAAGCATATCTGCCTAATGAGCAAAGCTCCAATTAGGCGGTTTCCACTATGCTTTATTGAATTTAATTCTTTTAGGGTGCCTACAGTCTCATAAAACATTTAAATCTTTAGCTTTTCGTTTTAAAATCATGTAAAGCATATGGTGAAATTCTTTAAAAGGTTTGGTATATAAAAATACGTATATATACCATATACTTTATTTTGAAAGCTAATCTATACTTTATAGCATTTATATAAATGCTATTATGACATCTGAAACTATAGCAGATTATGCTTAAAAGCGATGCTATGAAATCATCTCCGTATGTAATTTTAGTAATAGCTTCAAATGTCAATATAAGTAATACCTTCCTCTAATACGGTGAAACAATTCATTTAACTTTATCACTATCAATCGTTCGATTTCAAACTATCCTTCTGACACATCAGTAAATCAGTGTTCAAATCAATTCAATATTCATTTCATTCAGTTTTCAACTTATTCAGTACTCCGATTATTCAATAATCAGATCATTTGGTATTCAAGTCATTCAGCATTCGATATCCTTTTTCAATAGCTATAAACTATACCAATCATTTCTACCTTTCACTATTAATACTAAGACCACATCACTTGTATGAATCCTCTTAGTATTCATAAATATTTAAATATCATGTCACTATATAGCCATCAAAATACTGAAATTATGCAATATTAATATCCTCATTCGTTATCTATTCCAGAGTCGACATCGAGGATTATAGAACCACAAGATCAATAATCGCTTATCAAATCCATTTATGGTTTGACCTATATGTACATATTCAGAATCCTCAACTTGCGGTTCAATTTCATTTACTATCGTAAAATCAAATCACAATCCTCAATTCACTTTTCATATAGTCTGTAGAATGTAATATCATGCTAGAATTATCTATAAAACGTCCTCAATTCAATTCTTTGATTGGCAATTTACCACTTAAAAGGATTTGCCAATTTCTACTATCAACAGTGTTTCAATCATTTAAGTCGTCTTGCGACTATCCATATTATTGCAAAAATCTCAGTTCACATCTATTTAACATCAATATCACAATCATACCACTAAACGGTCCATTCATTTGAATTTATCATTTCTATAATCGTCACTGTATCAGTGATCCGTCTAATAATTAATTCCACCTCAATCTCAACTTGATACCATTTGTGCTATTAACATCACTGGATTTATCGAGTCTTAAGGTTTAAACCATATAATTCATTACATTATCGTGTTTCAACGATCTATCTTTTCATCGATTTCAATATCAAACTTCTCCAGTAATATCATAAAGTCCTTTAAATGTATATTTTTCAATAATTATTTCCAAGATTCCATTTACGTGAGAACTTAAATATTTTTCCTCAACGTTTTCCTAAGAATTTCGGCAGCATAACGGCTTAATTTTCCCTAACCTCCTGCAAGGGAAACACAATTTATACTTGCAGCCGTTGATTCTCACCAATTTTACCTCTTATTAAGACCCCCACCATCAGTTGTGGGTCCTCTTAGCATTTTTAGCAAATCAATTTATATCGATGCATCATATAAAAATCACAATTCCATTTAAAATCAATTAAATAAATGCATCATATATAAAATCATAATTCCCACATACAATATAAAGCTACTAATGCTTTATAAAAGTATCTTACCTATTCGCCAAGCTTAGCGCACTTTCCGATTTTTCGAGCCTTGCCGAATTCCACCATTCGTCTCATTTTCATTTTTGCTACAATTTCAAAAATTAACATATATTTTCATTTAGAAAATAAATCCAAAAATTTCCAATAAATCCAATAGACATATAGCGAAAAGACTTAAATTTTCCTTACCACATTTTTTTTTCTTCCTTTCTTTTTTCCTTTCCTTCTTCTTCTCCTTCCTTCTTTTCTTTCTCCTTTTCTTTTCTTTTCTTTTCTTTTCTTCTTTCTTTTCTTTTCTTTTCTGTTTCTGTTTTTTTTTTTTTTCCTGGCCTGAACCGGTTCGGACCGGTTCAGGCCGGTTTGGTCGGGTTCACCTCTGCTTGGCCGGTTCACCCACCGGCGGCCACCCATTCCGGCGGTTCGACCACCCAACAGCTTGCCGAGGTTGCCACGAAGTCGGATCTGGTCTCGGTTTGGCCCCATCACCGGCGACGGCGCCGGATCTGGAAGCGACACCGGCGGCTCTTCTCTTCCTCTTTTCTCCTTCCTCCGCCGGTTTCCTCTTCGTCGATGGCTCCTCTCACCTTCCCCTGGTCTCCGCCGGTCTCGTGGGGGGAGTGGCAGTGCCCGGATCGGCCGGCACCGCCGATCTCCTCTTCCATTTCTTCTCGGTTTTCTTCGCTTCTCTCCCTGTTTTCCGTTTCTTCTCTTTTCCGTTTGGGCCGTCGCCGGTCACTTCTCTCTTCTCCTTGGCTCGCCGGCGACGCCCCCCCTTCGCTCCTCTTCCTTCCGGTGGCCGGTGTCGTCCGGCATCCACTTTGGGTTTTTTTCCTCTTCTGTTTTGGTTAACAGAAGAGGAAATGTGGGAATCGGTTTTCCCGATTCCCACTTCTCCTTCTTTCTTTTTTTTTTTTTTTTAATATTATATATAATAATAATGACTATAATATATATATATAATTATTTACACCATAATTATATATGTATATAGATACACTATTTATAATATGTATTTAAATACATATTTTGTATCAAAATATATATATATATATATATTTATATATATACTTTTTACACTTTTTAATCACAAAATAATATTTATATTTATCCAAGGTATATTTATATAATATCATTATATAAATATATCAAAATATATATATATATATATTTTTTATTAAGTTTTGGATTTCTAAATATCCAAAATTATTTTCTCCATTTTCTTATTTAATTTGGATTTCCATTTATCCAAATTAAATTTCCTCCTTCATTTCTTATTTCCAATTTAATTTTCCTTTTCATTTCTTATTTAAATTTGGATTTCAATTTGTCCAAATTAAATTTTTCGGATACCTTATATTTATTTAGAAAGTTCTCGGTCTTCACAGAAGCGAAGCGAAACGAGAAGATGCGGGCGAAGTCGAAGAGAAAAAGAAAAGAGGGATGTGGCGGTGCCGGCCAGTCTAGGCACCGCCACCCCAACCCCGAGCTCGGCGGAGCTGAGGGGAAGCAAAGGAAGACCGCCGGTGAAGAAGAACGACGGCGGAGGAAGGAGAAACGTGGAGGAGAAGAGATCGAAAACCCACCTCCAGATCCGCCACCGCCGGCACCGCCGCTTGAGAAATGGAGACCAGATCCGACCTCGTGGCAACCTCGGCAAGTTGTGGAGCGGCTGAACCGCCGGAATGGCTGGCCGCCGGTGACCGAACCGGTCAAGCTAAGCTGAACCGGCCTGAACCGGTCCGAACCGGTTCAGGCCAGAAAAAAAAAACAGAACAGAAAAGAAAAGGAAGAAAAAAAAAGAAGAAAGAAGAAAAGAAAAGAAAAGAAAAGGAGAAAGAAGGAAAGGAAGAAGAAAGGGAAAAAGGAAGAAAAAATGGTAAGGAAATTTAGAAAAAAATAAAATGATGGTATTTATTGAATAATTTATGGTTATATTGATGTAGTGCATTGATATTGAAATTGTAGTAAAACGGAAATGAGACGAATGGTGGAATTCGGCCAGGCTCGAAAAATCGGAAAGTGCGCTAAGCTTTGGCAAATAGGTAAGATACTCTTATAAAGCCTTAGTAGCATTATATTGTATGTGGGATTTATGATGTTATATGATGCATTGATGGAATGATTTTTAATGGAATTGTGATTTTTTTTATATGATGCATCGATTTAAATTGATTTGTTAAAAATGTTAAGAGGACCCACAACTGATGGTGGGGGTCTTAGTAAGAGGTAAAAATTGGTGAGAATCAACGGCTGTCAGTATAAATTGTGTTTCCTTGCAGGAAGTTTAGAGGAAATTAAGCCGTTATGCTGCCGAAATTTCCACGAAAATGTTTAAGGAAAAATATTAAATTCTCATCTAAATGGAATCCTGAAAGAATTATCGAAGATAAGCTTGAAAGGATCTTACTGTGTCATAGGAAAAATTGATTTTTAAATGGTTGAGAAGGTTAATGGATGAACACGATAATGTGAGGAATTTGGTTGTGAATCTTATAGAGTCGATAATTCGGGTTATTTAATATTTCAAGTTGACTATCGAGCAGAAATTGAGGTGGAATCTCGATAGTTGGAGTATTGATAGATGTAACGATGATTATATGATATTGCTTTGAAGAGAAGATCATAGTTGAAAAGTGATGAGTATAGAATTGATAGATTCAAACAAATGGACCGTCTTAGTGGTATGATTGAGATAATGATCATAAGAAAGTAGATCGCGAAATCTTATGGACATTTTGATGTGTTATGACCTCGAAGTTAGAGGATTGTAAGTGTGGATAATGACCTATCTGGCAATATGACAATATAATCTTAATATACCATAAGGCTGAAATTGAGAAAAAAAATATAGCAATAAAATGAGATTTAGAGAATTTGGTACTTGATATATACTACATTATGGAATATCTTTGTCAATAGAATGGATTCGAATCAATGTTTGATTGTGGCATGTTAACTTTGTATGTGTAAAGCTAATGTTGGGAATTGATTTAATTAATGTGCAAAATAATGAAAGGGAGAATGAAAGCTTGAGGTAGCTTGTGATCTTTGATGGAAAAATATACTAGAATGATCCTAATAGTCTATGGATGTTATTGAAATGTATTTGAATAAACGTGCAAACATATGTACTGTGGATTTTAATGATGCCATTGGGGACTTGAAAGACGTGTGTAATTGTAGAATGAATGACGGATGACTTTCGTGTCATGATCATGTTTGAATAAGAAATTTAGGCTACTAAAGACACACCTTAGTCTGATGTCATAATATGCACAACAATAGATTGAATGAGTATTGAGATATATTTGGATATATTTAGAAAATCATTCATGCATGACATATGATCTCATGTTGTTTTAAAAGAAAAAGTGATATTTTAAAAAGAGATGCATCGAAATCTTTTAAGTGAAAGTAAATATTTGAAATGATTAGACAGCCACAGACCTTGATGTTTAATATCATTTTGACATTATTCATGACATGTACATATTGAACATGAGATTTAATTATGCATTGATTTGAGAAAAGACTCGGTTTTAAATGTTTTTTTTATGAGGGCTGTCTAAATGAATTCAAAATGATATATCAAAAGATTTCGATTTTTGAGACGACAGGAACCCTATTGAATGCCTGAGTGGCATATGCCTTTGTGGCACAGAGTATGTATTTATTGTGTGGTTCTGCCTGTGTGGCATGGAACCCCATTTATACATATATGATATGTACATGTAAATGTTGCCTGATGAGATCATTCCAGGCTGTCCGACAATAGTCGTGGACACATTCCTCAGTTTCCAGCTGATCAGTGGGACTGGGACGATCTATGATCATAGATAGTGAACCCTTCGAGGGAAACTATCCCATTGATAGCTACAATGGGTTAGAGATGATATGATAATAGAATAGGGATTCATGCCTAGTCTCTTACTAAATGTTAAAGAATGTCTAGAGTACAATTTATTATATATTAAACTCTAGACATGATATGTTTTACAGTATACATGAAATGATTGAAATTGAATGATTGAAACATGGTTTATATTATGCATTATATGATTTGAGACTTTATATGTTTTAAACCATGTTTATTTGACATGACAGATGAAATGATGTACATGTGTTTTATACCACACATGATATGAATAGAGATTTCATATGTTTTAAAATGTGTTTTAAAACATATGTCAAATGATTCTAAATTACATGACTTTCGTACATGATTATGTACTACATGAAACATGATTTGAAATGAATGTTTTATACAGAACACAAATTTTATACGGTACATATTGAATCATGTGATGATAGCACACAGTGGTAACGATATTTCATCTAGACATGATATGATACATGAACATAAGATTGATATGAAGAGAATTGTGAACTTACACTATTGTGATCATGATTTCTCTATATGGAAAATGATATGAGGTGATAGATTACAAGAGTACGATTATGAAACATAAGGTGAATTGATATGATGCTTCAATTGGACATGATGTACTCCGAGATAGAGGAAAATATAGACTAGTAGTATATGACATTCAA
The DNA here is from genome assembly GCA_032173925.1 of Heritiera fomes. Lineage (NCBI taxonomy): Eukaryota > Viridiplantae > Streptophyta > Magnoliopsida > Malvales > Malvaceae > Heritiera > Heritiera fomes. The sequence continues at coordinate 8,808,594 of JAPDPM010000014.1, read as the reverse complement.
TTTGGATACGACAGATGCGATGCACTATAGTGTAAGATCGAGAAGATTGAAAAAGTGATTATGATGATTTATTTAAAAGTATAAGTGATAGACAGATGACAAGAAATGAGATAATGATATGTTATCGATGAGAAAGGATTAACTGTAATTGCATCCTTGCAAGTTTTAAGCATTTGCGGTTAAGACAGTATAATCCTACTCTTGCATTTATATTAGTATCTTACTGAGCCGTGGTTTTGCTCACCCCACTAAATTTCATTTCTTTCAGATTATTGAAGTTAACATCTGCCATGTGAGCTGCTCAGTGGGCATCGGAGACGGTGTATGGACTTGGTACTAGTTTCCGGAGGTATATGGAACTTATAAAATACTTGTTTACATGTATGACTTTAATTGATGCACAGTACATATTTTGTTTAACAAGTCGGGATGTAACTAAGAACCGTTTCCGTGTTGTTTAATATTTAAATGGAATGACTATAAGCCACCTAGATAGTATAGTAACTACACTGACACCGAATACAAACCTTAAAATGAAAAAGAAAAATTTAGTCCATAAATTTGTAGACTAAGAAAAGTATGAGTATAAAGGAAAGTCGCGGCCTTCGGGTCGTGACATATACTTTAAAGCAGTGCAATTCTCCAAGGAGTGACCTGGATTCCCAAAATGATACTCACATCAAGCATTCTCATTATACCATTTTGGATATGGAGGCTTAAGAGGTTCCACATAAACTGGGGCGATAAGTTGCTCTTTGATCAGTTTTGGGTATAACTCAGTATAGGCCATAGGAATTGGGTCAATGGGAATTTTTTGTTGTTTTGGCCATGCCTCCTTAGGATTGCTTTCTTGTTTGTTGGATTAGGCGACTGGTTGGGTAGTTAGTGCAGGTGTTTGAGGGTGAAAGCTAGGTTGAGCATTGATTTGCAGGTATGACTGGTAAGGGTACTGAACAGGATAATATGGCTGTGGCATGGAATAGGAGTGTCATGGAGTGTACCGTCCATATTGCCCTACATGGATAATAGCATGGGCATCCTCTTCCCTTCTTCTGTTGGCTCTTCCTTTCTTTTCAATGTTGGGAACTTCGATCTTGCCATGCTTCATCACATTCTCAATGATCTACCTAGATAACACCATATCAAAAAAATTCTTGGTGGCGTTGCCTATCATCCTATCTTAATATGGGGCCTTCAAAATATTCACAAACAAGATGGTGAGCTCCTTTTTTGAAAGAGGAGGTTGCACTTCTGTAGCCACATCACGCCACCTTTGCGTATATTGCTTGAAGCTTTCGTTAGCTTTCATCTCCATATTTTGAATAGATAAACGGTCAAGGGCCATATCAACAACATGTCGATATTGGGCCATGAATACCCTTGCTAAGTCATTCCATAGGGTGATCCAAGTTCTGTCTAATTGATTGTACCACTTGGCAGCAGATCTAATCAGACTTTCTTGAAAAATGTGAATAAGGAGCTTATCATCTTGAGCAAAAGCAGCCATCTTTCAACAATACATAATAAGATGAGACCTAAGGCAGAAAGTTCCATTGTACTTCTCAATCTCTGGTGCTTTGAACTTGGGTGGAATAATCAGGTCTGACACCAAGCACAACCCAATAGCATGCATGGAACCATAAAAGTATAAGCCTTCAATAGCTTGAATCCTTTCCTCCAACATATTAATCTTCTGTTGTGACTTCGCCTCATCTTTCTCTTCTACTTGTTTGGCTTTCAACTTCTCAATATCCCTTGGGTCATCTAAGTCGAGCACCTCAATGGGATCAGTAGATTTTGTGCCTTGGGAAGGATGAGCGGGTCCTTGGAATTGAGCTTGTCCAAACACTTGGGGTATAGCAGCGTAAGCAGGTGGATATCTTCTTTCTTGGGATGTTTGACTTGGATATGGATCGAATCCAGAAGGATAGGTAGGATCTTCCATACTGCGTTGTTGAACCCCTTCTTGGACTGCAACTTCCTCTGCTACTCCTTACCCTTGCTTAGATTTTTCAATAGCTCTGTAATTTGGGCCAATTGCCCCCTCATTTCCTCTTGAGCATTTTTCATCTTTTCCATGCTCATGCTTGATTCTACTTCCATGATCTTAGCTCAATAACGAGTGTTGTGTGAATGAACCTTTGGTCGAGCTATCTTCGAATCTTTTATTACCAAAATTAAGAATTTATCATTTCACATGTGGTAATGCTTTAAAAATTTTAAAAGTGCCATGTTCAAAAATAATGAATGAAGATGAATGGATGAACAAAATGCTACATGCGCTTGAAAAAATCATGGATGAGAAATGCATGGAAATGTTTTGCTAAAGAACCTATGATTCCTTATTAGTGTCTCACATGTCAAACAAAAGCAAACAGACATGATTAAAAATGTGTCCTAAGTAATAGGTATTTTCTATGGGTTAACATGACTCTATCCCAAGTTAGTCCTCTTAAATTTACTATATGTTTGGTTTGGAGTTCTAAAGGACAAGAGGTTCCCAAATTGTTCCTTACTGAAGTCCACATTAGACTACTAAGGCACCCCAATCCTCACCCGTGACAGGCTACAGATGGAAAGGGTTCAACTTGAGCGAGAGTATTTCACTTGCCATTGCGGAGGTTACCACCGCACGAGAGCAAAGGTACTTTACTCCCTCCTAAAAGGGACAAACTCGGGTGTAGGGTTCCTATATGCAAATGAGTATGCTATGCATGTGACAGAACAAATTTAAAATTACATTGCAACAAAAACGCAAATGACATGAATGAGAATGGTTCAAAAAGTTTTTATTTTTTTACTTTTTTTATTACTTTATGAAAAGCTCATTAAATGTTTATTAAAACCATTAAACTAAGATTTTAAATAAAACATGATTAATTATGGTTCGACTCTCAAATATCTCTAGCGGAGTCGCCAAGCTGTCATAACGATTTTCATTCAGGGACTCGATCACTAGACGATTTTGAAAACACAAATTGGAGTCACTACCAATCTTTTTTGGCTGGGTGTGATTGGCCACCTAAAATCATTTATCTTTTCAACAAAATCTTAAAATTAATTGAATTTTATTAAAAAAGGCAATTCTTGGTCTGCGAAAACAAATTTAAGATTCGGGAGTTCGGTTGTGCGTGGGGAAAGATTAGCACCCCCACAGCGCCCGTTAAAAAACGGTACCACTTAATCATGTATTATCTATTAATCTTAATAAAATGGTCTTAATTAAACATTTAAAAAGAATTCCATTTATTGTGAGATCAATTTTTTATTTCCTTATTATTTGAAATATTAAATTTTATTTTTTATTTATGTTAGATTTTATTTTTTTTATTTGAAATAAATGAGAATCTTTTGTATTGAAAATTATTCCGAAATACCCCAATACTTTTGGGTAGCATTTCAGATAATTTCCTTTCTTAGGGATTTCTTGAGAATCACTACTTGCGATTTCTATGGAATCCCATCCTCGGGAGATTCACACTTATTTTTGAATTTCATGGATGTAGATGATACAATCAAAATATAAATGATGCACATGAAAAATCCATTATTTTATTATTATTATTATTTATATTTATATGATTACTTTTAAGTTTTATTTTATAAAATTTTATTTTTATTAAAAAATCATACTAAATATTCCAATACGCTGGTAACATCTAGTAGATTCTTCTTACCTAGAGATCAATTAGGAATCACTACTTGTGAATTTCGTAACATCTCATCATCAGAAATTCTTTAAAATTTTATATCTTGTCTATTTTTTAACTATTTTTATTATCTTTGATGTTATTATTATTATTATTTAAATTTATATCAAAATATTAATTGTAGAAATTTTATATTATTGTTTATTTGTTTGTTTAAATATTTTATAAGTTTATTTAATATTTTATTTTTTATTATTAATTTATTTCATAAAAGTTAATTATATTAGAAATCTTAATATCGAATTAAAATTACTTGAATACTCCAATACGCTAGTAATATTCAAATATTTTATTTCGATCCTAAGGATTATCAAAGAATTACTATTTGTGATTTCTAAGAAATCCTATCATCGGAAATACTTTTATATTTATTTAAATATATTTTATTTTAATACTTATACTTGCATTTATCTATATATTTACATTTATTTATTTATTTTAACAATTACATTTTTTTGTCTATCCGTTTTTAGATTTATATTCATATTTGTTTATCATTTTTATTCTTATTTATTTATTTGTTTATTTTTTATATTAAAAGATTTTGATATCGAAATAAGATCGCTTAAATGCCTCAATACGCTGGTGACATTAAAGATTTTATCTTGATCCTAAAGAATATCGAAGAATCGTTACATGTCATTTCTTTGAAATCTTATAAGCAGAAAAATTTTTAATTATATTAAAATTTTATCACTCGACGCTAAATTTTATTTTACAAATTATTTTATTAGTATTTATTTATTTATTTATTCATTTTACTAAATTAATAACTAAAAATTCTATTTACTGCATTTTGCTCTAAAAAATTAGCATTTGCAAAAGAATAAGTGAAGCACAAATGCAGTTTCATCAATCCATGTGCATATACGTTCAAATAAAAAGAAATATATTAGATGGCAATCAAGTCAAAACATGACAAATAAAAAAAAAAGAATTGCAAAACAATGAATTAACACACATTTCTAGGTACATACAAACAAAATCAACAATTAATTTAAGCAAGTTATATCATCATTCACTACATATAAATGGGCACATATCACGTGGTGCTATAAACAAGCTACAAGTTGGCCAACCGAACACTGAATCATTTCAAACCCAATTAAAAGTAAATAAAATAAAACGAATCAAGCGTTATACCTGCAAATCCCTTCTCGTTTCTCAGAGACTCAGAACCGAATGGTGAGCAAACTTGGACAGTGCAGCTTGGTGGAGACAGACACAGCAACAATGATAACGCACAGGTAAGGAGGCTCGGGCAAGGAGCAAGCAGGGGACGAAACTCAGTAGGACTTGGATGTGCGTACAGAGGTGACAGCAGCAACAAATAGCACTATAAAAATGGGCCGGCCCGGGCCGAGCCAAAAAACCTTTTTGGTTAAATAGGCCTAAAAATGCAAGCTCGTATCCGGTCTTAGAGCTAACGGGCTTAAATGGACCGACCCGTATAAGAAATTAAAAAATTAAATTTTATATTAAAATCCCATTTTTAGTAAATAAATAAAGTAAAATTTGAAATAAATATTAAACAAACATCAAACAAATTCACATCAAATCCATCAAGTCTTCAAAATCATTTGAACATTAAATATTAATAGTTTAACAAGCATAATATAAATTGTTTTAACAAACCTAGATACTGAAAAATATGTCTCAACAATATTAAAAATAAAAAACATGATAAATAGATCCATGTCCATCCAACTCCTCCATAGTGTCAATCACATTCAATCAATTCTTTTTTTAACTTTGTCATTTACAAATATAAATAAAGAATAATATAAGAACTCATAAGAATTAAACTTATGAATTGATTAAAAATTGTCAACCAATTAATAACATTACTTTCAAAACCAAGAATCCAATTTCGGATGCAAATGAAAGTTTTCACATTCTCATGATTTAGAGAACTTCAATACTTATTTAAAACACAAGAATCAATATTAAAAAAACTCTCTGATGCTATTGTTATTAATGGAATGCCCAAGATATCAGAAGCTATACTTGCAAGCTTTAAAAATCTTGGCTTATGATCTTTCTACCATTGCAGCACATTTAAATTTTCAGTTATGCAACCCATAATCTTTAGCTCTTCCAAATAAAGATCTAATTGAGATTTTGGTTCTTCCACTTGAATAGTTTCAAATCTTTTGAAAGCTTATATCCTTGGACATTTCAAAATAAATTAATTATCATTACAAAAGAGAATTTAAAATAAAGTATATACTTAAAAAACAAAAATGAACTTACATCACTTAAAGCAAATGTACTCTTCCCCTTCCAACTAGCATGTGTAAGAGGTTGCGAGTCATTAGATTGGTTTGAAGTAAATTAGTAATACTAAATAGTATTAATTTTATATATTTTACTTTAATTAAAATGTTAAACATATAAATAATTTAAATAAAAATAAAATTTTAATATAATTAAAAATATTAAAAAATTAAACGGGTCGGCCCATTTAAGCCCGAGCCTAAATGGGCTAGGCCAAAAAGCCCTCTTTCTTAAATGAGCTACAAAAATGAAGTCCAAGCCCTGAATAAATGGGCTAAGCCGGGCCGGACCAACGGGCCTTGGCCCATTTTGACAGTGCTAGCAACAAAGCAACAAGGCACAGGGCAGTGCACCGTGGCAAAGAATTGGGCGAGGTGGCCACAGGCTGTAGCGAGGATGACAGAGGATGGTGGCTGTGTCCCCCGTTCTCTCTATATCTCTTGGCTTTTATAACATTTCATGGTCGCATGCTTGAGGAAAGAATCAACTTTACTCAAGTTTAGGCCCCAAATCATGGCTGTCATTGAATTATTTGAATTTGATCACATGATAATGAGATTTTTTTCATTTATTTTCTTTGACTTCCTTTTTTTAAAATTTATTTCCATTTCATTTTTTATTTTTGGAAATCAATCTTTAGATTTTATTTCACTTCAATTATTTCCTTTATTATTAATATCTTTCATATGGCAACAAATCATTGAAGTCAACTTCCTTTTGTTTTATACAATTTTTTTTTATAATAAATCCTTTGGTCAACTTTGGGTATGCATGGGACTTTAGGTATTTTGCATGGAAGGGTTTGTATGGAATGCATGGGGTTCCAATTTAAGATTTAACCAAAATTGACTTAATTTTTTATCATTTTTTATTTTTTTATTTTTTATTTAAAAAAATTGTTCAAACAAAATTAGGTGTCTACAAGCTTCAAGCTATAAAATGGACTATATGACTGACATAGACACTGTGTAGGTAAGGCAGATATATAAGAGACATAAGGATATCATGTTTTGCATCATGATTTGAGTTTGAAACTTTGATATCTGAACTTTGAATTTTGAAATGATTTCGTTTGATTTGGATTTGAATGACTTTTAAATCTCTGATATTTGAACTTTGAAAGTTGAAAATAGGTTTAATGTTGAATATGATTTTGAATTTGATATTGGTTTTGATATTGATTGATAGGAATTTATAATTATTGAACAATTTTGACCCTGATTTAATACGCATGAATTTCTTTTCTATTCATTCATTCAAGATTCTCTATAGATAAGGAGTTAGGAACTGTGACAAGTGAGGTGCTCTAAAGCATCTTTCCTAATTCACCCAACTTCCGAACTCCCTGCCAAAATTTTTATAAATGGTTTGAAATGAAAGTGTCATGATCTTTAGAAAAACTATTTGAACGATAAGTTTAATATCGATTGTAAGGATATGTTCTGAAGGTACTAGATTTGATTGATAGCATGGAGACATATGTTTAAAGAGTATAGGATTGAAATGTTGAAAATAATTGGAGGTAAATGAATCGTTTCGAATTTGATATTCAAAAGTATATGGCTGAATTTTGACAGAAGGAAGTTAATATTTGAAAGTATGTGACTAACTCTTGTATAACGATTTGATAGTTTATGAAATGTATCAGAAAATCTGAAACTGACCCTACATGAAAAGGTTTGATTTGAAGGTAAATAAAATCATATATTCTATTATTTGATTTATGCATAAACCATAGTTTTGCATACATGTCAGTTTTGAATATGTATGATCTCATGAGTTTTAATTTATTAATATTTGAAACTAATGATTGATATTTGATTATTTTAAAATCTGTCCAATGCCATTACATGCATTCTAGTTTATGAAATACATTATTTATTGTTTTGAATGTTAGGTTGAAATAATGTTTTGAATTACTTGGATTTATCTGAATATATTGAATGAAATGTTTTGTTTTTTGAATAATATATTTTGAAATGAAACTTGATTCCCGAAAGCTTATATTTTGACTTCTGGGTTGGTAAATCCTATTAACATAGATCCAGGCACTTCAAGATCCTAATAATAAAATATGCATTTATATTATTCTATTTAGTTTTGAAAGCTTACAGAACTATTTTGTATTTCTTTTGGGAATCAAGTATATGTGTGGACGCTGTTGGCCCCGTAGCTACCTACAGGTGCATGCTTTTCATTCCATTTCGAATGCTGTTGACTCTATCCTAGTCATCTAGCTCTCACAAGTGTTACTTGGCTAATATACACACTATGGCTCCCTGGACTATTAGCCATATGTCCATAGCATGAGTCTACTAGGTGAAGCCTAGTCTCTACTGTTTTATTTATATCGGGGTGGTACATCTCTGGCTAACATAGATCAAGGCACTCCCAAACTTTAATATGTTTTTGATTTTTGGTGTTTTGTTAAATACAATTTCTTATTTCTATACTGTTACGAAAAATGATTATTTTATAATTTAATAAAACTAGTTCTGAGTGTTTACTAAACTCTATGACCAAATAAGTTTAAATGAATTTTCGGCTTCGATACTAATTTTCAATATTGACTTTGAAATGATAATTGAATGTAGTTGCATGATATCAATTCTTTTATGTATGTTTCTTATTGGGTTTTTCCCAAAGCTCACCTTCTTCTCCACTTTCTAGATTTATATACAGAAACAGTCGCTTGATGAGAGAATATTCTGATAAGATGCCTACGGGGGTTCCATTGTCTTACCATGTAGGTATGATATTTAGATATTTACTGTATAGTACTTTTATAATCAAAGGGATGTAAACAGTAAATTGAAGAAGTTTGTAAGTAAATCATAGTATTTGTTATAGTATTTGTATTAAAAAACAATACATACTCTGATTATATGTACTTGGACCTATTTAAATATATAATATTGCATTAGCAAAATAATTTTAGCATAAAGTCAGAATGAGGATACAAGCACTGCCCAACCATTTGTGTGAAAATGGAAAAAGTTAGTCTCAATTTTTAGGAATTAGGGCATGACATTCTTAATCCATCGATATTTCCAGATCTTCAATTTGAGTTTCGTTTCCCACTATCCATCAAGAACCTTTATCCACAATTTTCTTTTTATGATATTCATATATCTACCATCCATACATTTAATAGATATTATATGATTATCTAAATGACCTATTCCTCACAAGAATAAAGAGATAACGGATGGTGAGCCTCACAAGACTTTCGGTGTTCTAGAGCAGTTGAGACTGGGGGAACAAGGAATTTAGAGCTAAATATGGATGAGGTAAGAAATTTAGCCCTAAAATAATTTGTTTGTGCATTTTTGAGAAGCGTGCAAACAAATTAGAAAATTACGATTAACTCCATAGGTCGAAAATTCATATTTTTATTAAACATCCTTAATATCCTTAAGTGTTAAAAATGAAAGAATTACAAGTTAATTTCCCTAAATTGTTGAAAATTCATATTTTTATTAAATATCGAAAAATAATATTTAAATATTCATGTTATCGAATTTTACGCACGTGAAGGTATTGGCATATTATTATTACAGTTTTACAGATAAATAGAACATTTTTAGATTGGATATTACAGTATACATATTTTATGAATTTTTATTTCTGAACTACTTATATTTCTTAAATCTATATTTATGGACTGATTGATGATACATGTTTAATTCATCTCCGTAAATTGCTATTGAACTATTTTATATATTGATTTGAGACTGTTGGTCTCATAGCTGCTTACGAGCACATGCACTTACTCTTACCGTTACTATAACTAAGTGATCCTGATCCCATCATTCAGTGTCCTTAAGTGACACCTGACCTGTGTTCATCTACGAACTACCTTAGACTATGGTCATATGTCCTCTTTGCATGAGTCAATTAGGTGATGCCTTGTCTCCATTGTTTTATCTGAGGTGGCATATTCCCGGACATCTTGAGCACTCCCAGGAAAAAGTTATATATGCTATGGATTTTAAGATGTAAAGTCCTTTATGATTATTAAATATGTTTTCAGAATATGTTTATTGTTACTGAATGATTTTTATATAGTTTGCGGAGAAATGATTTATATTGGTTACTTAAAAATCTAAAAGTTATTATTAAACATTGTTTATTGCTGTTTATAGAACTATGTACGTTTACTAAATTGCTAAATTTATTGAAATCCCTATAGTAGCATCTAGAGACCAAAACATGACAAATACTTCAAAGTACCTCCCATACTCTATTTGATTACCTAGCCGACTGTAGTATCCTTCCCTAAATGTCTTATAGTGAACTGTTAGGAATTAAATGATTCTTATGCATATAGGACACATAGTATCAATTCTTGTATATGATTCTCTTATTGGGCATTAGCTCGCCACCTTTTCCTTCTTCTAGATTATTTTCAATGATCTCTCGACATTTGAGCAGTAGGAATAATATTTTTGATATCCATCGGCCGGACTCGAGATTTTCGTAGAGGTATACGACTTTATATTTTATATGTTCGGACTTTATGTACAGTACTTTTGTTATAGGTTTTAGACATGGGATGTAAATCAAATGAAAAATGTAGTATGGAATTTTTATGAGATGTGTATATATATGTTATGGTAAATGAAAATAAATTGTTCCTAGGATTAATGTCCAAAATAAATACGAATTTTAAATTAAATTATTAGTGATGGAACTGTAGACAGCTCAACCGATGGTAAGTAAGATGGCAAACTGGTATTTCGAACCGTGATAGTAAAAGGTGGTATCAGAGTAGGGTTGGTCTGATGTTGTTAGTGTCATTAAGAATTAAAGTTGATTTACATCCCTTGTAGTACTGTACTAGTCTGAATACTTATAATTGTTACGAATATGAGACTAAAGAATGTTTTCGTGTTTGCTTTATGACAGAATGGAAGAAGGGCATAAGGGTGCCAAATAGGGATGAGGACGTCCCAGATGCGTCTATTATTTCCCAAAGTCACCTCGGAGCCCGTTCATCCTCCACAGCTCGTTTACCCTCCACAGCCTGAGAGTATAAATGCTCGTATGTCTAGATTGGGGTGTATAATTGCTGATTTTATAGCTAGTCAGACGAGGGCACCAGTTCCCAAGCAGGCACAGCCTCTCCAGCCATAGGCTAACATTCCACTCGTATCCCCAGCCACAGCCAGTGCCACTTCCACAACAGCCCTAGTCTTCGATTCTAGCACAGCCAAAGCAGGATCCTATTGGTGGTTGTGATGTGGATACTTTGTGTAAGTTTACTAAGATAAATCCCCCTAAGTTTAAGGGTGACAAGGATCCACTAGTAGCAAAGAATTGGGTAAATGCAATAGAAAAATTATTCAGATATATGAGATATGCCGAGGCAGAAAAGGTGGGGCTGGCTACCTATTTGCTGATAGATGAGGCAAAACACTAGTGGAAGTCCACCGAGACAGTGTTGGTGGCGAGACATTCGGTTGTTACATGAGAGATAATTTTAGAGGCATTCTGGAGATAGTATATCCCCTGTACCACACAGTAGAAGTTGAAAAGGGAGTCGATTAGTATGAGTCCATACTCAAGAGAACATGACAGTCGATTAGTATGAGTCCAACTTTACTATGCTAAGTCAATTCGATCCAGATACGATGAGAAGTGAGGAGCAAAAGATCGAGCAGTTCCTAGCAAGGTTGAGACCGTTGTATAATGCCCGATTAGCCCCTTTTGACATTACTACGTATGATGAGACAATTCGTGGGGCACAGTTGTGTGAACAGAATTATGAACAATATCAGGTGAGACAGGAGTTTCGGGCCAAAAGTAAAGGTAAAGAAAAGGCCAAACAGGGTTCAGATGAGAGAGCAAATAGGGGACCGACTAAAAGGTCCAAGGGTATTATTATTGGGGGTAGATCACCTGGAGATAGATCAGTTGAGTCCACTAGTATTGCTAGTTCCCTTCCTCATAAGGGTGTTGTGACCAGATGTGATATTTGTGGTAGGTCGCATGGTGACAGGCCTTATCTATGGGCTACCGAGGCTTGTTTCAGATGTGGACAGAAGGGGCATTTAGCCCGAGATTGTCCCCAAGAGATGATGGCATTGCTGGCACCAACAGCAGCTATAGAGGTTAAGGAACTAAAGAAGGCTGAACCATCCACGCCCAGATGAGCCACAGCTATAGAGAAAGGGAAGAAATCTATGATTTAGGGTTGAGTGTACGCCCTGGATAAGGAGTCTGCTAATGCCTTTTCTGATATGATTAAGGGTACGATCTCTATTTTTGGTACTAATGCTTATGTATTACTTGATTCCAGTTCTAGTCACTCATTTGTATCTCTATTATTTGCTACTAAATTACCTATAGAGTCGGAGCCTTTAGGTTATGCATTACAGATAATTACACCCTTTAGGGAATCTCATATGACGGATGTAGTATATCGTAACTGTAAATTGAAGATAGGAGAAAAAGAAACAGTAGCTGACCTAATAATCCTGAATATGTATGATTTTGATGCTATCTTAGGGATGGATTGGCTAGCTACAAATCATGTTAGTTTAGATTGATATATTAAGTATGTAACTTTTGTTTCTCCTAAAAAGTATACTATAAAACTTTTTGGGTAGTAATAAAATATAACTTTATTTTTGAAATGTTGTCAGAATTAAATTTTCTTGAATGTTGTGTTTGAAGGATTCATTACCTATGTGGAAGACATAGAAAGGAGGCGTCCGGAGTTACACGAGACCCTTGTTGTCAGGGATGTTCCAGATGTATTTTTGGATGAGTTACCGGGTCTTCCTTTAGATCGAGAGATAGAATATATTATTGATTTGATACCCAGCATCGAACCTATATCTAAGCCTCCCTACAGAATGGCATTGATGAAGCTCGATTAGCGTAATAAATAGCTTTAGGAGTTGCTGGATAAGAGATTTATTTGACCTAGTGTATCTCCTTGGGACACACCAGTCCTATTTGTCTTAAAGAAGGATGGTATCCTACGACTGTGCATTGACTATAGGTTGCTTAATAAGCCTACAATCAAGAATAAATATCCTCTGCCCAGAATAGATGACTTGTTTGATCAACTCAGGGGTGCACAAGTATTTTTTAAAATTAACCTAAGATCGGGATACAATCAGTTGAAGATTCGGGAGTCGGATATTTTGAAGATTGCTTTCCGAACTCAATATGGTAACTATGAATTTCTTATCATGCCATTCGGTCTTACTAATGCCCCTACAACCTTTATGAATCTGATGAATGAGGTATTCAAGCCTTTCCTAGATAAGTTTGTCATCGTATTCATTGATGATATTCTGGTTTATTCCAAATCTCAGGCAGAGCATGCGTAGCATTTCTATATAGTCCTGCAGACCCTTAGAGATAGGAAACTATATGCCAAGCTGAGTAAGTACGAGTTCTGGCTAGATCAGGTTACTTTTCTTGAACATATGGTCTCTAAAAACGGGGTGTCAATTGATCCATATAAGATTAAGGCGACTGTAAGATGGGAGAGACCGAAGACAATGACAGAGATGCGGAGCTTTCTGGGGCTAGTCAAAAATTATCGAAGATTTGTAGAGGGTTTCTCGAGATTGGCTGCTCCTCTGACGCGCCTCACACGTAAGGATGTTAAGTTCAAGTGGATAGATGCGTATGAGCACAATTTTCAGGAATTAAAGCAGAGGTTGACTACAGCATCGATCCTTACCATTCCTAGTGTGCTAGGAGGATTTTCAGTGTACAATGATGCCTCTTCGCTTGGTTTGGGGTGTGTACTTATGCAAAATGGAAAAGTGGTTGCGTATGCTTCTCTATAGTTGAAAGACCACGAGAGCAATTATCCTACTCATGACCTAAAGCTTGCTGCTGTGGTGTTCGCATTGAAGATATGGCGGCATTACCTATATGGTGAGAAATTTTAGGTATTTACTGATCATAAAAGTCTTAAGTATTTGTTCTCGTAGCAGGAATTAAATATGAGGCAGCGTAGATGGATAAAGCTGCTTAAGGATTACAACTGCTAGATACTGTACTGCCCATGGAAAGCAAATGTGGTGGTAGATACATTGAGCCGAAAGCACCTGGGTATGATCTCTTATATGATGGTTCGAGAGTACGATCTTTTGGAACAATTTGCAAGCCTTAATCTAGATGTGACTCCTTCTAAAAGGTATAGTTGGTTAGCTAGTTTCCAGATTGAACCAGATTTAATAGATTAGACCAGGAGTGTCTAGAGGAAGGATGCTTTTTGTATTGATGTTGCAAGTCAAATTAACTAGGGATTCGGTCAGAGTATAAGATTGGCATAGATGGCATTTTGAGGTTTAGAGGTCGGATCTGTATTCCCAAGGATAAGCAGTTGAGAGATTTAATTTTGATAGAGGCACACAATTTTAGGTACACTCTACACCCTAGGAGTAACAAGATGTAACATAATCTCCGTAAGGTGTACTAGTGGCCCAGCATGAAACGAGACATCGTTGATTTTGTTGCAAGATGCTCACCTATCAGCAGGTAAAGGTAGAGCATCAAAAGCTAGCCAGACTACTCCGACCTCTACCGATACCAATGTGGAAATGGGAGCATATCACCATGGATTTCATTATGGGTTTGCCAAGGACTCGAAGGAATCATCATGCGATCTGGGTGATTGTTGACAAATGACAAAATCAACCCACTTCTTGGCTATTAAATCCACAGATTTATGAGTGCCTTAGCCGACTTGTATGCCAAGGAAATTATCAAGTTACATGGACTTCCAGTGAGCATTGTGTCAGATAGAGATTCCCGATTTACTTCTCGTTTCTGGGAGCATTTCAAGGTGCTATGGAATCTTGATTGAACTTTAGCACAGCTTATCATCCGCAGATTGATGGTTAATTCGAGCGCACTATTCAGACGCTCGAGGATATATTAAGAGCTTGTGCACTTGATTTTAAAGGCTCTTGGGACAATCATCTACCACTGATAGAATTTGTTTATAATAACAGTTACCATTCCAGTATCGGCATGGCACCGTATGAGGCCATTTATGGTAAAAGATGTTGTTCTCCTATTGCTTGGGAGGAAGTGGTGAACAGGAAAATATTGGCTCCCGAACTTGTTGAGAAGGCTTCTGAGGATGTTAAGATTATCTGTGACAGATTGAGGACTGCTTAGAGTCAATAGAAGAATTATGCAGATGTTAGATGCCGACCTTTGGAATTCTCTATGGGAGATTCAGTCTTTCTGAAAGTTTAACCATCAAAGGGCATAATGAAATTTGGTAAAAGAGGGAAATTAAGTCCTCGTTACATCAGGCTGTTCCAGATCTTAGACCGAGTGGGAGACATGGCCTATTGATTGGCATTACCACTAAAGCTATCCGGTGTCCATAACGTCTTCCATGTATCTATGCTGCGAAGATACCATCCAGATCTGTCGCATGTTATCTGGTACAAACCACTGGAGATAAGAGAAGATATGAGTTATGTGGAAAGACTGGTACGAATTTTGGATTGGAAAGAAAAGGTGCTACGGTCTAAGACAATACCTCTAGTAAAGGTTCTCTGGTAGTATCATTCAGTAGAAGAGGCTACTTGGGAGCTGGAAAGCCTAATGAAGGAAAAGTATCCAAAATTGTTCGAATGACTGGTCCAATCAAATTTGGAGGACCGAATTTCCCAAGGTGGGGGGAAATGTGATATTCATATATCTACCATCCGTACATTTAATAAATATTATATAATTATCTAAATGACTTGTTCCTCACAAGAATAAAGAGATAATGGATGTGGGCCCCACAGGACTTTCGGTGTTCCAGAGCAGTTGAGACTTGGAGGACAAGGATGTCATATCTCGTAGTATACAATAAATACCATATTTCACACACACAATAGTGATCGACTGGGCTGTCTATGATGTCTTTGTCACTATTCACTTTCACTTGTAACAGTAAACTGATTAATAAATAGTATTTATATTTATCTATTATAAATATTTACATAATTGTATTATTACTTTACATCCCCTGTACATTATTATACAAATGTAGTACTGTACAAAATAAGTTTAAACATATAAAGGAAAATAAATATACCTCTAGGATCTGATTGAAGCTGCCTCAGGGAAATATAGTGCAGCCGAAATCAGTGGAACGATATATATGATCACTGCAAATAATTTGTGGAATGGAAAAATAAGGGGTGAGCTAATGTGCTCAGTAAGAGAATCGTATGTAAAGACTGATACTATGAAATCTATATGCTAAAAACATTTATTTCTTAATAGTGTACTAAGGTACAAATCGAGAAGGATATTATAGTCGACTAGGAAACCGGATTGAGTATAGATGGTATTTTAGAATACCTGTCGTGTCCTAGCTCCTAGAAGCAACTATAGGGAGTAATTAGTTGAAGTTGATATTAAAACAATATAAAATGCTATTGAAATTACATAGCAAAATAATTTAATAACTAAATAAATATTTCTTTTCAATAATAATATTCAACTTAATATCGATAAACACAATATGGTAAACAACTTAGTAAGTAGTATGTAAAGAGCTTAATATCAATAACAATTTAGTACCAACCAATAGTTCAATAAAACAGTACAATAAACAGTAACAATATAGTGGAGACCAAGCAACACTCAAAGTATATCATGCTATAATAATATCCCGAAAAGGAAGAAACAATAAACACGTGAGACATATGACCATAGTCTATAGGTGTGCAGTGTACACCTGCTAGGTGCCACTAGTGAAGGCTGAAGACTTAGTAGGTCTATTAGCACAATAACAGTAATAACAGTAACAGTACATGTGACACATGAGCATGATACGGGGCCTAACAGTCTCAAAACAGTAGATATACATTAGAAGCAGCATTTATGAAATCAATTTCATTGATAATATCTTCAATCAGTCCATAAATAAATATATTGAAAAATATATTCAGTTCATGAATAAAAATTCATAAAATATTAATGCTTCAGTATCATTTTCTGAAAATGTTCTATTTGTTTGAAGAATAGTAATGACCATATGCTAGTACTTTCATGTAAAAAAAATTCATTAATACGAATATTTAAATATTACTTTTCGGTAAATAATCAATTAATGCAATTTTAATAAATTTCATGGAATTCGCTTGAAAATTTATTTATTTCTATCATTTAAAAATATTAGAACTATTTTCTTAGAATTTCTATAAAATTTGGCAGAATAACAATTGTTTCTAACCTAGCCCTCCTGCACTAAAAACACAATTTATAAACCAGCCAGTATCCACAATTTCACCAATTCCAAAGCAATTAATTTACAAATCACTTCATAAAATTAATTTAAGCTAAAAACATACATTCATAATATCCTTACAGCTCACACACTCATCCCTTACCTGTCGTTTTTCTACCGACTCTCCGATTGCACCACTTATGAGTTAACACTCCCAGGCTGCAAAATATTATACCAATCACCGTTATTCAATATAATTAAATTTTTTTAATAAATTTTCCTTCATTAAATTCTACTACATTATCAGTAGAAAATATTAACCCGATCTAAATTACACTGGTAGTAAAACACAACTTCTTCTACATAACTCTAATTTTAATTTCGACTTCACCAACAATCTCCTTATAATTTCTACAGTCTCATGGCACCCTAAACTCATCAAATGAAGCACAAAATACACTTCCCTTTTTTATGGCCGAATGGTATATGTAGCCAAGCTCATGGATTTTCAACTTTCTATCTTGTTTCATGCTTAATCATCTTCCTTCATCATTCTAGCTTCATTTTTATTCATCAAACAACATGGTTTCATGGAGTTTTTCTAATGGTTGAAACACTAGGGAGTGAAATCATTGAGATTTAATCCAACCAACATCAAACCCATGCCTAACACATTATCATTATCTACCATTAGAATTGAAAGAAATCACAAACATGGATTTACCTCTTCTTCGCCGAATGGTATAGTGCTCCTTGCCTTTTGATTTTCTCAACTTTCCAATGATCTAAGGGTATGGATTTGTAGAGAGTCAAATTCTAGGTGGGTTGTAGATGAAACTTTAGTGAGTTAGCTTAATTTTAATGGTGATTTTGCGAGATTTTTATTTCTTCACTTAAGGTGGCTATGGTAGCAACGTGAGAAAGGTTGAAAAAAGGAGAATAGTGGTTGGTTGATGTATATAGCAAATTATAGAATATTCTACATAAGGCCAAAATGACCATTTTGCCTTTAGTTATGAGACTTTTGGACAAAAATGCCCTTAAGCTTCCATAATTTTTCTAACTATCCGATTAAACTCCAAAAATTCATATTTCATCACCAAATATTAATATTTGTAATAGTCTGAGTATACAGTAATTTACTAATTTTTATACACATTTATCGATTGGGCTGTCTGCGATGCTTTAATCACTTAACAGTTACAATAGATAAATAGTAAATATCATTTAAGATACAAAACTTTTCACTATTTCTTTTCATATTTACATCCCATGTGTTCTACTTAAACTCAAAATAGTACTGTACAAAATTTTTGAATATATAAAAGAAAATATAATACCTCCACTATCGTAAATCTGTCGACTCGGGTAACCGAAATCGCAGTAGATAAGTCAAGATGGTATCTCTCTTATCCAATACAATAACCTATGGAGTGAAAAATAAAAGGGTGAGCGACAATGTGCTCAGTAAAGGAGTCATATGCAAGCTTGATACAATGAAGTCTATATGCTGAAAAATATTTATTTTCCTAACGATGTACTAAGCACAGTAAAGGAAGGATACTATAGTCGGCCAGGAAATCCAGATGGAGCATGGAAGGTATTTTGAAATACCTGTCTTGTCCTAAAAAACCCAGAGCGACTATAGGGAATAACTTATAAATTGTTATATTAAAACAATTTAATACCCATTTTTCCATAATATAAATGGAATAAACCATTTAATTTTTTATCACTTCAGTAACAGTTCAAAACACGTGACGGTACAGTAGTAAAGCAGTACAATGAGCAGTACAATGAGCAGTACAATGAGTAGTAAGTGTAAAACTGTAAAAACAGTATACAGTCACTTCGGTAAAGTATGTCATAATTATCCAGAAATCAGTGGATAAATAGTTTCGTAATTATTTCTAATTTTAGAAATAGTTTTCATAATATTCTTTTCCATCAAACAGTAGTTTTCAGTACGGTTCAGTAAACAGTAATCAATAAGATACAGTTCAGTAAACAGTATTTCTCAGTACCAGTACAGTAAACAGTATTCAGAAAAATCCAGTTCAGTAAACAGTATTTGTCAGTACAATACAGTATAGTAAACAGTATTCAAAAAAATCCAGTTCAGTAAACAGTAATCAGTAGGTTGAGACTAGGCATCACCCTAAATCAAATCATGCTATAATCATCCCTGAAAGGATACAGTAACAGTATACGGCAAGATCTATGGCCATAATCTATAGGGCGTCCTCGGTGTACACTTGTTAGGTGACTCCGGGACTACTGATTACTTGGCAGGTCAATCAGCCATGTGACAGTACAGTAAACAGTGAGCATGAAATTGGGCCCTAAAGTCTCAAAATCATTTATTTTTCCATATAAAATACCTTTAAGGAATTTTAATAAATTTAATCATTTATTTAAATAAATATTCCAAAAAGGTATTTATTTCATATCTCTAAATACAGTGAAAACAATCGATAAATATTCATGTATTTTGAGAAATCTCATAAATATTCTTTTTGAATATTTAATATTATAAAGAATATATTTTATTCTCATTTTAAATAAAAATCCAAAAAATGAATATTTAATTTAACATTTTTCAACAATTTCTAATTTATGGAAAGTTTATGGAAATAGTTTTCAAAATTCACAATTTATTCAATTTATGCATCTAAAATATTTCATGATATTTTAGAATAATTTTTTATAATTTTTCGACAGCATAACGGCTGCGAATTCCTAACCTCCTGCACATAAATTATAGTATATAAAACTAGCTTTCAACCACAATTTGCATGATTTTCAAAGCAATTCAAGCTTCCAATAATTTCATAAAATCACACTTGATAAATCATGCAATCCATTATATCCCTACAACTCACACACTTCCTCCTTAGCTGTCTAACGTTACCGACTTGTTCGGTAGCACTAACTGTAAACCGTAAGTCCCGGCTGCAAGATAATTACATAAAAATTATCATCAATTTTCCTCTTAATTTTAGGCTATTAACTTTCATAAAATGCAACCACTAAAGATACAACACATGAACAACCAGTATAATTTATACCAATACTAAACCTTAACTTTCCCGTTTTAGCTCCTTTTTCGAATCCGATTTCACTAGTCTTCTCTTTTGATTTCTACAATCATTTTCTATCATCAAACCATAAAATGCAGCATAATATCATGCCCAAAACTCCCATGGCCGAAACCCCCTTATGTCTCAGCAATACTTTATCTTTTCTAATTTTTTTAGAAGTGGAAGCGATGCAGGATGGGAAATGACTAAACTTGGCCAGTCAAACTGGTTAATCTTCTAATAAGGTATTCGGGTTTTTTATGTAAGGACTCCTGTGGCACTTTGGTCTCGTAGGATTCAAGAGGTTGCCCCCCAAGGTGACCTTACAATGTGAGGCAGGTGGTCGCCCACTCACTCAATGAACGTATTGTCCGCTTTGGGTGGTTTCCACCCTCACAGCTTTATTCCCCACTGGGACGCATCCATTCACATTCAAACCCAAAACCTCATAAGTACATATCCAAATGGTAAGATGATTGTAGAACCCATGTACTTATGAGGTCTTGGGTTCAAACGTGAATGGACGCATCCCAGTGGGGAATAAAGCCGTAAGGGGGGCGACCGCTTGCCTCACATTGTAAGGTCACCGCGGAGGCCACCTCTTGAATCCTACGGGACCAAAGTGCCACGCGGGTCCTTACACCTCAAGAGCTTACACAAATCTCCGAAGTTAAAGTCTAGCTTAGATAATCTATAGGGAGTGGAATTAAGGAGTGAGCAATACACAACTCACTATGCAGCTTAATAAATACAGGCTAGGTTCATGTCATAAAATATATGCCCATGCATGCATGAATCGAGTAAAGCATCATATATGCATAATGCCATGATTAAAATTGACACGTAATCTGAACTAACTGCATATACTCATTCAAAATGTTTCACTTTACACTTAGTTCAAACAAATACCTTTCTTTCAAAACATAACTAATATGGTTAGGCATAATGCTTCTAACCGCTGAAGACAACTGTTGTAATTACAATATATCACAAATAAAGTTTAGGCAGTTATCTCGTGTCACCGACACATATATAATATCCACCCTAGCTAGCAATGGATAAAACATCAGAAAGACGTTACCGTGCAGTACATAGTTCTCAAATGATTCTAGAGGTGGCTCCTATAGTCCTAGAGGTACCTGCATAGCACATAGTTCCTTTGGAGTCTCTACAGATAGCTCCCACGGTACATTAACTATGGCCACAATATTCTCTAGTCCCGGTGATCAGTCAAGAAATGGAACCTATTTACTGGTTTTCCAAAAAAGCATAGTCTGTCTAGAGCAATAGGCTCAATAGACACATTGTACTGGTTGTCTAGAGCACAAAGCTCGATAGATGAATAATAGACCTAAAGCAATGCTTAATAGGTTTGTGATGACCTAAAGGTCAATGGACTGCCTACTATCGAATTTGAGTTGAAACCACGTACAAATCACATCTCATAATTTCAAAACTATTCACTTTCCATACTTTGCTTAACATTAAGAACTGAATCCTTGAGATTTATAGGTACTCGTGCAGCACTTAGTTCCCAAAGGACTCAAAAGGTTACTCCCACAGCTTCAAAAGTACTTGTGTGGCACCTAGTTCCTTTGGGGTCTCTACAGGTGGCTACACGATCTGGAATCGAACAGTTGTTCAATTTGCCCTATAAGCGCATGGTTTCAAAACATAGCTTCAAATCTAGAGGTGGCAAATGGGCGAGTTATATTCGGGTTCAGGTTTTTTCGGTTTCGATTTTTTTCGGTTTCAGATTTTTTCAGTCTCGGGTTTTTTCGGTTTCGGGTTCGATTATTTGCTGTTTCGATCCAGTTTCGGGTTCGGTCCGATTTTAATCAGGCGTGCTTAGCGGGTTTAGTCAAATTATTTTAAAATTTTATAAATTATAATTATTTTATAATTTTGAATGTAATAATTAATTTAATTTTATAT
Organism: Heritiera fomes; assembly: GCA_032173925.1. Lineage (NCBI taxonomy): Eukaryota > Viridiplantae > Streptophyta > Magnoliopsida > Malvales > Malvaceae > Heritiera > Heritiera fomes. Next base: position 8,786,380 of record JAPDPM010000014.1, on the reverse strand, counting down.
AGTTAAATAAAAATATAATAGAAATGCTAAATTAAAGTTAAAATTTAATAAATATTTATATAAATATAAATTTTTACATTTTAATGTTTTTATTACTTGACAATTATTATTTGTTTTTTTAATTTCTTGTGATATTCACATTTGTTATAAAATATATAATTATATATTAATAATTATATAAAAATTTATTTTTTAAGTGAGCCTAATATATATATAGTAAAACTAGAAGAAAGTGAAAATCCAAAAGTATTAGCTATACAAATAAATAGCTAACAAATTATAAATAAATCACACTAAACAATTAAACATTTATATAAATGGTTTTATACTTTTAACAATAACTTATTGGGTTATTGTATTTTTTGGGTCAACATTGGGCTATTGGAATTTAGACATTCTTAGTTCAATATTTTTTTTCACTTTGTTTTATTAGCTTTTTTAATAATTATATTATATTTTTAATAAAATTTTAAATTTTTAAGAATTTTTTTTAGATTTATTTTGTCTTTTAAATATCAATATAATTAGTAATTAAATTAAATCTAACTGCATAACTTGTTAACTAATTGTTCAATTATAATGTTAAATAAAATTATAGCATACATTAAAAAAATACTTAATATTATGAATAATTAGTCAGTTAATTACCTCAATTTTATATTTATTTTGTTTTTGGTTTGTACATAAATCATAATATAACATTATTATATTAAATATAATCGTACTCGTACTCAATAATTAATCAAAATCTCATTAAAAATTTAGAACTTTAAATTAAATAAGTTATATACACCAATTAATATTTTATTATAAATAATAACATTTGATATAATTATATCATATAAAGTTATACACCAATTGAAATTAATTTTTTTATGTTCACATTAACATAATAATAGTAGATATACACCAATTGATCGAATATCTAATTAAAATATTAAATAGTACATATTACTAAATTAATTAATATAATGCTAGTTATTTAAATATAATTAATAATAATATTAATAAAGTACAAAAACAAATTTTATTAAAATTACCACTTACACAGTAATATTACTCTAATATATTATTAAATTACACTTTAATTTACTATTAGAATTATTATTTTTATCCATACTTTAATTTTACATTTAATAGACAATAAATAAATTATTTTTAATAAATACTTAATTCTATCAAAATAAAACTTACACACTAAGAGATTATATAATTTATTCTTAAAAGAATATTATAATATAATATACAAATCATTATTATAAGATACCAAATTGGTTTATTCATGTATAAGATTATTATAATATAATAATTAATTAATTACCACTAGCTTGATTTGTTAATGTCTTTTGTTTTAAGGCTAAAATAAAATTACCACTAGCTTGATTTATAATTTTCTCTTTCAATGATGTCTAAGCTTATAAAAAAAATTGTACTTATTTTGTTTAATTTAATTACTTAACTTTTTCTAATCTTAAAAACTTGAATTTTAGTTTTAAGATTAGGTTTTTTTTTAATCTAAATTCAATATCTTTCTATACTTAAAACTTTAAGAAAATATAGTTTAAATTTAATTTTATTAAAAATATTTTTAATGTCTTGCACAAAATATCAAATTCAAAGTTTCAACCAAATATTAAAATTCTATAATTTTTTTATATATTTGATTTATTATTGTATTAAAATTAAAATTTTATTATAAAATAAAAATAATAAGATGTTAAAATGATTTTTATAATAAAATCAAATGTTAAATTAATAATATATTTATTATTATAAATGCTATAAGTATGATATTAAAAATTATTTGATATCATATATTATGGTGTTTTAAATTAATTAAATTTAATTTAATTAAAAAGATTCAATATTTATTTTGCTAGTAATACATAATTGATAAAATTGCATAATCAATAATAATTGTTTTCAAAATTTTAAACTTTTTAATTAAAAAAGTGTATCAATTATTTATTTATTTTTAAATAATAATTATATAATTATAATTCGGGTTTTCTCGGGTTATAAATTCGATTTTTTCGTGTTTCGAGTCGGATCGGTTTCGGATCGTATCAGGTTCGAGTTATGTCGGGTTCGGGTTTTTCGATTTAGAGTTTTTTCGGTTTCGGTCTTTTTCGGTTACAGGCCTTTGACTTTTTTGGTCAATTCGGGTGGGTTTTCTGGCTCAAGCTAATTTTTGCCACCTCTATTCAATTCACACGGATATTGTAGGTTAACAAATTCGATTCAATACCATTGTTCTAGTCTAGAACATATATGTATATATAGGCACGTACGTATATGTATTAAAGTAAATGCATGCAACGAGCATGCATGCTTACGTATGCACAAAGGTAAATACAAACTAATGATCACATAAAAATAATATAAATAAATTACATGTGCAAACATGTGTGTGTATGCGTGTATTTGGAAATATACAATAAACATGACTTACTTATAAAGACAAGAAAAATTTAAATACATATACATAAGTATGAACAAATTCACACAAGTGTACAAAGTGTATACGTGTGTGTGTATATATATATATGTACACACACACACACACACATATATATATATATGTACAAATAAATATATATATATATATATATATGTACATATGTATGTATGTATGTATGTATGTATGTATGTACATAGAAATTTATAAATGAAGAGAATGGAGTATGCAAATTCTATATGTATAGTTATGTACACACATGCACTGGCCAATGCATGAAGAGGTGACAAAAGCTAGCCCGAGCCCGAAAACCTGTCAAAGCCCACCCGAGACTAAATCCGGACCAGACTAAATTGACCAAAAAAATCAAATGCTCAAAACCAAAAAAAGCCCAAAACAAAAAAAAACTCAAACTCGAAAAAGTTCGAACCCAACACAACCCAAAACCAATATAACCCAAACCCGATACGATTCGAAACCGAGACCAATCCGATCTGAAACTCGTAAAAAATTAAATTTATAATCGAAAAAACCTGAATTATAATTACTATTTTATTTTTTAAAAATAATTAATTAATTAATACACTTTTTAATTATAAAATTAAAGTATGGATAAAAATAATTATTTTAATAGTAAAGTGTAATTTAAAAATATAATATAGTAGTATTATTGTTTAAACGTTAATTTTAATAAAATGCATAAATAAATCAAGTTATTAGTAATTAATTATTTGTTATATTAATAAGATTCTCATTGGGTATCTTATAATAATGATATATATTATATTATAATAATCTTTTAAGAATAAATTATGTAATTTCTTAATGCGTAAATATTATTATGATAGAATTAATTATTTATTAAAAATAATTTATTTAATATCTATTAAATATAAAATTAAAGTGTAGATAAAAATAATATTTCTAATAGTAAATTAAAGTGTAATTTAATAATATACTATAATAGTATTATTGTGTAAGCAATAATTTTAATAAAATTTGCTTTTTATACTTTATTAATATTATGATTAATTATATTTGAATAACCAACATTATATTAATTAATTTAGTAATATCTACTTTTTAACATTTTAATTAGATATTCAATCAATTAATATATATCTAATGTTATTATGTTAATCTAAACATGAAAAAATTAGTACTCAATTGGTGTATAATTGTATATGATATGATTATACTAAATATTATCTATTAATATAATGTCAATTGGTGTATATAACTTTTTTAATTCAATATTCTAAATTTTTAATAAGATATTTAATTAATTAGTGTGTACAAGTACGGTTATATTTAATGTAATAATGTTAATATTATGATTTATGTACAAATCAAAAACAAAATAAATATAAATTTGAGATAATTAGTTGACCAATTATTAATAATATTATGTATTTTTTTAATGTATTGAATAATTAGTTAACTAGTTATACTGTTAGATTTAATTTAATTACTAATTATGTGGGTATTTAAAAAACAAAATAAATGTAAGAAAAATTCTTAAAAATTTAAAATTTTATTAAAAATATAATTTAATTATTAAAAAACCAATAAAATAAAGTAAAAAAATTATTAAACTAAGAGTGCCCAAATTTCGATTGCCCAACTTTGACCCAAAAAATACAATAATTTAATAAATTATTGTTAAGAGTATAAAGCTATTTATATAAATAATTAATTGTTTAGTGTGATTTATTTATAATTTTTTAGTTATTTACTTGTATAGCTACTATTTTTGGATTTTTACTTTTCTTTAGTTTTACCATATATATAAATACATATATTTTTGTCTCTTAGGCTCCCTTTGCATGCCACATGTCTCCTCTTTTTTTGTTCGAAAAGGTAAAATCATAACATAAAATTTAATTTTTTTAATTAGTTTTAATTAATACCTCATTAGTTTTAATTTTTAATTAATAAAATATTAAGGTATTAAAATGTTAGTTTTAATACTTCATTAGTTTTAATTTATTTAATATTAATATCTCATTAGTTTTATTTTTTAATTAATGAAATATTAGTTTTTAATTAATAAAATATTAATTTAGTTGCATAATTCTCAAAATTTAAAAATTACAAAAACTATAAAAATATAATAAATATTACAAATAATATAAAAATTCAAAAAATGATAAAGTTATAAAATGAAGCAAAAAGTTTCAAAAATCATTTTTTTAAAATTAAACACAAATGAAAACAAAAAAATTATAAAAATAAATCTATGAATCAAATTCAAAAAAATTTCATTAACTATGAATATCGAATATTGTAAAGACTTAAAAACCAAGAAAAATAAAAAGAAAGAGATTGGTGATGGAGTATTAGCCTAATTTGAATTTATCTTGATACTAGCAAATTTAGGTCAAACTCAATAAAAATTTAAATATTTATAAGTTTTTTTTATTTTGGTCTTTTACTTTTCTAAACTTTGTGTTAGAATTTTATTTTATTTTTGAAAAAAAATATGAACAAAAATAAATAAAATGTTTAATTGATAAATTAGATGATTATTATCCTATCCACTGCCAGTGGAATTTTTTAACTCCATAAATAAGAATAAGTTGATGACACGTGTCCCATTTTATTTATTTTTATTTTATTAATATTTGTAAAAAGCACGTGTCATCATCCTAATCTCATTTGTGAAATTAAAAAACTCCACTAGCAGTAGATAGAATAATAATTTTAAATTTAATATTATCATTTTCATTTAAAAATTAATATTTTTTAAAATAATTATTTTGATTTATTATTTTTAATATTACTATTTATAATTTTTTTGATAAAAAAAATTACACATGCATAGTAAGAGTATTATCCTAGTGTATGCGTGTGTGTGTGTGTGTGTGTGTGTGTGTATATATATATATATATATATATATATTTGGCTCACTTAAAAAACTAAATATTTACATAATTATTTATATATAACTATATATTTTAACAAATGTAAATATTGTATGAAATTAAAAAAAATTATTATCAAGTAATAAAAACATTAAAATATAAAAATTAATATTTATATGAATATTTATTAAATTTTAACTTTACTTTAGCAATTCTATTATATTTTTATTTAACTATATAAAAAATTAAATTATTTATTACATTCAAAATTATAAAAAATATTTATAACTTATAAAATTTAAAAAAAAATGACTAAACCTGCTAAACCTGCCTAGTTAGAACAAGACCAAACCCAAAAATGCCCAACATCAAAAAAACCCAAAGCCAAAAATACCCTAACCCAAAAAAAAACTCAAATCTAAAAAAACTTAAATTCGAAAAAGCTCGAACTCAAAATAAACCAAGCTCGAAAAATCCAAACCCAAAAATAACTCAAACCAAACCTGCTCGAACCAACCCGTTTGCCACCTAAATGGATGCAATGTGCATGCATGTATATGTACATAAATATATATATATATATATATATATATATATAATAAATGATCAAGTGATACAAAATAAAAAAATAAACAAATAAAGATGCATATATAAATATATATGCATAAGTAAAAATATGTGTAGATAATTATTTATATACAAATATAGATATACTTATAAAAAAAGAGAAAAAAAATCTATATAAATAAAGATATGTAAATAAATACATGAAAGCATGAAGATATATACATGATTAAAATATATATAACGAAAAGATATATATCTTATAATATAAATATACTTTATGATTATATAAATATATCATCTAAAAAAAGAAAATAAAAATATAAAAAAAATTTTAAACCAATGCTCTACCAAAATAGCAGAGCTCTCAACAACTTAACTCACCCCTCACCTCCCTACCTCTCCCTCAACTCCCTCCCATCATCTCGCCCCTCTCTCATGCCATCTCTCATCTCAGTCCCTCATCTCTCTCACATAAATCTCTTGCCAATATCTACCCTCTGCCATCATCAACTTCAATCGAATAATAATAATATGAAAAGAAAAAAATGAAGCCGAAGTTGATGGAGGTGAGGTCGAGAGAATCAAAAAAATGAAGCAAACTGGTGAAAGAAAGAAAGAAAGCAAACAAAACAGAGAACTGACAAAGAGAGAATCCGAACTGAAGCAGGTTGAGGCGTTATTTTTATTAGCGGTTTGAAGCAGGGTTGATATTCCTTTAGGAAGGCTTTCACTTAACGCTCACACTTATTATATTTACCAAATTTACGAATTATAATTTTCTTTTCACAATTAAGTTTATGTTCGGTATTAATAAACTAATCTTACCTTGATATAACATTACTTTATGTCACGACCCGAAGGCCGCGACTTTCCTTTATACTCATACTTTTCTTAGTCTACAAATTTATGGACTAAATTTTTCTTTTTCATTTTAAGGTTTGTATTCGGTGTCAGTGTAGTTACTATACTACCTAGGTGACTTATAGTCATTCCATTTAAATATTAAACAAACACGGAAACGGTTCTTAGTTACATCCCGACTTGTTAAACAGAATATGTACTGTGCATCAATTTAAGTCTTACATGTAAACAAGTATTTTATAAAGAACATATAACTCAGAAAACTAGTACCAAGTTCATACACCGTCTCCGATGCCCACTGAGCAGCTCACATGACAGACGTTAACTTCAATAATCTGAAAGAGATGAAATTTAGTGGGGTGAGCAAAACCACGGCTCAGTAAGATACTAATATAAATACAAGAGTAGGATTAAACTGTCTTAAACTGCAATGCTTAATACTTACAAGGATGCAATTACAGTTAATCCTTTCTCATCGATACATCTCATTATCACTTTTCATTTCATAATCATATTTCTGTATTCTATCATCTCTTATCAATTCTCATATCATCTCTTATCAATTCTCATATCATCTCTTATCAATTCTCATATCATCTCTTATCAATTCTCGTATTGTAGATCATAATCACGGTGGTACCCAGTCATAATTCTCTTCGTGTATCTCTATATTCGTGTTTCATAACATATCATGACCTCATATAGATGAAATATCGTTACCACCGAGTCATGACATTCCTCATGGAATTCTCATATACTAAGCATATTGTCATATTAGGGTTTAATATGCAATTCATGTAATTTTTCTGTATAAACCGCGATCATTTCAAATCATATCATATATACTTTAGGACATGCTCAACATATGCATTTTCAAAAGTTTGCCTTTAAGGCATAATATAAACATATTCAATTTCAATTCATGTATTCATTTTCGGAGCATGTCTAAAACATGTGCGGTTTTAAAACATTTTTCATATACTATAAATCATATCAGGTTTAGAGTTCATATCAAATCAATCTATACTCTAAACCGCATGTCGTTTCAAATTCGACACAAAATCGTATATAAATCATGTAAGTGTCGAAATCATTTATCATATACTTTTAAATCATCTACTGTAAATCATATCAGGTCTAGAGTTCATATCAAATCAAACTATACTCTAGACCGCATATCATGCCATGTTCGACACAAAATCACATATAAATCATATAGTGTCGAATTCATATCTTATGGACTTTTAAAACATGTTTAAAACATGTACTGTTTCAAAACATATTTCATTTCAAATCTGTTTCATGTACAGTATAAATCATATCAAGTCTAGAGTTCATATCAATAAAAATCATACTCTAGACTTCATATCATATTTGTTAGAGACTAGGCTAGATCCCTATCATCTCTCTATCAATAAAGACTTAAATCACTGTAGCTAGCAGTGAAAATCATATCGTCCCCTGGAAACCAACTAGGGCGCTATCTATGGCCATAGACCTCATCTCTCTCAGCCCCACTGATCAAGCGTGACTGAGACCTGTCCACGACTATTGTCGGACAAGCATATCTATCTGCCTAATGAGCAAAGCTCCAATTAGGCGGTTTCCACTATGCTTTATTGAATTTAATTCTTTTAGGGTGCCTACAGTCTCATAAAACATTTAAATCTATAGCTTTCTTTTCAATATCATGTAAGGCATATGGTAAAATTCTGTATGAGACTTCATATATCAAAATATATATATATATTTACCATATACTTTCATTTCAAAACAAATCAATACTTTTCAGTATTCATATAAACATTATTAAAATGTTTCAAGTTGCAAGAAGGCATGCTTAAATGCGATGCTGTAAAACATTTCAGTATGCAACTTCGGTAATGTTTCCATCAAATACGCTAAAGCGATTCATTTAACTTTATCACCATCAATTATTCGATTTCAAGACTTTCTTTCTGTCAACCAATAAATCACTATACAATTCATTCACTATTCATCTAATTCAGTATTCAATTTGCTCAGTACTCAATTCATTTGGAAATCGAATCACTTGGTATTCAGACCATTCGGTATTCAATACCCTTTCTTGATCGTCATTGACTATTATAATCATTTATACACTTCATCATCAATATTAGGATCGCATCATTAGTATGAATCCTCTAAGTTTTGATAAGCATTTAAACATCAATTTCTAAAATAGTCATCAAGTTACCGAATTTATGCAAATAATAATATCATCCTTCAATATCTGTTCCAGAATCGACATCGAGGATAACAGAATCACAAAATCGATAGTCACTTATCAAATCCATTTATGATTTGATCTATTGATACATGTTTATCATTTTTGATTTGAGGTTCAATTTCATTTACTATCACAAAATCGTATCTAAATCCTCAAATCCATTTTCATGTGGCCTTTATGATTTTATCCGAACTTATGCAATTGTCGACCTTATTATTCAAGATCTATTCTAAGGTTATAAGCACAATCATCTTTTCACATATTTATCACTCATTTCTTTGAATCCATAATTGATCGGATTGTGTCGTAATTAAATCTCCATTTCAATCTCTCGAATTTGTCCATATTATCACTTTCGAAATTAATTCAAAATCATGAAACCAGACTCGGTAATTCTGGAAATCATTACTCCGTTAATAACTTCACAATCCAATCATTCGACCATCGAAATTTCAACTGTGATCTTCTCTTCCAAGCTACATCATATAATTATCATCACTTTTATCCGTGATCCGTCTAATTAATAATTCCACCTCAATCTCAACTTGATACCATTTGTGATATTAAAATTACTTGATTTATCGATTCTATAAGGTTTTAAACCATGTAATTCACCACATTATCGTTTTCAACGATCTATCTTCTCATCGATTTCAATATCAAACTCTTTCGGTAATACTATAAAATCCTTTCAATATTTATTTTCAATAATTATCTCCAAGATTCCATTTATGTGAGAAACTTAATCTTTTTCCTCAATTATTTTCCTAAAAATTTCGGCAGCATAACGGCTTAATTTTCCCTAACCTCCTGCAAGGGAAACACAATTTATACTTGCAGCCGTTGATTCTCACCAATTTTACCTCTTACTAAGACCCCCACCATCAGTTGTGGGTCCTCTTAGCATTTTTTAGCAAATCTATTTAAATTGATGCATCATATAAAAATCATAATTCCATTTAAAGTCAATTAAATAAATGCATCACAAAAAAAATCATAATTCCCACATACAATATAAAGCTACTAATGCTTTATAAAAGTATCTTACTTGTTCGCCAAAGCTTAGCGCACTTTCCGATTTCCGAGCCTTGCCGAACTCCACCATTCGTCTCATTTCCGTTTTGCTAAAATTTTCAATATTAATGCACTACATCAATATAACCATAAATTATTCAATAACATCAATAATTTATTTTTCCTCAATTTTTCTTACCTTTTCTTCCTTCTTCTTCTTCCTTTTCCTTTTTCCTTTTTCTTTTCTTTTCTTCTTTTTCTTCCTTTTCCTTTTCCTTTTTCTTTTTCTTTTTTTTTTCTTTTTTTTTTCTTTTTCCCTGAACCGGGTCGGGTCGGGTCAAACCGGGTCGGGTCGGGTCAAAGCTTGGCTTGGCCGGTTCAACTTTGGCTGACCGGTTCGGTCACCGGCGGCCACCCATTCCGGCGGTTCGGCCACTCCACAGCTTGCCGAGGTTGCCACGAAGCCGGATCTGGTCTCGGTTTGGCCCCATCACCGGCGACGGCGCCGGATCTGGAAGCGACACTGGCGGCTCTTCTCTTCCTCTTTTCTCCTTCCTCCGCCGCTTTCCTCTTCGTCGGTGGCTCCTCTCACCTTCCCCTGGTCCCCGCCGGTCTCGTGGGGGGAGTGGCGGTGCCCGGATCGGCCGGCACCGCCGATCTCCTCTTCTCTTTTCCTCTCTTTTCCTTCGGTTTTCTCTTCTGTTTTCGCACCGCTTCTTTCTCTTTCCGACTTGGTCTACCATCATCGGCTTCTTCCTTTGCCGACGACGTCGCTCCTCCCGCTTCTTCCTTTCTCCGGTGGCCAGCGTCGTTCGGCGTTCTTTCTTTAGTTTTTTTTTTCTTCTGTTTTTCCTTCAACAGAAGGAAATAACAGGGGTCGGGTCCCGACCCCTGTTTCTATTCTTCTCTTTTTTTTTTCTTTTATATAATTATATACATATACAATTACTATACTCATATAATCATATTTGTAAAATTTTATCTATAATTATTATATATATATATATATCTACACTTTAACTTTAAAATATATATATATTTCATATATATTTATTTATATACATAAATACATATGTATTTATTTTCTGATAAAAATAGTATATATATATATCTATCTATCATATATATATACTATATTTCATATATATTTATTCATATACATATGTAAATATGTAAAGCATATAAAATATATTTTAGAAAATGTATTTATATAATCAAATTATATAAATATATGTAAATACTCACCTTTGTATTTATTATAATTTGGATTTCTCAATATCCAAATTATATTTCTCCATTTTCATTCTTATTTAATTTGGATTTCAATTTGTCCAAATTAAATTTTTTTCGGATACCTTATATTTATTTTTCGAAAATTCTTGGTCTTCACACTTTACTAGCTAAATAATTAACTCCTAAGGTAAATTATAGCCGTTTTAGTTCCATGATAACTTAACAAAAGAAACATGTCAAAAACATCCCCCTTCTATTTTATCAATTTCTCCAATAAATTCATCTGCAATGTAAACACATTTAACATTCACAATATAGACAGTTCTACAATCCACAATTCATACCATCATACATTATACATGTTTCCAAGATTCATGGCAACAACGTTTCCACATTTCACAATTACATATACATCAAAATATAATCTTATTCTGGATTGCACTTGATAATCATACGAACCTATACAATAATCTAAAGCGATCCTAAGTTACATCCCATTTCACTCTAGCACCCAATATTGTGAAAGTAAAGTCTATACAATTTACAAAAATGTTATTCCACTCATATACCTCAAAAATATAAAAGCAAAGCTCGAAGGACTTTAAAAAGTACCACGACCAAGTATGGTCCTCGAGAGCTTACACAAATACTCCAAAACTGGAGTCTAGCTCAAATAGTCTATAAGGAGTGGAATTAAGGAGTGAGTAATCTACGACTTAATAAGCAGCTTAAATAAATACAAGCTAGGCTCATATCATAAAATATATGCTCGTGTATGCATGAATCGAGTAAATCATCTTGTATGCATAACGACATGATTAAAATTGACACATAATTTGAACTGTCTGCATATACTCATCCAAAACGTTTCACTTTACACTTAGTTCAAGCAAATACTTGTCTTTCAAAGCATAAACTAATATGGTTAGGCATAATGCTTCTAACCACTGAAGACGACTGTTGTAATTACAATATATCACAAATAAAGTTTAGGCAGCTATCCCAAGTCACTGCCACATATATAACATCCACCTTAACTAGTGATGGATAAAACGTCATAAAGACGTAACCATGTAATACATAGTTCCCAAAGAGCTCTAGAGGTAGCACCTACAATCTCGGAGGTACCTGCATAACACGTAGTTCCTTTAGAGTCTCTAGAGATAGCTCCCACAGTACATTAACTATGGCCACAATATTCTCCAGTCCTAGTGATCAACCAAGAAATGAAACCTGTCTACTGATTTTCCAAACAAGCATAATTCGCCTAGAGCACTAGGCTCAATAGGCACATTGTACTGGTTTTTTAGAGCAAAAAGCTCGATAGACAGGTAATAGACCTAAAGCAATGCTCAATAGGTTTGTGATGACTTGAAGGTCAATGGAGTGCCTACTCTTGAGTTTGAGTTAAAACCACATACAAATCACATCTCATAATTTCAAAACTGATCACTATCGAAACTTTGCTTAACATTGAGAACTAAATCCTTGAGATTTACAGGTACTTGTGCAACACTTAGTTCCCAAAAGACTCTAGAGTTGGCCCCCATAGCCCCAGAAGTACCTGTGTAGTGTGTAGCACGTAGTTCCTTTAAGATCTCTAGAGGTGGCTCACACGATTCGGAATCGGATGGTTGCTCAATTTGCCCTATAGGCGCACGGTTTCAAAACACAGCTTCAAATCACATGGATATTGTAGGTTAACAAATTCGATTCAATATCATTGTTCTAGTTTAGAACATAGTACGTGCTATTTGAAGCTCATGTGAACAATTCTATGATCTAAATAATTATGTACGGAACCACATACACATCCACTAAATGTCGCTATGCATTAGTATGCCGACTTAATGCAACTAATAAGGGCCGCACACCTAACCCCAATCTACATGCATACGATCACACATAGTTCACATGTTCACTTAACACATACAAATCATTTCACACAACATACGAGTTTGGTTGGCCACAACACACAAGGAAAAATCAAAGTTTCATTCTAGCTCAAGCACTATTCACAATCACATCAAGTCGAATTCACATCTTACCTGTATTTATTTCTATAGTCATTTCAATAATATTTCACAAAACTTAATACGAGATCATATAAATATTATATAAATATTCATTCATCTCTTACTAGATGATACTAGCAAATCTATTTAATCCACTTACCTTGATGCTTGATGGTTAACTTCCTCGAGCTGTCCAACTGACAACTCAGTCTCTTATACTGCTCCGAGTCACTACAACCAATTCATTATTGTCTTAATAATATGTTGTAATTACACTTGATCACATACCAAACATATATCTTGCCAAGAACTATTCATTAAATTTAATATAACCCTTATCTTGTATTTCTTATAGGATAATAAAAGATTAATTTAACTCATATTTGTTATTTTTCCCTCAAGGTTCTAACCAAGTCCTACACCAAGGATTTATTTTCTCATCATCCAAGCAACATATATATATATATATATATATATATATATATATATAAATTCATTATATATAGGATGAGGTTATATAGATATAACCTTATATATTAAAGACACCATACCAGCTATACACACACACACACAGAGACATCTCGTTTCCTCATCACAAAATTAATATGCATATACAAATGCTTTGGTACTAGGCTTAGGGATCCTTAACTTCTTGTTACTGTCCAAATGCCAATTCGTTCTCCCCTTCACTGCCTCAATTACATTTGCTGCCATTTACCACCATTTCACCTTTTATCATTAAAACTATAAACATTTATACATTTATAATGTAAAGTAATAGCACATGGGTCTTACCCCTTCCATGACAGCCCCCAACCGAGAGCCTCAAGCTCTCCTTTCCTTCTTCTGCGTGCAGGATTCAACCCCTGCTATTCACCTTCTTTCCAGCCTTTCAACCAGTGCCAATAGCCTTCAACTCACTACCCAAAACTCAGCCCCCAAAAATCAAACCCACAGCCACCTAAATCAACCTCATCGGCTCCTGTTTAGACACATCGAAACTCTTCTAGCTCCTTCCCTGTGCAGCGACAGAGTGTCCTGCTCGGACCACCAAACGTGGCCCCAACCCCAAGCTTCAGTCACCGATAGTCTTTGTTTTCATAGCCCCAAAAACTCCCTGGTTCGTCGCAACTACAGATACGATTCAAGCCGCCGAAATACCCTTGCACCTGCGCCGTTTCAGTCAGCCTTCATCAGCCCGTGAATCACTCGACTTCGCCTTGATTTCATACCCGGAACAGGACTTGCAACAGCCCCTCAAGCTGCTTCACTATTCACGTGGGTGGCCTGCCTTGCTCGTCCAATTCGGCTTCAATTTTGTGCAAAGAAATGAGGTGAGTGAGGAAGGGAGCGGCGAGACCGAAAGAACAATGAAGGAGGCACAAGAGAGAAGGTTTGAAATTGAAAAGAAAGGGGTGAGGCTGCTGGGAGTGTACGGAAATGAAGATAACTGGAGTGGGAGAGAGCAAATGCCGGACGAGAAGACGAAAACAAGAATGGAGGACAAGAGAGAGAAATTTGAAATGTTGAGAGAAAATGGGGGGAGGCAGAGTGCTCTGCCTCCTGCCCTATTCTTTTAATTTCTTTTCTCTTTCTATATATTATTTAATTATTGTATATATAATATATACATACTAATATAGTAATATATACATACTAATATAATAATATATACATAAATATATATAATATATATTATTTCTCAATGTATATTAATTTACATATATATATATATATACACACACACAAACACCAAGTACTTGAATATTAAGATTATTACTATACCTATAGATTGTAGCTTAGTTGATAATACAAGTTGAATTTGTGCAAAGAACTTTCAGATTCAATCCTTACTAAACATACTTTTAGACAAAAGTGAAGAGCATTAATTGTGACATATATAAAAAGAATCCCCATAGGATTTTTTGGTTAACACTTGTCACCAATATAAAATTAATTTTAATAATTTATTTGTTTATTAAATTGTAAAAATGGAAAAAGAGAGAAAGTACAAAAAGAAAAAGAAAAAAATCCATAATCTACAACTACTAATAAAAAGAATCTCATTAATATGGATTTGACATGTATCTTTTTTATTTTCATATTTCTTTAATTTTTATATTATATTTTGTTAATTTTTTAATTTTTATATTATATGTTCTATAACTACTAATCTATTAGGATAAAGACTCTGATGATGATGATAATGATGATGTTCTATAACTACTAATAAAAAGAATCACATTAATATGTATTTGACATTTATCCTTTTTTTCTTTTTTATTTGCATATTTTTATATTTTTATATTATATTTTTAATTTTTTATATTTTGATAAAAGAATCAAATTAACATGAGTTTGACAAGTGTCGCTTTTTTTCATACTTTTATATTTTTTATATTTATTTATCTATATAATATATAAAAAGAATTTTCTTGTGGAGATTCTTGGACACCTATCCTCTTATTTTTTTAAATATTGACATTAAAAAAATAAAAAGTCCTCTTGTAGGGATTCTTTGACACCTATCTTCTTTTTTTCTTAATTTTGACAATAAAAATAATATCTATCTATAACACTATATATTAGAAATCCTTTTGGGTCTTTTGATTGACAATTGTCATGGAATATAAAAATAAATTCTTTTATTATTTGTTATTTCTTATTCAACAATATCAAAATAAAAAGTTATTTTATTAGTTTATTTAATTTTTTATTCTTAAAAATATTGAAGGTTTTTTATAATTCCAAATAAAATTTTAAAAAATCAAACTGAGCTTAAAAGTGATTAAAAAAATTATGTTTTTCTTAATATAATATACTTTA
This sequence comes from Heritiera fomes, assembly GCA_032173925.1. Classification (NCBI taxonomy): domain Eukaryota; kingdom Viridiplantae; phylum Streptophyta; class Magnoliopsida; order Malvales; family Malvaceae; genus Heritiera; species Heritiera fomes. The sequence goes on along the minus strand of JAPDPM010000014.1, from coordinate 8,770,290 downwards.
AGATAAAATTGAGTTTATGATTATTCCTACTATAATTGCAAATTTTAATTTTGAAATTATATTTTATTATCAATGAGATTACTAATAATATTTCGTAATTATTATTTGGATAGATTTACTTATAAAATGTGACACCTGCACCCCCCCCCCCTTTTTTTTTATTTTGATATTAAAAATAATATATATCTATAACACTATATAAAATGAATCTTTTTGGGTTTTTTGATTGACAACTATCGTGGATATAAAAGTAAATTCTTTTATTATTTGTTATTTCTTATTTAACAATATCAAAATAAAAAGTTATTTTATTAGTTTATTTAATTTTCTATTCTTAAAATTATTAAAGGTTTCTATAATTCCGAATAGAATTTTAAAAAATCAAACTGAGCTTAAAAGTGATTGAAAAATTATATTTTTCTTAATATAATATACTTTAAGAAAAAATTGAATTTATGATTATTCTTACTATAATTTCAAATTTTAATTTTGAATTTATATTTTATTATCAATGAGATTACTAATAATATTTTATAATAATTATTTTGATACATTTGCATATAAAATATAGTAAACAAAGTTAATATGACAACAATTATAAAATTTAGTTTAATAAATTTGAACTAAACAAATAGGATGTTAATTTTGTGCCAATGGAGAGCAATATCATATTTTGGTCAAGTGTAATTTTCATGTGAAGAGTTTCAACAAATTATTCAAAATTGGTTTAACAAATTTGAGCTAAACACTAAATTTAAATATTTACTAACTCATTTTATATTTTTTATCTATTTAATTTTTAATTTTATACATAGAATATTTTATCAAATTATCAAGAATTTTTATTAAAGGTTAATATTATAAAAATTGAATAAATTAAATAAAAAATTATTTAACAAATGAAACACAATAGCTTTTTGAATAAGAGAACTATATTGAAAAAAATTATTAAATAAACTTTAATTTTAAAATAATTTAAACAATTGGGAAAATGTAGATATATTATCTATTTATTATTATAATATTTTTATTCAAAAAAATTTAAATCTAAATTTTCATGATAAATTAAATAATTATATTTTATAAAAATAAAAAAAATAATCCTTGGCGTAGCCAAGGGCACACACTAGTGTGTGTGTGTGTGTGTGTATATATATATATATATATATATATATACATACATACATACATACATACACACACACACACACCAAGTACTTGAATATTAATATTTTTACTATACTTATGGATTGTGTCTTAGTTAGCAATGTAAGTCGAGTTTGTGGAAAGAACTCTTGGATTTGATTCTTACTAAATACACATTTGGAAAGGGGTGAAAAGCATTAGCTGTGACAAAACCCCAAGCAGCATTAATTTCAGACCGTTAAAACGAATGAGAATACCTGTTGTGTACACCAAAAAAAATATATTATTACTATTATTATATATATTATATTTGGTTTAATAAAATTACGTCTCTCATTAAATTACTACACATTTTATTATATGTCCTCATATATATATATATATATATACACATTTTAAGTTTGGCAAGTTATCTATATATTTGTTCTCTTATTTGATGATAAAATGTATAAGTGTCTATATATGTTCTTTACTATATTAGCATACACACACACACACACCCAACTAAATTATATATCTAATATTTATCATCAATTGCATCAACTCCACTTTTGATTTCACTAATTGAATGATAAAATTTCAATTACATCTCAGTGTTTAATTTACTTCATTTGTACATGATAATAATATATTTGTTATATTATTTATGTTTTAATTATCACATTTATTGCTATATTCTTGTGTAAAATTAATTATTTAATGTGTGTTTGTGAATTAATTTATAGAAACTGGTATTGGGATTAATTTTGGAAGATATGATTTGAATTTATTAAAATTTAAAAGATATATTGTTTGCAAAATAAAAAGGAAAGGAAATGTAACATTAATTGGGAAGAACAAGCAATTATAAGGGTTATTTGGAAAGAAAGTTTTATTAGGGATTTTACTTAGTTTGCAAGTTTTGTGTTTCTATATATGTGCAAGCAAGTTGAAGAGCAAAAGATATAGAGAGGTGGCAGCAGCAATCTAAGGAATAAGCAGAGCATAGAGAAAGAGCTTGGGAGTTGCGGTTACAGAACCGTGCTAATCTGGAGCAGAATCTGAGAGTTGAAGCCACTGAAATTGAGAGTTGCAGTAAAGCCAAGTAGAGCCGAAAGGAAGCATCAGGACTGTGTACACCTTGAAGCTTGAAACCGCAGCTAGTTGCTATTCGTTGAAACACAAGAAGAGCATTAACGTGGACAGCAATTAGATGTTGAGAAGGTTGACGCCCATGTGTTATTTTACTGTCCAAAATTTGCATGTGATACATGATTTTAAGGGCTACCATCTTTTGGTTCCTTTTTAATATTTGCATTATTACAATTATTTTCCTTAGTTAGTTTATTGTTTAATCAAGAATGACTTTTATTAATTTGATTTGTTTTGCTAAATTAAACATGAACTAATTTTTCTTACTAGGAATTTGATTGAGCCTACTTGCATATTTTATGTCTTTATGATTAATTGATCAATTCTTAAATTTTAGTATCATTCATTGTGATTAATTCAATTTTTTGATTTGTGTTATTGTTTGGCCACCTCTAATATAAATCAATTGACTGTTTGAGACATGATAAAGGTACACATCATATGCTAAGCCATGAATAACTCTCTTGAATGATTGAATAAATATTTGATGCATACATCAAGCTAGAATATTTATTTGGTTCTTGTTATATATTCTTTTATTCTTAATGGGTTTTTAGTCATTGATTATACTACACATCATAGATAATTTAATGATTAAAAATACTTGATTATAGCTGCCATCAAATAGAGTAATCATATATTAGGAAGAATGAACCTTGGAATTGAATTGAGATTTTTAGGATTGAAGACATAATTGCAATGTATTGGTGAAATCAAATTCCTAGGCATTTCTCTATTGGTTAATTTCTTGATTTTATTAGGTTAGTTAATTTAATTAGTTGATTTAGTAATTAATTAGATACTTAGGTAATTTCTTTACTTGACATTCATAATTTTTAGAACATAAGTAGTTGAATTTTAATTGAATAAATTTGACAAATCTTTGTGGGATCAACTCTTGTATTTGATTGCTATACTATCTTGATTCGTGCACTTGCGAGATTATAACTTTTTGTTCACCAATACAATTATTTATAAATTCGGTATAAGAAATTTAAGGTCTTCATGGCTGATGGTTTAGGTGCTGATCAAGGTAATGTTTAGATGTTGAACAGGTGGTTGAACGGCTGGGAGTAGGGGACAAAATCGAGCCAGAACGACAGTTGAAAGGAGGAGCTGTTGAGGGCTATTTAGGCATTAATTGGTGATCCAAACCAAGGGCTATTGCTGCTATTTGGGGTGGTCCTTGAAGGCTAGAAACAAGGGAAGATCAAAGTTGTAACATGGGCTTTTAGGTGTTGTCAAGGAGACTTGAAGGATTGGATTTAGGTGCTAGAAAGAGAAGTGAAATGAGAAGAAGAAAAGAATGAAAAACCTGAAGTAGTGGTGCCAAGATGCTAGAAGGACAGAAGACTGGAATCGACATGAAACAAGAGAGAAATGTAGTAAGAAACGTTGCTATCTGTAGCCTTTAGAAGTGGTTGTTGGTTGAAACGAAGGGCGTGATAGGGCAAGGAGTTTAATAGGGTATTTTCGAGTTGAAGTTTGGCTGCTTAAATAGGATGTACAAGGAGAAGCAGGGTGCTTAGAGAAGGATTTGAGGCAACTGTTGATTGTTGAAGCCGACGTGTGAAGACTGAGGTTGAAAAGCAAGTTATGGGCAATATACAAGGGCTCTCGGGTGGCTGTTTAGAGCCAAGATAGTTACTGAATGAGGTGTTTAAAAAGAGGCATTACTGAGGCTTAAGAACAGGGGGAACTTGGATAGTTTTGGCTAAGTTTTGGGAGTTGAAATGGTGGAATATGGCGTTTCTATGCTATTTTTAAGGGTTGGAAGTGGCGTTCGCTAAGGCTGGTCCTTAGGTGCCATAAGGGGGCTGTTTAAGGTTGTCTCTGATTTAGTAGTAGGTGGGCAGTTTATTGTCATTCTAAGTTGAACTAAGAGTGATCAGGCCAAGGGAGAAAAAAAAGAAAGGAGAATGAAAGAAAAGAAAGAAAGAAAAGAGAAGGAAAGAAAAGAAAGAAAAAGGAAAATATATATAATCCTAGGCTCAGGTTAATCGGTAAGCCATTACCTTTTAAAATATATATATTTAGAATTTTATTGAATTCATACTAAATTAATTAATGATGTTTAAAGGATATGCGCTTCAAGCTCGACGTATGTGCGAAACTTAATACACTCGTGCACGAAGCTCAGATTAAGAGAACGTTAGGCTTTAAGCCAGTAAGATGACTTCAAGGTGCCACGTTTTATAAAGTTAAATTAGAAAACAACTCATGTAAATTGGTACTAATCTGATGCAATTGTGTTTAAGGTGTAGCAAGGTGCTAAGGCAACAACTTGAATTTGGGCTAGGCTCGATGCACGAGCCCCGAGCATAAAAGTTGATAAAACATTTATATAAGTTTACAATAGATTTATATTGTCTAGGTCATATAAGATTGCTTAATCGAATGAACTTACACTGTAAATGATTTTAATATTGATTTAGTGATCTTATAGCTGAATATTGAGTTTTGGAGAATTATAGAGGAGTTTAGATATGTGATGATGTTCTAATGAATAAATGATCTCGGTTTTTGGTTGTGGATAAGTGTTGGATTTAATATTAACAATATTGCATTATCTTGATATTGTGATAATTTTTCATTTTTATAATATTTAAATTTTGTGAGATACTAAGAGGACTCATACTGGTGGTAAGGATCTTAGTATCACTGTTGTGATATGAAATAGATGGTTTTGATTTGAGTTGCGACGAATGGATATGATTTGTGTACACTTGATCTTATGGATATTGAGGTTATTAGGTCGAGGTTTGATTATATGAGGTGGTATGTGCTGTAATTGATATTAAATTAGACTGCCTAATTGTAAGTTCGTGCATATGCATACCATAGGATTTGGACTCATGTTTTAATCACAGCTTTGAGCATGCACGAGTTACATAACATGAGTTTTTATTGAAAATGCAATAATTTGAGATACATAAATGAATATATTTAGTTTTGTAAAGTTCAACATGATTGAAAGAAAACTTGATACATACTTATACGTGTTCGTATGATTTATGAACCACATTGAAAAAGGATTTCATGTTTTTCGAAATATTGAATTAAAGATATTTGCTGAATTGCTTTGAGATTTTGGCATATGTATATTGACATTAATAAAGCATAAATAGACACGTGTAAGTGAGTAGTGCTCCTAGGCATACATGTAGACTTATCAGACAGGATTTTGACAAGGTTTTTGTACGTGTTAGACGAGTTCTGGCATAAGTCTAGACCCTCATCTGATCAATGAGATCAAGGTTGACCATGGCCATAGGTACAGCCCTTCTCTATTGGGGCCTTTCTAATCCACTGATAGTTACAGTGAAATTAAGCCTTTATTAATTGATAGATGATATGAAATGCTATTTGATTAATTATGCCATATCTCCATTGAATTGAATTCAACAATTGACTATCATGCTTTAAATCTAAAAATCATGTTTAATACTAGTTTATATGTATCAGACCTTGAGCCTGAGTACCGTCTCGACCTTGGTGATTGATTATGATGGTTTTGCATTAATCATCTGAGCTAAAGCATGACTTAAGTTTTAATATATGCTTTGAAACCTATGACAATATTAAGGTTTTATATAATGGTTTTCATATTGTTTGAGCATTTGATTTTGTACATAAAAACTTACATTAAAGTGCCTTTTCTCACATAGTATGTTTTATAACCATTACATCTAAGCTTTGAAAGCATGTTATATGTGCTGCATGGGTTAAGACACTGGGATGAATATGATAATGTGGATTAATATTGATCTCGTATGAATGTCACATGATCGATTTGATGTGGAATTATATAGGAAAACTTGATATACATATTGAGATTGATATTTGGCTGTGCTTTAGAGTTTGGTTACTTTTGTCTATAGGTGCCAAGTTAGAGTCCCTTAGAACATGATATCAGTTTAAATATACAACGATTATGACCGAAATGGTATTTGAAGATTGCATTCTTGTGGATTCATGCATTGCATGTAGGTTAGTATAAAGCGACTTCTACACTTATATAATTGACTTACTAAGCTCTTACTCACTAAATTTTATTCTAAACCTTTTTAGATTGAGTATGGAGTTGAAAAAATATTTCATATCCATCCTAAACACCTTGGTGGCTTGAAATATCTTTCCAACCCCTGAGGCAATTCCTGTTGCTTATTTTGGAATAGATATATTCCTTTTTGGTATGTATTTATTATTTCAGGCTATTTTTCTGCAGTACTATAAGATGGATGTAAACTAAGATAATGAATTATTGATAAAATATTCAGATATTTTATGGTATAGCTGATCAATGTTGAATAAGTCTGAATGGATGGAATGTCTTTATGATCATAAAGCATGATGATAATAAATGACATGGATTGAATTATCTATAAACATTGTGATATAGTTGTGGATATCTAGGAATGCATAAAGAAGATTATGTCTATACAGATACTAGGCTAGGACTTTGAGCAATTACCTCTAAATAAGGTAGGAAGTTAACAACTTCATATTAACACAGCACACACACAGACAAACTTGTTGAGTTAACAAAAAGCGAAAAATTTTGCCTGAAATTTTCTACGCATCTGCAAGGTTTGACATTTAGTTGTGACCTCCAAGTCATGACAATAAATCTTCTATAAAGTAGAAATATCAAATTGATTGTGGTTCAAGTTGGGCAAATAAAAGAATAAAAAAAGAATTCAAAGAGAAAAAAACACACAAATTAAGAAAGAAGTCAGAAGGTGATGTGACAATTAATTACTTACATGGCAAAAAAGAATATCTTATTCTAAGAAATAAGAATAAAGATACTACAATTTGGGAATAAAGAATTTTTAGTATCTTTTTTGAGCAAAAACTCTTGGAATAAAGTTTAAAACTATCTAAGTTAAGGAATTAAGATTAAAATGCATTTGGGTTTGGGGAAAAAAACTCTAAAATCAGTTGCCAGCTTAATCTTAACCATTGAATTTCAAGGATTAGATGAATTTTTAACCAAAAACAGTAATCAATTGTTATTAAAATAGGATGAAAATGAATCAAAGAATGAACTAGTAATGAAGCAAAAAAATTAAAAAGACTCAAACTCAGACACAAAACTATACATTGGCCGAGCACCTCACCATCCCAACACTGCCATGCCAACCACCATGCAACCATCATTGCACCACCCTCTAACCAACACCAAAAACAGCCCCCTTTTAGATCCCAACCCCTATGCCAACATCATCAACCAGAACCCAAAATCTCAAATCTGAACCAGAACCACCATGACCTTAGACTACACCCAAGCTCTAACACCAACTACCCTCATCTTCGAATTTCAACCCCTCTATACCTGAAACTATCACCAAACAACCAAACACTCAAACGTAAGTTAGATTCCAAAAATCCAAAAACAAACATACAAAAAAAATTGAAATCAAATATTTGAAATTAGATCTAAAGGGATCTATGGGGATTTAGGCTTCAAGATTAGGTAGGGAGGAAGGTTAAGAGTAAGGAAGACACATATCAAAAGGTAGAGGCAGTAAGCAGTGGCAAACGCGGCGTTTTAGGGTTTAAATTTGTGAGTCTTTTTTTAGATCTCGGGACATCAAAAGTGTTTTGAGAAAGTTGACTTAGACAACAGGAAAGAGGAGACGAGCTTTATTTTGATGATTTTTAGAGCAGTTTTGGTCACTGGCCACAAAGAGTGCGGTGGCCAGTGGCTCGGGAAGGGAGAAAGGCTAGGGAGAGTAGAGAAAGTGTGAGTTTTTTCTAGGGATTAAGGAAAATTCAAGTAAAAAAGCCTCACTCAAAGAAGATGAGATTCAACAAAGAATACGTGAAGAACATGATTAACACACAAATAACAAAAAGTACAAACAAAAAACATAGTAATAAAAAAAAATTAAATATAGAATCCAAGACCCATTATGTAGAAATACAAGTGCATGAAATCTCTCTTTTTGCATATGAACCCAAACCCAATCATCATGATCATATACAGCTTTCTTAAAATAATGCAAAAGAGATTTAAGAATACTTGGCAAAAAATGGTTAAGTTTGTTACTATTGAAATGAAACAAGATGACATGATGATGCTGATCTCGAGGTTGTTCGACATGATGATGCTGGTGTCAAGGTTAGACAACATGGTGATGTCGATCTCGAGGTTTAGACATTGCTTAACCCATTTGCAACAAATGTTAATTGCTTCAACATATCATCTTCTATAGCATAAACCAACTTAGTTTCAAGTACTCTTACTCAATATACTTCACCTTGAAATATGATGTAGAAAACACCGAAAGATATTATTACAAACCCAATTACAAAAGTAGACACAATACCATATATGCATATTTTAATCTTACAAATACATTATATTATAAATGAGCAAGATCAAATGAACTAAGAGACTCTCACTAGCCAAAGAAACTCAAGTTGCTCATATAAAAGATTATTATGGGAAGGTACTGAAAATGGAACTTCAAATTCCAAATTCACTAATTTTAAGAATTTTTATATAAAACTAAATTGCCAAGAACAACATTCTAAATTATACTTGTCATTTATCGGTAAAAAAATCGAGAATTATTTAAAAGGAATGAGACAAAAAAAAAAGAATTTATTAGCGACTATCCTTTCAAATCTTATTTTCTCATTTAGACATTCACTTTCTTTGAGTAATCTTACGTGAGACTCCTCTTCTTCGGTTCATCATTAAAAACATCGTTAAACAATGCAATAAATTTGATAGAGCTTAGCATAGGTTGCTTAAAATGGAATAAGATTTGAATTTCTTTAACCACCAGAGCTATCAATCTCGATCTCAACCTTCTTTTGAATCCCCTCTATGTTGAAGATCTTTTGGGCTAACTATTGAAGATCTTGGTGACGTTTTTTCCCTATCATGAAAAGGTTTCCAAAAATAGGAAGCCCTCTCGGACCAGGAGGTAATCTCCTAATTTCGTCACTTCTTTTCCGGGCCAAGAATGATAAGTGCAGCAACTGCAAGGATTGTCCATGTCCTGTCTATGGTGGGAATTTGCTGTACCGACTGCTTCAAGCCTTGAGGTCTCTGGTGCTCAGATGGGGTTGGCATTTTAACAGTGTGATTACTATGACTTTGTACTAGATAAAACAAACATTAAAATCAAACACAGGCAATTAAGTATTGAAGTTTGCTCCGGTTTGTTTTACCTTTCTGTCCTTGAGCGCATAGCACGAATATAGTTATCCCAGTTTCAAAGGTAAGGACCGAGTCTTAGCCTTCTGCCCTGTAAACAAGCATAAAAAATTTCATTTTGATGCTGCATTAATGAATTGCTAATCTGCTGTGTCATTTCTCCTTGTATATTGATTATAAGAGAATTTGTATAACTACTCAAAAAAAAATTATATATAGAAAAACTTTACAACAACAACAACAACAATAATAATAGGATAATTATCCGATACACTATTAGTAGAGATTTTTTTAATCCCACAAGCTGATTAAAATATTGATATATATCTTATTTTATTTATTTTTTATTTTTTAACATTTTAAAAAAAATACTATCATCATTAAAGATATTTTACTGGCGATAATAATAATAATAATAATAACTTTACAGTTACCTGCAATTTTTGGTAGTAGCGACCTGTAACTCAGTCTAAGCTTGGAAATTTTCAGTCACAAACAAATTAATCAAGTGTGAACTTATACATTTTTTTAATCTTAGTCTCTTTTTAACTCAAAATGATTTTGGCTTTTTCCATTTGGTTTAATTACCATTTTCATCTAAGCAACTTTCAAATTACAATATAGTTTGAGTCGTTTTACATGCCTATTTCATCAAAATCTTTTAAAGGCAGAATTGGTTGGCAAGCATCTTCGGGCCATTCGCCCATCCCAATTCCGCTTTGTGTCCTAGAAGCTGTAAGACACACAGTTCCAAAATCTTCGGGCGGGCACGTGCAAATCAATGAAGTTAATTATATATTTTTTTAAATGCTCAAAAGACCACCTGTGGATCCGTGGCGCAATGGTAGCGCGTCTGACTCCAGATCAGAAGGTTGCGTGTTCGATTCACGTCGGGTTCAAAGCTGCAATCCCCAGCGGATCTCTCTTTTTGCTACTTTTGCCCTCGTATGGTTCCCGAAACTCTCCATATTTATAAAAACCCCCTGACAATCCCCGCCATTTTGACACAGACCCCCCACTCTTCCCCAAACAACGAAAGGCAAAAGGAAAAAGATGCCTCTAATTTTATCACCTTACTCTCCGCAAATCTCCACATTCCCTTCCCCATTTAGCCAATATTCCTCACAAACTTACAGATTCACCCTGAGACAACCATGTCATCTTCCAACTCGTCCCACAACACGAATATCCTGTATTTCGATCCGACCCAGGAGGAAAACGGGTTCTCCAAAGGCTGAGGAAGCGGAAGCCAAGGAACTGGTTCGGGTCTTAATGAGAAGTTTCAGCGATAAAGAGCCGTTGGTTAAGACATTGAACAGATACGTGAAAGTTGTGAGATGCGAGCACTGTTTTCTTCTGTTTGAAGAGCTTGGCAAAACTGATAAATGGCTTCAGTGCCTTGAGGTTTGTTTGGTTCTCTCTTTGATTTTCTTTCTCTTTTTGGTTAATTTAAGGTTTTGGGTATTTAGAATTGTGATTGATATGGTTTATTCTTGATATGGCTTTGGTCAAAAAATTGTTTATTAAAAATTAAAAACTAAATATATATGTATTGTTTTGGATAAAAAGAAGGGTATATAGAGCTAGATGATAGAATTAGCATGGTAATAGAGTTGTCTGTTTAATTTTAATAAATGATAACTAAATTTCTGCTACTATTTACTTTTGCTTTACAACAATTTTTGAGGAAGCAAAGAAATATAATGGTAATGCTTGTAAACGGCAAGTAGTAAAAGCAGTAACCAAGTGGAACTTAATAAACATTATTCATTACCCGCTTGCAATGCCGTGCAACATATGAGTTGAGAGGAAATCTTTTTGTATTCGAAAGTTTAAGCTTTTAAGAGTGACAAATCGGTTAGGTTCCTGAATTGGGGCAAGCACAAATTAGAAAGAGAGCCATTACTGTTGATATTTGGTAAAGGCATTGAATGAAATTGTTTAATTACGTACTGTACCATTCAGGTTTTCAGATGGATGCAGAAACAACGGTGGTATATTGCCGATAATGGGATCTATTCAAAATTAATTTCTGTTATGGGAAAGAAAGGCCAAACTAGAATGGCGATGTGGCTCTTCTCTGAGATGCGTAATAGTGGTTGTCGCCCTGATGCTTCTGTTTATAATGCTATTATCACAGCCCACCTCCATTCCCGTGACAAAGCGAAAGCATTGGACAAAGCTATGGTGTACTTTAACAAGATGAAGGGAATGGAACGGTGTAAACCCAACATTGTCACTTATAATATTCTTTTGAGAGCCTTTGCTCAGGCTCGAAATGTGGATCAAGTTAGTGCTTTATTTAAGGATCTTACTGAGAGCAATATTGCCCCTGATATATATACATTTAACGGTGTAATGGATGCATATGGGAAAAATGGGATGATCAGAGAGATGGAGTCTGTTCTTTCTCGAATGAAAAGCAATCAGTGTAAGCCTGATATTATTACATTTAATTTGCTTATTGATTCTTATGGCAAGAAGCAAGAATTTGATAAGATGGAACAAGTGTTTAAGAGCTTGTTACGCTCCAAGGAAAAACCTACCCTCCCTACATTTAATTCAATGATCATAAACTATGGGAAGGCACGGCTTAAAGAGAGAGCAGAAAACATTTTCAAAAAGATGACTGATATGAAATACACACCAAGCTTCATCACCCATGAGAGTCTTATAATGATGTATGGCTTTTGTGACTGTGTTTCTAGGGCGAGGGAAATATTTGATGGACTTGTTGACTCGGGAAAGGAAATGAAAGTTTCAACCCTAAATGCCATGCTTGAAGTTTACTGCATAAATGATCTACCTATGGAAGCAGATAGGCTTTTTCATAATGCATGTAATATGGGGGTGATTTGCGACTCATCAACATATAAACTTCTATATAAGGCCTACACTAAGGCCAACATGAAAGACCTTTTACAGAAGTTGGTGAAACAAATGGAAAAAGATGGTATAGTCCCTAATAAGAGGTTCTTCCTAGAGGCTCTAGAAACTTTTGGATCTTTACCAGCTACTCCAGGTTCTGTTCACTCCACAAGGAGTGGCAGGCCAAAGAATAGTGCAAAAAATGAGGTGGAAGTAATTAACTGATTGGTTTGTTTATTCATCTGATCTCCTTCCAACTAAGCGTGATTCAAAGTGAGGCCTGTATTACATAGGGATGGTACCAAGTTTGGCTATATCCTGGCACTGATTGACTGTTGTCCTCTCAGGATGTGGTGCGTATCTCTTATTTTCTGTTATTTTCTATTTGCATAGCCATGCCCATACCTTCCTAACGAGAATCACTTTCTGTGCTTGATTTTTATTTCAATATATAATATAAATTGCCAAGTTCTCTTCGAAGATCATGGCTTTAATCATATCTTGTGCTCAATCTGCATTTTGTTTCAGTTGTAATCAACGAGATATTAAGCACAATTTTTTAAGCATCTATATGCCATGACCCACCTTTCTGATGTAAAAGCTTTTCTGAAGATTTTTAACATAATATAGGATCCAGTGCAGCCTTCTGTGCCCGTAGTTTTGGCTCATTGTTCTTTTCTGAATCTAATTTGCCTTAGTTCTAAGCTAGTTCTTGCAAATAGTGTCCTGTTTTAGTTACCTGTCCCATATATCTCCTACTGTTAAGTCTGTCATTTTCAAATGATGTTTTTTCCCCCAGACTAATTTCTATAGAAGTCAGTGTCTTCTTAACTACAAAGTATTTTATGCTGTCTGTTTCATTGAAATGAAATGAGAAAATAAGTGAAATTTACTTTTTGACATCTTCAGTCAAAATGAACTGGATTAATTTGTTTTGTATTTCAGGCCGACCAACCGATTCTTCCCTTTGAATTTGATTTAGCTTTTTCACACTTGCGGGTGTTTTATTCCAAACTCAGTGATGCAGAGGCAAGGCAATAAGAAGATAAATGCAGAGCATATCTTGTATTGCAGGCTTTATCCATACATCAGTTGTAGTCACAAAGAGTTTGGACAATTGATATCTTTTCCTCAAATCATAAGCAGAGAATTCACAAGCTGATTTGGGATACCCGGATATGTGCATATTTGCTGATTAATGTTCGCAGCATATGTTCCGTAACAGAGCACTACTGCATTCATGATGGTCAATTAAATGATATAGTGAAGTTGCCTGCTGCAACATTGAACAAAGAAACCTGTTTCTTTGTCTAAAACATGTTTCTATAATTTGTTCCCATTGATTTAGAAAAGGAGTGATTCCTCTGCTGAGAAGTGTACAAGCAAGCTGCTTCATTGTTACAAGCAATAATGTAGGAAAGTAGGCACGCATCATTCATTCCATTTTCTGCCAGTAACTTTTTTGAATTTGGTCAGTGTGTCCAATTTTGAAGTTGCTGCTACTATCAGCAGGGACCTTCAAAAGAAGGGGCATGCCCTCCAAGGCCTAGCCGGTGGGACTATTAGCCAATTTATAGTTCATAAATTTGATTCGTTGAAAGGAAATGGTGGCATTGGAAAACTTGTGGCAGTTTGTGACCCAAGAAAAGGAGGGTTGCCTGCCGGTTTCTGATAGACCATTTTGATAGGCAGATCTTTGCTTTCTTCAAGTAGTATTTTTTTCCCCTCTTGCTTGTCGGATCAAATCTCAATCACCTATTTGCTTAGATGGCGGTAATTGAATATGGAACTCAAATTAGTCCTTATATTTGTATTCTCTTTTCCGAGCTTTAGCACAAGATGTAGCAAGTTTGATTTTGAGTTAATGTAACTATTACTATATTTTAATACAATACTAGGTTAGAAAAATGGGCAAGCCTAATTGTGTCTTGAATTTTTAAATATTTTGAATATATTTTTTTTGAGTAATATATTTTCATTAGAAGTTACAATCATAATCAGCGTATTATATTTCATGAATAGATAATTATGAAAATTACATTACTCAAATTAGGTAAACTAGTAAATAATTATAACAAACTAAACAAATTAGTAAATAACTAGATTAATTTAAGCTCACACTTGGTGAGACTTGAACCTAAGATCTCAAAGTGTCAGGGTCTCTTTCTTGCCACTAAGTCAAGGTTTCATTGGCTATATTTGAATATATTTAAAAACAAGAGATCATAAATTTAAAATTTATTTATATATTTTTAATTACGGTCTACATGTATAATTTAGATACAATATATATAATTTATTTTAGTAGATCAACAACTTTTATTTCCTCATTCATTCAGAGACTGTACATCTTGCTCTAAGACATTATTTAATATTGGTGGAAATTCCTCAACCCAACGTATAGGGTAAATGCAGCTTTGAGCAAAATTTGATGATAAATTAGCAGCTTCATTCCCCGATCTATAAGTACTTTGGAATCTACAAGTTGTGAAACTTTTTGCTACTGTCTTAACACCTTGCAAAATCAATCCCAACATTGATAACTCTTCAGCAACACGACATAACTTTTAGTGAACCAGCAAAGCATCTCCTTCAAGTTCAATCTGCGAGAGTCCCCGGTCCAAAAGCAAATCTTATTGCAACCTTTGCAGCCAAGGCTTCCACCACCAGAGCCTCTACTTAGAGGTGATAGTGGGCTGAACCGATCCAGTTCTGAACCAGGCTAGACCAGTTTTAACTCACAAAACCTCAAAATCGGTCTCAACCGGTTGTTGAACATGATCGATATGAGCTGGTTCAATATTTCGAAACCCTTGAATTGGTCTAGCTCAGCAGACCAATTCGTTACAAACCGAGTTGAGTCAGGCCAAATTAGATGGCTCGATTTTTTTTAATTTTTAATTTTTTTAAATTTATATTAATTCATTTTAATCAAAATAAATATTTATTAATATAGTTTTATGATTTAATCGAATAAATTTATTTTTATAATAAATAATGTTATAGTAATTATAAATTTATAATACATAAAGTTATTATAATTTATTTAATTAAAGTAATTGTAATTTAAAGATAAATTTATTATAAAATTATCTAACAAAATCAAATTTATTATAAAATTATCTAACAAAATCATTGTTATAATAAAATAATAAATAATGATATCATGTTATTATGATAAAGTTATTATGATATTTGATTCAAAATATAAAAAATGATATTATGATAAACTGATAAAGTTATTATAACTTATTTAATAAAATTGTTAGTTTAAAAAAATTATAATACTTTTAAAATTTTGTAATTTTGTTAAACTTATTTATTACATTTGAAATATAATTATACTTATCATTTAAAATATAAGTAAACTTATCATTTTGCATTTAAAATATTTATTCATTTGTTTAGTATGTTCTTAAAATATTCATTTATTTTGTATTTTAAATATTTATTTATTTTTTTAAACATAGATAAGTATAACATTAATTAATTTGGTATTTAACAATAATAATAAATGAAAATAATAAGGGAGAAAAAAGAGAGAGTAGGAGACCAAAAATTTTTATGTGGAAAACCCCTTCAAAAGTTAGAAGGTTAAAAATGAAGGGACCATAGTCAATAAAATATTTACTATGACTAAATTTATTTACAATTTTACATACAATTTACGAAAAAAAATTAGATTATTACCTATTCCTCATAATTTATACAGATTGCCTAGAAATTTTGTCCTCCTCCGACGAAATATTATCGGCAAATTCATTGGCCATTCCAAGTTCGATATTATGAGATTCCATTTCAAACCAATCCTTAAGGCATGTTAACATGCATAATGAATCTAGATTAAGAGTAGTTCGATGGTCTTCGATGATTCTTCCACATGTTGAGAATGCGAATTTTGAAATAACGAAAGAAACTTGCACTGCTAAAATATATCGGGCCACGGAAGCTAAAATTGAAAATTGTTTATTTTTTTCTTTCCACCATTGGAGAAAATCAAAGTTTCCATCTATATAAAAGTCTTGACTTAAGAAAAATCATATCTCATTGAAGTTAGAATTTCGTTGAATTGTTAATGATCCGAATCTACCGGTTTTTTCTTTTAGCTTCATTCTCTTCTTT
This sequence comes from Heritiera fomes, assembly GCA_032173925.1. NCBI lineage: Eukaryota > Viridiplantae > Streptophyta > Magnoliopsida > Malvales > Malvaceae > Heritiera > Heritiera fomes. The sequence continues at coordinate 8,753,849 of JAPDPM010000014.1, read as the reverse complement.
GCTACTTTCTTAATTGTGCTCAAAATGCCTTTTCCTTTGCTACTACCACCACTCTCAGTTTCTTCGTGCGATTCTTCTTGTTCTTAGTTGAAGTTGAACTGCTCCCTTTTTTGCTTCATAAATATTAAACAATTCTTGAAATAAAGTGTTAATTTAAGACTTTTGGTCCTCAATAGAATCAAGACCAAGAAAATCTTTATAACAATAAAAAATTTTTCTATATTTACCTCACCTTTATTAGGTTCCAGTAAAGTTGCAATACAATAAATAGGAAGAATTGTTTCCCAACATTTTAAAAATTTTTCCGCCATATCATATACAAAAGAAGATAAAGTTTCATGATTCCTAAATTTTAAAAATTGATCAAACATTGTATAAATAATAGGAACAAAACAAGGTGAAGTTGGATAAAGTTAAATTGAATATCTTTCGGTTGCATTTTTAAAAGTGGATAATAAATCAACACAACATTCAATAAAAGTTCAATCTTCGTCATAAAGTGCTAAATACGAGCTATTTATATAATTGTTATAAAAAGGAACAATAAGTTCTTTATAAGATAAAATAGAAAAAAGTAAACGAAGGAGTGAGTTTGACCTAGTTTCCACAAGAAGTGGAAACGTTTTAACATGTATATTATATGTTTGACAAACTTGCTTCCATTTACGTTTATTATTTGGAATGCGAATCCATTTTGCTAACATTTGTATTTTATCAATTGGACCTATACCGCTAATACTACCACTAGTATCAAAACTACTTAGAACACACAAATTTGTAATATGGCATACACATCCGTAATGAAAAAAATACACCTTGCATAATTGGGTTTAAACTTTTAAGTTTTAGGAATAGCTGTAGTATTATTCGAAGCATTATCTAAAGTAATAGAAAAAACTTTATTGTCTTCAGGTTCATACAATTTACAAACTTTAGTAATATATTTATGAATAGTATATGCATTATATGCTTCTTCTATTACATCCAAAGATAAAATTCATTTTTGCTTCATCTACCCAATAACAAGTTATAACAAGATAATTTATACTGTTAATACTAGTCCATATATCATTAGTTAAACTAACCCTATATGAAATATTACTAAGTTTATCAAATAAAGTTTGCCTATATTTTTTAAACATATCCATGCTATCTTTTTTTAATGTATGTTTAGAAACAAATTTATATGCAGGTTGTAAATATTTACAAACAAATTCTAAATATTCTACTCTTTCATAAATTGTGAATGATTATTCTATCTAAACTACGAATCTAACTAAATCACGTCTAGCTTGAACATTATCAAAATTAATTTTTTTCCACCATCATGTATATTAATTTGAGATTGTTTGCCAGTAGTAATTTCATCTTCTTCAACATTTGGATTAATTTTATGTGAACTAATTAAATGTCTTTTATACGTACATGCATCGCCACTACTTCCATTGGAGCTATAAGCATAAATGCCTTTACACAATTTACAAATAGTAGAATATTCATCTGTCGTACCTTCTTTTACTACAATGTCGAAATACTCTCATACCTTACTCGTTTTTTTAGGTAATCTTAGTTTTCATCAATCTTGATGATAGAGCGGTAGTGGTGGCAGTTGATGATTGTGTATGAGTACGACCTCCATGACCATAACCACGACCACGATGACTAATACTACGATCTATCAGTGGTGTCGAAGGAAGCTCCTCTTATGGTGTTAGCTTTAAATTGACATATATATTTTGAAATGACAAAAACTTAAGTAAGCTTTAATGTTTTAATTCATATTGTAAATTTGGCTTATCACACATGATTTTATCAATCCATTTTCAAGTGATCATATCAAACTTAAGACCAAGATTTATCGATACACTCTTATTGGTCTTAATACTTTATAAATGTTTTTGAATATTTTAGAAAATCACTTGATAAATATTTAGACCATGTTTTTATCAAAGAGAGTCAAGAAAAACTCCCACAAAAGTGCCAAAATGTTTTGGGTTGAATTAGGATCAAAGACCACATCATTTCTAACCCAAAAGTGCAGGAAAAATGCCCTCTGGAAGAAAAGGATCGATCCCTTAGGGAAAGGGATCGATCCCTTTTTGGCAGAATGCCCCAGAAGCCCAGAATGAGGAAAAGGATCGATCCCTTTGGTAAAAGGATCGATCCCTTTATGCCAGAAAGCTCCCAACGGCTAGTTTCTTTGAGATACAACCGCTAGTTTCTGTTTTGGCTCCAACCAACGTCCACAAACCATCCAAGGGACTATAAATAGAGGCCTAGAAGCTAAAGGAAGTAAGAGGAACTACTCAGCAACTCCAAAACACATATTCCTCAAATCCATAAGCCTCAAACAACAAATCAAGAGCTCCAAAGTCTTCATCTTCTATCATTCTCTTATTCCTTGTAGTGCTTAGCACAAAACTTGTATAGGTTTTCTTTGTGCCTAATTTCTGTAATCACTTACCTACTTAGAGGTCTTCCTTGATTACATTTCTTGTAAACCAAATCATTCCTTGTAAAAGGAGAGGTTTCTCTTTAGCCTTGAAAAAGAGGGTGGTTTCTCTTTAGCCTAAGAAAAAGAGGGTGGTTTCTCTTTAGCCTAAGAAAAAGAGGGAGGTTTCTCTTGAGCCTAGAAAAAGAGAGAGGTTTCTCTTGAGCCTTTAAAAAGAAGGATTGTAAAGACAAATTCAAGTATAGTGAATTTGGGGAAAATCCTTGGGAGCGTCTCAAGGTAGAGGACGTAGGCAAGGTAGCTGAACCTCTATAAATCGATTGTGTAAATCTCTCTCTCCCTACTCTTTATTTACTTGCAATTATATTGTGTTTATTGCATTGAACTTGGATTGCATGCTTGCCTAGCCTAGAGAAATTAGAAATTATTAATATAGGCTAGAGAATTTAGAGAAACCGAAAAACGAGCTTAAAGTTAGTTAAAAACCGATTCACCCCCCCTCTCGGTATTGCCTATAAGAGCCAACATATGGATGAATATCAGATTTGAATTCATTGAATGATTCGTCTTTGAAAGAGTGAGAAACGGAACATGAATGACGAAACAAATTTGACATTTTTATATTTTTTTTGAAAATAAATATATTTTAAAACTTGAAAGAAATAGATGTAGGAATATATATTGGAAGTTGGAAGTTGAAAGTTGAAAGCAAAATTTGTAAAATTGTAAAACAAAAAAATGAATTTTAGAGAGAAAAATAATAATATTATAAATTTAGAATAAGAGAATGTGAATGAATTTAAGAGAGTTTGAGTGAGTATTTAAAGAGTATGAGTGTTGAGATTTGAGAAAATGAAAGAAAATATAAAAAAAAATGAAGGAAATGAATAGGTATTTATAGAAAAAATATTGAATTTAAAAAAATTAAAAATTTTTTTAAAAAATGGCCTTCTTCAAAATTGGAGCAACGACTCCTTAAGGAGCCATTGGCCCTTTTATTACGCAAGCCTTAAATTAAAAAAATTTGAATGGATCGGTTTTAGCCCAAAACTGGTCTAAAACCAGTTTGGCTTGGACCGAGACAACTAGTCTCGATTCGTTACAAAGCGAGGCCCTTACCAGGCCCAAATTTTTTGAATCTACCCAACTCAATAATGTACCAAGCTAGGCTGTTTGACTCGATACGGTTTCGAACTGGATCGGGTCAACCAGCCCAATAACCACCTCTTCCTCTGGCTTCCAAGGAATAGTACATACATAAGCTCCGACCACCTATCTATTACAGTCTCTAACCAAAATACCAATGCCTCCTCGGCACCCCTCCTTGTTAATGGCAACATTAATAATTAATCTTGTAAAAACCTTATGGTGGTTGTAGGGACATATCTAAGATTTATATTAGGGGCAAATTTATATATAATATTAAATATAAATTAATTAAAAATACATCAAAACTACTTTATTTATAAATGAAAAAAAACATGTTTTAATAATTTAGAACCTTTGTAAAATTTTCTCACTAATCCAAGACAACACTATTAATTGGTTTTATTTTGATCAGCAAAAAAATCTAAGAAGCTAAAAAAATATCTTGATTGTAAGAATTCTAAGTTTCATAACTACCATGAAATGTCAAACTTTGATATAAATGAAAAATGAAAGTAATCAAGTGTTATGGTTAAACGGACTTGATAATCTATTCATGTTTGATCGAATTACTTTGCAAAAACACGTTTTATATGTTGCTTTTTGATTCAGCTAATCTCGAAAACACTTCTAGGCTCTCTTATTGAACCTTCAACATGAATATAATTTTTTTTCTTTTTTCAATTTGTGAATCCATCTAACAAAACAAACATCACTTGCTTGCATTCAAATATTCAATTTATAAAGACAACACCACAAGCAAAAAACTGCTTTCTTCTCTGCATTATAGTTCAACCCATTAATATAATCTTTGAACAATGCATAAACAAAATGAAATAGTGTCTTTCCAATTTTTTTTGAGCAAAATTATTTTCATAAGATTGATATGGATTGTTTTGCAAATAAGTTCTTCACACTGAATTTTTACAATGTTGTATCCTGCTAGTATTGAGTGCAGATGATTGCTCCAAAATTGGCTTCCACATAATAAGATATTTTACCATAATTAATTAAATTAAATGATTTAGTTGATGTAATCTATAAAGAATAAGAAGGTATGAATACAATCATGCAAACAAAAATCATTATGCATACTTTATTATGAAGTTTAAATTTTAATTAAATAAAATAATTTTATTATGACAAATAACTTCAAAAATTTAATTATTTCATTCAACTTCAAGAAATATATGATATTAATTCTTTATTTTTAATCCATAGTTAATATAAATATAAATAAATAATAAATTAGGCCGAAATTAAATTACTTCGTCAATATAAAAAATTTCAATAGTAAATAAATATTCTATCATATTAGCAAATATAAAAAATATAAAAGATGTTACTACTTACTTGAATATTTAATTGAAAGAAGAAAATATTCCATTCCTTATTTTTTTTTTGTTATTAGCTTAAAGACTTTCTTTTTCCCCTTATTTCTTTTTTAATTTCTTGATAGTTAATGAAAATTGTTGTAGACATGAGAAAGTAAAAAGAGAAAGTTATGAGTGAGGTAAAAGATAATCACATTTCAACTTTCATTTTTGTTATTTTTTAAATTTATGATGGTACTTTAAAAAAAACATTTTTACTGCTATTATAGTTTTGCTATTTTCAATATATATGTAATATCTATTTCATTTTTTTGGGGGTGAAAATATATATTTTCAATATATATATATATATATATATAAAATTATTTTTTTACCATAATAGTAAAGGGACGGGACATTAGGATCCCCATGGGAGCATCCATCCATGTGTGGTTACCTCCATCATGGTCTTTATGTAGTGTTCTGAGGTGAATGCCTTCCTTTATGGGATGCCCTATTTTGCATCATTTAATTGAACAAAATATTGAATAGACACTGTTGTTTTGATAGGATAGTGCCTAACATCAGCAAATAGTTCCTAGTTCCTATCATTCCAAACATGCCAAAATAAAATGGCTAGCAACTACATCTTCCCCATATCTAGGTTAACAAAAGCAATAGAAAGCCAGTTAGGATGTTGAAAGTCCTATAAAGGAAAATCCAACTTGAAATGCTCCCACACTTCCTGTGCTTTAGTGCAGTTCTCGAGTGCAAGAAATTGTCTTCTTTTGTCTCCCACATCGAGCTCAAGTTAAAAGTAACATGGCTACCCCTTCCATCTAGCAAAGTTATTAGTGGCAGAATCTGATGTTGGTTTCTCCATAAGAAAAGCTTTGTCTTATCTGGCAAAGCTAATCCCCATATGCAATTCCAAGTCCTAACATCTTTATCAGCAACATCAATGGAACTAAGATCATTGCACAACATAGTGTAGCCCGTTTTAACATAATAACACCCATCATTAGAGTGTCTCCACACTATCTTGTTCGATATAGAAGAAGACAAAGAGGCGATCTAGGATCTTGTTAGCCTCATGCTGCTCAAACAAAGTATAGACCATTGGCTCATTTCAATCACCCGTGTTCCAATCAATGAGATCCTTAACTAGTATATGTGGATTCGGTTTACCTCTTGGAGACATAGGCAATCCCGTGGTTGTAAAAGGCAGCCACGGCTCAAACCATATCCTAACGACTACCTTGATCCAATTCTCCAATATAAATCTCATTTGAGAACATCCTTCCAGCATATAAGCTCCTCTAAACAAACGAAGGTTGGGATCCAATAGTAGCATCCAAAAAAAGGTTCGTTTGGATACTACTTGGCTTTTAGCATAACAAACATGAACGAATCAGGATTCTGCAATAGCCTCCAACCTTGCCTGGCTAACATTTCTAGGTTAAAGTGATACACCTCTCGAAATCCTAATCCCCCCATCCTTTTTCCTTCGACATAGAGCATTCCAATCAAGCCAATGTGTACTTCTCCTATTAAAGCTCTATCTCCACTAGTATCTAGCAATTAGTTAATTGAGTTAGTTACATAATGTTTTGGGAGAAAGAACAATCCATTGCATAGGTTTGGTTAGATTGAATTATTGGTTTGATAAATACCACCCTACCTCCTATTGGTAATGGTTTTACAACCCACCCTTGCAATTTGGATTCCATCCTCTCTTTAACATCCCTAAAGCATAGGAATGTAAACGGGTCAGTTACTCGCTAATTTTGGAATATCCGAACCTGATTAGAATATATAAAACTCGAACCCGATTATTTTGATTTGTGTTACCAAAACCCAAACCCTATAAAATCGAAAATACCCGTTTAACTACCCGAACCCGTTAAATACCCATTTATTAAGTCAAAATTTGACTTTCCAATTTAAATTTAAAATTAATTTTGGATTAATTTATTTAAAAAATTAAGTTAATAAATTTAATTTAACTAATAAATATAAATTAAAGTTAAAAATCATAATTATGATATTTGATGAATTAATTTAATTAAATACAATATTAATAATAAATAATTTATATATAAAAAATATAAATATCATACTAATTAATTATTATTTATAATCGGGTTCAGATAGCGGGTACCTTAAGGTAACTACCCGAACCCGTGATGGATAGTAATTTTACTACCCGAACCCAATTATACACTACCCTAATCCTACTTAATTGGGTGGGGTAGTGTCGGGTACCCGTTTATAAGGTACCCATTGCCATCTCTACTAAAGCATAACTCTTGTTCCTTCCCACAAAGCTGGGCAAGCTAAGGTACTTCTCTGCCAAGCCACAAACTTGTATAGATAACATGTCTTGCATTGAGTGTCTGTTGTCCTCTCCTACATTAGCACTAAAGAATAACTTAGACTTTTGGAAATTAACCTTCTATCTAGAAGCACCTTCATATTGTGCTAACACCGTCTTTAGTGTGGTAACATCCTCAGCCGTAGCCTTTGCAAATAGAATAAAATCATTAGCGAAGAATAAATGGATAATACTAGGACCTAATATGCTTGCTGGTACACTAAACAAAGAGGCCTCACTATTATGTTTGACAAGTAAAGAAGACAAGCCATCGTAGTAGAGTAGAAATAAGTACGGGGATAGTGGATCCCTTTATCGTAAACCCTTCTTCGAAACAAAAGAATAAGTGGATGTGCTATTCACTACGATCGAATAAGATACAATTGTTACACACTGCATTACCAAATCTATCAATTTGAGATGAAATCCAAGTTAAATCATTATTTAGGACAAAAATCATCATTCTACCTGATCATACGCTTTACTCGTATCAAGCTTCAAGGTAAAATACACATCTCTTCCATATCTCCTGCTGGATAATGAATGTAAAAGTTTATATGTTACAATAACAAAATGCCCAAACACAAAAGCTAATTGCACTTCACTAATGCAATATGGGATTCTAGTATTCCTCCCCAAAATTTAATTTTTCATAAATGTTTAACCTCATTTGATTGTATAATTTTTCCCTTCATCGAGAATCCAACATTTCCAATAGTGTTAAAATGGGAGAAAATAAGGATAAAAACAAAACTCACCTCTCTCGAGGTTTTTTAGGATTTTTGGGTGAAACGAAATATTGTCCCTATTCCACCCTCATGTTTCACATTTATGTACAATTTTACCCTTATTTCTATATCAAATTACAAAGTAAATTTATATTTTCTAACTTCTAAAACAAAACCCACCTAGATCTACCGTTCCGTCTCCTAAAGCCACCCAACCCAAGCCTTGATTTACCGTGGCTTGCCGTACTTTGTGGCTACCATAGCTTGCCACAGTTCGTGGCTGCCGTTACTTGTTGACATTTGTAGTTACTGTTGCTTTTGCCGTTCATGTCTATAGTTGCTTGCCGTTGTTCAATCGACCACTACTGTATATTCATTCGGCCTTTTCTTCTTCTTTATAAAGTAATTTTTAGCTAGATCTAAACAATATGGTTATCTCTTGAATAGGAAAAAATAACAAATTCAGCTCCTATTATCTTTGTGTTCCTTTGAATGACCTTGTATTGTGGTTAGTTTCTTTAAATTTTCCTAAATATCAATGTTTAAGAAATTATTTATCTCATTGCTTTTGTTGTTATTACAAAACAATTAAAGCAAAGAACAAAACATTTTGTCTTGAATGTTCATAGAACCCAGGAAGTAATTGTCAATGATTGTATTCTCGTAGTTTTCTCTGGTTAATAGGTTAGTGATTGTATGTTTTCACTTTTCAAAAGGTGATTTTGGTCTTATATACGATTTTTACAGATGTTTTTGGTAACTTTATTTTTCTGAAATTGAAATATATTATTGATGAAGTGAAACTGTTATGCTAAGGATTTGATACCTTGATAAGTGGATGGTACTGATTGAGTTTTGTTTTAGCAATTTAAAAATTGAAGTGCAATATCAATTATGGTTTGAAAAAAATGTACTTCAAAAAAAAAGAAAAAATGTTGATTCTTCAATTGTAACATTAAAAGTACAATAACAATATATTTCAAGCTTAATCTCATGTTTAGGGCATATATATAAAAGTTTATCTGCAAATTAGGTCAAGTTATGTTGCCAAGTTTAACCGGAACTGATGGAGATCCACTTGCTCGTGATGTTCGTGATGCTAAGGATCCATTGGTCATCCAAAGATGTCCAATTACCCGAGCTCGAGCCAAGAAGATGCAACAAGCCCTGGCCTCATTAATGCAACAAGCTTTGGCCTCATTGAAGCGTCAAGGAAGCTTCCATGAAGAGTCCCAAGACATCTATACTTGCTTGGAAGCCCAAACAACATGAGCATGGTTTACTATCTTATTTTAGCTTAACAATAAGATGTGTTAAGTGTTTGAATAGCCCACATTTGAGTCTTATTGTGTCTTGGACTATTTCTTTTATGTAACTAGGCTTTAACTAGGCTTAGGCATGAATTTGGGTTTAGTCTTATTTTCTGTTTGGTGTTAATTCCAGCCCACTTGTTTATGGGCTTAAGTGCTAGGTATTATTATAAATACCTTGTAAACGCTATTGATGAGAGACAGATCAGATTTGGAATTTCAGAATTTGAGTGTGCCTTCCTCTTGGGTTCCCTCTCAACTAGGCTTATCAAGGTCTTCTTCCTTGTGGCGCCTCCTTTTTCACCATCCACCATTGCTATACCTTAGGTTCTCGAATTTAGATTCGTAGGGTCAAGGTCCAATACCTTTGGGTTCGAGTCTCTTTAGGCTTCGGGTCTAGGTTCCAGAAGGTGATGTTCATCATCTTTGCTTCTGTCCTGTTGTGTTTCAGCCCCCTTCAAATTCCAATCCACGCTTTCTCATATAAGCACATATCAGTTGTCATCAAAGCTCAGGTTTCGATTTTTGGTTTGTTGGTGCGTCACTCACTATTGGTAGAATCCTTGGAAAATTCCGCCATCTTAGTTATTGTGTTTGACTTGGATTCTAAAATTTGGTGCAAATCAGTCCCTTAGTTGTTGTGTTTGAGTTAAACTCTGAGTTTTATTCCAAGTCAATCTCTTAGCCACACCAAAACTCCTCCAATCACAACCCTAGCCGCACTTCTTCAGCCACTTATTTCAACCCTAGCCGCACCCCTACTCTTTTCAAGGAAACCACAAAATAAGATTAAAAAAAAGGAAAAAAAAATTGTGTACTGTTCAAACAGAAAAATTTGGTTGAGTTAGGAGGCGTGCAAGTATCTGTTTTAAAGAAAACGACGAAATAAAATGAACCTGTGGATTAATCCACAGGCCCTACCCTATCTTGGCCAAATTCCATCGTCTTCCTATAGTTTTAGGCCATTTTTTATTTTTTTTGTTATTCTAGTGATTTTTTTTCTTTCTTTCTTTGAGTCACCCTAGCCGCACCTTTCTGTGAAAAAAAAAAGAAAATACTTGGTGAAAATACTTGGTAAATTAGTTGATTCTACGAGGTTAAATCTTTGACTGAGTCTCTAGTACGATTGTAAACCTATAGAGTTGAGGTAGAGTAAGGGAAAAAGGCATGAGTGTGTGAGTAACATTAGTAGAGAAAAGCCAAATTACTTGAGTGAAACACGAGTGTGAGTGTTCCATCTTGAGTGATTAAGTGTAAACACATAAGGATATCACTTGTTAAAGATGTCTTCTGAAGGTGATAAGTCAGACTTTAAAAAGATTAAATTCATGTTTCAGGCAATGCAACAACAGTTCCAACGGATGGATGTGAAATTCAATGACATTCATGATAAGTTGAACCAACATGAAGCTCGGTTTGCGAAAGATCCAACAAGGTGATACTTCCCGTCTAAAAAGTAAGGTTGTTGCCAATGACGAGTATGATGATAATGTTGGGTATGACTCGAAAGAAGAGTCTGAGGCAGATAGGCATCATAGAAGGTACTATGGGTATAGAGATAGAGATTGAGTTGATAGAGCCCGTGATAGAGGCAAGGAGAAGATGGATGGAAACCTTGGCAGTATAAAATTGAAGATTCCTCCTTTCTGAGGCAAGAATGATCCTGAGGCATATTTGGAGTGGGAAAGGAAGATTGAAATGGTATTTGACTGCCACCACTACTCTGAGGAAAAGAAGGTCAAACTTGCAGCAGTTGAGTTCACAGAGTATGCTATGGTTTGGTGGGATCAGTTAGTCACTAGTAGAAGCAGATATGGAGATCCTCCAGTGTCTACATGGGATGAGATGAAGCGCATCATGAGGAAGAGATTTGTTCCTACTCATTACTACAGAGAATTATACCAGAAACTCCAAGGTCTTACCCAGGGCTCAAAGAGTGTTGAGGATTACTACAAAGAGTGTTGAGGATTACTACAAAGAGATGGAAATAACCATGATCCGAGCCAATATCAAGGGGATGCAGAAGCTACTATGACTCGTTTTCTCCAAGGCTTAAACTGTGAGATTGCCAATGTAGTAAAGTTGCAGCATTACATGGATTTAGAGGAGATGCTGCATGTGGCCATCAAAGTGGAAAGGCAACTCAAAAGGAAAGAGAGCTTTGCTAAGCCCAAGCCTAAGGGCCCTCCAAAGCCTAAGACTGAACCTGCCCAAGCATCCCAAAGCAGGACACGTGACATTCAGTGTTTCAAGTATTTAGGTCATGGACATGTTGCCTCATAGTGTCCCAACCGTAGAGTGATGATCATGCTTAGGAATGGAGATGTTGAGAGTGAAGGTTTTGAAGTCGGTGTTGAAGATGAGATGCCTGCGTTAGAAGATGCTGAAGAAGAAGAAGTTGTTGAGTATGCTGCTCATGGTGAAGCACTTGTTGCCAGGCGTGCTCTTAATACCCATGTGAAGTTTGAAGATGAGGCACAGCGCGAGAACATCTTCCATATGAGGCGCCATATTAGTGACAAGGTATGCACTGTAATCATTGATGGTGGGAGCTGTACTAATGTTGCTAGCACATACCTTGTTGATAAGTTAAAGTTGCCCACTACCAAGCATCACCAACCATATAAGTTGCAGTGGATTAATGACTGTGGTGAAGTGAACGTGGTGAAGCAAGTCTTGGTTCCTTTTCATAATGGAAGGTATCGGGATAAGGTGTTATGTGACGTGGTGCCTATGTAAGCTAGCCACCTATTGCTGGGTAGACGGTGGTAGTATGATCGGAGAGTCATCCACGACGGTTACACTAACCGTTACTCCTTTACTATGGATGGCAAGAAGATCACTCTTGCTCCCCTTAGCCTCAAGGAGATTTATGAGGACCAATTAAGGCTAAAGGAGCAACATGACGAGCAAAGGAAGAAAGCTAAAGAAAAGAAAGAAAACAAGGAAAGCAAACCAGTGAGCTGCTATGCCAAACCCCGAGATGTGAAGACTACTGTCATAACGGCTTCGCGCTCGACGATTTTGAAAAAAACGTTTAAAAACAAAAAGGAGTCGCCACCAATCTTTTTTGTCAAGGTATGATTGGTCACCTAAAATATTTATCTTTTTAACAAAATCTCAAAATTAATTAAGTTTTATTAAAAAGATAATTTTTGGTCTGTGAAAACAAAGTTGGGTCCGGGAGTACGGTTACGCGTGGGGAAGGATTAGAACCCCCACGACGCCCGTTAAAAAACGGTACCATAATAATCATGTGTTATCTTTTAGTTTTAATAAAATGGTATTAACTTAATATTTAAAAATAATTCCTATTTTTATTGCAATCAATTTTATTCTTTTAATTTTGAAACATTTAAGTTTTATTTTTTATTTGAAATAAGTGAAAATCTTTTGTATTGAAAATTATTCCGAAGTATCCCAATACTCTGGTAGCATTTCGGATAATTTCCTCACCTAGAGATTTCTTAAGAATCACTACTTGTGAGTTCTATAGAATCTCATCATCAGAAGATTCAAACTCGTTTCAAAAATTATTATGAATGCATATGATGCAAACAGAAAATAAATCATGCAAATGAATTTTTGATTTTTTATATAAATATTTCCTTATTTATTTGAAATAAAAATTCTTATTATTGAAAAATTGCACTAAGTATCCCAACACTCTGGTAATACTTAGTGAATTCTTCTCACCTAGGGATCAGTCAAGAAATCACTACTTGTGAGTTTCATGACATCCCATCATCGGACCATTTTTAATTGAATTTAAAATTTATTATTAATTTCCTTTTTCAATTTTCTTTTTTTTAAAACTTATTTATTTTTATTTTTAATAAAAACAAATTATTGAAAAATCATACTAAATATCCCAATACTCTGGTAACATTTAGTATGACTCTTCTCACCTAGGGATCAGTTAAGAAATCACTACTTGTGAGTTTCATAACATCCCATCATCGGACCATTTTTAATTAAATTTAATTAAACACATTTTTTAGTAAATTGTCTAAAAAGAATTTCATTTTATACATTTATTTTATGTATTTATTTACATATATATTTAAGAACTATATGTTTATTACTTAAACTAATTTCATGCAATTAATTTAACTAAATTTAAAATTATTTTAAATCCTAGAAAATTTTATATGCAAATAAATATATATTCTTTTAAAACAAAATATTGAAAACACCTAAAATAAATAATTTAACAAACATAAAATAAGTAAATATGAAAAATGCAAATATACCTAAGCTGATTTGGGCTTAGAACCCAAAAAAGCCTTCCAACACAGGTCCAAAATCGAGCCCAAGACCAAGCCCAAAACAGTAGGGCCTAAGTCTGCCAAGGAAGTGGGTTGCGAGCGGGTCGGACGAAGTGGGTCGGGTCGAAACGCGGGTCGCGAACTGAAGGTGGAGTCGGGTAGCAGCGGGTCGCGTGGATCCCGGGTCGGGTCGGACGAAGCGCACGGATTCTCTGGCTCAAAACGCACCATTTCACTCGTTTATAAAAGCCCCATTTTTTTGTTTCCCTTCATTTCCACCGGTTCTCAACCAAAAAAAAATCCAAAAACTCTCTCAGCCTCCCTCTCCCCTACGATTTCCGACCACCGCTGCCGCTGTCGGACGCCGTCTCTGGCCGCCACTCACCAGCGGCAAAAATCGAAAAGTTTTCCCTTTTCTGATTCCTCTTCACTCGCTCTTTCCGATTCTAACCACTGTTTACCCTAAAAAGCCTCCTAACTACCTAGATCTAGCCTTGACCGAAACCTTTCCCCCGTTTTTTCGATTTTTTTTTGTTTTTCTCTTCTGGTTGATGATTTCGGTTGTGGTTTTGGTTTGTTTGTGGTTTGTTCGTGTGTTTGTGTGTGTTTGCAGGTATTGGTTGATGTCTCAGATCTAGGTTTTAGGGTTTTTGGGGGTTCTCGATTTCAGGTTTCTAGATCTGGGGTTTTGGATTGTGATGGATGGTGGCTGAGTGGTTGGGGGTTTAGGTTGTTTCTGGGTTTTCGGTGGTGGTTGTAAGGGTTGAAGGGCAGAGCTGGTGAAGGTGATGAAGGTGGTGGTCTCGGGTGAGTGGAGAGAGTTTTGGTGGTGATGACGATGATGATAGTTTGGTGATGATGATGACAGAGATGATGGTGGTGAGTGGTGGCTAGATGGTGAGTGGGGGGATGGGATCAGGGGGCCTCGGTTGTGTGAGGATTGCTCGGGTTGGCCGTGGCTCCCCCCCACTGGATGTTGGCTGCAGATGGGGTTTTTAGAGGGGAACTGGTGTAGGATTTGCTATGATAGGATGGGGTAGAGTAGCTGGTGACCGGCAGATGGGATGGGGTAGCCAGAGGCTGACTAGCGATGGGATGGCTTGGGAAGTAAGGGACAAATTGGACATCAGACAAGTAAAAAAAATAAAATAAAATAAAAAAACAAAGAAAATAAAAATAAAAAATAATAATAATAATAATAATAATAATAACAAAATGTGACAAAATTAGGTGTCAACAGCTGCTCCTCTTTGCTCATTGCTGAGGATCAGGAATAGAGCAAAGATAATAGACACTAATTTTGTCCGGTTTATGACCTAATCTCTTTTTCTTTTTTTCTTTTTTCTTCTTCTTTTTTCTCTTTCCCTTTTTTTCTTCTTTTTTTTGTATGCGCTCCTCTTGCAGCAGAGGCTATGAAACTTTAAATTTAAATTTAAATTTGTTTGGTTTTTTTTTCGAGAAAGCTCCTCTTGCAGTAGAGGCAATGAAACTTTAAATTCCTTTCTGAAAATATGTTCCTCTTGCAACAAAGGCAATGAAACTTTAAATTTCCTTTCTTTTTTTTTCTCTCTTTTTTTTTTCGAGAAAGCTCCTCTTGCAGCAGAGGTAATGAAACTTTAAATTCCTTTCTGAAAATGTGCTCCTCTTGCAGCAGAGGCAATGAAACTTTAAAAATTTTGCCCGGAGGACTTAGAAATGGTGCCCGGAGGACTTATGATTTGTGCCCGGATGACTTATGATTCATGCCCGGAGGACTTAGATTCCTTTTTTGAAAAGTGCTCCTCTTGCAGCAAAGGCATTGAAACTTTAAAATTTTAAGATTTCCAATTCAAAGATCTAGGAATTCATATCTAGAAATTTTGTCTCAGGAATTCACATCCGAGTGTTTGTTTCGGGAATTCACATCCGAAAATTCAGGTATTCACATCTGAAAAATTTGTTCGGGAATTCACATCCGAAAATTTTGACTTGGGGATTCACACCAAAAAATTTGACTTGGGGATTCACACCAAAACGTCTAGGAATTCTCATCTGGATAATTTATATCGGGAATTTCTCGTCCGATTGTTGGTTTCGGGAATTCACATCCGAAAATTTTGACTTGGGGATTCACACCCAAAAATTTGATTCAGAGATTCACATCCGAAATTTTAAATTGGAGATTCGCATCTAAAAATTTGACTTGGGGATTCGCATCTAAAAATTTGACTAGGGGATTCGCACCCAAACGTCCAGGAATTCTCATCTGGATAATTTATATCGGGAATTTCTCGTCCGATTGTTGGTTTCGGGAATTCACGTCCGAAAATTTTGACTTGGGGATTCACACCCAAACGTTTGAAATTTTGATTTGGAGATTCACATCCAAAGTTTGACTTGGAGATTCACATCCAAAAATTTGACTTAGGGATTCACACCCAAACGTCCAGGAATTCTCATCTGGATAATTTATATCGGGAATTTCTCGTCCGATTGTTGGTTTAGGGAATTCACATCCGAAAGATTTTGACTTGGGGATTCACACCCAAATGTCCAGGAATTCTCATCTGGATAATTTATATCGGGAATTTCTCGTCCGATTGTTGGTTTTGGGAATTCACATCCGAAAATTCTAGGAAATTTCTCTCATTTCAACATTTTCTATTTTTCTAAAAAAATTCATTTTATCTTAATTTCTTATAGAATTCAAAGTTCATCATCTTAAAATCCAAACTCTTGCTCTAAAATTCTTGAAAATCATGTTTCCCAAAATTCCACTCAACTTAAAATTGAAAATTTTCCTACTCAAGGTTAAAAATTTTTTCATTTCTTTCCTAGGTGCATGTGATGAATGCAATGCAAAGGTTGTTAAAAAAAATCATGCAAAAATGATGGTAACAAGGTGCACAAGACCATCCCTTCCATCATCTTACCTTTCCTTCTTAACACTGATTCCACGATCTCAACTGGTTTTCCTTCATTCTTCACCACTTAATCAACTCTGGTATATTCCAATTGCAGAATTCAAGCATTAATATACTTCATCATCGTCTCAATTCTCATTTGCCCCTTATCCTCCCAAAAATTTGGTAATGCATGAATTTTCATGAATAGTACTATTCATTTATTTTTCATCATCTCAGTTTCATAACAAATGCGATGTCATCACACTTTCCAGACTTGTTATTTGGATGTAGTCGGATAAGAATTACAGGAGAGGTACTTATGATAAAGGGGAAAATAGTTTTGCAAAAGAGAAAGGTGACTTGAAGGAAAGAAAAGGTGACAATTTTCAAACAACAAATATTCAATCAATCTTGATAGAAAATTTGGGATTCTATCTCTAACAACTCTATTTCCTTGATGTCCTTAACCTTTTGTTTTGAGTTAATTGTATTGAGATTAACCCTTACTTGGCAAAATGTTTCCACCATGAAAATTTAAGGCAGAGATCTCCTCTACTTGCCAACTTGATCATCCATCCTTATTTAACTCGAACCGCCCTTTTCGGGTTTTCGATTTGAGTCATTATTTTTCTTTTTCTCTTTTTTTTATCATTTTTCCTTTTTCTTCTTTTTTTTCTTTTTCTTCATTTTTCACCTTTTTTATTTTTTCTCATTCATTTTTTATTCATCCCCAGCATCCTCATTGTGGTCCATTATCACAGAATTACAATCTTCTTGCATTTCTGGGCCCAGTGTATGGTCTTCCGACTCAAATCTTCACATTTGATCAAAATGGACTTTTAAGGTACGTAATGTAAGCTAAGGTAAGGGGTTATGAAAGAAAGGACATAACAGGCCCAAAATTTGTGTTTTAAAGGGTTATAAACCAAAGGATCATATTTTAATACAGGACTCATTTAGGCACTTTGCCCCATTCTTCATCCATTCTTTTCATTCTAATTCCATTTTTTTATTTTTCTCCTTTTTTCACAAATAACTTTAAAATGTAAAGGGATTTTCTTTTATTTGCCCCTTAAATTCTTTCATAGATTTCAAGTGAACAAACTTCTTTCTTTTTCTTCCTTCTCTCTTCCCCCTTTCTTTTTAGATTATGACTCCCAATGTGGAGGGTGAACCTTGGTGGGTTTCTTAAAAAATAAAACAAACATACTAGGCTCAAAGGGGTTAGCAATGGACAGTTTTCTTACAGTGAAATGTAGGTGAAAGATGGCCATTCTTCCTTTCAAATGTGAAAACTTTTATCAAAGAATCATTTACTGAGCAAACACTAACTTGTGGAACCATCTGTTACAAAATTGCATGTCAACTCCCACCTTCTCTATGTACAAATCATATTTTCACTGCAACATTCATGCTAAGATTTTGGACAAGATCATCAACACGAATAAAGCTTTGGTAGAGTTCTAATCCCAAATTATTATCAACATCGATATCATATTTATTGTTTAAAGATTTAAAAAATGGAGGAAACATGGTGAGATATATAAAGAAGACAGAGCCAAATTTGAATCGAGGAAGAAAGAGAAATGTGATGAAAATGCATATGCTACTTCATTAAGATGATAAAAGATAAATGAAAGTCTATACATAAAAAGCCACTAAAGTTGGGCCATAACTTTAACCAAAAAACAATTTCACATCATCATGAATGACCCACCAAAAAGATCCTTTTTGTAGTTATCCCCTGGCATGGTTGGATGATAGGTTGACACTCATGCCTTTATCTCGAGATTCAATAAGCCTTTTCTGATCAAACTTTGCACCTTACGCTTAAAAGCAGGGCAATTTTCTATTGAGTGACCCAAGTTCCCATTATGATAGTCACATCGAGCATTAGGGTCGTACCATTATGGATATGGAGGCTCTAAAGGCTTTAGTGGGATTGGGGTAACAAGCTGATTCTTAACAAGGTATTGGAATATTTCAGTGTAGGACCAAGGGACTGGATCAATGTCGGTCATTCTTCGTTTGTTTCGGGATCCTCTTTGGTTATTTTGGGTAGGCATGGGCGTTTGGAAACCCATTTACCAACTAGATTGGGGAATTGGCTGACGGGTATTCAGGCTCGGAAAGATATTATTTATGGTGGGGTAATGGGTGTGGTACATTGGATAAGAATGGTATGGAGCAAAGTCTCCCACCTGTTGCCCCTCATAATGCAGAGCATAAACATCTTCTTCATTCCCCGATGTATCGCCTCTTCTTGTATTCATGGCATCATCTCCTACAAGCTTGCCATTATTGATTGCATTTTCTATTATTTCACCAGAAATTACCATATATGCAAAATTCTTGGTGGCATTACCGACCATCATTTCATAAAATGGTGCAGGGAGTGTATTGACAAACAGGATGGCGGTTTCCTTCACTGTGAAAGGGGGTTGAACTTGGGCAGCTACATCCCTCCACCTTTGAGCATATTCTCTAAAGCTCTCTTCATGTTTCTTCATCATGCTCTGTAAGGATAAGCGATATGGTGCCAAATCTTCAATGTGCTTGTTTTGAGCAATGAATGCCCGGGCCAATTCTTTCCATGAGCGGATATGGGCTCGATCTAGTTGGGTGTACCACCTGGCAGCTGATCCGGTTAGATTGTCTTGAAAAATATGCACCAACAATTCATCATTCTGAGCATAAGCAGCCATTTTCTGACAGTACATCTTGATATGAGTTGCCGGGCATTTGGTCCCATCATACTTTTCAAAATCTGGAACTTTGAACTTTGGTGGGATAACTACACCCGGTACCAAACAGAGCTCGCTCGCCTCCAGAGAACCATATGAATCCATCCCTTCGATAGCTCGTAACCTTTTTTCAAGGAGATCTAACTTTGTTTGAGGCCCTAAATTCTCTTTCATTGTTGATACACCCATCTTCAATTTCTCCTGTTCTCTAGAATTATCCGAATCATGGACATAGATTGAATCTGATGGGTTCCTCCTGGGGTTTGGAATGTCGTGCCTCGAAAATGGCATATGCTGTGAAGTATGGACTTGAGTGGTTACTCCCTGTGCTGGTTCCTTTCCTTTACTCATTTTGGTCATCATCTCCATCATTGCAGCCAATTGCCCCTTCATCTCTTCTTGCGCCTTTTCTATTTTCTCCATTCGGCTAGCCTGTCCTTCTTCCATGGTCTAAGCTTGTGAGAGTCCTGAATTGCTTTGTTATCTTTGATGGTCGAGAGGCCTTGAACCTTATTATCACAATTTTCTAATTAGAATTCCACATTGTAATCTTACCTTTGTCTAAAAAACTTTCTCTTATTTCTTTCAAAAAATTTTTGGAACAAACAAATTTTTTTTTTGAAAAATGAACAGTATTGGCGTGTTTATTAAAGTATAACAAGTATACAATGTGAATTTTATGAAAATCATGTTATTTGTATATGTATGCAAATGATATGTATGACAAAATCTATGAAATGGAACAATTTTTCTTCTTCTTTTCCCTTTTTTCATTTTTATTCCTTTCTTTCCTTTTTTTTGTTATTTTGTTAGTTTGCATAACTTTCTTGATTTTACATGTTGGGTATTTATGCCTTTACTTTAACCAAATCTTAGGGAAGAATAATTTCAACGAAAATAATCAATCAATAGCACATGTATACAAATTTGATAGAAAAGAAAATGAAAGAATAAACAAATTCAAGGTTGTAAAAGACTCAGTCTAGTTTCTCAAAGACTTATCTACGAAATGTGATGCAACAATGCAAAATGCATACCCAAGTTCAAATTGAAATTTGCCCCTTACTTATCATATTCACTTATTAACTTAAGAGGTTAAGTCCGAAACAATTAAGAGAAGTTGAAAAGTAATCTTAAACCATATCAAAATTGTTTCAAAACTCTCTCTCTTCTTTTTGTTTTTTAATTTTTGGTGAGAGGAAACATTATTAACCATGAAATTCTATGTAAAATGTTCAAGACATGACACAATAACAAGACATTGTTGAAAGACATGTTCAAACAAAATGCAATGTATGCAAAATGCAATTGCAATGAAGATCAAATTCTATTTTATTTCACCTAACCTTCATGATTCTAAAATGCACATGACATGATTATCAATATATGTATACACAATGATGATGAAATGAATTAAAATGATATATGTCCCTAACATGTTTGAGAAAAACGAATATTTGTATTCACAATACCTAGACACTAATCTTATTATTCCTTAATCCAATCATGCAAGAAAGATGGAATTCCTAACTAAACCTGAGCATTCTTCTTCATTTTTCTAGAAATCATTTTTCTCTGATCACCAAAATTTTTTTTTATTTTCTATTTTTTTTCTAAAGAATAAAATTCACATTCCCTATTCTATTCTTTTTCAAAAATTGATTTTATTTCATTTTTATTCCAAATCAAATTTTTTCTTTTATCACTAAAATTTTCTTTTTATTTTTTTATTTTTCCTAAAATTCACATCCCCTATCGATTCTTTTTTCAAAAATTAACTTTATTTCGTTTTTATTCCGAATCAAACTATTTTTTTAAATTCTTTTCCACACAAATTCAAGGACAATTTTTTTGTTGACAACATTCACTATTCTATTCTTTTTCAAAAATTGATTTTATTTCATTTTTATTTCAAATCAAATTTTTTCTTTTATCACTAAAATTTTCTTTTTCTTTTTTTATTTTTTCTAAAATTCACATCCCTTCTTTTTTCAAAAATTAACTTTATTTCGTTTTTATTCCGAATCAAACTATTTTTTTAATTCTTTTCCACACAAATTCAACGACAATTTTTTTGTTGACATCTTTTTGTTCAAAAAATTTTTTTTTATGAGATAATCAAGAAAAGGGAAAAATTTTTTTGTTTTTATATTTTCATTAAAACTCCTATACAACCCAAAAATAAAAAAAATATTTTTCTTTATTTTTTTGTCAACTTATTCTTTAAATTATTCAGAAAAGGAAAAAAATCAATGAAAGATTTTGTTAACTATATTTTACCTTTATTTAGAAAAAACGTCAGCTCTTTTCGTATTTTTCCGTTTATTCCCATTTTTATGTCCATATTTTTGAAAGAAATCCCTCTTCTCCCCTTTTTTTTTAGAAAAATTATTCTCATTATTTTGAAAGAAAAGTTTGTTTTATTATTTTTCTCACACTTTCTTTTTTCATTAAAACTTAGATTTCTTTCTTTTTATTCTACAAAATCTCTTTCCACAATTTTATTATTATTATTTTTTTTTGAAAAATCCTTTTTGAAAAACAAGAAAAATTTCTAAGACTTTAATTATGGATAATTCAAACCAAAATCCAGAGTACCTTTATTATTGATACGAGAAATTGGGTCAAATAATGTTCCCTCTTGCGTCCTAATATCGGGATAATTTCTACAAAAATTGGACATGGCTCTACCTAAGGCTGGCCTCTTAGGTTTTTCTATATGCTGAGTTGGGTTTTCAAATCTAAAGGTTCCCAAATTATACCTCATTGTCGTCCACACTGGACTAGTAAGATTTAATTTGAGTGGGAGTATTTCGATTGCCATTGCGGAGGTGATTACCTCACGAGAGCAAAGATACTCTACTCCCTCCTAAGAAGGACTGAACCCGGGTATAGAGCTCATGTTATGCAGATGCAAGTGCAAGTGTGTGCATGAGGGAACACACCAATCATTCATCACACTACGACTCTAATACTATATGTCCAAACAATTTATTAATAACAATATATACAAATATAAAACATAAAATAAATAACATAGAATGCAAATGCAAACAAAATTATTTTCAAAATCCAAGTGAATTAAGTTTAAATATCAATCAAGACCATTAAATTAAAACTTTGGATAACACATGATTAATGAATGGCTTGACCCTCAAAAGCGTCCCCAGTGGAGTCGCCAAGCTGTCGTAACGGCTTCGCGCTCGACGATTTTGAAAAAAACGTTTAAAAACAAAAAGGAGTCGCCACCAATCTTTTTTGTCAAGGTGTGATTGGTCACCTAAAATATTTATCTTTTTAACAAAATCTCAAAATTAATTAAGTTTTATTAAAAAGATAATTTTTGGTCTGCGAAAACAAAGTTGGGTCCGGGAGTACGGTTACGCGTGGGGAAGGATTAGCACCCCCACGACGCCTGTTAAAAAATGGTACCATAATAATCATGTGTTATCCTTTAGTTTTAATAAAATGGTCTTAACTTAATATTTAAAAATAATTCCTATTTTTATTGCAATCAATTTTATTCTTTTAATTTTGAAACATTTAAGTTTTTTTTTTATTTGAAATAAGTGAAAATCTTTTGTATTGAAAATTATTCCGAAGTACCCCAATACTCTGGTAGCATTTCGGATAATTTCCTCACCTAGAGATTTCTTAAGAATCACTACTTGTGAGTTCTATAGAATCTCATCATCAGAAGATTCAAACTCGTTTAAAAAATTATTATGAATGCATATGATGCAAACAGATAATAAATGATGCAAATGAATTTTTGATTTTTTATATAAATATTTCCTTATTTGTTTGAAATAAAAATTCTTATTATTGAAAAATTGCACTAACTATCCCAATACTCTGGTAATACTTAGTGAACTCTTCTCACCTAGGGATCAGTCAAGAAATCACTACTTGTGAGTTTCATGACATCCCATCATCGGACCATTTTTAATTGAATTTAAAATTTATTATTAATTTCCTTTTTCAATTTTCTTTTTTTAAAAACTTATTTATTTTTATTTTTAATAAAAACAAATTATTGAAAAATCATACTAAATATCCCAATACTATGGTAAAATTTAGTATGACTCTTCTCACCTAGGGATCAGTTAAGAAATCACTATTTGTAAGTTTCATAACATCCCATCATCAGACCATTTTTAATTAAATTTAATTAAACACATTTTTTAGTAAATTGTCTAAAAAGAATTTCATTTTATACATTTATTTTATGTATTTATTTACATATATATTTAAGAACTATATGTTTATTACTTAAACTAATTTCATGCAATTAATTTAACTAAATTTAAAATTATTTTAAATCCTAGAAAATTTTATATGCAAATAAATATAAATTCTTTTTAAAAAATATTGAAAACACCTAAAATAAATAATTTAACAAACATAAAATAAGTAAATATGAAAAATGCAAATATACCTAAGCTGATTTGGGCTTAGAACCCAAAAAAGCCTTCCAACACAGGTCCAAAACCGAGCCCAAGACCAAGCCCAAAACGGTAGGGCCCAAGTCTGCCAAGGAAGTGGGTTGCGAGCGGGTCGGACGAAGCGGGTCGGGTCGAAACGCGGGTCGCGAACTGAAGGTGGAGTCGGGTAGCAGCGGGTAGCGCGGATCCCGGGTCGGGTCGGACGAAGCGCGCGGATTCTCTGGCTCAAAACGCACCGTTTCACTCGTTTATAAAAGCCCCATTTTTTTTGTTTCCCTTCATTTCCACCAGTTCTCAACCAAAAAAAAATCCAAAAACTCTCTCAGCCTCCCTCTCCTCTACGATTTCCGACCACCGTTGCCGCCGTCGGACGCCGTCTCTGGCCGCCACTCACCGGCGGCAAAAATCGAAAAGTTTTCCCTTTTCTGATTCCTCTTCACTTGCTCTTTCCGATTCTAACCACCGTTTACCCTAAAAAGCCTCCTAACTACCTAGATCTAGCCTTGACCGAAACCCTTCCCCCGTTTTTTCGATTTTTTTTGTTTTTCTCTTCTGGTTGATGATTTCGGTTGTGGTTTTGGTTTGTTTGTGGTTTGTTGGTGTGTTTGTGTGTGTTTGCAGGTATTGGTTGATGTCTCAGATCTTGGTTTTAGGGTTTTTGGGGGTTCTCGATTCCAGGTTTCCAGATCTGGGGTTTTGGATTGTGATGGATGGTGGCTGAGTGGTTGGGGCTTTAGGTTGTTTCTGGGTTTTCGGTGGTGGTTGTAAGGGTTGAAGGGCAGAGCTGGTGAAGGTGATGAAGGTGGTGGTCTCGGGTGAGTGGAGAGAGTTTTGGTGGTGATGACGATGATGATAGTTTGGTGATGATGATGACAGAGATGATGGTGGTGAGTGGTGGCTAGATGGTGAGTGGGGGGATGGGATCTGGGGGCCTCGGTTGTGTGAGGATTGCTCGGGTTGGCCGTGGCTCCCCCCCACCGGATGTTGGCTACAGATGGGGTTTTTAGAGGGGAACTGGTGTAGGGTTTGCTATGATAGGATGGGGTAGAGTAGCTGGTGATCGGCGGATGGGATGGGGTAGGCAGAGGTTGACTGGCGATGGGATGGCCTGGGAAGTAAGGGACAGATTGGACATCAGACAAGTAAAAAAAATAAAATAAAATAAAAAAAACAAAGAAAATAAAAATATAAATAATAATATAAATAATAATAATAAAAGTAATAAAAATAATAATAATAATAGTAATAATAAGAATAATAATAAAGAAAATAATAATAATAATAATAATAATAATAATAATAATAATAATAATAATAATAACAACAAAATATGACAAAATTAGGTGTCAACAACTACGTTTCTTGCTAAGTCTCCTATCCTTTTACTCTTATTTAAAGATTCTTGTTTCATTGATGCTAAACTCCATGACACTTTGCCTACTGATGTTGTCTTATTGTTGCAGGAGTTTGAGGATGTATTCCCTGAGGAGATCCCAAGTGGATTACCCCCGATTTGTAAGATCGAGCACATGATTGACCTTGTCCCCGGAGCTGTCATTCCTAACCGTCCAGCCTACCGAAGTAATCCTGAGGAGACGAAGGAGCTTCAAAGGCAAGTTGAGGAGCTCGTGAGGAAAGGTTATGTGAGAGAGAACATGAGTCCATGCGCCGTGCTCGTACTGCTTGTGCAAAAAAAAAGATAGGACGTGAAGGATGTGCGTTGACTATCGAGCCGTCAACAAAATCTCTGTAAAGTACCGCTACCCTATTCCTAGGCTAGATGACATGCTTGATGAGTTGCATGGTGCATGCATGTTTTCTAAAATTGATTTAAAAAGCGGATATCACCAAATTCGTATGAAAGAAAGTGATGAATGGAAAACCGCATTTAAGACTAAACATGGTCTCTACGAGTGGTTAGTTATGCCTTTTGGCTTGACTAATGCACCCCGTACATTCATGCGCTTAATGAACCATGTTTTACGTGATTTCATTGGTAAGTATGTGGTTGTCTATTTTGATGACATTTTGATCTACAGTAAGAGTCTCCATGAGCATGTTGAGCATCTTAGGAATGTTCTTACCGTTTTGAGGAATGAAAGTTTGTATGCCAATTTTAAGAAATGTACATTCTGCACTGATAAGTTTGTTTTCCTTGGGTATGTAGTTTCTTCACATGGCATTTCTGTTGATAATGAGAAGGTAAACGCAATTAAAGATTGGCATGTACCTAAGTCTGTTTCTGAGGTGCGTAGTTTCCATGGTTTAGCTAGTTTCTATCGTCGATTCGTTAGAGATTTTAACACTATAGTTGCACCTTTGATCGAAGTGGTCAAAAAGAATGTTGCATTTCATTGGGGTCCCGCACAAGAGCATGCTTTTAATTTGCTTAAGGATAAGCTTTGTTCTGCTCTTTTGTTATCTCTGTCTGACTTTACTAAAACTTTTGAGATTGAGTGCGATGCCTCAGGTGTAGGTATTGGAGCTGTGCTTATGCAGGAAAAACGCCTAGTTGCTTTCTTTAGTGAGAAGTTAAGTGGAGCAGCACTTAACTATCCCATATATGACAAGGAGATGTACGCGTTAGTGAGGACCTTGGAGACATGGCAACATTACTTGTGGTCCAAAGAATTAGTCATCCACACTAATCCTGAGTCCTTGAAACATCTGAAAGGACAGAGTACACTGCATAAGCATCATGCCAAGTGGATAGAGTTCATCAAGACGTTCTCGTACGTGATCAAGTACAAACAAGGTAAAGAGAATGTCGTAGCTGATACGTTATCTCGTAGGTATACTATTATCACTACTATTGATGCTAAACTTTTAGGATTTCAGTATATCAAAGAACAGTATGCTGATGATGTTGATTTGGTAATGTTTATGAGGCATGTGCTGCATCTAGCTTTGGCAAGTTCTTTAGGTACGATGGGTTCTTATTTAGAGGAAACAAATTATGTGTGCCTAGGAGTTCGTTGCGCGAGCTGTTAGCTAGAGAAGCCCATAGTGGAGGATTAATAGGCCACTTTGGAGTTAGGAAAACTCTAGATGTTTTGCAAGAACATTTCTTTTGGCCTAACATGAGGAGAGATGTAGAGAGGTTATGTGATAGATGCATTTCATGTAGGCAAGCTAAATCTAGAGTTCATAATCATGGTTTATATACTCCTTTACCCATTCCTACTACTCCATGGACTGATATCTCTATGGATTTTGTTTTGGGCTTGCCTAGAACAAAACGCGGTAGAGATTCTATTTTTGTTGTGGTTGACAGGTTTTCTAAGATGGCTCATTTCATTGCTTGCCACAAGACGGATGACGCGAGCAACATTGCTGACCTTTTCTTCAAAGAGATAGTATGTCTACATGGTGTACCGAGGACCATTGTTTCCGATCGAGATGTCAAGTTCTTTAGTTACTTTTGGAAGATGTTATGGGGAAAGTTGGGAACTAAATTGTTATTCTCCACCACTTGTCACCCCCAGACTGATGGACAGACTGAGGTAGTCAACCGAACCCTATCTACATTATTGAGGTCCATTATACAGAAGAATTTGAAGAATTAGGAAGATTGCTTGCCACATGTGGAGTTTGCATATAACCGCAATGTCCACTCCACTACGAGTTGCTCTCCATTCGAAGTTGTTTATGGCTTCAATCCTCTTACTCCTTTGGATTTGTTGCCATTACCTAGTGCTGAGCAGAGTAACTTGGATGGAGAACAGAAGGCTAAGTTTGTGAAGCAACTCCATGAGAAAGTGCGTCAAGCTATTGAAAAGAAGACTGAGCAGTATACCACCCAAGCAAATAAGCATCGTAAGAAAGTAGTCTTTGAGCCGGGTGATTGGGTTTGGGTACATATGAGAAAGGAAAGGTTCCCTACTCAGCGACGAACTAAGTTGCATCCCCGAGGAGATGGACCATTCCAAGTCATTGAGAAGATCAATGATAATGCCTACCGATTGGATCTTCCTGATGAGTATGGTGTATCTGCTACTTTTAATATTTCTAATCTTTCTCCTTTTTCTTTTAATGAAGGTATATGTGATTTGAGAACAAATCCTTTTGAGGAGAGGGGGAATGATGGAGATCCACTTGCTTGTGATGTTCGTGATGCTAAGGATCCATTGGACATCCAAGGAGGTTCAATTACCCAAGCTTGAGCCAAGAAGATGCAACAAGCCCTGGCCTCATTCATGCAACAAGCTCTGGCCTTATTGAAGCTTCAAGGAAGCTTCCATGAAGAGTCCCAAGACATCTATACTTGCTTGGAAGCCCAAACGACATGAGCATGGTTTACTGTCTTATTTTAGCTTAACAATAAGATGGGTTAAGTGTTTGAATAGCCCACATTTGAGTCTTATTGTGTCTTGGACTATTTCTTTTATGTAACTAGGCTTAGGCATGAATTTGTGTTTAGTCTTATTTTCTGTTTGGTGTTAATTCCAGCCCACTTGTTTATGGGCTTAAGTGCTAGGTATTGTTATAAATACCTTGTAAACACTATTGATGAGAGATAGATCAAATTTGGAATTTCAGAATTTGAGTGTTCCTTCCTCTTGGGTTCCCTCCCAACTAGGCTTATCAAGGTCTTCTTCCTTATGGCACCTCCTTTTTCACCATCCACCATTGCTATACCTTAGGTTCTCGAATTCATATTCGTAGGGTCAAGGTCCAATACCTTTGGGTTCGAGTCTCTTTAGGCTTCGGGTCTAGGTTCCAGAAGGTGACGTTCATCATCTTTGCTTCTGTCTTGTTGTGTTTCATCCCCCTTCAAATTCCAATCCACGCTTTCTCATGTAAGCGCATATCAGGAACCAAAGCCTTGTGAATTTAATGATATTTTAATTTCTTTGATTTTCTGGTATGTGAGTGAATTATTACATTCTTTATTGCAACATTAATATTTATTCATCTAGAGGAGCAATACAGCATTAGATTCAAAAAATAAAATAAAATTAGGTTTCCTTGCAAATAAGTCTAGTTTTATATCATTAAAGAAAAAGAAAATGTGAATATAACATAAATTAGAAACTAGAATTGATAAAATAATAATAGAATATAATGCTATGGACTAGCTCATGATTATATATTACTAGAGAATTATCCCTGCTTTGCTATGGGAAAATTTTTTTCTTCACATTTTTTTGTTCAAACTCAATGCATACAAACAAAGTGTTAATACTGCATGAGCTCGCCAGTCCACATACCTAGCCAATTCACACAACAGCAAGCCAGATCGCCAACTCACATAAGATGCCAATCCACATAACTGACATAACAGCAAGCCAGCTCGCTAACTCACATAGCTCGCCAAACCATACAGCTGCATAAAATAGCTCGCCAATTCTTTGATTCAACTATCGTAAAAACACGCGTCATCGCCAACTACTTCAATTGACAAAACAGTGTTCATACACGCGTCATCACCAATTGTTTCAATTGCACACAACTGCATAACCGCTCACCAATCTACAAAGCTGTAGAAACTTCTATTTTCTTCGATTCAACTATCATAATACCGCAACAGCTCGCCAACCCACACAGGTCGCCACTCACACAACGGCAAAACAGATCACCAACCCACATAGCTCACCAATCCACACAACTGCATAACAGTTCACAAATCTACACAGTTGTAGAAACTTCCATTTTCTTTGATTCAACTATCGTAATACTGCAACAGCTCGCCAAATTCACACAACTGCATAATAGCTCACCAATCATCACAGCTGTAGAAACTTCCACTTTCTTCGATTCAACTATCGTAATAGTGCAGCAGATCGCCAACCCTCACATCTCACCAATTCTCACAACAAAATAATAGCTCGCCAACCCATATAGGTCGCCCATCCGCACAATTGCATAACCGCTCACCAATTCTTGGATTGAAAAACAGTGTTCATACACGCGTCATCACCAATTGATTCAATTTGACAAAACACTGTTCAAAGCTATCTTTAATGGTATGTGTTGATCACCGATCCACACAACGGCATAACAGATCGGCAACTCACATAGCTCGCCAGTCCACAAAACTACATAACTGCTCACCAATCTACATAGCTGTAGAAACTTTCATTTTCTTCTATTCAACTATCGTAATGCTACAATAGCTTGCCAATCCACAGAACTACATAAATAGCTTGCCATTTCATCCTAGTTGTAGAAACTTCCATTTTCTTTGATTCAACTATTGTAATAGTGCAGCAGATCGCCAACCCACACAGCTCGCCAAATCTCACAAAAAGCATAACAACTCGCCAAACTACATGCTCGTCAATTCTTCGATTGAAAACAGTGTTCGTACACATGTCATCACCAATTACTTCAATTGACAAAACACTGTTCAAAGCTATCCCGTGCTTTGCTACAGGATGTTTAAATCAATAGGCACATACTGCAGCAGCTCGCCAACCCACATAAGTCGTCAATCCACAAAACAATATAACAGCTCGCCAATCCACACAACTGCATAATCGCTCGCCAATCTACATAGCTGTATAAACTTCCATGTTCTTGCTTCAATTGACAAAACACTGTTTAAAGCTATCTTTTTTATAGTGATACTAACATTATGCCCCCTGGCGAATGACAATTACAAAGTGATTAGTATTCGCCATAGACTTTTTAAGGCAATAAGAAATCCAAGGATATGGGCGAGCAAGTTCCCAGAAAGACTCTCGCTCAGGCCAAGAGTGAGTGGAATCTTGAGAACCTGGCGTTAAGGCAAGGGCATGGCTAGCAAACACTTGGCAATAAGGCCATGGTTAAGTAAGTAGAAACCCAAGATACCGGCACTTAGGTCATAGGCGATTAGAGGCCTTAGAGATTGGCTTAGGCATAGGCGAACATACGCTCAAGACACTGTCCTTAGGCCACAAGCGAATAGTGCCCAAGAGATTGGAGCTCAGCCACGAGGCGAACAAAGATCAAGATGCTAGAGCTTAGGCTTGGGGCAAGCTAGTGCCTAAAAACACTGACGTTATAGGCATGGGCGATCAGTTGAGATACTGGTTCGAAGATCATGGGTGAGTAAAGTGCAAAAATGCTAGCGCTAGGCAAGTAAAAGTCCAAGATTTTGGCGTTAAGGCCACGAGCGAGTAAATGCCTAAAAAATGAAGACCACGGGTGAGTAAAGTGTTAAAATGTTAGCGCTAAGGTTACGAGCGAGTAAGAGTCCAAGACACTGGCAGTAAGGCCACTTGCGAGTAAGGAACTGGCGAGCAAGTGTTGGAGTTTAGGCGAGCTATTCAATTGCGGAGTTTTGGCAAGCTATTGGAGTGATGTTGGACCTTTGGCAACCTGTTGAAGTGCTGAAAGAAAAAGTAAAGAAAACACCTACATTAACTTTAAAATTGAAAAAACAAAGCTTCCACGCACTACAAAGAAGAAAAATACCATTAAATTCAACAAATTAAAAAAAAGACAACAAAGAAATAGAAGCCATTAAAAAAAACCTTTGAAAAGAAGAATAGAAACAGAAAGAAAAAAAAAGAAGGAAAAACCACTCAATTCAGAGTAATCTAAATCATTAATAAAAATAGGACTAATCCATAAATTTAATTCATGCACAACCTGAAACCAATCAAAAAAAAAATTGACATCGCTATCTGAAATCAACAGATAACAAAGCAAACATTCCAATAGAAAAAATAAAAATGAAGAGAAAAATAAAATAAAAATAATAACAACATCTACATTACCTCTAAAACCAAAAAAACCAAAGCACCCACACATTGCAAAGGAACAAAACTCTATAAAATCCAAGAGATCAGAAAAAAAAATCAAGAAAAATTAACGACAAACTCATGCATGTCAAAACCCAAAAAAAAAAAAAGAAAAACAACATGTGATGGTGTTAGACATGTCGATACATAACAAACTCATGCACGTCAATGTAGTTGCCATCGAAGCAATTCAAAAAAAAAACATATCGATCAACACGTGATGCAAAGGGAAAAAAAAAAGCATACCTCCTGCCAAATCAATCTCTGGCCAAACGTTTTTTCTCTGCCTGCTCTGTCAGTTTACAAAAGAGAAGACATGAGTCAAACAAAATTTAATGCATGTTTGACATCTGTCAGTAGAACAACTTCAGCTATAAAAAGCAAGAAACGCCGTTGTCTATACGTGGCTCTTTTTGCTGCTACACGTACCATCTTCAGCTACTTAAATTCAACCCAAAATCAAACATACACGCTATTATGATATTTGAATCAAAGAAAATGAAAGTTTCTACAGTTGTGTAGATTGGCGAGCAGTTGTGCTGTTGTGTCGATTGGCGAGCTATATGGGTTGGCGAGTTGTTATGCTGTTGTGTGGGTTGGCGAGCTGCTGCAGTATGTGCCTCTGCTCTATGTATTTACTGTGATATTTCTTTGGCAACTCTCTTATTGCTTGGCGATCCAAAAGGCAGACCATTGTCTCCCGCTCATCTTCAGTTGGGAGTTAAATATATTGATATTGATTGTCATATTGTGCGTGAAAAGCTTACTGCTGGTGTTCTTCATTTACTTCCCATCAAGTTCTTTGATCAGTTAGCTAATATCTTCACCAAGGCCTTTCATCCTGCAACCTTTCATCATTATTTGTCCAAGCTGGGAGTCCAAAACATATACTCTCCAGCTTGCGGAGGGTATCACAGCAAAGACCTAGAGCAGAGGCACATACTGCAGTAGCTCACCAATCCACACAGCTGCATAACTACTCGCCAATCTATACAGCTGTAAATGCGTCATCACCAATTGCCTCAATTAAAAACAGTATTCATACACGCGTCATCACCAATTGCTTCAATTGACAAAACATTGTTCAAAGCTATCTTTAATAGTATGTATTGATGTTGAAAAGTTTTAACAATAATTATATTTAAATTTTATCAACATAAATGATAAATTTTTTTGTTTAACTATTAACTTTTTTAATATTATTTGTATTTATTAAATATATATGTTAAATAATTAAAAAAAATTAAAATCTTAAATTAAATATTTAAATATAATTGTTTATCAAGTGTTATTCATTTGACATTAACTACTTTTACAAAAGGCATTCTAGTAAAATATGTCATTCAACAATCTTATATTCCTCTAAACCAAACAAAAAAAATCTTAGATTTCATCCAATGCAACTAAACATAAGAATTTAATATTCCTAGGAATTCAATGGGAAAAGTGATTAGGGGTGAAAATGATTTTTTAAGGAAATCATAAAAAATTCGTGAACCAAATGTCCTTTAGGGTATTAACTACAAAAAAAAAAATGAACCTTTAGCGATGGAATTAGCTACGGAAATTTCATTACTGATAGTTAAATTCCGTCGTTGATTGTCTTCAGTGACAGATTAGCAATGGAAATTTTCTATTGAAAAAATCGAAGTCACTAATGCTCACTTCGTCGCTAAAAACTTACATTCTATTGGTAATTCCGTCACTAATTAATGACAGAATTCTTTTACAAAAACAATGGATTTTATGTTATCAATGGCGAAAATTCCGTTGCTAAAAACATAATTTCATCTTTGAACTTAAATGAAAATACATTGCTAAAGGGAATCGGCGATGGAATTTCCATTGCTAATAGTTTATTTATTTTTTATTTTATAAAAAAAATCATTCGCTAAAAGGCATCAGTGACGGAATTTTTATCGTTGATAGTTTGTTATTTTGGTTAATTCAATAAATATTCCGTCGCTAAAGGGCATCAGCGATAGAAATTCCATCGCTAATGTGATGAATTTTGTTGCTAATGTTATGAATTCCATCGTTAATTTGATCAATTTTTTAACTAATTTGACAAGTTTTGTTGCTAATTCCTATCAATTTCGTCAAAAAAATGTATTCTAGAATTTCTGGAACAAATTATATATATATATATATATAGAGAGAGAGAGAGAGAGAGAGAGAGAGAGAGAGAGAGAGAGAAACACTTAAAACATTCAAATCCATTAATATAAAATATCTAAAATAAACACAATATTTATACATAAATTCATAAAACACACACAATGAAATAAAATCTACCAATAAAAATGAAATAAAATATGATAAACACAATATTTATACATAAATTCATAAAGCACACACAATAAAATAAAATCTAAACACACACAATGAAATAAAATCTATCAATATCCATGAAAGTAATTAAGTTATTAAGGTACATAAACATTATCTTAAAAATAAATTAACTAAAAGACCTCCTCATCAGTATCATCACCACCACCATCAACACTTCATCATCATCATCATCTGTAAGTAAAAAAAAAAAACAAAAGTATTAAAGTTCATCATATAAAAAATAATTAACAACATAAACATAAAAGAAAATAGACATAGCAAATTTTCAAAAAATAGGAAAAAATAGAAGGAGAGAGGGATAAAGAAGAAAAATTGTGAAAAAAAAATAAAAAGACAGATAAGCAAAAAAGATAGAAAGGAGTGAAGAGGATAGAAAATGAAGAATAAGAGAATATATAAAGGCTTTGGCATGCATAATGGAGAAATTTTTGACGGATTAGCGACAAAAATTTCGTCACTAATACTATTTCAAAATATTTCTCGCTATTGCGGAGGCAGGAAAAATTCAAAAAATTGGAATTAGTGATGAAAATTTTCGTCTCTAATTCCAATTTTTTATTTTTGTATCAAACAATCAGTGACAGAATTTTCTATCATTGAAAAGCATCAACGACGAAATTAGCGAAGGAAAATTCCATCGCTGATACCTTAAATTATGAAAAAAAATAAAAATACATAAATAAATAAATAAATTTTCTTCATTAAACATTAGCGATAGAATTTTCTGTCGCTTATTTTGTCATTGCGATGGAATTAGCGATAAAAACTTCCATCGCTATGCCTTAAATTATGAAAAAAATAAAAATATATAAATAAATAAATAAATTATCTTCATTAAGCATCAGTGACGAAATTTTCTGTCGCTAATTCCATTACTGATGTGTTTTTAGTGACAGAATAAGCGACAAAAAATTTCGTCACTGATGCTTCAAATTATAAAAAATAAAACAAAAATAAATAAATTTGGATCAATTTGAATTAGCGACAGCTTTTTCTGTGACTAATTCCGTTGTTGAAACTCATCAGCGACGAAATTAGCAACGAAAAAACCTGTCTTTGATTCTAAATCATAAATTTCTTACGTATAGGTTTTAGCAACAGAAATTTCCGTCACTAATTTAGGTGCCAAATAAACAGTAGCTTCCCACTACATTTAGTGACGGGATTAGCAACAGAAAGTTCTCTGTCACAAATTACTGACGGAATTCCGTTGCTAATTCCGTCGCTAAGTATAAAACTGTTTCTGTTGTTAACCCATCGCTGATGCTATCTTTTAGTGATGAAATTTTTTGGTTGATAAAATTCTGTCGCTGAAAATCATTTTTCTTGTAGTGATTCGAATGCTATATAGTATTCTCTATTCTCTAAACAAGACTTTATCCTATTCATGTATTAAAATGCCTAGATAAAGGAATTCGAATTCCATGAATTTTTCTGAATTGGAAGACATGTACAAATATTA
The DNA here is from genome assembly GCA_032173925.1 of Heritiera fomes. Lineage (NCBI taxonomy): Eukaryota > Viridiplantae > Streptophyta > Magnoliopsida > Malvales > Malvaceae > Heritiera > Heritiera fomes. Next base: position 8,718,640 of record JAPDPM010000014.1, on the reverse strand, counting down.
ATATAGGATGTACTTATCTTAAACATAAAATGTACATATCTGTTCATAGTTTTGTAGAAAAAGTTATTCAATTGCTTCCTAGAAAAAGTTATTCAATTGCTTCCTTAAGGATATTTGAATGGCTAATATTTTTCATTTAACAAAACTTTTTTTGAATAGGTATTCGAATATCTATTTTATGGAATTTGAATTCTTTTTGTTAGTTTCTTTAACTAAAGGAGCATACATAACTTAATGCAGTATGTATATATAGAAATCAAGAAATGTACATGTCTATTTATAACTTTGTAAATTATTCAATTGCCTTTTTTAAGGGTGTTCAAATAGCTAATATTTTTTCCTTTCTTCTCTTAACAAAACTTTGTTCAAATAGGTTTTCGAATTTTTATTTTAAAGTATACGAATTCTTAGTGTTAGTTTCTTAAATTGAAGAAGCGTGCATATCTTAATCCAGAATGTAAATATGGAAATCACAATACGCTCATATCTGTTTTATAGCTTTGCAGACAAGGTTATTCAATTGCATCTTTAAAGATATTTGAATAGCTTATATTTTTGTTTCTTCTCTTAACAAGTTTTTGTAAGTATTCAACTTTCGAATTCATTATGTTAGTTTCTTAAACTGAAGAAGTGTTCATATCTTAATCAATAATGTACGTATAAAAAAAATGTACTTATACTTTATAGTTTTGTGTGTATAGGTAATTGATTGCATGTTGCACAGTATTCAAATGCCTAGTGTATCTAGCTCATTCATCTAAGCTATATTCTTCATATTTTTAGGTTTTTCACTTTTTTTTTGCTATGATGCACATAATTGCAGAAAAATGAGAAAATGAAGGTAAATAAGATATTGTTGGATGTATAACTTATAAAAAAAAGTGTTGAAGTTTCAATAGAAAAAAGAGGAAGAGATAGGTCTTCTTTCAACAATTTATTGAAAGTTAAATGGTCATTGTCATTCCCTCTCTATTAATTTCGAGTTTTTTTTTTGTAATTAACATAAGCGATGGTGCCAGTAATTCAATATTCATTTTTTTATCTAAATCATTCGGTATTTTCATATTTTTGATATAAAATTAATCCGAATTCAAACCGAATAAGATCCAAAAAATGAATATTCATTTTACTCTTATCAAAAATTTTCAATAAAAAAATGGCATGATGATGTTTTAATAGACCCACCAATGATATGACATGAATGTTAATGTCATGATATCATTGTACACTATTTCATTATATATTCGTATCACGTCACATTCATGAACGGTTTTAAGTCGAAAATCATATTGTATAATAAAATTTAGGTACTTAATTACAAACTTTCAGTACTTAAGTACCAACATAAAAGAGTATTTAATTTAGAAATCATTCATTGCATTAATCCAAGTTAATTTCATCAAAGGCATGCAGGCAGATAGTAACAAGTGGTGTAACCAAAAAAAAAAAAGATAGTAACAAGTGGCACGATGGTTGGACACAAAATATTCAATCTCCCAAATAAATACATATTTGTAATTTGTCTTGTCCAGCTTTAGTTAATGGTTGCCAGCTGGAGTCCATTTCAACTATTTAACAAATATCAAAAACAGTCAGTCAGGCATAGTCCAATTCCCGCAGTTCTTGCTTCCCAAAATACCACGTTTTCCTGAGCAATTGGATTGATAAACAAGGCATAATCATCGTAATTTCGAGCTAATCAAATCAGAGAAATGAGAATCATCGTAGCCTTGGAATCTATTCTATCTGATGTCAGCTCAGTCCCAGCGAGCACTTTCCAAGTAAAAAACGAAAACACCACGTCAGCGAGTCAGCTCAATGACACGCGAAATCAATCCATAAATCTCTTCGCTTCCATTTTCTCCAAACTAAGCTTTTTGAAGAGAAAGAATCTGTGATTTCTTTTAAGACATGGCGATGCTGCAGAGAAGAATCTTGAAGAGAACCGTAGAAGAAGCCAAAGCAAAATTTAACCTCAATTGTAACCGTTTACGATCTCCCTGCACTTCCTTCTCTACGGTTACTTCTTCTTCTTCTGCCGCCGCCGCTACTGCATCCGACGGTGCGCCACCTCAGCTTCCACTGTTCGATTACCAACCGAAACCGTACAACGGTCCGTCAGCCGATGAAATCCTTGAAAAGCGGAAGAAGTTTTTGGGCCCCTCTCTCTTCTACTACTACCAAAAGCCCGTAATAATTTTTCATTTGTTTTTCCAGGTTATATAATTTATCTATTTTGTATATTCACAATTTTTTTTGAAAAAAAATTGTGTTCAGTTGAATATCGTCGAAGGGAAAATGCAATATTTGTTTGATGAAAACGGGAAGAGATATTTGGATGCATTTGCTGGAATCGTAACGGTGTCGTGCGGACATTGCCATCCGGATGTTTTGAATGCAATTGTGGAGCAAAGTAAACTTCTCCAGCATGCTACCACTATTTATCTTCATCATGCGATTGCTGATTTTGCTGAGGCTTTGGCTTCCAAAATGCCTGGAAATCTCAAGGTTGATGTCTCATTCTTTCGCTGAATTGTAGTTTTTTCAATTTTATTTTTTTATTGCTTTTTTTTTGGTTCTGTTGAAGAATCACTAGTTTTGTAATGTTTCTTGTTGATTGCTCTTTTTTCGAAAGAAAATTTTGGATTAAAGAAAAAGAAGAATATGGCAATTTTAACAAAAGCATAATTTTAAGTAACATGAAAATGAAAGTATTATGTTAAAGTCATTTGATCATTTTAATTACAATTTGTTTGTTTACTTAATAGTAATAAAAGTTACCTAAGCAAAATCTAAGTAGTTAAAGCATGATAGCAAATACTTTTCTTTCATGCGTTTCTTCTTCATTTCAAGTAAAACAGTATCAATTCGACCACTGTTATTAATAGAACTCTGTTTATATAAAAAACAGAATGCTTGACTAATGGTTAATTGATCGATAAATGCCTTGGGATAAGTTGTTTTAGGAATGTGCATAATTTCAACTAAATCATATCCTAACAATATGAAACTTCATTGCAGGTTGTATATTTTGTCAATTCTGGGAGTGAAGCAAATGAGTTAGCAATGCTGATGGCCAGACTATACACTGGTAATCTTGGTATGATTTCCTTGAGAAATGCATATCATGGCGGAAGTTCTAGTACTATTGGACTCACTGCCTTAAACACATGGAAGTACCCAATACCAGAGGTTTGTATACTGATCATGTCTTTGATAATTCTTGCATATGTCATGATATTGTTAATTGTTTCAAGACTCATATCACACATTCATTTTCAAAACTAAATTTTCTGTTTTAGCAGTCATTCAACTTATTCTTTTAACTTTTTTGTTTCTTGAAGTGGTGCGCTTTTGTTCAGTCATTAGATAATTTCCCAGAGTTCCAATTGCTTGTTAGCTCAATATGATGTTGAATTGTGGGTTTGACATGCTGGAAGTTGTAGGGGATTGTGGAAAAGTCAACTGTATTAAATGTGTAAATATCTATATCCCTAGAATTAAGGTTTGACAATTCCTCAATTATGGGGATTAGATTTAGACTGATTTAGTTTCCTATTTACTTCTTAACAGTAGCTGTATATAATCCTTAGAATTTTGTATCATTCAAGTAAGATTCTAAATAAAAATATTCTGAAATTTCACATGGCATCAGAGCAGGAACTTTTCTTTCTTGTCAAACCCTAAATCACCATATTTTCCAAGAGCCGCTGCTGTTGCTACTGTTTTTTACCATGATGTCAAAAGCTAATTTTGGTGGACAGAATGTCCCTGATTTGCGTAAGATTGATGACAAGCCTCGAGTGTGGTGTGACCATTGCAACAAACCACGCCATACTCGAGAAACTTGCTGGCATATCTATGGAAAACCAACAAATTGGAAGCCGAAGCAGAAGCAGTCACAACCCTCTGCCAATGAAGCAAATATGGGTTCCTTCAGCAAAGAGCAGCTCAATCAACTCTTGAAACTACTAAAGTCCAATCCGACATCTGGTACATCTAATAGTTCATTGGCTCATTCAGGTAGAAATCCATTAGCCCTATCCAGTGTCTTTAATTCTGCTCCATGGATCATTGATTCAGGAGCATCTGATCATATGACTAACCTGTCTAATCTATTTAATTCATACACTCCCTGTTCTGGTAATGAAAAAATAAGAATAGCAGATGGTAGTTTTTCACCTATTGCAGGCAAGGGTTCTGTCAAACTTTCTGAAAGTATTGATCTTAAATCTGTACTTCATGTTCCTAAACTTGCTTGTAATCTTTTATCTGTCAGTAAACTCTTAAAGGATTCCAACTGTCGTGTTATCTTTTTTTAACTCTCTTTGTCAATTTCAGGACCAAAACTCAGGGAGGATGATTGGCAGTGCTATAGAAATAAATGGGCTCTACTATTTCAGTGAGGATTTCCTAGGTAATCAAAAAGCTCAAGGACTTAGTAGTACCAGTTCAAATTCTGTTTCTGATAAAATAATGCAATGGCATCTTAAATTAGGACATCCTAGTTTTCCTTATTTAAAACATTTATTTCCTAATTTGTTTAAAGGAGTGGATTGCTCTATTTTTCAATGTGAAAGTTGTCTTTTATCTAAAGATCATCGAGTTAAATAGTCCATCAAAACCTTATAGTCCATCAAAACCATTTATTTCATACTGATGTTTGGGGACCTTCAAAGGTTACCTCTTTGTCTGGAAAAAGGTGGTTTGTAACTTTTATCGATGATCACACTAGATTGTGTTGGGTTTACTTACTAAGCAAAAAATCTGATGTAGAAAAACTTTTCAAAGATTTTTATTGCATGATTGAAACCCAATTCAAAACAAAAATTTGCATCCTTCGAACAGACAATGGAACTGAGTACTTTAATGAATGTTTGGGAAATTTTTTAAAAGAAAAAGGTATTTTTCACCAATCTACATGTCGGGACACACCCCAACAAAATGGAATAGCTGAAAGGAAAAATAGGCATTTACTTGAAGTAGCTAGAGCTATCATGTTTTCTATGAACATTCCAAAATACCTTTGGGGAGATGCTGTGTTGACTGCATCTTACTTAATCAATAGGATGCCAACTCATGTCTTACATTTTGAAACACCTTTGAATACTCTCAAAAAATACTTCCCAACATTTCGTTTATACTCTGAGTTACCTTTAAAAATTTTTGGATGCACTTGCTTTGTTTATATTCCCCAAATTTTTTGATCCAAATTGGATCTAAAGCTGAAAAATGTGTTTTCATTGGCTATGCTCCAAATAAAAAAGGGTATAAGTGTTTTAATCCTTTGACAAAGAAAATTCACATAACTATGGATGTCACTTTTCTAGAAAATCAACCCTATTTCAGCAAAAATCTTCTTCAGGGGGAGAATAAAGAAGAAAAAGATAATTTTTGGAAATTCTCTACACCACTACCAAGCCTCATTGAGTCAAAAATTCAGTCTATTAAACAATTTAAGGAAATGGATGTTAAAAATAATGAAAACAAGGACTCTCTTAGTCAATAGGTGCCAAGTATTGAAGAATCTGAAATAGGGGGAGAATTACTTCAAACGGATTCACATAATCCAAACATTGAGCTTCGGGTTTATGCTAGGAGGAAATCTCATAAAAATATTACTGATCCAATTATTCCTCTAGCACCTGTTCAGCCAGAATTTCCGAGGGATGGAATATTTCTAACTTGCATGTACCAAGATCTATTCAGGATGCCCTAGGTGATCCGGATTGGAAGTTAGTGGTGAAGGAAGAGATGGATGCTCTTGAAAAGAATGGGACTTGGGAGATTGTGGAGCTACCAAGAGGCAAGACAACTGTAGGATGTAAATGGGTCTTCACTGTGAAGTGTAAGGCAGATGGGAGCATAGAGAGGTACAAGGCAAGACTTGTTGCCAAGGGGTTCACTCAAACTTATGGCATTGACTACCAAGAGACCTTCGCTCCAGTTGCAAAAATAAACTCAATCCGGGTACTTCTCTCCTTGGCAGTGAATTTCAATTGGTCTCTATACCAACTTGATGTAAAAAAATGCCTTTCTTAATGGAGATTTAGAGGAAGAAGTGTTTATGGACCTCCCACCTGGATTTGAGAAAAACCTCGAAACCAACAAGGTGTGCAAATTGAAAAATCCTTGTATGGTCTTAAACAATCACCAAGAGCATGGTTTGAAAGGTTTGGAAATTTACTGGAGAGCTATGGTTATATTTAGAGTCAAGCTAAGCACATAATGTTCTTCAAGCACTCTAGAAACGGTAAACTAGCTATTTTAATTGCGTACGTGGATGATATAATAATAACCGGTGATGATAGTGCAGAAATTGGAAAACTTAAGAGAAAGCTTGCACATGACTTTGAGATAAAGGATTTGGGAGCCTTAAAGTACTTCCTTGGTATGGAATTTGCAAGATCAAAGGGGGGTCTCTTTGTTAGCCAACGTAAGTATGTCCTAGACTTGCTTAGTGAGACAGGAATGCTTGGTTGCAAGATAGCTGAAACCCCAATAGAGCCCAACTTGAAACTTCAGCCTGCTGAAACCAAAGATGTGGTGGATAGAGAGAAATACCAAAGACTTGTGGGTAGACTCATCTATTTAGCACATACACGACCTGATATAGCTTTTGCAGTAAGTGTGGTAAGTCAGTTTATGCATTCACCCAGCTCAGAATACTTTGAAGCTGCCTACAGAATCCTAAGGTACCTAAAGGGAACACCTGGAAAGGGATTGCTTTTCAAAAACCATGGACACCTACAAGTAGAAGCCTATACTGACGCAGATTGGGCAGGAAGTATTACAGATAGGAGGTCAACTTCAGGCTATTGCACATTTGTGGGAGGAAACCTTGTCACTTGGAGAAGTAAGAAACATAATGTAGTAGCCAGAAGTAGTGTCGAGGCTGAGTTTCGTTCAATTGCCCAGGTGATTTGTGAGGTAATGTGGATTAAAAGACTACTTGAAGACTTGAAGGTTTCTAATCCCTCACCAATAAAGCTCTACTGTGATAACAAAGCTACAATTTCTATTTCTCATAATCCAATGCTCCATGATAGAACGAAGCATGTAGAAGTAGATAAGTATTTTATCAAAGAGAAGCTTGACAATGGAATAATTTGCATGCCATATATACCAACAAGTGACCAAGTTGTTGATGTTCTTACAAAGGGATTGCACAAAAAGCAGTTTGAAAATCTAGTGAGCAAGCTTGCCATGGAAGATATCTTCAAGCCAGCTTGAGGGGGAGTGTGGAAAAGTCAACTATATTAAATGTGTAAATATCTATATCCCTAGAATTAAGGTTTGACAATTCCTCAATTATGGGGATTAGATTTAGACTGATTTAGTTTCCTATGTACTTCTTAACAGTAGCTGTATATAATCCTTAGAATTTTGTATCATTCAAGTAAGATTCTAAATAAAAATATTCTGAAATTCCACAGAGATAATATTAGATAATAAAGTGGATAGGAATAGATGATCTAATCTTATCTAATGTTTGGTGCATGTCAAAGTTAAAAATATTATATCTTTAATCATGTGATATGTTCAATGCAACTCTGGTTAGGAGAACAATTTTTGCCACCAGTCAAAATTGCCCCCTTTTTATGATTGTATACTGATTGAATTTTTTTTAAAGGAAAACTCACCATTTTAAGGTTTATAGGAAACAGTTAAACAATGTATTTTGGTGGGTATCACAATCTTATCCTATGGGATTAGAATATATATATATATATATATATATATATATATATATATATATAGGACTGTTCTACATGCACCGATGTATTGCACTCAAATGATGCACTCATATCTAATTCTTATTTTAGGGACTTAGGTGAAGGTAGAATATTTATTGTGGGCTATAAAAGAATTTTGAAATGTATGTATTAAATGAGTGTGTGAAATGTGTGTATTAGATGAGTGTGTATAGCTTTTTCCCTTTTTTTTAATGGGTTTGACTCTTGAGTGATCCCATCATAGGAGTCATCCTATCTTCTTTCCAAGTAACAACTAAATATGATATTAGAATAATTTTTATCCTGTGCTTTTCATCAACAATGTACAACTCTCCCTAAGACTATTCTTTTAAAACCAAAACTGAACTAGAAATTTTGATCAGATGGGCCGAGTTTGAAGCAAATATTGCAACTCTATGGCTTCAAGTAAACGATCTTCCTTTCTTTCAGAAACTAAAATAACTATTGGGTATTGTCTATCATCTGTTACACAATTTGACACAATCAACTACCTTTGAAAGTCTTTTGTCTGAAATGAAAGCAAGCTCCTCCTTTGTTTCCAGTAAGGCATCTAGGTGGATGGATGAATTTGTAGATCCCTTCTTGCACTTAACCAACAATGCCAGAAACATGTTCCATAAAATGATTTAAGGAATTGAAATATTCAACTTATATCTCTTATATCTGAAATATTCAACAGAAACATGTTTATGTAAAAAGGGGATATCTGGCCTTAGTTTCCAAGCCTTGAACACATATCGGACACTTCATGTGCACAATTTTAGCCATGCAACCATTATAATTTCATCCATATAATAGCTCTTTGATAATGATACTATCATTCAAACTAAACTGCTGATTTCTGAAAGTTGTAATGGCACGTTGCAGGGTGAAATCCATCATGTTGTAAATCCTGATCCTTTCCATGGAGTCTTTGGTTCTGATGCTTCTCGTTATGCTAAAGATGTACAAGATCACATTGATTATGGTACTTCAGGAAAAGTTGCTGGATTTATAGCAGAAACCATTCAGGTTAAATCGACAGTTGCCTCCCGTTCAGGTGCTTTTTTTCTGTGCTTTTTTCACTATAAAACTGAATACTGAAAATTTGCAAATTTTAATTAATGTTAGGGAGTAGGAGGAGCAGTTGAATTAGCCCCAGGATATTTGAAACAGGTTTATGACATTGTACGTAAGGCTGGTGGTGTCTGCATTGCGGATGAAGTGCAAACTGGATTTGGTCGCACAGGTAGCCATTATTGGGGTTTTGAGACTCAAGACGTCATTCCTGACATAGTTACCATGGCAAAGGTCTATAATCATCGAACTTTTTTGCTTCTTTTAAATTCTTTGAACAGTGGTACATAAATTATATCCTTATTTGTTATAAGCCTCTGTCTTCCCCTCGCCCTTTCTTGTCTTTCTCTTAAAAGTATGTTTAATTTAGTTTAGCTATCTTCTCTTATTACTGTTGGAAAAGTAGCGTCCTGTTACATTTAACATATTGCATTTGTCAGGGTATCGGCAATGGATTACCATTAGGAGCAGTGATGACAACACCAGAAATAGCAAATGTGATGGCTCAAAAAATTCAGTTCAACACTTTTGGTGGAAATCCTGTATGTTCTGCTGGTGGACTTGCAGTGCTTAAAGTTCTAGACAAGGAGAAGCGTCAAGCACATTGTGCTGCTGTTGGTTCTCACTTGATCGGACGCCTGAGATCTCTACAGGACAGACATGATAGTAATTATTCTACAATAACAGCCCCTTTGATTTGCATCTGTTTCTAAATACAGTATTTAATTTTCTCATACATATTTTCATCAACCATTATTTTGCACTTTTGAATTGCATTGACAGAAAATTAATCAATTCTTGAACGCTAGAAATTCTTCTTCTCTGTATAAGGGGTCACAGGTACATTAAAATGGTCCTATGTAGTTTAGGAAAATTGTTTGTAGGACTTCAACTTAAGTTTAAATTTGTCCATATTCTTTTACACTGTCAAGTTAGTGCTATCATATGAATCAAATTCTCATATTTACTAATTTCCCTTTTTTTTTCAGTTATCGGAGATGTCAGAGGTAGGGGCTTAATGTTGGGTGTAGAACTTGTTAATGACAGGAAGGAGAAGACACCAGCCAGGACAGAAACTGCCATCCTTTTTGAGAAAATGAGAGGTATCAAGGCTCAACCTCTCGAATCAAATATTACAAAACAAAGGCTTTTTGTATTACTTTATCTTCTAAATTTATGCTCTTTTCTGACTGAAGAACTTGGAGTTCTACTTGGGAAAGGTGGACTACATGGAAACGTTTTCAGAATAAAGCCGCCAATGTGTTTCACCAAAGATGATGCTGGTACTTCTTTCCTCTTACTGTATTGATCGCATAACCTAATCTCGACAGACACTCAACAATACGATTTTCTATTCTTTATTTTTAAATCTTTATATATGGTTACTTGCTGTTTTGTATTTGTGCAGATTTCCTTGTTGATGCTTTGGATTATGCAATTTCAAAGCTGTGAGCGTTATCCTATCAATAGCAGAAATGGCTATGTAACTTTCCGATCCTTTGGCATTAAAATTCAGCTTAATCTTCTGTTTAATAATATAAAGTACATTTTCTTTACGTTTGGGTGTGTCAAAGGATCATCAAAATCCAGCATGATAATCTCTTTAACAATATAAAGTATATTTCTATGCATTTTGATGCGTTGATACGATTCCTGTTCTTTCTCAACTAGTCACAATAGTTTGGGTTTAGATCGGATAATCTTAGACACGACACAAAAACGATACAAATATAAGACATGAAGTGACACGAATTAAAATTAAGTAAAAATTGTATATCAATATTGTAAAAACTAAAAATAGACTAAAAATAAAATTTTATGTTTTTTTTGTCAATACGAATTTTGACACGAAATTTTCGTATTTTACACGATACGAACACGATTTTACATGATAAGAAAACAAATTAGAAACACGAATTGTCAGGTTTATTTGGGTTTCATAGTGTTCATCATGTCACCATGAAAAGATGAAATAAAATTTGACAAAAATATAGGTAAATTTGATCCATGTCTTTTAATTTTAACATTAATTCAAGACCTTAACATTAATTCAAAATTAGTAGAGAAATAACATGTTGGTCCAAAATTATTAATTTGATAGTATAAAAAAATCATTCTATTAAGTTACGATTAATCTAAACATTTGTTACTTATGAATATTCGTAATGCTCTTTTTTTGTATTAATTAATAAAAATATATAGAAAATAAATTTTTTTAAAAATACTTAAAAATAATAAATAATAATAAAATTCATTGTAGAAATTTGAAAATATGATATTATTAATTGAAATATAATAATTGATTGATATATGTTAATATCATTTATAATTTTAGACTAAAATGTCTATTTTTAAATCTAATGGATTAAAATTAAATTATAATAAAATTTTTAAGATTTCAGTTAAATTTACAGAAAAAAAAATTTACATCCCTTTTGACGTCTAAAGAATGCACGATTACAATGTTCTATATTCCATGCAATTTCTTTAATTTTTAGAAAGGAAAAGTATTTTTCCCTCTATTTCATTAACTAGAGAAAACGGGTGTTGTAATTTGATTTCTTCGAGTAACGAAAGATTAACTGGATTGAGTCCTGTGGTATTTTCTTTGTCAAGGGTTTTTCACGTAAAGTTGGGTGCCTCGTTTTTTATCAGCTGGTGATCATTTTATTTTGCATCGATATCTAATGATTAATTACCTATCAAATCATCATTGAATTTGTCCAAAAAGGAAAAGAAATTGGAATTGTGGTTAAAGGCATGAGATGCGTGTAGATCCTTTCCTCCGGCCTCTGGCTTAGGCATTCCCTCTTACAGAAGCGTTTTGGTGTCAAGTTCCAATGTCTTGGTTTGTGTGCTGCTTTGAGATAGAGTAAGAGTAGTAATAGATCATGATACGAGCGGTTGCTGCTTGACACAGACAATTGACGCCTCACATGGATAGCTAGAAAGCTGAACCGTGACTGACCACATGTTTTTCGATTCCGATCACACTCTTCTAGATCTAGAAGTCTCTATGACCTAACAATTTCAATAGAGTAAGAGAGAACGCAAGCATCTTCCATTTCTTAGGAACATCACAAGGTTTGCTTTTCACAATTTGTTAATTTTTTTTGGTCGAAATTCTCAATATCCGGATGTCACTTTAGCTTTGACTAATTCGAAATCGAGTTACAGTTAAACCTAATACGGGGAGCTCTCATAATACTGTTTTTTCTATTCACAAAACTCGAACTCGAAACCTTATTTAAAAGATACTGAACTTTTTTCACTCAGTCAAACAAATATTGATATAATTTGTTAATTATTTCACCCAAATTTACCTTTTCGTTAAACAGATACAGATACTGGTATGATAGTCGATAAAATCTTCTTATCTCTGAATCCATTATAATAGAACTTGTTCAGCAAATTTTTTTTTCAATTGCATCAAGCGTATTACATTTTTAAAATTACTTTTTTTAAATTTTAATGCATCATATTTCATAATTATAGAAAAATACTTTTCAAATCTGTTTTTTTTTTCTAATGTAAATTGAAATTAACGATTTGTACCTAACAGTCAATACTCTCTTCTTCTTGTCTCAATTTATTTGTCTCACCGCATGATAATTGTTTCATTATAATACCAAATGTTGAAGTCACAAAATTTTGTGTGATTCCTTTTATTCATGCGCAACGAGAGTAAGAAAGTTGAAAATACTCAAAACCACTAATAAAATTAAATTTTATTAATCTAGCCAAACGTCAACTAAAAAACTCAAAATAATAATTTTAATGGATGCCATCACACAGTAATACAATATTTTATTTATCTCAACTGAGTTTCATCTCTATTTTTGGAATCACACTCAGAGTCTTACACTAAACCACACTCAATTTCGTTGAACCTCTTTTAACTTCACAACAACTTATAGCTATTCAAATCCCAAATATATATATATATATATATATATATATATATATATATATATAGCAGTTAAATTTTAAAAATATTGAAAGATCCGAAAATAAAATAACTCCTAATAAAATACTAATTAGAGTAAATAAAGTAAATAATTTCAGTAAAAATATAAACTTGGTTTAATTCTAAGACATTCAAATACAATTAAAAATCAATACCTATTACTTAATCCCCATTCTAAATCTATTTACTAATAATCACAAAAAATTCGATCCCAATTATTTATTATAAGCAATATATGCTAGCACCCATTGTAGAAACTTGACCCAAAATAAAAATAAAAATTTTATGAATATTATTAGTAAAAATAAATTAACAAATTAAAATTAAAATTATGTTTAAAAAATTAAAATTAAATCAATAAATTAAACTAAAAAAATCATGTTCAAAACAATTAATGATATAAATATTACATTAATTACAAATAATTTGTAAATAAAAATATAAATTCTAACTGTTCTACTGATAAACTTGATCATGAGTTGAGTCGAGCAAGATCGAGCCCAAATTATATAATAATAACTTATATACAAGCCCAAACCTGACTTGGCTAACAAGTTTGGATCTGACTTTTAATACAAATCTTTTTTTTATTTTATAATGCAAGTCCGATCTGGGTCAAATTTACCAATTACTTGTCGTTACATCCTACAAAAATAAATCTAAAAATAGCCTTTTTTGTTACAACACCGTCTTTCCCTTAATGTGAAAGTAGTGAGTGGAAAAAAAAAATATGACTTGGGAGAGGAAGAGAGAACAATTGTGTTTTTCTTGAATGAATAGGATAAAAATGAAGCTGACGAAAAAAGAGATGCGGGTTAAAGGATTGGTAGGTGAATGAATAATAAAAAAAATAGAACATATCGTGAAAGGCTAAGAGATAAAGATTTTTTCAGTAAATATTTAATTACCAACTGTACTTTTGCTCATTTTGCTACGGGTAGACTTAATCATGAGTCGAATCGAGCAAAATCGAGCTCAGGTTATATAATAATAATAATAATGATAATTTATACACAAATTCGAATTAGACTCGATTATTAAATTCAGATCTGACTTTTAATTTAATTTTTTTATTTTATAATTCAAGTTCGAATCCAGTCCAATTCATCAATTATTTTTTTGCTACATTCTACAAAAATAAATCTAAAAATCGTCTATTTTGTTACAACATTGTCTTTCCCTTCATGTGAAAGTAGTGAGTAGAAAAAAAAATGGCGTAGGAGAGGAAGAGAGAAAATTTGTGTTTTTTCTTGAATAAATAGGATAAAAATTAAGCTAGTGAGAAAAGAGATGTGGGTTAAAGGATTGTAAGGTGAATGAATAATAAAAAAAAGTAAAACATAACGTGAAAGATTAAGAGAAAAAATTTTTTTCAATAAATCTTTAATTGTCTAGTCCTCTCTCATGCTTCTCTCTTTCTCTCTTCTTATGTTTTGTTTTGTCAATCTTTTTTATTACTTTTTATCTTTTCATTTTTTTTAAACTCTTCTTTTAAAATTGAAAGCATCGGTAGAGTCAAATCATTAAAAGCATTAGATCAATGGAGAAAAGATTGACAGTAGCCGAATTTTTCAGAAAACACAAAGAGAATCATTTATTCTTCTTGCTACTTTTTCTTTTTGCCACTTTTTGCCTCTTACTATAAGAGAGGAAGCAAAAAAGAAAACCCAAAACCTACCGATAAGCTAATGTGGGCAAAAAAAACTTGCTAACAAAATATAAAGACAAAATAATAAAAAAAAATCAAATAATTACTCATAATATCAATGTAAAGTTACAAATCAAAACGTTAAATTCACTGGTCTGCACTGTGGGTCTTGCAAAAATGACTGAAACTAGACAATAAAACTACTGTTTCGACCAGGCTCACACCAAAGCAAGAAACCCAACCCAAGGACAAAACCAGTCAAAAAAGGCAAAAATGATGTAGATACGCTGCGAAATCTTGCTTTTTTCCAAAATTAACAGATTTGATTCTATTTGTTTTTTTTTTGTTTCTTTTTACCAAAAAAATACCAAAAGTAAAAAAAATAAAAAATATATATTTAAAATGAGAAGACAAAAAATAAAGATCAATTGCACATAACTTTAATAATAAGATGGGATTATAAGATCATAATCTTACAAAGTTATCATATATTGATTTACCTCCTCCTCTACTAGGCAAAATAGTTGCCATTCTAGGAAAGGCAAAATATTATATAACTTTTTAAAGAAATTGAGGATACCACCTATAATTATTATATTATAATTAGTCAATCATAATTCAAGTTGAGAGTGATGAAATTTTATGTGATCGTTTAATATGATTGATTAATAATTGCAAGTATTAAAGAGAAGGAAATTTCTAAACACAACCTATCTTTTTTAATTTTTTTCTAAACACAACCTATCTAATATAATTTCTACCCAAAATACCTTTTTCATTCTATACAACCTACACACTTCTTTCCCTTTCTCATTTCCTTTGTTTCTATTTTCCATTCTCTTCAATTTTCACAAAATTTTGAGTAATCAACAGTAATTCGGTGTTCCTCCATCAATTGTAAGGTAAAATCCTCTACATTATTACGTGTATTTGTGAGTTTTTGATGTATGTAGTGAATTTTTGATATTAGGGTTTGGGATTGGGGTTTTGGGTATTTTTCGAGCCTCACAGCAGGGGAAAGCTGTGAGGCTCGAAAGCCTCACAGCAAAGAGAAGCCATGAGGCTTGAAAGTCTCACGGCTTCTCCCCGCCATGAGGCTTATTTTTTTTAATTTTTATTATTAAAAATTAATAAAAATTAGTTTTTATTATTAATTTTTTAATAAAATTATTTTTTATTATTAATTTTTTAATAAAATTAGTTTTTATTATTAAAAATTAGTCTTTGTATGTTGTAATGCACTATGAGAGCATCAAATGTTGTAATGTTGATATTTTGAATGAAAATATGAAACCCATGTTTGGTTGTGTAATTGTTTAATTGTAGGTGCAATTGGGTGTTTTTAACAAATGGCACGTACACGAGGAGCCAAGTCATCATGTGATCGTAGCCGTCCCTCATTAAGTCCATCCACGTGGCAATGGCGACCGACTGCAACTGAGAAAAGGTGACGTATTGCATCGAGAGGAGTCGACGCGTTGTATCCATGGCAATAGGTGACCAAGCCATTCAACCAGAAATTGTACCTATTAAGTCAGCTGCCGAGCAAATGCAGTAGGTGCTTGTATCTATTGAGACAGCTACTGCCTAGGAGACGCAGCATGCCAGTACTTCTAGCGAGGTAGCAGCTGCCGAGGAGAAGCAACAAATACCCATATCTGATGAGACAACTGCTACTCAGGATACACAACTGGCTAGTACTTCTGGTTAGGGAATTGGTACTGGTGGTCCAGTTGATGTGCCCCTCTTGAGGAGCTTCGGATCTCATGTTGCTACAGCTATTCGGCAGGAAAATGTATATTTTGGAAGTTATTATGTACTTATTGCTATGAAAATTATACTTAATTATATACTAATTATTTATTTGTTTTAATATAGGAACAATGAGAGATTAAAGCTATTAATCATGGTCCGAAAGTTGGTATATGGCAGTTGAGTGTAAGTTGGTCATGCATCTGGTCAATCATCCAGCGATCACGATTGGCTCCATTGTTGAATTGCAGTTATTTGACGTGCAACAAGGCCATCATTTTTGCATTTATTGTGAGGTGGTAGCCAGAGACCAACACATTTCACGTGTTGTTCGGAGAGATGACCATCACTCTAGATGATGTGTTTATGGTACTTGGCATTCCTTTGATTGGTCAGATTATATCATTAGCTCGTATCTCTATTGATAAGGCAAACGAGATGCTGGTGTGTCTGCTTGGCATCGACACAGAGAAGGCATGTGCGAAGACTACCGCCTCTTGAGGACCACATGTTAGGTTGCAATGGTTACAAGATACATTCTTTGGTGTGACGAACTCCGATGATGAGGAGCATATAGAGTTTGCGGCTTGCGCATTTTTGTTATTTTTACTTCATTGCACTCTTTTTGTTGATAAGAGTGCAACCAAAGTGCCGATCACATATTTATCGTTTTTGAAGGATCTAATGACTGTTGGCTAATTTGCATAGGGTGTAGCTTGTCTTGCATACACTACAGACAGCTAAGTATTGCCAGTAGGTCCGACTACCATTCGATAACTAGCTACATGATACTGTTGCATGTATTTACAATTTATTTAATAAATTTCATATTGTTTTGTTTAATATTTAATAAATTATGCTTTTATTATAAATGTTGCTTTTTTTTAATGTAGGCATGGATTTACAAGCATTTTCCTCATTAGATCTAGTACATGATTTGTCATACAGATAGGGGTTGCCACAAACCCATAGATGGAAGCCACTCAGCTACAATTTGCAACTTCGGATATTAAGGGAGTGACTTGATGACCTCAGCTATCATCAGGTCTACTGGGATTTATACTTAAATATCAAAGCCCATCATCTTTTACCGCTGATTACTTACTTTTCCAGATGCATTAAATTTTATCAGATTGTGGAGCCTTAACATCTAGATAAAGTTCTTCGGCAGTGGGGTTATGTACAGACCATTCAACATCCATCGCTCACCCTTTATCACGAGGAATGAGATTCGAAGCCAATAAACTATGATGTGTGATATCCCTTTCAGCAAGGATATTGGGATATGTAGGACTGTCATTTGCTCATCGATGAGAGGAAGGAAAGACGAAGCAGGATCCCTGGATAGTGTACAACGGATTATATGAATTGGTATGTCATGATTTCTCATCGGTATGTACAAAATCCTAGATATAGATCGAGACTCTTGCACAGACCGATCAACTACGAGGTAAGCCATTCATTTCTTACGTTATGTCAATATTGTGTTATTATATTGTGTTTAATCTATTTATGTGATTATTATTTCATAGCACATAGTAGCAACCATACAAGATCGACCTAAGTCAGTAGTAACATGTGGCCATCATCAGCATGTAGATGTATGGAGATAGGCTATTTATACTCTTTATAGCATGACACAGCATTTGCCTTCAGCTCCACGTCCTGATCCACCACCAACACCTGTTCCTCCACTAGCATCAATCCCAACATGATTTCGACCTCCACCAGTAGCTTCATCTTCAATAGCTCCCTCTTCAGCAATCCCTCCTCAACATCTCCTGTTGCACTTGCCTCTACTAGCACTATCAGCAGCGTCACCTCCTGCACCTCCTACATCACCACCAGCATCGGCACCTCCTGTACCTCTTGCAGCACCACTAGCACCACCACCCATAGCACCTTCAACAGCACCACCAATAACATGAAGAGTTTTAAGAAGAAGAAAGAATTATAGGATCTCACCAAGTTATTATTGATTCCTTAAGAAATTTTTATTCTATTATATAGAAAATAGATTTCAGTACAAAGAGAAGTTTTCTTGGCAGATTTGGAAACTTTGACAAGTAATTAAATATAAAATATACAATAGTCAAGGGATATTCTGCATATGGAATCTGTCATGAGTGACTTTAAGCTACCATTGCTCCAATAATTTGTTGACCGTTGGCTGATCATTTGTTGTATGCTCTATGTCCTCTTTCCATACTTTATTACTTGAGTTAATTGAGGTAGGGATGAGGGGCTGAATTGTTGACCATTGGCTGCTATTGTTTAGACCATTTGTTGTATGCTTTATAGGCAGAGTATGTCTTCCTTCACTCCCCCTCAAACTGGACATAGGAATACACCATAGCAAGTTTGATTTGCAAATCCTCAAAACAAGCTCGAGAGAGAGGTTTGGTAAAAATATCTGCCACTTGATTTCTTGAAGAGACAAATCGAGTTATAATGGACTCCAAGGCCACTATCTCACGTACAAAGTGATAATCAATTTCTGTTGGCTCTATAGGCTATACCGAGAGGGGGGTGAATCGGTTTTTCACTAACTTTAAGCTCATTTTTCGGTTCCTCTAAATTCTCTAGCTTAGATTGATATTTTCTAAGTTCTCTAAGCTACTCAAGCATGCAATATAAATTCAATTGAATAAGCACAATATAATTGCAAGTAATTAAAAAGAGTAGGGAAACAGAAATGTACGCAAGCGATTTATAGAAGTTCGGCAACCTTGCCTACGTCCTTTACCTTGAGACACTCCCAAAGATTTTCCCAAAATTCACTAACTTAAATTTGTTTTACACTCCCTCTTTTCAAACTCAAGAGAAACCTCTCTCTTTTTCTAGGCTCAAGAGAAACCTCTTCTCCCTCTTTTTCTAAGTCTCAAGAGAAACCTCTCTCTTTTTCTAGGCTTAGGAGAAACCTCCCCTTTACAAGGAATGATGGGTTACAAATAATGTAATCAAAGAAAGGCCTCTAGGTAGGCAAGTGATTACAGAAATTAAGCACAATGAAAACATATACAAGATATGTGCCAAGCACTACAAGGAATGATAGATGATAAAGACTTTGTAGCTCTTGATTTGTTGTTTAAGGCTTGTGGATTTGAGGAAAATGAGTTTTGGAGTTGCTGAGTAGTTCCCCTTTCCTTCCTTTAGCTTCTAAGCCTCTATTTATAGTCCCTTGGATGGTTTGTGGACGTTGGTTGGAGCCAAAACAGAAACTAGCCGTTGTATCTCACAGAAACTAGCCGTTGGGAACTTTCTAGTGTAAAGGGATCGATCTTTTTACCAAAGTGATCGATCCTTTTCTTCATTTTAAGCTTCCAGGGCATTCTGCCAAAAAGGGATCGATCCCTTTCCTTAGGGGATCGTTCCTTTTCTTCCAGAGAGCCATTTTCCTGCACTTTTTGGGTTAGAAATGATGTAGACTTGAATTTAATATAACCCAAAACATTTATAAGCTTTAAGGGAGTTTTTCTTGACTTTCTCAAATGAAAATATTGTCCAAAAACTTATAAGTAATTTTCTAAACTTATATTCAATAATTCTTGAGAAAATTACTTAATATTGAAAACCATTTTATAAAGTATTAAGACCCATAAGAATATATCATTAAATCATGGTCTTAATGTTTGATATCAACACTTAAAAATGGATTGAGAAAATCATTTGTGATTAGGCAAATTTACAATATGAATTAAAACATTAAAGCTTACTTAAGTTTTTGTCATTTCAAAATATATATTGCAATTTAAAGCTAACAATCTCAGTATGTTTTGTTCGAGCATGAAAAATAGGATTAATAGTCATATGAAGTGCTGACATGTTGTCACATAAGAGAGTTGCTGGTTGTTGCATGTAAAGACCAATATCTCAAAGAATAAAGGAAATCTGTGTAAGTTCAGCATTAGTGGAAGCTAAAGCTTGATACTTTGCTTCTGCAGTAGAGCGAGCTACTATAGGTTTTTTTTTTAGCTCCAAGAAATGCAATTTCACCGAGAAAAGTACAATATCCAGAAGTTGATTGCTTGGTGAGTGGACAACCTACCCAATCAACATAAAAAAAAGCATATAGATCAAGTGTAGTATTAGAAAGAAGTCGAATACCAGAGGCAATAGTTCCTTTAACATAACGCAAGATTCTCTTAACTAGTTGGAAGTGAAATTTTGTAGGGGAATGCATGAAGTGTGAAACATAATTGACATTATAAGTGATGTCTGGCCTAGTAAATGTCAAGTACTATAAACCACCAACAATGCTACGGAAGTGATGAGCATCATGAAATAGTTCTTCAAAAAATGGTTGAGGCTTTACAACTATAAGAGTAGATATTGGTTTGCAATCAATCATTTGGGCCTTCTGAAGTAACTCAGTGGCATATTTTGCTTGATTGAGGAAAAGCCCTTGAGAGATTCGATGCACCTCCACACCAAGAAAATAATGTACGTAGCCAAGATCTTTCAAGGAAAATGTGGCACTAAGTTCTGCAACAAAGCTATCCAAAAAACTAGCATTGCTACTAGTAAGTATAATATCATCCACATATACCAATAACAAAATTGTACCATGAGTATTTTGTCAAATAAAAAGAGAGGAATCAGTAGAGCTACAAGAAAAACCAACTGAAAGAAGAAAATGACTAAAACGATCAAACAAGGCATAAGGAGCTTGACGAAGACCATACAATGCTTTTTTTAAACGACAAACATGAGTACGCTTAGTTGTATCTTGAAATCCAAGTGGTTGTTTTATGTAAATAGGTTCAAATAATGTTCCATGTAAAAAAAGCATTTTTTAAATCCAATTACTTGATTTCCCATTTGGAAACTAAGGCAACAGTGAAAACTATATGTAAACTGGTTGGTTTAACAACAGGTGAAAAAATTTCTGAAAAATCCAAACCTGGCACTTGAGAATACCCTTTAGCAACAAGATGAGCTTTAATCTCTCCAAAGATCCATCAGATTTCAATTTAGCTTTATATACCCATTTGCAGCTAATCACATGTATGTTAAGAGTTCGTGGCACAAGTTCCCAAGTCCTATTTTCATGAAGTGCTACCAGTTCTTCTTTCATAGCTTTAAACCAACTAGTGTGTCGTAATGCAGATTTTAATGTTTTAGGTTTAGAAGGAATGCATTCAACCATGAAGGTGTAATATGATGATGTGTATTTGGGGTTTGATTTTGTGATTCCACTTTAAGATCGTGTAGTCATGATATAAGTACGAGAAGGTTGGGAAGAGGTAGGATTTGTAGGAGAACTTGGGTCTTGAGTGGTGATTGAATTATGTAAAGTATGTGAGTTCGAATTATGTACCTGTGGTTGAGTTGAGTTGATGGATAATGGAACTGTGCCTTCTTGATCAACAGTAGATTGCAAATCTGGTCCGACAATTGTTTCCTCAACTAGTATACATGATGGAACAAGAGATTGTAATGGACTTGGATCAAGTGACTGGAAATTGTCTAAAGCATCATCATCAACAATAGGTGGCATCTTTGGGTTTATGTTATAGTGTTTATCAACAGTAATTCTTGTAGGTCTTGTACACCACTTAGAAAAAGTTGAAATTTCATAAATATGACATGTTCTAAAAAATAAATTACTTGGTTCACAAAAAGGATATGTATTTTCGTCAAAGACAACATGGCGAGATATGTGCATCCGCTTCGTTGGTGGGTAGTAACATTTATAACCTTTGTATATTTCACTATAGCCAAGAAACACACATGGTAAAGATCTAGGGTCAAGTTTGGTCTTCGCATAATCTCGTAAATAAGGAAAACAACGACATCAAATACTCATAAGTATGAGTAGTCAAGTTGTTTTCTAAAGAGTAGTTCATAAGGACATTTCCATTTTAGCACCCTTGATGGTTGTCGATTTATTAACCAAACAACTATCCCAAATGCTTCATTCCATAGATTCTTAGGTACGCCTCCATGAAAGAGCATAGTTAGTCCAAGTTTAGTAATGCTTTGATGCTTTCTTTCTGCAAGACCATTTTATTCAAATATGAGAGGACAAGAAATTTGATGTTTAATACCAAAACTAGATAAATAAGCATTAAATTTTTTTATCAAAGAACTCACCGCAACCATCCGATTAGAAGATTTTACTCTTTCTGTCAAATTGATTTTCAACATATTTGTGAAAATCAATAAAACATTGAAAAAATTCTGACTTATTCTTTAAAGGAAAGTACCAAATGAAACATGTGTATTCATCAATAAAAATAACATAGTAACTAAAATTTTGATGTGATAAAGATGGTGATTTACCCCACAAATCACAATGAATAACTAAAATAGGATCATCACAAAATTCATTGTTTATTAAAAAAGGAAGTCTACATGCTTTTGCCATTTGACAACTATTGCAAAAATGCACAACCTTATTGGATTTATTTGTACTAAAATTAAATTTTGTTTCTTCAAGAGGTCAACTACTAGCATTTGAGGATGCCCAAGCCTTTCATGCCATATTTTATCACTAACCACTTGAATCTAGTTGAAAAGAAAGTAGCTTCATTTGTTGGTTGTAATGTATATAATCCTCCATGCTTATATCTCGCTGCTATGACCTGTTTCTTTGTTCTATCCTTTACCACAAACTCACTAGATGAGAACTTACAAGTATAAGGATATTCATTAGTTAATTGATTAACAAATAATAAGTTTTTCTTTATCTCAGGTACAACAAGAACATTATTGAAGAGTAAATTATTATTACCAGTGTTAATAGAAGTAGACCCAATGTGAGTAATATCCAAAACATTTCCATCACCTACCATAATGTTGTCACAACCATTATATTTAGTGATATTGAATAACTTACCAACATCTGCTATCATATGTGTTGAAGCTCTAGTATCAAGATGCCACGCTTCATTCTAGATATCAGCAATAGTCATTGCAGCCAAGGCTTGTGACGGCATGTCAGATTGGTAAAGTTGATTGTACCGCTGCCAATAGCTCAAAGCTGTATGTCTTGGTTTCTTGCAAATTTGACAAACAACTTCAAATTGTTGTTCATGTATTGTAGAAGTAGGATGTTTTTCATTAGTGACTGGAGAAGGCTTTCCACCCAAAATACCATCTTTGACAACTGATGGGCGGTGATTGGCTTGGAGAAAACCACGACCTTGAGAGGTAAATGTAGACTGGGGCTGTCTTAACTTTTGGTTGAATTTCCTTCCGTTTGGTTGATGTTGAAAACGTTGACTAACAAAAGCCATATTTTGATTAAGAGATCCAAAACCTTTGGAGGAATTAACCGATTTCATTGTTTCATGTCCTTGGAGAAGGGAACAATCTCACGAAAAGATGGAATTGGTGGTTTTATCATTGTTGTGACAAATGATTCATATCTTTGACCAAGGCCACGTAGCAATTGAAACACCTTTGTACGATCACTAATTGGTTTGCCAATAGCAGCTAAGTCGTCACATATCCCTTTGAATTTGAGAATGTATTTAGACAAAGGCAGAGTGTCCTTTTTGCAAGTTTGAAGATTTTGTAGAAGATAAAATTCATACTTTTGTGATTCTTGGGTAAAAGCATCACCAAAGCCTTCCAAACATCAGCAGAAGTTTCAAGTCCAACCACAAGACCAAGGACTTCTTCAGAAAGAGTGCCTGTTATCCATCCTCGAAGAAGAGAGTCAGATTTTTTCCAAGACAAATATGCTGGGTTTAATTCTAGGTTAGCAGAAGCAGAGGTAAGGATCGTTTGATCGGGTATGGAATATTTTCCATTAATGAAACCAAGCATATCTTGACTTTCTACAAGTCCCATGATTTGTGTTTTCCAGAGGAGAAAGTTTGTTTGATTGAGACGAACAGAAACAAAATTGCTGACATTTAGTGTTAATGGGTATGGGTATTTTGCTAGTGTTGTCAATGCCATTGCTAAAAGATAAGAGAAGTGGGATAGATTTAGTAAGAAGTTGAGAACCAGAAAAGAATATGAGATGACTAGATGTTTGTAGAAATGTGCAAGAGAGAATTTGAAGAGAATAAGAAGAAGAAGAAGGAATCTATGAAGAAGTTTATTGTAGATATAAGATAGAGAAGAAAAGAGGATTGAGAAGACAATTAGGTCTCATTCTATAAAGGCTCGGATACCATGAAGAATTTTAAGAAGAAGAAAGAATTATAGGATCTCACCAAGTTCTTGAGTGAGTTCTTAAGAAATTGTTATTCTATTATATAGAAAATAGATTTCAGTACAAAGAGAAGTTTCCTTGGCAGATTTAGAAACTTTGACAAGTAATTAAATATAGATTATACAATAGTCAAGGGATATTTTGCATATGGAATCTGTCATGAGTGACTTTAGGCTACAATTGCTCCAATAATTTGTTGATTGTTGGTTGATCATTTGTTGTATGCTCTGTGTCCTCTTAATTGAGGCAGGGATTAGGGGCTGAATTGTTGATCGTTGGCTGTTATTATCCAGACCATTTGTTGTATGCTTTGTGGGCAAAGTATGTCTTCGTTCACAGCAGACATTGTTTTTTTTTATTAGGTATAAAAAGAGACGAAGAGAATAGACATTATTTTTTATATATTTACATTTACCTTTTGAATAAAATGATAATTATATATATTTATATATATATATATATATATAAATGTTAATTCCTTATCATTACTTTATCCATCGTCAATTATTATTTTTGTTTTATTTATATATATATTGCAAAAAACAACTTTAAATAAATAAATTATCAACACCCAATATTTTTCTGTAAAAATAGCAACTAAACTAGGAATGAATTGATTTGCTCACAAATTTTATAAATCATAACTGATTAAAAATACAAATGATGCACCATCGTAGGTTTAACAAAAGCAGTCCGATCATGAAGGAAAAATACATGGACAAACGGTTTTTCTGATTCTTTTGGTGATCAAACAAATTAACTTCTGAGAGCCACGGTAAGGTTCCAAATCTGTTTCAATCTTCAACAAGCTGCGTATTCCGCCTAATACAAGGCGCTGAAGCCGGAAGACCGCTGGACAGAATCCTTGGCCATGAACCTGCAAACAGGCACTACAATGAAAACAAAAGTTTTTGCATTTCAGAATGGAAGCAGCATTTTATGAACACGAGAATTAATACTAAGTGAAACTTTGATAACATACTCTGAATGTTCCAATAGATGATCACTCTTCACAGTTATGCATTGGCCATGTTCATAGTACAGAAAGGAACACTTCCAGAAATTTACATGAAAGTTTCAACTGGTACATAACTCAAATGTAGAACCTACATATATCTTTTCAAGAGTATATATAATGTACAACACATCATTGAAAATTGATTTAATCACAACCATCCCATAACTACTCATATGTACAGCATCTCAGATCTCAGTTTTCTGAAAGCTACTTCAAAAAATGTCGGCAGCATAAATTGATGTTAATTATATTTATAATGACATTTACCAAAAGGCACCTCTGCATACAGGAACACAATTCTTGCAGTGATCATCTGCCATCATGCATGTAGGATCTTCTGCTGTAAGGTTAGGCAGGCTCACGAGGACGGGTAGCCCATAATGTACTCAAAGCTCGAAGACGTTGGAAGTATTCTCCCAAAGCAAGTAAGCCTTGAGCCGCCTGTCGAGTTGTTAGGATGCGAGACATCTGCTGCAATGTCTCCTGCCGAATGTGGTCCGCCTGCATATAGAAAAATATCAGACGTTAGTTGAAACCTGAAAACGTCACCCAGATGCCTTTTTTTCTTCATCAAAACATTAATTAAATTTTATTACATAGGTTCTATTGCAACAAATTCTCCTAAACTCAATTTTAGAAAATAGGACCATGTTGCACGCCTACTTTGCAACTCCAACCACCACCTCTAATTGAACTGAAATGCTTGTCACCAACCTAGCTCACAACAATAAATCCATTGACCAAGAGTTGCACAGTTTGGGACCTTTAGATCTGGGAATCCCTAGGTTTTCTGAAATAAGATACCCATCATAATGGTTCCAGCAAATATAGTTGGACATCATTTTGAAATGCAAAAGAAACAAGCATGATTAAAAACCATTGAGTTAGCTATTCACTTCAAATGCATGGATGAAGAACCAATTGATGGGTCAACTAAAAGGATTATGAAAAGAAGAGCAAATGTGGAGAAAAAACTATTGAAAAGTTCTTGGAACAATCCCTTGTTTGGCACCATGGAATGATGCAATTATTACCTGGTTCACAAAGCTGACTAAAGCTTCTAACTTCTCCATTGCAGTAGCCACCTGAGGAATGTAACTACCTTCGCCCAGTTGACCAGCTGCTACAGTCAAAGACACAATTTCCTGGAGTTTCTCCATACCTTGCGAAAGCGCGTCTTCAGCTTGCTGACATGATTGTTTCAGGTTACAAACTTCCAAGAATTGATGTTCTGTCAAGGAGTCAAGCTGATGCACAAGCACCTGTAATTGACATAACAGCAAATATTTTTCCACATTTAGCAGTAAAACTTGGACCAGAATTCCAATGCAAAATACAAGAAATTATGTTTTCAAGTAACATTACTTTTTTCAAGAAGCATTGAACAGCCAATGTGCTAAATGATGCTGTAATCATGTGAAGGGAAAGACCAAACAGAACTAATATTAGGGTACAATTGGCCAAGTACAGTGTTTATGCCAGGGAACTAAACATTTTGTTTGTGATAGTAACCCTGGAAAACCCTAAAAGGGAATAATTGCAAAAGATTATCATAGAAAATCATTGTACATATCTGTTTATTGTCTATGTATGCACCAAGGCCCCTTTGGGGGGGGGGGGGGGGGGGGGGGGGGGGGGGGTGTGGAGGGGTTGTGGTGGTGTGTGTGGGGTGTGGGGTGGTGTTCTAGTATGGATTCAGCAATCTCTTTTAGAATGACTGAAATATTGATTGCAGGGAGAATATGTGAATAACTAAAAGAGATCTGTCCAGATCAATAGAAAAGCATTCAGAAGAACATAATATCCCCTTGATGAGTCAGTGTAACAGAAATGTTAAACACATTGCAAGGAATAGATACAAACGCATTTCTCTAACCAAAAAAGATATGAAAAATTGAGGAGAGAGAAAGGGCTCTTTATTGATCAAGTCAAAATAGACCAACCTATTAACTGCAGAAAAAGCATGATAAACAGAGAGAATACATTTGTTTAGCAAGCGTTGTTTCCACAACCAAAAATAATAAAAAAATAAATCCAAAAGTTAGATAAGATTTAAGCATACATCCATAGACATTATTTGCACATTCATCCATTTTTAGACAAGTCAAAATAATATAGTTGTTCGTTTAAATTTTCAACAGTGCTACCCTGCAGAAAGAATTTGCTGTTAGATCCTCTGCTATAGGTTCTTCCTCTCAAATTACCTATATGAAAAAAGGAGTGCATGTCCTACAGTTAATCAAACTGAAGCGTGCATCACCTTAAGAAGTTCTGAAGGGCGAAACCCTCCAATCCATGAGAAAAAACGCTCAGCTGATGTTTTCCACATGCCAGACATCACGTAGAAAACATCAGTCTTTGCAGCAGTCGACTTCATGCGGAAAAGTTCAAAATAGTGGCTCATGCCACTTTCCACAAGTATGCGAAGCTCTATATCACTTATATGGGCATTCAAAGCAGTCCTCAGTTCACATATTTGTCTGTTTTGTTCTTCCTTCCATTGTCCGTATTCCATCTCAAATGCAGCAATCCCTGCAGAATCCCCAGAATGGGTTAATCATTGGAAACATCAAAGAATAAAGATTAACTTGTAATGAGAAAAAGAAGGCACCATAGACAATTATTTCTGAAAGATCACATTTAAACTTCAGAGAGTTGAAAATGAAGCTTTATATATCATACCAAAAACTTTCAAAGTGGTACAACAATTACACACTAGCTGCATTAAGTGCCTTTATGGCACACAAACAAAGAATGTCGTTTAGTTTCAATCAAAGAACATAGTTTCTGATAGCTTATTCATACAATAAGCTGTATAATCTTCAAGTAAATGTGAAAAGATGCAGCAAAAGATAGGTAGATCCTGAGCACCCCAATGGGCTCCAAAGATGTGATGAGCTGAGAAAACTTGAAATAGTTTATCTCGTGAAGTGTCAAAGCAACATCTGTGAAAAGAATTACTCACTCATGAAGAGATAAAGACAGCTACAGTTTAATCAGCTTCTCTGTACAGGTGTAAAATTAAACCCTAAGGGTGTGCTTGATAGAGCGGAAAAGTAGACGGATGGATAGGGGTGAGTGAAAAAGTGTAAAGAAAATGAATTTCAGTAGTACTTGGTAAGAAAGAAAAGTGTACAAAATGAAAATAGGAAAGATTGTGTTTTCTTTCCCTATTAACAAAAACAAATAATTTCAAATTGGAAAGATTAGTGGAGAGACAATGAGAGAGATATAAGTCAAGTATGTATGTTTACAAATTATCCTTTATTTTTAAAAATTTTATTTAGTTATCTTAACTATTAATGTTATAATGGTAAAATAACATAATTTCATTTTCTTTCTTTTCATTTTTCAACTCCACCAAGCAATGGATGGACCTTTTCCATCTCTCCTACCAAGCACATCAATGGAAAGAAAAAGTATGTTTTCCATATTTTCATTTTCTCCCAATCCAATTTTCTATCTTTTTATTTTCTTTCCACTCTACCAAGCAAAGCCTAAAAGAAGTTAGGGACTTATATAAACTATATGTAACTACTCTAGAAAAACTTGTAACTTCCAATAAACAAAGTGTAATTTGTTGAGAATTTTTACTTAGGAAATAAAGTCAGCTGCAATTCAAGAAAAAGTTTAATTGCCTTTTCTCATAAGACAAGAAATGGCCAGCCCATGTCAGTTTCTTTTCAAGTTATTCTAAAGGTTTCACTAAGTTGCAGAGGGTGTAATACTTTGGGGTGCACATATTGGTGCTCATAAAAAATTAGCAGATTAGGAAACATATAATGTTTAGACTTAGAGGAGTAAGAATACAAAGAATAGATGGAAAAAATTATCTAATAGAAGGATATTAGAGGACAATATTAGCAATATATGACTTCAACTAAGGTATTATTCAGTGTGTAGAGAATATGTTCCAATAAATTTGGTATAAGAAAGGGTATCAGGGGCCAGGATGAGAGAGTTTCTCTTTCTCTAAGAGTTACTAAGGAATAATTATCAAATTCTAAATTCATGCTTTATTTCAGAGAAAAAATTAACACTTAATCTGAAGGAGCAACATCAATCTAAACACCTAGAATAGAAACAAGATGTTCATTGTAAGTCTCAAGTAAAAGCATCCATACAGTTTGAAATGTCAGATAGTCAAACAACTACAAAATCTTAAATAATTTAAACAAGGCAAAGAAATGTTTGGACAAGGAGTTCAAAAGTAAAAACAGTAACTGCCAGTGTTTTGACAAACAAACCTGAGTTTACTGCTGCAGATATTCCAAGATGACCACCTTCAAACCCACCACCCATATAAAAACCCTACAATAAAGACTTTATTGTCTAAGTGGCTTTAAACATTTTAAAAATGACAAAAAAAGCAAAAAGAAAAAAAAAGTAGAATGATATTTATCGTCTTCAAACCTGTTGCCTCGTTTGCTCAAGCTCTTGCTCCAATTGAATCAACTTTAGGCGACTATTTTCTAACTGTTGAACATATGCCTGAAAGGCAATGCTAAATCAAGTTATTACAACAATGGACCTGTGACCTTCTGGCAATTTGTTTCTGTGCGCATCCATATCCATCTTACCTTTTTCCTCAAGCGGCTTTTACGAGCAGCCTCACGGTTTTGTGCAAGCCTTCTTTGTATCTGTCAATGTTAAAGGTAAATTGCACATTAGACCCCTATTTAAGGTAAACAGATCATTAACAAACTTAAGACAATTAATATGACACTTAGCAGCTATCGAATCAAACTACTTTAAGATTCAGGTACAAATATTTTTTCCATTTAAATTAAATTTTTCAGATAATATGCATGTTAATGAAGAAGGGGATCATCATTGAGCGGCACATGGTTTCATACAAGCCAAGAAATTAACAAAAGAGCAGGTGGCTAGCAAGTGGAGAATAAAAATATCATCAGGCTAACATTAGAAAATTACAAAACAATTGATAACAATGCCATTAGCATGAAGTAATGGAAAAAAAAAATAAACAACACATAATCACATTTCCAAGACTCATCTTAAAAAAAAAAAATTAGAGGTTTACATAGACCACAGTTCAGAACTGCAAGATTTGTAAACACTGGAAGCCACTACTTTTTTAGAAAACGCAAGAATATGATTCAGAGGAAAGAAAAAGGGGAAAAACAATACTAGAAATCTATGATGGAAAAACAAGAGCTTGTTTGTTTGCAAGATAAAGAATGCGCGAAGGATGGCTGAAATTTCCATGCGCTTTGAAATCATCAGGGAAAAAAGAATGGGACCTAGTAGTCTAGAACTGAAAGCAGTACCCTCTTTTTCAAATTCCAAAATGGAATCTTTCAATAAACCAATAGATACATGCAATCTATCCAATATCAGACAACATGATCCAGAGCAATATTTATATCCATTAAAATGAGAAAAGAAACAAAATAAGCACCACATACAATTCAAACTTACCTTCTCAATAGGTTTAGTTGCTTCTTGATCATACTTGTTAGAAGGTGCGAGCATTTCATGAGAAGCAGTCTCAGACTGGAAGTTCAAATAACAAAGGTTACTTATCTCCAAAATCAGATATATATATATATATATATATATATATATATATATATATATATATATTAACAAGCAAGAAAAGAACAATATCTCCAAAATTTGCACCTCATTCTCTATCTTGTTATCCAGTTCAACAATCACTGATGCAGATGTATGTGGATTGCCATTACTCTTAAAATTTTCTCCCCACAAGCCAATCTGGCTGATAGGCTCATAAATACCCATCCTTCTTGAAGGAACAAACTGGGTGGATGGAGAGTTCATGCTTCTTGAACTGAAAATGGAGGCAGCTTTTGCATAAGTTAAATTGATATGGGAGGCACCAGAGAGCTTAGAGTCTGGAAGGAAACAACACGTGTACACGCGTCAGCTTTGTTCTAAGACTAAGAAGAACAGATATAATTGCAAACATGCAACAAGCAACAGAGAAGATTATTAAAATTTAATTTACAACCCCTCAGAGTACTAAAATTGACAAAGATGCAGCACAAACAAATGGAATGTATGGCAAATTTTTATATTTGCTTTGTTAGGCAATATTCATAGGTTATTATGTTTAAGACAATTCCGATCAGATAACTGTATTCTAAATTGAGAATCACCCACAAATAACTCAAGACATTTAACTATGGAAGAAAAGGCATGTTCAAAGTTAGCATATATTAATCATGTTTTTGATTTCCTAGACATCATGCTGATGATTAGATCACTAGAACCGGTTATCTCTGTGAGAAAGCAAAATAAAAGAATTCCAGGAGAGACAATGGGTGTTTCTTTCTAATAAAATCATCCATATTTAGTTACTCAAAAATAATAGACATATATTATTTCCACCACAAATCTCATTATACATACTGCTGAAGTTAGTGCTTGTTATCATCAGCTTTGTAAAACAAAACACTTGATCTGTGTCCCAAAAATTGTGAAAGAAAGAGAAAGAGGGTCAATTTTCAAAATTACAACTGCAAGCAAAGCTTGTTAAACATGGTCCCATAATGGCATAGATAGAATGAGTATTCAAGATAGACTTGGAAAGTGACCATCAAAGAGAGTAGAATCAGCCTCAGTGACCTCTCAAACGCACCATGGAAGTTTGGTTAAAGAATTAAAAGAAAAATAATAACAGTAAATTCCTTACTCTATCATGGAACTTAAACAAGCATGGCATTAAAATTTTTTACTGGCTTCAGGAAAACTAATTCAAGAGTAAACAAGCAAAACGTAGCTCCTAATATCAGAACCAACGAGAAAGGAGTAAAAGATACTACCAAAAAATGGAAAGAAAGAATTGTCTTCATCTAAAATTTGAACTTTCTGTTTCAATAAAAAAATAATCATTTACAAGCTCCTATAACAGCTTCAACAATCACGATCTTGTACTTCTGCAAGCAATTAATCCTATTACCTTATAACCATTTCCAGCCTGCAATAGTGTATCCACATATACAAATTTGTGTATTCTTCTTTCTGTTTTCCCTCTTTAACTTACTTTTGCTACTCTAGGGTAAACTTGTCATTCCCACCCTAGTCTAGTTCAGTTCTGTTACCACCTTCTGCTGAAAAGTTACTTGATAATAACCTTTCAAGTTACTTAATACTGTGAAACTGCAGTTAGCCTCTTCTATACGGACATTATAGAAACTTAGCAATCAAGCAAGACAAATCTATTGTGACATTGGCATTGGCAACACTCAGTGAATGCAGTGCGCAGTCATATATCATATTGAACAGTGAAAAAAGGTGAACAGTGATAATTTTTAAAACTTCCCGAGCCCATATTGTAGATGATTCCACTGAAGGGCAATCAATGACGCAAATCAACTTGAACTTAGTGCTTTCTCAGAAACACAGTTTAGTTGTGCCCAAGTGTAACAAAAGATCGAACACCAATCACGACATCCCTCTTTTCCTACCATTCTCCTCTATCCAGCTCCGTCTTAAGCTGTCAACTCTCGCCATTGTTGGAGCTCACTGTTCACTTGTCTCTTATGTTCATGGTGGTACTATTCGTACTCCCAAAATTCTTCCTTACCATTAAAACTAGCAAGATATACTTCCATAGGACCTTTTCTAATATGCACAAACCATTAAACAAAACTTGCAGAAAAGCAGTTTCTTCTGCTTCATAATTGAATTGGATGGTACTGAAATAATTGCAGGTCCTACTAAAATAGCCACTGATCGACTAAAACAGAGGAGATGAACTAAAAGCAACACCACACCACCCCCCCCCCCCCCCCCCCCAAAAAAAAAAAAAGAAAGCTATGCATATGAATCCGAATAAAAAAGATAGGAAAACATCTACTTGAGAAATTTAATCGCAACAAGTAAAAAAATTCAAAATTCACAAAATAAATATGCAAAAGATGCATAACTGACAATTAATCAAATTAGCCAAAAAAAATACTGACACAAGGAGGAAAATAGAAACGCTACCTAATAACTTGTTTCAACTGAAAATCC
Source organism: Heritiera fomes (assembly GCA_032173925.1). Lineage (NCBI taxonomy): Eukaryota > Viridiplantae > Streptophyta > Magnoliopsida > Malvales > Malvaceae > Heritiera > Heritiera fomes. The sequence continues at coordinate 8,685,268 of JAPDPM010000014.1, read as the reverse complement.
ATTTTCTTAACTCCAAATAGAAAGTTTTCAATACTTTATTAATTTAAACTCAAATTACCAAAACAAGTTTTAACTCAAAGAATAACAGCAATACTAAAAAATATAGAAAGGTAGAACCCTTTTGTTTTAAACAACTTAGCCAGCTTCAAACATAATTTTTTTTTTTTGAGTAGTATGTTTTGTGTTGGTTCTCCCCAACTTTCCTGGTAACCAAACACCCACCAAAAATTTTCAAAAAAAGAAAAGAAAAAAAAACCAACCTTTCGTTTAAAGGGTCGTTAGAACAAGTTTCCCGCTAAAATTTGAGGCCCAAAAACAGCAAAAAGCAGAAGCATAAAAAAAAACCCAGTTGAAAAATCCAACAAACAATGGCTCCTTCTTCTCTCCCAAACCCCTCAATCCCATTATTCCCAACACAACTCCTACTGGGAACACGACACCTTAAAACACCCCCTTCAAACTGTTTCCCGTTTTTCCCTTAATTCTTTAATTGTATATTTATTTTTTTCTACGACTGTTTTGTATTCTTTCGTGTAGCCTCCGTTTTTTTAATTATTGCTTGTTGTATTTGTCTTTGCGTTATCGTAATCTACAGTAAGTCGACAGCGCTAGCATTTACAATTTTTACATTTTTTAGAAAAACCAAAATATATTTTTTAATTAATTAAGAAAAAAAAAGTACTTGTCATCTCTCCACCACTGCTATTATGCGCACCAGGTGGCTTATTATCCTACGCACCTCTTCCCTTAACCTACGCACAATCTTCATGCGTGTTACCTCACGTCAGGTTTCCGGCGGAAAATTTGTCTTTAGGAAGTTGACAAAGGGAAGGGTGGGCCAAACGCTGGTTAAGAGCGTGGGAAGGGAAGGGTAAGAAACCGGAGAAAGCAAAGACACATGAACATCTGTCGCGTGTGTGAACCAGCCTATCAAGCGCGTGGGACTAGGGCTTTTTAAACTTTTTGTTCTGTTTGAATTTTTGCTTTCGGTAGTGGCACGTTAACGGGCTAAGTGTTTTTTACTTTTGACTTTCTGTGTTTTTTTTGTGAGAACTTTCTGCGTTTTTTACTTTTATATATATATATATATATATATATATATATATATGAGTTTGTATAGTATATAATTTTTATACATTGTTAATGTATCAAAGGTTGATACCTCATCAATAGGTTTTTATGGGCAAATTAAAAAAATTTATTTATATTTGCATATAAGTACCTATTAATGAAGTGTCAACATCTGGTGTATTGACAGTGTATAGAAACTATATACTGTCAATTCATCATATATAAATCACATATATATGGGATCCACTTACACATATGTAGAACAAATTTGTTTTACACAGTTTTATATCTTCATATAGGATTAATATTTTTACAAACCAACCGTTGAATTTAACAACCTACTCATATTTATTATGTATGTAAATTTTTGAATCAATTTACTATTTTTATCATTTTAATCGAGAAAAGTATTTTTTTAATATATATCAACGGTTGAAATTTTATTTTATGAAATAAATAGTTAGAAATATTCGATTAATTTGAAATTTGGCATGCATGATCTATGTGAATAGAACATAAAATTCAATGGTCGGATTAAAAAATTATAAATCATATAAAAAGATATGAAAGTGTATAAAACTAAATTTGTTTTATACATGTGCAACTGGATCCCTCCTCATATATATAATATTAAAATATAGAGATTTGGGATTTACTTGAAATATTGAGATTCTAAGAGGATAGGAATGAAAATTTTGAAATTTCGGTTTTTTATAATTTAAAAAATATAAATATAAATATCCAATACATCATCAATGTTATCAATGTAAGTTTTTTATTATGTAAATAGTGTTAAGATAATAATACATATTTTTTTAAAAATATTAAAAAAATAAATAATAAATAAAATAAAATATTTGTTATTGTCTTAATTTTACTTGTGAAATAAAAAAATTTTTGTTAAAGATATATGGGATATTAATCTAAAAAATTTGAATTTTGTTGGAAAAGTCAAAAATATATGTAAACAAATGTTCCAGTACAAAAAATTAAAAGTTTTTTAATAATTACATAAAAATCCACATACCATTGATTATACCCTGCCTAAATAGTATTGGAATCTTCTTTCACTCTTTTTTTCTTTTTTGGTTTCCTAGTCTCAAGTCTCAACTTTTTAAAGATTCTGAATTTCATGCGTTACCAAGGTATTTATGTATGATGAAGCACCATTTTTATGTTGTGATGTGGAGAAAGCAGATGACATTTTTACATGAACAGGAATAGAAATCCGAATGCTGTCAGATTTCTTTCCAAATTAAAAACCCAAAAATAGTACAAAAAGTTATTCTTTAGATCAGACAAAATTTCAATTTCAAAAGCTATGTCCTCTCTTTACTTCACATTATTGTAATAAGGCTGTTGATTTTTTAATAAATTTAAACTTTTTTATTTAACTCTCTATCCGTCTCATAATCAATTTTTTAAAAAATTTATACTTTTTTATTAAATTAATTTGTACCAACATAAGTATCTGATTCAAAATTTTTAACCAATGTCTTTTTAAAATTTAAATTAACAATATCAGAAACTAAAAAATAATTAAAATTGAAGAAGTTTGACTAAAATAGTAAAACTATGATAAATAAATGGTATTTATTTATCATATAAACGAGCATAGTAAAAAACCACATATTTGAATAGGTTTAAAAAGGATTTGAATATGTGTACTCATTTTATAGTAATTAAAAGAGTTTGAATATTTATCTTCTTTTTCAGATTTTGAGAATTTTAATTAAAAAAAATAGATTTTGAAGAGGACAAGTAATTGCAGGAAAAAATAAAGAAAATATTTAAAGAAAGAGATCATGGTGGCTTAAAGTATCTCATTTAGGAAAATAAGTTTAAAACTACCCCTATTAAAAAATAAAAATTTTAAAGTATCATAGTAGGAGAAAAAAAACTCATATATATTTATATATTTATATGAGCCAGAAAAAGCAAATGATTATGGGCTGTTAGGTTCGGCTCAGTTTATTTAAGTATTGATTGAATAGAGCTGTTTTAGTATGGTTAGAAAAAGCTAAAATAGCGTTTGATAAAATTAATACAAAATATTGTAAGATATAAAAAGCAATGTGACAATAATATTGTAGAAAAGTTATAAAATGTTATAATTACGAAAAGAGAAATTTTGTTAGGGTATTCTTTATGCATATCATTTTTATTAAATTTATATTTAATTAATTTACTAATTAAATATTCATTATATTCATAATTTTTAATTAGAATTATGAAAGTATAATTTTTGATACAATAAAACTTGATATATCACAAGCTACAAAGCAAATGATGCATCATTCCCTTCGTGACTATTTACTTTATTATTCTCTCCTTCTACGTAAGTATGTTACACATAGTTAAGGTTTTGATCACATTTATTAAATTTTTCTTCTTCAATTGAATGCCTTCAAATATAATTGTAAAGCGTGATAGTTGCAGGCACACAGCGACAAGTTTTACTTGTTTTGTTAATGGATTCGTTGGTTGTCTCCCAAGTTTGAAATCAAGAATACGATATTGTTTTCTTTTACATGGTGCTTGATCCTTTCAGATTAGGATAACCAGCACCAGCAACATAATATTTATCTAAACACCATGTCATATTTATATTTATCATTGTGCATTTTAGTAGATACATTTTTTTCAAGGAGAAAAAGAAAATTAGTAAAGATATAAATAAACATTTTTTAAAAATGTATCTTTGGGATGATGTGAAAATATATCCTTATAATTTTCTATTGTTTTGGTGAAAATTAGTATGTTATGTTCGGATTCAAGCCAACCAGCGGCAAGTATCAAAGTTACATACCGCCATCATATTCTATGTTGGATAACCTTTTTGACCTACGTATGGCATTACATCTATTACAAGTACAACAATCTTATGTATACCATCTATAGCTCCAATGCAACCCTTAAAGTCAGGCCAATATCTACGAATATTACAAACCCTATTTGGTATCCCTTTGAATTGAAAATTCAGTGCTTTAACAATATCAATTGAAAATCTAACCAAAAATTTAAAAACCTCTTCAAACTTCTTGCTCACAGTTTCTAATGAATGATAAACGATTTTAGACAATATTGGTTAGATTGTTTAGGGGGACATGTCCATAAAAAATTGTAAAGTGCATCTTTTGTTGGGAGTAAACCATAGCAAAACTTATAGTTAGGGTAAGCGAAGGTCGATCACACAGGAATTGAATTTGTTTAAGTTAATTATAAAACTGCAGTCTAATTCTGGAGATAGAGAGAGAAGAGGGGGTTTTAGACAATAATCTAAGTAAAAATTAAAAGTAAACAACTAAAAGAATTCAATTGAAATAAATATCAAAATACTTTGGTAACAAGGCATTCAATTGTTCTTGGAATATGATGTTGATCATTGATTATAAAATCTCACTGTTAATTAAATAGTTAACCATTACATAATAAGCCAGCGCTGTTACACCTGTCAATCCTTACCGTGTCGTCAATTGAAAAACAAGCACTTTGATTAATCCCTAACTATTAAATCACCTTGGACAAGCTCTCTAGATAAATTTAATAGCAGTATTAATAACTAAAATGATTTGAGTTGACATTAAGCAATAAACTCAACAAGCGTGATCTATTTAATTTAAACTTTAATTCTCCTAAAACTCTTGTTATTAAAAGCATCAAACAATTACATATTTAAGTATTTAATCTAGTAGTAGATTATTTAATTTAACTAAACAGTTGACCACCTATATAATCAAAAAAACAATCATGGGGTCATACTCATAGAATCTCATATACTTAATTAACAATTATAAAATATGCTCATAAATCTTACAACATGCTTATCCAAGAACAATTAAATTACCTTATAACCAAATTCAAAAAATTACTCACTAGATAAGTTCAAGAACACAATAAACATGCTTATAATTATAAAGAAATCACTAATCATGCAACAAGAACAATAATCAATTCAATCTTTATAATTATTAAACAAGAAAGCAATCAAGATTATAATCTAACTACCAAGAGCACACAATACTAAATATAAAACTAAAGTTAATGCAAACAATAAGAAAAATAAGGCAAGAAATCGTTAATCCCTCTTTAAAAAAAAAAACTAAAGAAATCGGTTTCAAAAGAAAATGAAAAGAATAAAACATTTTGAGAATTAAAGAAAAGAAATCGTAAAATAAGAAAATATTGACTAAAAAGAAATTGGTTTTAACTTTTATAAAAGAAGAAATCAGAATTTTAAATATTAAGAAAATAAAATAAAACAAATTTATAATAATAAAGATGTAAATCGGCAAGACAATAAGAAAAGAGAAGAAAGAAACCAAAAAAAGAAAAGAGAAATCGGAAATTAAGAATTTATAAAATAAAAACTAGAACAATTTTATAAAAGAAAGAAGAAAACATTTTACAAAAGAGGGGGGAAAAAGAGGAATGGGAATTATGAGGAGCTTAAGACCCTTTATACACGCTAAATAATCTTAGCAATGGCACTAAAATTTGATAATGTCGTAGTTACCAAAAATAAATATTACTTTGCATAGTTTGTCACATATGGTGACCCATTTAATCATAGTAAAGTTTCTTTGAAAAATGGGTTTTTACTCATTAAAATTAATTTAGATGATATCCTTAAAGCTTATGCTTCAGAAAGCTCGAAGGATAATATGGTGAAAATGAACAATCTTATGATAGTCCTTTAGCAAAGGTGTCAATTTCATACCAGCCCTTGGATTTGGGCAATACATGGTTTATCCTTCTTCCTTGAATGATGGAAAACATTTTTCTCGTAATGAGAAGCCTTCAAAAGTTCTTTCCACGGATCCTATTAAAGAAATTTGCTACAAGCCTGATTCATTAGAGGATGCTGTTGAGAGAAGCCCCTACTGTTATTCTTCTGCTAGAAATTCTGAGGGTTATGGTGTAGTGCCAATATCTAATGACGCAACGAAAGAAACTAGTAGTAATAGCGGTTGTCCACAACCAGTTGAAGATGAGAATTTTGAAGGAGCCTCTAAAGATGAAAAGCTGCTTTAGAATTGCTTGAGTTCTGCCCCTTTGAGTGTATATAAGGAGATTGATAAAGAGAATATTGATGAATACACTCAAAATGAAGAATATCACGTTGATAATGAATCTAATGAGGAGGATGTCAGCAGGGAAGATGTCGAAAATTGCCTTGATTATGAAACAACCTAGAAGAAAAACATAAAAAATACAGTTAGAGTAGAAAGAAGACTCAGTCAAAGAGTTTTGTCAATACTCCTACTACCTCTGTGATTAATTTCTTAAAATGATAACTACATTTCCGATGATGATATCTGACAGATAAACTCCTTACTTAGAGATGAGGTTGTACAAACTTGCGACCTTGGTAAACGCATTGGATTTTTCATCGAAGGTGATGAAGAGACCACTATCGAAAAATTGATGGAATTAGAACAAAGAGGGAGGGATGATAGTGTTAGTAGAGAGTGATTTATAGATGGCTATTGGTTTTTTTAGTTTCTACACTTGTGAAGGTGTGTTGTTAGAATTTTGGTTGGGTTTGATATATGATTGTCTCTTTTCTATACAAGTGTTTGGAAAATCTTGAAGGTTGCTAAGAGAACTTTGAGAAATCTTCACAGTTATAGTCAGTGGGTTTCTTGTCGAAGGTTGTTAGTGGGATTTTCATCATGTTGGTGATTTTCTACCTCGCATCTCTTTCTCTTTCTGCATGTCAAAGAGTCTCAATCATAAGCTGCATGAACTTCTGCTTTGATTATTGCCTCGGATGTTTTTTAAGGTTTCAAACTACTCTAGTTGTGGGTTTTCTCTTCGTCTTCTCTGTTGCTTTGGTCATGTTTTTGATCTCACATTTTTGTTTCCTTTGTTGGTTCAAAAGACTTGTTTTGATTCTAGTCTATTTGCTTTGTATTTTTCTAACATATTACTGAAATTCCTTTTAGCCTAGCAAAAAAAAGAAGGAATGTACGCCTTATACATGTAGTTAACAAATTTCGGTGCTTTGTTTAAACCACTTACTCGTTCACCTTACGTTAGGGTTAATATATTGTGGGCTATGCCAAACTTTTATTTAAATAATAAATTAATTAATTAAATATATTAAATATTCAACTTAAAATTTTGGTTTAATAGTCAAGTGTACTCTTAACTTTTTACATAAAATGAAATTAAACTCTCAACATTTTATTGTATAAAAATCAGTCCATAAACTTTTATTTTACTGTAAATAAACCATTAACCATTTAAAATAATGCAATTAAGTCTAAATCTATTAAATAACACTAACTTCTGTTAGTATTGCATATGTGGCATGTCACGTGGCAACTAATTAAACTATTCACGTCAGCTTTTACATAGGATGTCCTAACGACAGTTAGTGCATTTAATAGATCTGGATTTAATTGTATGATTTTGAAAGATTGAAGGTTTATTTACAGTAAAATAAAAATTTATAAACTAATTTTCATGCGATAAAAAAGTTGAGAGTTTAATTCTATTTTGTACAAAACGTTAAGGGTACATTGACTATTAAGCCAAAAATATTTGGTAATAGGTAACTGATCTAACTTGAATATAAAATTACAAAAAACTTAAATTTTAATAAATGTGTTTTAACATTCCTTTAACAAGCTTCCATCACATATAAGTGAAAATAGATGAAATTATCACTTAACAATATCGAAAGAGGTAATAGACAAGAAATCTCGAACCAAATGAAACACCTTCTAAAAAAACCCTTTGTTAAGGCTACTCCCAACCCACAAGCCAAGGCTGTTAGTTAGAGACATAATTATACAATTTTCTTTTCATTTAATCTGATTGGTAGGTTGGTGATCTGACCTAGTCATGAATGCATGATCTGATTGGTAGGTTGGTGATCTGACCTAGTCATGAATGCATGACTCTTCCTCTTCTCATTACCCCTTCACATCTTAAAGGGGACAAAGCTGATCTGAACACCTACAGCTTGTCTCTCTTAACTTATACACTTTATTTATTGCATTAATACTCCTTTATCTTTTTTTTATCGGATAATAAGATCAAGTTTGTTGCTGGTTGATGGCAAATTCTTAAAAATAAACCAGTGATAATAATTCACTGATTAACTAAATATATTCCCGCCTGCCCTTGCTATTGTTCAAACTAAAAATGTTTACATTTTTAAGATATCAAATCAAATCCACCAACTAAAGAACTAGTTATTGTCTCTTTAATTAGTTCAAGTCAAAATTCTTAAACTTATTAAGGCTTTTATGGATCAAATCTTCCCATGATCTTTCTTCATAAGGTATGTTGTGAATTGGAAAAAAAAAAATCCTAAACTACACACAAGGTTTTGTTTGATAAGAAAGATGAAAAAAGGAAAAAGGAAAATTTTGTTAATTCAATAATTAGGTTTTATTATAACTATTTTTTTACTTTATAAGTTAACTATTGAATTAACAAAATTTTCTTTTTAAATTATTTTTTTTCTTCTTATTAAGCAAAACCAAAATTTGGTTAATATAAAAAAAAAGATCACTCCATGTTATTAAGGGAATATATACCTCAACGATTAGACCTTACATCTTCAATTAGGAGACTTAAGAACTCAAATTAAGGACGGAACATTGAGATTTATGGTATGATTAAAGGAGGATTACTTCCCGCATATTTTATATGTAAAAAAAAAATTTACTCGACTTTAATTTGAAGAAAAAAAGGTAATGAGACAATATTTTAGGATATATATTACTTTAAGTTAGGCAGTAGGGTAGACAAAATCCGAATCTATACCATTTTGATGAATAAGTTTGATAAATATGCAAGTTGCCTTAAGTCAGGCGTTACTTTAAACTAAACGCACTTCTTTTATACATCAGAATATGGAAGCTTCATGAGAAATTGAACTCTCTTTTGCCTTTATCCAATATCAGTCTCTGTGATGTCTGACTTTAGAAAGTATAAGGGTCCCCAACTCCAATTACTTCAATTTGTTGCCCCCATTGTTAGGAAAATTCCGCTCCCATTTTTCAAGGTATTAGTTCTTGAAATGACATTCAAAGCCATTCTATGCAAGCTACGCCTAGGATGCCAATGACTCCATATGCACTAATTAAACAGCAATTGATACTGAGATGTACTTTGTAGAAAGCTTTTCAGAAGTTTCTTCAATTCCCATACTTATATGTGCATATACACACACATACCAATTAATACAATCAAAAAAGTTCTATAAAAATTGTATATGTTTATCATCAATTAATGATATTTGTCACATATATACGTATATGTAAAAATTTTCAAATCTCAAATACATCAGTCTAATTCTATTTCATGTATAAATAATTATTATTCAAAGAGCTGGATTTAGATTATTCATTTTTTTTAAAAAGAACAAAATTATACTTGAATATATATACACACACATGAAGAGGAATAAGTTGTACTTGTGTACAATAAGTTATTTTACACCATTTTTATAACTTTATGTAGGATTAATTTAACAAATTATATTACATTATTTTTATAACCTCATGTAGGATTAATATTTATACAAATAACTAACTATTAGATTTAACAATCTTGTCATGCCTTCATGCACGTAAAGTTTCAAGATCATAATATGATATTCATATCATTTTAATTAAAAATAACATCTTTTTCAATATATATTAATGGTTAAAATTTTATTATAATCTAATAAATAGTTAAATATTTCTTACTAATTTGAAATTTGATGTGCATTTACTTATATGTATTGAATATAAAACTCAATGATTGAATTAAAAAATATAAATTATATGAAAAAATATAAAATTAAATTAATTTTACTTTTGTACAAGTTGATCTATGCTATATATATGCGTGTATTGTGGGTTAAGCAACTTTTAAACAGATATTTCCAAAATATTGGAGGACAAATTACTGTTTAATTAGTGCCAGTTAGAGCACCTATAAATCAAGCATACATGACAACACATGACTAGATGATTAAACGAACAATATATAGAATGCTACTAAATGCATCCTATACTGTTATCTCCACATTCCATAAATTAAATGCACTTTATTTATTTATTTTCATATTTTTAAGGTGCAAAGATAAAAAAAAAAGTGATGTGCATTTAGTAGCTTTATATAAAGTAAAGGAGTTGATTATTTATCAATACGAAGTATATGGATGATCTAGTAGGAAAGAAAGATTGAAATGGTTGAAGAGAGGATAGGTTTAGAAAATTGAAAATAATATTATACGTATATATAATTAGTGTGGGCGGCAATGATGTGTGTAAAGTCGCAATTATGGTTAGGTGGTGCACTCAATTGGTTGGTTGATTGCTTAGTGAGCTTCCTTTTCATATTCTCTTAATAGCATAGTTGTTTGGAGAATGAGGAAATAACGTCACGCAAACAGTTGCCTTTTCCTAGTTGTGGTGAAGTGCAGTCCAAAGTGGGCTCGCCACTAAGGATGGCCATTAGTGTTGGCGTCACAATATTATGGAGATTCAACCCCCAAAAAATTCACAAAATAAAATCTTTTAGATTCTCATTCACAGTACTTCTAAATAGTTCTAAAGCAACCTTTTTTGGTTGAAAATTAATGAGGTTTTCCTGTTAGCTACTTCAAAGGGGAAATAATTAAAATTGATAATGAATATCAATAAGAGTTGACTCAATTGATAAATTAATTTATCTATTTTGGTAATATATAATAATTTTCTATTTGAATTGTATTGAATAAAGGTGTCCATGAGTTGGGTCGAATCAAGTTCTGGCCGGCCTAAGTTATATATATATATTAATAGACTACATACAAGTTTGAGTTTGGTCTGATTTGCTCATTTGGATTTGAATTATAGTTTAGGCCTGTTTTACATATTTTTGCATAAATCTGGACTCGTTTTTGGGTTTCAACAGATCATTCTACTCATGAACATGTCTAATTTTACGTATTTTTTATTTTAAAAAAAAATGAAAAAGAAAAAGATAATTGAATGATTATAGAGAGACGAGGGTGTGCATTAAAGCGTGTGCTTACGTAATAGATTAATATTACAAGTGTTATTATTATATTAGTAATAATTATGCTGTAGTTTTGGATACATTTGAGGAAAATTGAAGAAGCCGCTGGCCATGTATACTCTACTATGCTAATATCATTTGCTTTATTTTATATTTTATGTTTGATTTTGCAATCCTTTCAATCATCCTTCACGTCATGCACCATTATTTTTTGTTTACTATCAGATTCTTTAATGTGGATTGATATTGATAGCATTTATATCTTACTTTAGTATTGTAAATTACCTCTCAACTTTCTTCAACTTAAAACTTACCCGGGTAGAGAGTAACTAATTAACAATCTTTTTTTTTTAATTTTTTGTTCAATATTAACAAATCCAGCTTCTTCATTTTCTAAAAGGTTCTAAAAGTAACAATAGTGGTAAGCTAAATTGTGGAATAGCAATATAGCATTGAGAGTCTAATTGCACTAAATTTATTTCATATGCACATTGCTCTCAATATATATATATATATATATATATATATATATATAGTCACACACAATTAAAAGCAACCATTAATTAAATTAAACTTATATATATTATTGTATGTATATCAATTCAAAATAATCTTTTTAGACAAATTTGACAATTTATTTTAACAAAATTTTTTCAAGAAATTAATTCAACAATGAATTTCATGTAACATGTACGCCAAAAAAAAGTTTTGATGAGAAACAATGTCCGAACATAAAATTCCAGCTTGAAATTTTCACAATTCAGGCATAATTTCTGATAATCGTGGTTGAAAGAAATTAATTATAAGATTTTGTAGAGTTTTATTTTTTATCATATAAATTTAAAAATCCAATAATGGGTCTGATCTATATCTGTATAAAAATAGCCAATTGTTAAAACAAAATTTTAAGTAATTAATTTTTTTATTACTTCCAAACTTTAATTTATTTAATAAAGTTCAAATCCAACGGAGACGCTTGCATAAGCTTTTATATATAGATTTGTGGGCAAAAATGAGGTAACCCAGAAAGCTTTTCAAATCAGACTTGATTCGTTTTGATCAAGTAAAGTAGAAATATCCAACTTAAGTAATTAAAAAAACAGATACCACTTACCCACATTAGGTGTAAAGCTGGAATTTTATTGTTTGTTTTTGAAATGGTATTGGATTGATCTTGAAACTGATCACCAACTTTATTTTTGTTATTTATTCAGCGTTTCTCCAATAAACTATGAACAGATTGTAACAAAACATAACCCTATATCAATATATTATCATAATTAATGCTTCTCTAAACAGGTACAAAAGCTGAGGGCGCGGAAAGACCATGCAGATTTCGGCTTTAGATTACTACAAGAAGTGTTGTTGGGTTGGAAGCAAAGTACAATTTGGGGTTCAAACATGACAAGCAAGTAAAGTATATTATACCAACAATAATTGGAAGAAGTATTTATTCTCTATACATTTAGACATTATTCGAATCTTAAAAACGTCACTGTTAGAAGAGTTTTGCAATTGATCACTATTTGTCTTAACAAAATTAGTCTTAGACTATAAAACAATCACTAGTCGTTTTATTACACTAAGTGTAAACTTTGATTAGACTGGGATTGGGCACCTATCGAACTTGTGCAGTCATCGAATCGAAGGTGGGAGAAACATAGTATGATTGATCAGTGAGTAATCTACCTCAACAATGGCTTCTACTTTGTTCCGATACAAAAACAATACTAGACAAGTTTTTTACCTTTTCAGGTGCAAAAGTAGATACAATTTGTATGCTTCCTATCCATTTGACTCAGCCGAATAGGATAGGAGTCACGGGACATTGATCAAAGCCCATTCCTTTCTGCCAATGTTTTATGTTTGGATGACAGCAAGGACTGTTTCCAACGCATGGGCTTAATTGGTAAATACAAGATTGGGCTAAGACTAGATGGGTTTTAGCTTGCCTTAACCCTGTTTATGTTGTAGCTTTTTTAAGCTTTGCCCTAGGCCCTAGCCCTTCTGAATCTATCTCCAATATTTGAAAGCCCCAACTACATTACAGAAATTTAAGACTAAAATATCGGTTAACGATGTGGAAAAGAGAGAATGAAACAAATATTTCATGGGAATAGAAAAAAAGAAATAATTAAATATGTATTATGGTATTTGATTCATTGGAATGGAATAAAGTAAGAATTAGAATTAATATGTTTGGTTAGTTCAAAGAATATGATTGGAATATGCTAAAAAAATCATTTTACCATTTTTATTAATTTAATTATAAGTTATTGTAATAATTATTAAATAAAAATTATTAATTAAAAATAATTACTACTTATTGATTATAAATTATTTTAATTAATTATTATTAAAAATGTTAATTACTAATTTTGGATTAAGTATTTATTAATTATTTTTATTACTTTAAGAATATTTAAATAATATTTATTAATTGAGTTTAAAATATTAATTAATTTTTCTTATTATTAATACTAATTAATATTTAATTAATAAAAATCAACTTTTATATTTAATTAATAAAAGTAATTTTTTTCTTCTTTTTTTTTCTTTTCTTTCTCTCTCCCCATTTCTCCTTCCTCATTTCTCTTCTCCCTCTCTCCCTCTAAAGTCTAAAGCTTCTCTCTCTAGTCTTTTTGTTGCCGGTCACTATTGTTGGCCAACGCTAGACCTGATCATGGGCAGACTCGAGTCAGGTTCAAGTTGGGCTTAAGCCAAATATTAATGGCTTATTTGTAAGCCCAAGCTTAGCTCGACCCGAAAATTCGAGCTTGACTTTTAGTTTAGGTCTTTTTTTATTTTATATTGCAAGCTTGAGCCTGGCCCGGTCTGCCCAAATATAATTTTATTTATTTTTTTAGTATTTTAATTTTTGTTTATTTATCTTTTATTCTTTTAATCCATTTTAAGTTTAATTTGATTTGTCAAAATTTGCATGTCAATCTTCATATTAAATATATATAATCATGTTTGTTAATCAATAATGTTTTATGTACATATAATAATTATAATATATTTAATAAATATATTTAAAAAATTAATTTTATTTATATTCGGGCCGGCCTGGGCTCAGGCTTCTAAGAGCCAAGCTCGAGCCCGGCTCGTTTTTTAATTGGGCCTAAATTTTGCCCAAGCCCATTAAATTCATCTCATATTTTTGTTCAAACCCGATTGAATATCGGGTAGGCCTTCAGACTTGGACGGCAGTCCGACCCTTGAACAGATCTAACCAACGCTGATCACCATCTTTGACCATCATTGACCGATGACAATTTTATCTTAAACTTTAGATTTTCTTTCCTTTTTAGCCTCTTGATTCCATTTTTTAAGTTAGTTTTTTAAAAACAAATCTAGAAAATTCTAGATTTAATTTTAAATATCCAAACTTTTACTTCTCATACTTTTTTGCTTTTTTTTTGCTTATGCTTCCTCACTATTTGTGAGGATTGTTATTGGGTTTATGATTTTTTTTGTGGGAAGCACCACCACTCAAGATTGTTAGACCTAGCTGCAAGGGGTGTATATTGGCACTCCAAGCAATCAAATCCAACCAAGGGGGTGCCAACCCAATGCTCCAAACGATCAAATCTGATGGTAAGAAGAGCACTAGTCTGGTTTTGATCTGCACTCTCAATAACAAGGCAGTAGTTGAGTGGTGCAGAAGATAGTGTTGTTGCATGAGAATATTTGTGGAAGGATGAGGAGAGTTGGTAATTTGTGTAATTTGGCCATTTGATGAAGGACATGCTTGTCTTAAGAATATTTTTAACTCCATTGAAAAACAAATCCAGCCAAGAAGAAAAAAGTGGTTTTTGCTCAAATAGTCGAAACCCATATTCTTTAAAGAGTTAATTTTCTTTAGGTTAAAACCAATGAAACTATGAAAAATGTGTGCCTAGAGGGATAGAGGGGGAATTAACTAGGCTTGGCAATTCGTGTTTTTAATTCGTATTCGTGTCATATAAATTTGTGTTCGTATTGTGTAAAACACAAAAATTTCATGTCAAAATTCTTGTTGACATGAAAACATAAAATCTTATTTTTAACTTTTACCATATTTATATACAATTTTTACCTAATTTTAGCCTATATCACCTTCATGTCTTATATTTGTATTATTTTTGTGTCGTGTCTAGAATTAACCAAACAAGCTGTAACAGAACTTCTCAATTATTTTATTTTTTTAAGTAAGTTATTTGCACACAGATAAGCTTTAATCCTTTAATTTGTACTCAATTTTCTTATTTCAAATAAAAGATAATTTTATTTTAAATGCTTATTTAAATATAAATTAAAAGTTAAGAACTTATTTTGGTTTCAGTTAAAAGTTAAAAATTATTCGAATATAAATTAAACATTTAAGGCTTATTTCAATATAATAGAAGTATAAGTGTTTATCTAGGTAAAGTGATAAAATTTAAATTTTCTTTTTTGTTATTTTAACTAAAAATTAAGTAGACTTTGATATTAAACTCATGAAAAATAAATAAACAGTTAAAATATGAACTCACATATATTATTTTGTGCTCTAAATTAATTAAACAATGATATCTAAGTTTATTCGATTTGATTTGGGTAACTCTCATTGGCTTAATTGGAAGGATAGACAAAATTGGTTGGTCTAAAACTTTAAATGAAAGAATGCAACTATGACATGAATTTAACATATCTCAACTCTAAGGACCAATTTGTAGGAGCTTAAGAATTTTCTTTTTCCATTTTTTCGTATAAAACCATTATTCTTCAGTTTAAATATTAAGTAGTCAGCTTAAAGCCTTTATATCAACATAATACACGCAAATTTACTTCTCTCTCTAAAATGAGAGAATCCCTCTCTAGAAATGGGAAATTTCATTCTTTCTCCTAAGAATTCCTAATTGATTTTCTTTGAATCTAATTCTTGTGTTCTAATTTCTTGCATTTGTTTCTTGTTTGCCTCGACGCTTCATTAGAATAATATTTGTTTAGGTTTTAAAAAGTTATTGCTATTAGGTTTGTTTACAAATTTTCATTCGAGGTCTAAGAGTTTCTAGGGTGGTTTTCTTTTAAAACTTGAGAATAGATAATTTTACATTTTCATATGATATTCAAAGTTATTTAGATATCTCTCTCTCTCTCTCTCTCTCTTTTAAAAAATAATATCTAAAATTCATCTAGCATAGTATGGAGGGTTAGGAAATTAGTTTGAATGAAAGTGATGAGGTGAGCCTTGGGTGTACAAGATTCATTGTGGTTAGAAAATTTGTGCAAATAAAGTGTTGAACATGATAGGTTTTTGGCCATTTTGAGAGGAATTTGGTCTATAGAAGTAGCACCATGTATTAGTGAGATTGGTGCTAATTGGTATGAAATTTCTTTCAAGTTTGAAGGCTATTTTATAAGGACAGTAGAAAAAGAATTTGTGGTCTATAATGGGACACCGTATGGTTTTAAAGGAATGGCAAAAAGATGATACAACGAAGGAGGTAGATTGTTTAAAAATAGGTTTTCGCGTGCAAGTTCATAATCTTCCGTTTAAAGTTATGACAACAAAGAACGAAGAAAAATTAAAAGTCAAATGGGGAGAGTAATAAAAGTGGAAGATATACGGATGACAAATGGATTTGGGAGAAGGTTCTTGAGAATCAAAATGGAGATTAATATCAAGAATCCTTTAATTGATGGATTTTTGGTTCCAAGAGTTGGAAATAATGAATATGGGCTTAAATTAAGTATGAAAACTTTTTGAGTTTTGTTTTTTCATGTAGTAGATTAGGACATTTACTCAAGAATTGTGGAGACCAAGCTAGTATGGTAGCTTATGATCAGACAAGATGAGATATAGTTCAATTTTAAGAGTGGCGCCAATCAAAGGTAGGTTTGGTTGGGTCTTTGATGTAAATTGAAGAAAGAAAGAGGATGAAGATGATGCAAACAAAGGTGGTCTTAGAAGGTAAAGATGGTGCATGAGGAAGGTGAAGGAGAAAATAAGTATGGGGTTGATGTGGCAGTTACTCGTGGGTTTGATAGGGGTTAACAAATTAAGGATTTAGGCAGTAGAATCTATTTAGTGAAAATTGAGACAGGTGGGATGGGTGAACTATGTTTGGGTAGGGTCAATATAATGGGTGCAATGTTGAAAATAAGAAATGACAAGTTGAAAGATGTGTAAGTAAGTAATCTGGTATTTTCAAACAAGAACTTTGTTTCTCAAAAAGAGAAGGATGTGAAAGAAATAGAGAAATGAGGGATAACTGCTTTAAAAGAAAAATATTATTAGTCAGAAGGATTTTAAGGGTAAGTATGTTGCGATTGAGGAATTAATTCGAAAAATTGTTCTTCTAGCAAGTCTGAAAACGTGATAATAGAAGAAGAACTTGTAAATGATAATAGAAGTCAAGGTAGAAAGTGTGAAGAGAAGGAGAAATGAGATATGGTTTGTTATCAGTATATAGTTGATAACTTGATATGCCATCTGAAGGAGAAATACTTCAATATTATTCCAATAGAGGAAAGGAAGTGGAAGTGAAGGAAATCTTTATAAAACTCTAAATAGTGATTTTGATAAACTGAAGTTGAAAAGAAGTCTAGTTGAACTTAAGGAGATGGGAAGTGTAGACACTTAATTTTGTCCGGAACAATAAATTTATTTAATCATATGTTTGAATTTGTAAAAAAAAAATAGGAAAAGAAAATCAGGATTAAAAATAAATAAATAAATAAAACTTAAAAAAATTAATTAAAAAATAATAAATAAAATTAAAAATTAAAAAAAAGTATTGAAAAAAAACTGATGTCGTCGATTGGTGTTCGTTAGCCTTGAGGTCACCGGATCCCTGCCGTCTCACCAACTTCATTGACAAATGCTACCTGCATTTAAAATCGATTGTGCAAAGTAATCACAATCTCTTCATCTTAGAGATTTGATCCGCTTTTGTTGACTAAAAAATACATAAAAGCTGTTCGAGGAAAAGAAAAAAAAGAGAGAAGAACCGGTTTCAAAAAACCATGGTGTCAAGATCCTGCAGATTTTCTTCTCCAACCTTTGCCTACACGAAAAAGCCACCATTTTCAAGCCAGCATTTAAAGAGTACCTAGAAAAGAGCCGACTTTTTTCTGAAAATCGTCTACAAAAAAGATTATAATCTTGGATCTCAGGGATTTTATCTGACTTTTTGGACAACAAACGCCTATAAAATGGCTGAAGACAAAGACGAAAGACACAGAAAAAACAAAAAAAAAGAAACACAGAAATACACAGAGACAGTGAGGAGAGACGGAAAAAACAAGGAGAGAAATACAGAAAAAAAACACAGAAAAACAGAGAGGAAAAAAGAAAAAACAAAGGAAAAAACGAACTTGAGAAAAAACCCAAAAAATCCTCTTTGCCTTTAACCAAAATGCATAGCCGAACAGCCCAGATAAAAAAAAATCAATCTCAGCTCAAAAATCAACAACCCAAAAACACAATCTGAGATTCAATCAAAAATATAACCAAAACACTGTCAAAAGAAGTATAAAAAAAAAAGAAAAAAGAAGAGAACAAGGGCAAAACCGACGAAGCAACTCTGCTTGGAGGAGATCTTGCGGAAGCTGCTAGCAGGAGAGAAGCAGGTGGCGTCGTTGTTAGAGACTTGTCGGCGATTTATCTGCAAAAGAGAAAAGACCCGTTTAGAAAAAAAAAAGAATGAAAGAAGAAAAGAAAGAGAAGCTACACCCGATTCTGTGAGGCCATCATCCTTTTACCTATTGTTTCGTCTTTTTTATTTCATCTGCTAAGTGTTAATAGGCTGTGATTCTTTGATCTAGGCCATGTTGAAAAGAGTAATTGACATGTTTTAGGCTGGGCACATGTTGCTTTCATTTATATTTTTAACTTACCTTTATTCTTTGTTTTGGACACATTTGCTTGGTTTTGAAAAGTTGTTCCATGTACAAAAAACAAAAGAAAAACGTGATGGATATGGTTTGGGTTTGGGCTATCCACACGTTTGTTTGCTTTACTTTATAATTCGTTCCTTTTTATATTTTGTTTCATATTTATTTGCATTGCTTTTTATTTACGTGATTTTTTTTTACATCTTTGCTTTTATATATTGTATATATATTATATGTTTGGGTTTGTAACTTGAATGCCAACTTCAAAACATATAAAATAAAATTTAAGTAATAATAATAATTTCACATAAAATAAATAATCATACTAGACCCAAAAAAATAGATTGAGTAAAATTTTCAACAGTAAATTAAATTAAAAGTCCCTAAGTGAGGGGCTTACTCTAAAACCTTACCAAAGGTGTTGGAAAGGCTTAATGAAATTTTTACAAAAAAAATATATCTTAAAATTGGTCATTTCAAAATAAAAGATTTTTGGTAGTCAAATTAAAAGAGCATAATAAGTTTTTAAGGAAGTCCCCAAGTGAGAGACTTACTCTATGAATTTCCCAAAAGTGTTAGGACATTTAAATAAAAATTTATAAAAGGATTTATATAGCATAAAATATCAATAAAATATTAATAAATATACAACTAAGAAATAAAATTCACTAATTAATAACATTTATAAAAACACATATAGCTATTTTCCCAAAAAGTTCCTAAGTGAGGAATTTTTAATTAAAGCTTTTCAAAAGTGTTGGATGGTTTGTTTCAAAATAAGATTTATGAAAAAGTAATTTAAAATGAAACAAAACTTGCAAACGAAAAATAATAAAATAAAATAATTTTTATAAACTTTAATAAAATTTATTTCAGTTATAGAAATATAATAATGTTCTAAAAAAATAAAAAATAAAAAGGTTCTTAAGTTAGGGATTTTCTCTAAAAAACTTACCAAGAGTGTTGGTAAGGCTTACATTTTAATATAAAATATAAAAAATGCGTAAAAGTAATTTTAAAATATTTCTAAAACAATAATATGGAGTTTTCCATTAAACATAATTGGAACTAATTTTAATTTTTTTTTAACGACCAAGAAATGATTTTCAAAAAAATTCCTAAGTGAGAAATCATGATTAAATCTTTCCAAAGTGTGGAAAGATTTTAAAATATTTTAATAAAAAAGTCTAAACAAAAAAAAATGTCGGAGGTTAATACGATTAATTTACCTTAAAACCTTTGATAAATGTCATTTTCTAAAAAAATATAGATTAATAAATGAATAAAAATATAAATATTTCCTAAAGGTCTCTAAGTGAGGGATTGGCTTTATAATTTTTCTAAAAGTGTTTGGAAATATAAATTAAAATTTAGAAGATGATAAAAATAAATACAAAATTTCCTATAAGTAATAAAATTAACTATAAAATTTTATTTAAAAAAAGATCTTCATATAATGATTTCAAAAAAAAAAAGAGGTTCTTAAGTGAGGAACTTATCTCACCAAAAGCGTTGGAGCGATTTTAAAATATTAAAATAAAATATGAAAAATAAAACTAATTATAAAATCTTAAGTAATAAAGTTAACTATAAAATCTTATTTTTAATAATTAACTTGAAAAGAATTTTCATATAATGTTTTTCTAAAAAAGGTTCCTATGTGAGGAACTTTCATCTCACCAAAAGTGTTGGAGAGATTTTAAAATATTAAAATAAAATATAAAAATAAAATATTTACAAAAAGAGAGTAAAATATTAAAAAAAAGAGGAAAATATTTAAAGTTAAAATACAAAATGAAGTAAAAGTCTTTTATCTAAAAAATATTGAAATTTAAACCGACGACAGAGCCTCTTCAAGAGAATAAGTGATTTTCTTGAAAACTCTTGAGGTGAGAGAATTTCTTAAATTATACCAAAAGTATCGGAATATATTTAAGAAAATTCTCAATATTTTAAAAATAATAAATAAAATAATAAAGAATAGAAGACCACTTTAGTTAAGAACTTTTAGGATAAAAAGTGATTAATCGGTACTGTCCATCGGACAGGCGTTGTGGGGGTGCTAATACCTTCCTCACACGTAACCGTACTCCCGAACCCAAATTTCATAATGTAGATCAATGTACTTATCCTTAGTTTTAAATATGTGACCAATCACACCTAGGTTAAAATTGATTGGTGGCGACTTCATAATTTTTAACGTCTAGCAATTAGGTCCCCGGATAAAAATCGTTACGACAAGAAGTATAAGAAAAAAGATGAAGTTGGAAGATGGAAGAGGTGTGGACAGCATATGTGAACAAAATAAGAAAGTGTATGGTTCTTAAGATGGGAAGGTAACAAAGGTTAAAATGAAAGGGAGAAGAAAGGCGTAGTTTAGTATGATGTAAAGGTATACGAAGAACGAGGGATTGTTTGAAGTCTTATTGGCTGATGACAATGAAGAGTATAGTGATAGTTAAGTAGGATCTCTAAAGTTTGTCTGCGAATCTGGTGGTGTGATTTTGTGGATTTGGGAGTTCTTGCTCAAGTTAAAGTTTAGACATTAGCTTTAGAATTTGTGATAAGGACAAAATTTGGTGAACTTGATTAAAAGTAATGATGAGTTTGTGAGTGATTGATTTTGGGTGAATTTTGACATAATAGTTGACTAGAGTTGGTATTTGAAATTTTGGAGTACTCTTTACATTAATATTATGAACTTTACCTTAATGGATGTTGTTCTTAAGCTTACGCTTATGGTCATTTGGAATTTTCTTGTAGATAAATGGACTAGCATGACATGAAACATGATAACATCTGTATCAAAACCCAGTGATAACTTGAAAACCACAATATCCATCTAAGTAAACATCCACGGTACTGTATATATGTTGACATATTTTCATTGGGAAAGAATCGATATATTGTGTTTTTTTAATACTAAAGTTATGATTAGCGGATAGTTCTCCTTGTTTGTCACTTTCATTGAATTGGTTGATTGGTGCTATGGTGCTATTATTAACTAATAGAACAATATCAAAGTATGAAGGATCGCATCAAGTTGATGTATCCATTTTAAATGTTAAAAGACCTTTTGTCTTAGTCTTCTAATGTGGAGGAATAGGGAATATCGTTGCCGGATCACCTAATTCTCTCCTTTTTCTTTTCAAAGCGAATTTATCTACTTTTTTACATACATTGAAGCCTCAAAATAAGCTCTATCTCAACCTTAAGGGTCTATTTAGACACGTCATCATCTTTGATCTTTATCAAGTCCAACTTTGACTAATGATAATGCACGGTGGAAAAAAGGAATTGAGCATCCATCTCTTATGAAGTCAGCAATCTCATGTACACAAAGCAACCCATTTGTTCATCTTATGACATAGCCATAAGCAAGATGGTTAATCAAAATTTTATTTGCTCATTGCAACTTCTTTCATGTTGGCTCTTATAAGCAATACCGAGAGGGGGGGGGGGTGAATCGGTTCTTAGCTAGCCTTAAGCCCGTTTTTCAATTCTTCTAAATTCTCTAGCCTATTTGAATATTTTCTAAGTTCTCTAAGCTAGGCAAGCATGCAATTCAAATTCAATACAATAAGCACAAATATAATTGCAAGTAATTAAAGAGAGTAGGGAAAGAGAAATGTACGCAAGTGATTTATAGAGGTTCGACAACCTTGCCTACGTCTTCTACCTTGATACGCTCCCAAGGATTTTTCCCAAATTCACTAACTTGAATTTGTGATACACTCCCTCTTTTCAAGGCTCAAGAGAAACCTCTTTTCCCTCTTTTTCTAGGCTAAAAAGAAACCTCTCTCTTTTTCTTAGGCTAAAGAGAAACCTCCCCTTTTACAAGGAATGTTTGTGTTTACAAGAGATGTAATCAAAAAAAGGCCTCTAGGTAGGCAAGTGATTACAGAAATTAGGCACAATGAAAAGACTATACAATATTTGTGCTAAACAATACAAGAGATAAGTGAATGATAGAAGATGAAGACTTTGGAGCTCTTGATTTGTTGTTTGAGGCTTGAGGATTTGAGGAATATGTGTTATGGAGTTGCTGAGTAGTTCCTCTTACTTCCTTTAGCTTCTAAGCCTCTATTTATAGTCCCTTTGATGTATTCTAGCCATTGGGTGGAGCCAAAACTTGAATATGATCGTTATCTCACAAAAACTAACCGTTATAGGCTATTTTCGGGCAAAGGGATCGATCCCTTCCCATAGGGGATCGATTTCTTCATTCTAGATCTGAATCTTCTGGGATGAGGGACCTTTTCTAGCCGTTGGGAGCCATTCTGCCTTTAGGGGATCGATCCCTTCCCTTAGGGGATCGATCCCTTCTTTCCAGAATTGATTTTTCTGGGCTGAGGGACCTTTTCTTACACCAAAAAGCTTACTGCCACTAGGGGATCGATCCCATGCCTCCTGAAAGTCATTTTCCTGCACTTTTGAGTTAGAAATGATGTGGTCTTTGATCCTAATCCAACCCAAAACATTTTGGCATTTTTGTGGAAGTTTTTCTTGACTTTTTCTGATGAAAACATGGTCCAAAAATTCATCAAGTGATTTTCTAAAATATTCAAAACATTTACCAAGTATTAAGACCAATAAGAGTATGCATCATTAAATCATGGTCTTAATGTTTGATATGATCACTTGAAATGTATTGAGAAAATCATGTGTGATAAGGCAAATTTACAATATGAATTAAAACATTAAAGCTTATTTAAGTTTTTGTCATTTCAAAATACATATAGCAATTTAAAGCTAACAATCTCCCCCTTTTTGATATGACAAAACTTAATGTAAATTTGCTTTGAAAATTCTTTGATAAAATACTCTCCCTCAAATAAAGCAGGATTTTATAAAGCTCCCCCTTAATATAAGCATGGGTTTTGAAAATGAATTTTCAAACTATTTCTCCCCCATTATCTTTCCCCCTTAATATCTCTCCCTTTTAATATTTATCTCTCCCCCTTTTTGTCACAGCAAAAAGAAGGAAAAAATAATAAAAAATATGCTCCCCATAAAAGTATGGCTATGTAAGAAGAGATAAAAGAATATGCTCCATCCAACAAGAAATGTGTTAGTACATGGGACTCATAGCACAAATAAATAAATCAATTATTCATAAAGAGTATGAAATATTCATGCAAAGAACATGACTTATGATCCTATACCAATTGTTTATAAATAATTTTGCAAGAAGTTCACAATTGGTAAGAAATGAAGCAAGTTGAGTATAAATATCTACTAAGGTCTATGACTTGCTTATTTCAATCCTATTAAGCACCTAAGTGTATCAATTGTTCTCTAAAGTCCAACTAAGGTGCATGTCAACACATCATGATTATGAGCTAGAATTAGATGACATATCATATGCATGAGCTCATAAATCATGTTCAATCAAGAGTGTGTATAGAATCAAGACATATAGCAATTAACTTCAAATTCTAGCACACAAGAGTTTCATGCAAAAATATCCTAAGAGAATTCTCCTCTATTTGTCATTTTAAACTAAAGAGCATGAGAAGAATTGTCAATTTAAAGCTCATACCAATTGGCAATTTAGTTTTGGCCTACCAATTGTTGAAAATATGGTTGCCAATGATACTAATTGTTATTTCAATCTAAATACCAATTGCTACTAATGGTTGACTTAGGCATTTTGCATGAATCCAATATCTATATGTAGTGTGTTCATGTCAAGAAAATACTCATTCTAAATATGCAAGAACACAACACATATCATCAAATATGCGTATGGATCAATTAATCATTAGTCCACTATCATAAAGTATTAATCCATATTCATATTCACAAATTTATACCATATGGAAGATTCAAAAAAATCAAGGAATTCAAGCAAACACATTTTCTTCCATGGTTTCAAGCACAAAAGTCCTATGCTCATTTTCCAATTCAAGTTCTTAACCAATTATGAGCAAGGAAAGATTCAAAATTACCATTTTAATCAATTAAGAGCCATATCCCTAATTGTTATCATAATTTAACGTTCTAGAGGGTATATGCTACTTTAACTAAAATGGCTTCACCTAAGTGAATCAATATTATCAAGCTAAAATATATTTTATCATGAAAATCCATAAGTTATGAGTGAGGTTAAGCACATAATATCATGAAATAACTATTCTCATCTCATAGGCATGATTATTGATTCAACTTAAGTAAACATGCATGTTCAACATCAAAACAATCAAGATTCAATGCATGTATATCAATTATTGGTGTTGTCATTAAAGCTCAAGTTCCATAATAATTTGGCTATAAAGAATTAATTTCATGGATGATAAATTTTCATGTAACTCAACATTTAGGATTCATTTATCATCACTAATTATAAGCCAAAGAAAATTATGACCTTGTACCAATTGTTGAATTTACATTTGAAGTCAATCCTTAAGGTCAAGTTTTAATTATTCTTCCACTAGATGTATAATTATCATGTAACCTAGAGTGGAGTAGTTGAGTCAAGCTAATACACATAATCCTATAAGCATGCTTGACTAAGATGAACAAAAGATATGAAAAACACTCATTATGCACAAGTTCATCAAATTCTCAAATATATCCATAAATTCTTGAAATAAATCTTAAAATTATGTTTAAGCATTCATTGAAAATATAATTCAAGATTATTTCATGTTTTATGCAATTCATGACCATCTTCAATGAGAAAACTGATTTAGCACTTGTGAGCTCAAGAAAAATGGTATTGATTGTTGAAAGTGCTACCATTTGTTGGAAATGATATTAATTGATGAAGTTGAGGCATGATATCAATGAAAAATGAATTTTCATAGTTTAAAGATCATCAAAAAGAAGTTAAAACAATGAATTTTAAGTTGAGAAGAGAGAAAGTATCAAAACAATGAAAAGTTCTTCTCAATTTCGGTTGAAAACATGCAGAAAAGCCTTTCTGGCTTGGGGGGATCGATCCCTTAAGGAGGGGGATCGATCCCTTAACTCCAGAATGTAGATTTCCTGCATTCTGCTCAAGGGGGATCGATCCTGCTTGCTAAGGGATCGATCCCTCATCCTGTTTCTGCAGTTTTTGACAGAAAATCCAACCTTTGATGTGCCCAAACTTCGTTTTTGAGTAATTTAAGTCCAAGTAAAGGTTTAAACATTTGTAAAACATGATTTTGGACTTGTATGAATGAAAAACCTGAATGAAAAACCATTTTACAAAAGATTTTACAATTTTGGAAGAATTTACACAATAAAATGCATTTTTGGCCTCAAAGGGGGTCATTTTAAGAGTTGTGCTTGTTTTGGCAAAACCAATGCATTAGAAACCACAAATATGCCAAAACAAACTTGTTCACATAGATTTTAAGCACATATAACATCAAATCATCATACTTGTGAACATTATGCCATGATTTCCAACATACATATTCTTCATTAAGGCTCATGACAAGGCATTTTGCATAAATGACATATTTGACAGCTTTTGAGCGACTAAATATATTATCTAGACATATCAAACTTGCTCAAGATGTAGAAAACCAATAATCATTTCAAAATCACAAATCATGCTTTTCATTCAATGCATCAAGTACTATTCATCAAACACTCAAAAATCATTTATCATGCCTTTTGTTCAATCATTCAACTCACAATGCATCAAGAATCATCAACCAACTTTCTCATCAAAGCACAAATAATCAAATAAGGTTTTAAGAATTAAACTTACAAAACTCCTTTGCTTGAGTATGCTTTGCCTTGAATTTTTGAGTTTACCTTGAGCTATCCTTTGAAGAATTGTTGTGATCTTGTCAAAGATGGATCCTCAAGTTTTTTCTTTTTCTCATTGGCACAAGCAAACTCCATGAGGATGTGTTGAGCATTTAGACTCTATTGTTCCATTGTATTCCCATGCTCTAACACTTCTACAACAAACAAATTCAAACATGCTTTGGTACCCAAATTTTCTTGGGTCATTGAAAGTTAGTGCAAATAATTTTTGATCCTTTTGGGATCCATTTCAAGCACAATTCATCATTATTCATAGCATGCTTTGGCACCCACATTTTTCTAACTACTCTTCCTCTAAATGTGGTTTTTCTATATGTGCATGCTTGTGAAAAGTGTCCTATTCTATTGCATAGTGAGCATGTGAGAGATAAATCATGCATAGCATTTTTTCTCACAAGGAAATTCTTAAGATGAGTTTCTTTTTGTTTAGCATTATAGCCTAACCCATCTTTGTCAAAGAAAGCTCTTTGGGTCTCTAACATGTGATCTAATTTTTGTTGACCCATATAGAACCTAGTAAATGAGTTATGCAAATTTGTATCTTTTTATTTAACTCATTTATTTCTAGATTTGCTTTTTCTAACTTCTTCTCAAATTCAAGTTTGGCATTTAATAGCATTTCATTTTCTATTTTCAATTTAGCAATGATTTTCTTATATTTGGAGTTCATGCATTGAAATTCATTTGCTAAATCATTAAAGGCATTTTGTAGTTCACTAAAGGTATAATCATTATCTTCACTAGAACTACTACTAGTCTCATCATCACTAATAGCCATAAAGCAAGAGTAGGCTACCTCTTCATCTATATTTTCCTCATCGGAGCTATCACTATAGCTCCATGCAGCCACAAATGCTTTCTTCCTAGGCTTCCTATCCTTTTCTTTCCTAAGTAAGGGGCAATCTAGTTTAGTGTGACCCGGTTCATTACATTCATAACACACTAAGGGGTCTTTTTCTCTCCTACTAGATTCTTCTCTTATTACCCCTCTACTTTGGTGCCTCATATCATTCTCTCTCTCTTTCATTCTCATAAATCTATTAAATCTTTTGGCAAACATTGCCATTTCTTTTTCTTCCTCATTTCCACTCTCATCACTATCATCTTCAATGACCTTATGAGTGGAAGACTTAAGTGCTACCCCCACTTTCTTTGAAGGCTCTACATTTCTTTTTAATTTCATTTCATGAGTAAGTAGAGACCCCATAAGTTCATCTAGAGGCAAGGTGTTTGGATCCTTAGATTCTTCTATAGCGGTTACCTTAGCCTCCCAAGATTTAGGCAAGCTATTCAAAATTTTCTTTACCATTTCAACATTGGAATAAGTCTTACCTAGAGCCTTAAGTCCATTAATTATATCATTAAACCTAGTGAACATTTCGCTAATGGACTCATTTTCTTCCATCCTAAATAGCTCATAATCATGTGTGAGCATTCCTACTTTTGTTTCTCTAACTTGAGTTGTCCCTTCATGTGTGATGGCTAATTTGTCCCTTATTTGTTTAGCATTCTCACATAGAGAGACTCTATTATACTCATTGGGACCTAATGCACAAAAGAGAATGTGCATAGCCTTGGCATTCAATTCTGCCAATCTCATATCATTTGTGTCCCACTTATCCTCACTTTTAAGGACATCTTTTCCATCAACTTTCTTCATTGGAATTTTGGGACCATTAACAATCACTCTCCACACTTCATAATCATTAGATTGTACAAAGAACATCATCCTAATTTTCCAATATGAATAATTCTCACCATTGAAGAGTGGAGGTCTAACTAATGATTGTCCCTCTTCTCCTAGGGGTGTGCCTACATTCAAGTGAGCCATTTAAGATCGTTTTGCTCGATAGATGTTAGTCTAATTCAATCTCAAGCTCAAGCTCTAATACCAATTGTTGGCTCTTATAGGCAATACCGAGAGGGGGGGTGAATCGGTTCTTAGCTAGCCTTAAGCCCGTTTTTCGATTCTTCTAAATTCTCTAGCCTATTTGAATATTTTCTAAGTTCTCTAAGCTAGGCAAGCATGCAATTCAAATTCAATACAATAAGCACAAATATAATTGTAAGTAATTAAAGAGAGTAGGGAAAGAGAAATGTACGCAAGTGATTTATAGAGGTTCGGCAACCTTGCCTACGTCCTCTACCTTGAGACGCTCCCAAGGATTTTTCCCAAATTCACTAACTTGAATTTGTGATACACTCCCTCTTTTCAAGGCTCAAGAGAAACCTCTCTCTTTTTGTAGGCTAAAGAGAAACCTCTTCTCCCTCTTTTTCTAGGCTAAAGAGAAACCTCCCTCTTTTTCTTAGGCTAAAGAGAAACCTCCCCTTTTACAAGGGATGTTTGTGTTTACAAGAGATGTAATCAAAGAAAGGCCTCTAGGTAGGCAAGTGATTACAGAAATTAGGCACATGAAAAGCCTATACAATATTTGTGCTAAACAATACAAGAGATAAGTGAATGATAGAAGATGAAGACTTTGGAGCTCTTGATTTGTTGTTTGAGGCTTGAGGATTTGAGGAATATGTGTTATGGAGTTGTTGAGTAGTTCCTCTTACTTCCTTTAGCTTCTAAGCCTCTATTTATAGTCCCTTTGATGTATTCTAACCGTTGGGTGGAGCCAAAACTTGAATATGACCGTTATCTCACAAAAACTAGCCGTTATAGGCTATTTTCGGGCAAAGGGATCGATCCCTTCCCATAGAAGATTGATCCTTTCATTCCAGATCTGAATCTTCTGGGATGAGGGACCTTTTCTAGCCGTTGGGAGCCATTCTGCCTTTAGGGGATCGATCCCTTCCCTTAGGAGATCGATCCCTTCTTTCCAGAATTGATTTTTCTGAGCTGAGGGACCTTTTCTTGCACCAAAAAGCTTACTGCCACTAGGGGATCGATCCCTTCCCTTAAGGGATCGATCCCATGCCTCCTGAAAGTCATTTTCCTGCACTTTTGAGTTAGAAATGATGTGGTCTTTGATCCTAATCCAACCCAAAACATTTTGGCATTTTTGTGGGAGTTTTTCTTGACTTTCTCTGATGAAAACATGGTCCAAAAATTCATCAAGTGATTTTCTAAAATATTCAAAACATTTACCAAGTATTAAGACCAATAAGAGTATGCATCATTAAATCATGGTCTTAATGTTTGATATGATCACTTGAAATGTATTGAGAAAATCATGTGTGATAAGGCAAATTTACAATATGAATTAAAACATTAAAGCTTACTTAAATTTTTGTCATTTCAAAATACATATCGCAATTTAAAGCTAACATTTCATATTATACTTAGTGAGCTCCTAGACACTAAACCTTGCAACTTCCTAAATAATATTGGGCTAATTAAAGTTATGTTACACAATGGTAAGACTTCTCTCAAATGAAGCCTTTATTTCCGTATGTTGCACCTTAATTAGGGAGTTGATAATATTCAAAGATGTCTCAAAATCTCCTTGAAACGATCTAATGTGTCTCTTTAACTTCTCATGTATATTAGAAATTAGAAAATGAGTATTATAATTATAATATTGCATGAATTATGAAAATCAACATAATCTTTAAGCAAACAAACAAATGTACTTATTGTTATAACATTGCAAAAGTGTATTACTTTGTCTGTATAAGCAACACAAATTTCTCTTTATACTGATTATCCATGTATCTCTCATGTACTGGAATGCTCTAGGATAAGAAAGGTAATCAATTACCATTAACTTAAATTTCTTTCATACTCAAACTCATTCAAAGAATACATAAGAATGCTCCAAACCAACATGAATGCCTCTTCTCCTTATGGGAAAATTACTTCTTGCAATTAGCAAGTACATTTCTTGATATATGCCACCTCTATAAGATATGATTTATGCTAGGGAACACTGTCTGTACAACATTCATTAATGCAAAATCCTAATTAGTGACAATAATAGAAGTTAATGAATCAAAATACATTAATCTTTTTAACTCCTATAATGCCTAAGTATAGTTGTCATTGCGCTTAGTCTCCATGTAGACAAATGGAATAGAGAATGTCAAATTTGTAGATGTCACACTAATAATCTCGAGAAGTAAGAGTCGATGTCTATTAGTTTTATATGTATAATCCATAATCAACATACTATGAAAGGTATGCAATAAATCTGTAGTTGTATGATGTGCCTAAAATAAGTATTTGATACAATCTGTTTACTCATCACTCCTATGTCATTTCATATATTTACAATCATTCAATCGTTTCATGAGTTGTTTGCATCTAGGGTCTACTAGCTTTCTTGACAAATCTATATCATTTTTGTGCACTATATGTGGTCTTCATAGTTATTATATTGTTATCATCGTATTATTTCAAGGTTATAAAGTATACTTTTAGGTTTGAGCATATTCTTTGTCATATTAGCTACAATATTTTTCTCTTTAGCAATTAATCAACTGGCAAATGAATAACCCTTTAACTGTTTTGCAACCAGATGATTATGTATTTCACATACTACTTTGACTCTTCACTCATCATCCCTTTTTTAATTTCACTTTATGTACCTTGAACAGACAATCACATCTCTTCATTCCTGTACCTTTATGACAAAATTCCTTTATAATTGGCTTATTATTTGGCTGCATGTATCTTCCATTTTGTTCGCATGCAAGTCATATTCTAGGTTTTCTTCTAGGACCTTTAGTTTTAGAAGTTCTGATCACAACAACAAAATCTAAGTCTTTTTCGACCTCTTTGGCCCATGTAATAAAGGTTTATTGACAAGAAAAAAAACCTGCACAATATATATTTATGAATCAATTTTTTCCTCTATTTGTATTAGATATGATATCAATTTTAAACTTCTTATACCTTGTTAACAGTAAATGCATTAGTGCAATTATATGAAAGAGGTAACTTAAGTTGTTCATCATCCATATTGTGTGATTTTTGATGTATTATTCTACTATCATTTTGTAAATGTCAAAAAATTGTCTCTAAATAGATTATCAAATGCAATAATTTGAGCTTAAAAATTATTTTTAAAAGTCTTTTTTAACATAACTTAGGCCTTGTTTGATCATCATCATCATCATCATCATCAGAATCTTTATCCTAATAGATTGGGGTAGGCTATATGAACCAATATCTGAACTCACGTTAGATCGTCCATATGTATTCTCCCTTTCCACACATTCCCATCTACGACTATATGTTCATCTAACTCTAATACCTCTATATCTTTCCAAATTACTTTCTTCCAAGTCTTTTTCGATCTTCCTTTAGTCTTAACCCTTCTCTCAACGTTCATAGCTTCTATTCTCCTAACAAGAGCATCTATAGATCTACGTCATACGTGTCCAAACCAACATAAACGACTTTCACACATCATATTTTCAATAGGTACCACTCCAATCATTTTATGAATATTTTTATTTCTCATTCTATCCTTTCTTGTATATCCATATATCCACCACAACATTTGCATTTCTGCTACACTCATCTTTTGAGTATGCAGTCTCTTAGTCATCCAACATTCACTACCATATAATAATGTTAGTCTAACAACTGTCCTATAAAACTTGCCTTTCAACCATATAGGAATTCTTTTATCGCACAAGACACCTATAACACTTCTCCACTTACTCCATCTAACCTGTATCTTATGAGTCATATCACTATCAATCTCTTCATTCATTTGTACTATCGACCCCAAATATCAAAAATGGTCCTACTTAGGTATCACCATCTCATCTGATGTCACTACCTTATGCTCTTCCACTTGGTTTGGACTGAATTTACACTCCATGAATTCAGTTTTCACTCTACTTAGTTTAAATCCTTTTGATTCTAACGTTTGTCTCCATAATTCTAACTTTGCATTGATCTCCGCTCTAGTTTCCACACATAGGACAATATCATTTGCAAACATCATATACCAAGGCACCTTATCTTGGATGGATTTTGTCAATTCGTCCATAACTACAGCAAATAAGAATGAACTTAATGCTGACCCTTGGTGTAATCCCACTGTGATAGAAAACTACAAACTTGTTTTTCCTCCACATGTCCTGACATGCGTCCTTGAATCTCCATCCATGTCCTTAATTAGTTCATTATATTTTAAAGGAACTCTTTTCTTCATTAAGGACCACCATAGGACCTCCCCAGACATTTTATCATATGCTTTCTTCAAATCTATAAAGACCATATGGAGATTATTACTCAATATTCAAGAGCACTCCATAAGTTGTCTAAGCAAGCATTGATCTCCGCTCTAGTTTTCACATATAGGACAATATCATTTGCAAACATCATATACCAAGGCACCTTATCTTGGATGGATTTTGTCAATTCGTCCATAACTACAGCAAATAAGAATGAACTTAATGCTGACCCTTGGTGTAATCCCATTGTGATAGAAAACTCACTTGTTTTTCCTTTACATGTCCTCACATGCGTCCTTGAATCTCCATCCATGTCTTTAATTAGTTCATTTTATTTCAAAGGAACTCTTTTCTTCATTAAGGACCACCATAGTACCTCCCTAGACATTTTATCATATGCTTTCTTCAAATCTCTAAAAACCATATGGAGATCATTACCCAATATTCGAGAGCACTCCATAAGTTGTCTAAGCAAATATATTGCCTCCATAGTTGATCAACTAAGTATAAAACCAAATTGATTCTTGAAATCTCTATGTTCTTTCTTAATCTCCATTCTATCACTCTCTCCCATAGTTTCATCATGTGACTCATTAATTTTATGCCTCGGTAGTTGGCGCAACTTTGAATATCTCTCTTGTTCTTATAAAGAGGTATCAAGACACTCTTTCTTCATTTCTCAGGCATTTTGTTGGTGTGCCAAATCTTATTAAAAAGTTTTGTCAATCACCTAACTCCTACATCTCCAAGGCATTTCCAAACTTCAATTGGAATGTCATCATGTCCAATAGCTTTATCGGTCTTCATCCTCTTTAGTGCCTCTTCTACTTGTCTCTTTGATTCTACGCATAAAGTACCGATTCAAATCCTCGAAAGGCACCGAGATATTATCCAAATTTTGATTTTGTTTCTCATTAAATAATTTGTCAAAATAATCACGCAATTTGTCATTAATGTCATTATCCTTAACGAGAGTTCTTTGATGATCATTCTTAATATATTTCACGATTCTTAGGTCGCAACTCCACTTTTATCTTGCTTGCACCAATCTACATATCTTTTTCTCTCCCTCCATTGTGTTTAACTTGTTGTAAATCTCTTTTACAACCTTCACCTTAGATTCTGCCTCAACCTTCTTTGTCTCTATTCTAGCTAACTTATTTTTCGTAAAACTCTATTCTGTGTTGTTATTCTTCAAAGCCTTGTAACACTTTCACTTAGTCTTTATAGTGTCTTTTATTGTTGCAGTCCACCATGTTACATCTTTTCCAGTCGACACTCTTTCATTTAATAGTCCCAATGTCCCCTTACTGACTTCCCAAATGCATTATGCCATCTGTTTTAAAAAATTTCAATCCATTGAAAATAAAAATTTTTAACACTTTTTTTAATGCATTTGATAAAATATTATAAAATTCAATTAAAAGAAAATTTTCAACAAAAAGTGTTGAATAAGATGAGTAGCTAACTACCTACATATCACTTAAAGTAGAAAAAATTAATTAAAAAAAATTGATTATATTATCCAAAAAAGTTACTTCATTATCTGTAATTTTACTAAATTATTTTTTCATTCTAGTAATCTAAAATTGATATCAATTCAAAAAAATTATTTTACTGTAAACTTCAATCTTCAACGTGATTCTCATAATCCCTAAATTAAAACCCTTATACAAAAAAAAAATCTGAGTATGCAAATCGAATTTAAATTGAAAATTTTTTTGCAAACCCCAATTCCCAAATTATATTTATCATCTTCAAATTCGATATCCAAATTGGACCCAAGTTAACTATACAGGTGAAATTTGAATCGAAGAAACAAAATTAGCAGAAAGAGAATAAAAAAGCCAAGAAAAAAAGAATGGACAAGAAAGAAAGTGGAAATAAGGATTGGGGATAGGTTTTGCATCCTATTTTGTGTATATATTATTTTAGAACAATGTGTTAAAATAGTGATTTTTTTAGAATAAGTTGATAATAAAAATGGAGATGATTCAAACTATTTTTATGATTAATTTAAAAAGAAATAATAAAATAATTATATAATCAATGAATTTAATTATTTTTATTATATTTGGATATTTCTTTTTAATATTTTTTAGGTTTATAATATTTTAATATTTAATACGGAATAAAGGTAAAAATACTAAATAAAAAAATAGAATTTAACATTTTTTGTTATTAAACAAAATATTTATATTCAACACTTAATATTTAGTAAAATACCAAACAATTTTTATAATTCAAATTTAATATTTTTAAAATCAGTACTAAATATTTAGTATTTAATTTTTTAGCACTTAATTTTTCAGTTTATCAAAAAAACCTTGATAATGCTTTCGAAAATGCACTTTCAAAAGATAATTGAGTTTTCAAAACTGCGTTTTTAGACACACAATAGAGCTTCCAGAAATGCATTTTCAAAAAATTTTCAACCAAACTATTGAAACAGCTTACCACCTTATCGATCCTGGCATTTCCATCGTTCCAGCTTCCATCCTGAAATTATCTTCCATCAAATTATCTTCAAATTGATTTTTTTTTTCAAATAAAAGTTAATAAAAATGTTAGAAAGATTGAGAGAAAGAAGTTGAAGAGAAAAAGAAGAGAGGAATAGAAGTGGTGGAAATTGTTGTATCTTATGAATGAGATAATTTCACTTAGGGGTCGTTTGGTTTAAGGATTTTTAGATTCTAGCAAGGAATTTTGTTTTTTGTAATAAAATTACTTTGTTTGGTTTCCATATTTTCCCCCACATCAGGAACCTTACATTGCCAACAGTACCAAAATGGGAGAAAATAGATGTGTAAAAGATTCCTTCCTCTTCTGAGGTTTTTTAAAATTCTAAGGGAAAGTAATCGTTTGTTCCTAATTTACCCTGTAATAATTGCATTTTATGTCCATTTTATGCCTAAACTTATATGATATTACAAGCATTTACCTATAAAATAATACCTAATTTCCCTAATTTCCTATTATCCGCCGCAGTCGCATCCACAACCTCCTCTTTTTGGTCACCCCATTTCTAAGCAAGCCTCAAACCCTCAATGACACTGGTGCTGACTCATGGCATCCCTCCAGCATCGTCAATCTCCTTCAACGCCGTTTACGTCTCACGGCATTGCGACTCACGGCTTCCTTGCCATTAATCTCCACCAAAAAGGTACATGCATGTGTGATGCATCCTTAACTACTGATATAATATAAACCTAACTTAATCTTTTCCTGATATATATAATTTGATATTTTCTAAATGCTCATATGATGAAACCATTGTTCAAATTGTTTTATTAAAAAATAAAAAGAGTGGGATGTCTGGATGTCTGATGAAACCATTGTTTGTAGAGGTGACAAATGGACAGGTCAGATCGGGTTTGGGTTGGGTTATTTTGGATCGGATCATTTTGGGTTAAGGAAAAATCGGATCATTTTGGGTTTCAACCATTTCTAGTTTAGATAAGGTCGGGTTTGGGTCAAGGAAAAATTTGTCTATTTCGGGTTCGAATCAATTCAGGTTTGGATAAAGTTGGGTTTGGATCAATTTGAATTCTAATCAATTTGGGTTCGGATTTGGTCGAGTTTGGGTCATTGACTTTTTTAGTTAATTCGGGTTGGTCGAACTTGGATTCGGATTGAGCGAACAAGTTTTTTGGATTAAGCCTTGGTCATCTCGATGTGATTGGTCTGGTATGAAAATCAATTGAAATCATCTTTCTAAGAATTACAAAACTCATGAAAATAAAATTTTCTTCTTACATGACCTATAATAAAATTGGGATTGAAATAATCAAAATATGTATGATAGTTTTCTTTATAATATATTTATCAATATTCATAAATTAATCACTTTTTTTCATTTTATTTTTATTATCTATAATAATTAATAACTTTTATGAATCAAAGTAATTTAATAATCCCTACAAATATCATAATACAATACTATACATTTCTTTAATTTCTCTTGATTTTTTATAGAATAATTGAAGACATTAGGTGTAAGTGATATAGCTTCTACACTCTATTATAGATTAGCTATTAAATAATTATATTTTAGGTTCAAATAAATATAAGATAAAAGTGAATATTTAAGTTTAACTAAATTAAAAAAACTATAACACTCGTATTATTGAAAAAAATTATATTTTTACTATATTAAATACTTTGATAATTAATTTTAACATTTAAATATTTATTAATAATATTAAATTTAAGTTTAAATCTTTTCATGTTTGGGTTAATTTGGATTCAGATCAATTTGGGTTCGGATTAATTCGGGTTCGGATTAATTCGGGTTTAGATTAATCTAAATTTGAATGAATTTGGGTTTGAATCAATTCGGGTTTGGATCAAGTCAGGTTTGGATCAACATAAATTCAGATAAATTTCGTTTCGGATCAATTCAGATTCGAATCGAGTTGGATTTAGGTTGTTAACTTTTTTAGTCAAATCGAATCAGTCGGGTTTGGTTTCGGGTTAATCGGGTTGGTTTTTCGAGTCACGTTAATTTTTGCTACCTCTAATTGTTTGAGTTGCCTTCTTGGTGATGTAAAATTTAGGATATGGGAGTTGAGATTTTCAAGGATGGTAGGAGTAACAATTTATGCATAGGGAATTTAGTTTAAATTGTTTTATTATTAAAAAAATTGTAGTCTAAGATTGCCAACACTAGCACATACACTTTGCTGCTTTGATAATGAGAAATGTTTTTCACAATCTAATTTGTTTGAGAATGAGTTATCTGACATATACCCTGTGGAAGGATTGTAGTAGTTGTAGCCTTGTAGGAAGGATACTAAATTAAAGGAGAAAAAGGTTTCAAGCAATTTTGTATTTGTTGAGCTTTGAAAGCTTGTTTGTTCTAGAATTTGTAAATATAATTTAATGCATTTTTTTATTCCAAGCAGCATTTTATAATATTTTTTGGAGTCTAATGTAAGTAACGGTACACAAAAGAATGTTGCTTTTAATACTGAAATTTGAAAAGAGTTTAATAGACTTGTCTTATTTTTGGTAGTAGAGGAATATGCCCAGATGAAAAAATTGTGGGTTTTTCTTTAGTATGGTCTCCTAAGTGACATATCAAATCAAACCCAACTTCTTTGCAGTAAGATTGATAATAAAAATGGTAAATTCATGGGCTTTTACACATGATCCTTTTGTACCGTGGTAAACCTCTTCAACACCTTTTTTTTCTTTTATGTTGCTTTTTTGCCTTTTGTTTCATTTATTCATATTTTTCTTCCTTGAACTTGTTGGCTCTGTAGGCTAAACCGAGAGGGGGGTGAATCGGTTCTTAGCTAACCTTATGTTCATTTTTCTATTCTTCTAAATTCTCTAGCCTATATTGATGTTTTCTAAGTTCTCTAGGCTACTCAAGTATGCAATATAAATTCAATACAATAAAAACAAATATAATTGCAAGTAAATAAAGAGAGAAGGGAAGAGAAATGTACGCAAGTGATTTATAGAGGTTTGGCAACCTTGCCTACGTCCTCTACCTTGAGACGTTTCCAAGGATTTTCTCCAAATTCATTATCCTTGAATTTGTGTTTACAATCCCTCTTTTTCTTAGGCTCAAGAGTAACCTCTTCTCCCTCTTTTTCTAGGATAAAGAGAAACCTCTCTCTTTTTCTTAGGCTAAAGAGAAACCTCTCCTTTATAAGGTGTTTACAAGAAATGTAATCAAAGAAGGCCTCTAGGTAGGTAAGTGATTACAAAGATTAAGCACAAAGAAAAGCCTATACAATATTTGTGCTATTCTATACAAGGAATATGAGAGTGATGGAAGATAAAGAATTTTAAGCACTTGAGATGTTGTTGAGGCTTTGAATATGAGGAAAATGAAGAAATGAGTTGCTGAGCAGTTCCTCTTCCTTCCTTGAGCTTCCAAGTCTCTATTTATAGTCTCTTGGATGGTTTGTGAACGTTGGTTGGAGCCAAAATAGAAACTAGCCGTTGTATCTCACACAAACTAGCTGTTGAAGGCTTTCTGCCATAAAGGGATTGATCCCTTCCCTTAAAGGATCTATCCCATGCTTCCTTTTCGCTTCTTGGGAGCATTCTACCATTCTGGGATGGATCCCTCATGCTTTTCGTGCACTTTTCTGGGCTATTTTGGATTGGAAATGATATAGACTTTGATTTTAATTCATCCCAAAACATTTATGAATTTTATAGGAGTTTTTCGTGACTTTCTCAAATGAAAACATAGTGTAAAAACTTGTTAAGTATTTTTCTAAAGTTGTGTTCAATATGTTCTTGAGAAAATTACTTAATGAAGATATTCAAAATCATTTTGTAAAATGTTAAGACCAATAATAATATGCTATTAAATCATGGTCTTAAACTTTGATATGTAGACTTAAAGTGGTTTGAGAAAATCATATGATTGGTAAAGCAAATTTACATTATGAGAGAAACATTAAAGCTTACTTAAGTTTTTATCATTTCAAAATACATACGTCAATTTAAAGCTAACAATCTCTCCCTTTTTGATATGACAAAACTTAAGGTAAATTTGTTTTGAAAATTCTTTGATAAAATACTCTCCCTCAAATAAAGCATGATTTTGTAAAGCTCCCCCTTAATATAAGCATGATTTTCAAAAAAAATTTTCCAAATCAAAACCCATTGTTTCTCCCCCTTTTTGTCATAGCAAAAAGAAAGAAAAATAAAATTATGCTCCCCCTAAAATTATGGCTTAATGAATGTGAGAATGAAAAGATATACTTCATCCAACAAGAAACATGTTAGTACATAGGACTCATAGCACAAATGAATAAGTCAATGTCCATAAAAAGTGTGACATGCTTGTTCATGCAAAGGACATGGCTAAAAATTCTATACCAATTGTTTATAAATAATTTTGCAAGAAGTTCCCAATTGGTAAACAAGTAAGCAAGTTGTTTATAAATTTTAAACAAGTAAGCAAGTTGTTTATAAATTTTCTATTAAGTTACATAAGTTGCTTATTTGAATTCTATCAAACACCTAATTATATCAATTTTTCTCTAAGGTCCAACTAAGGTGCATGACAATACATCATGATTATGAGCTGAAATAAGATGACATATTATATGCATTGAGCTCATAACTCATTTTTAAGAAAGATTGTGCTTAGAATGAACAACATACATTAAATAGCCACAAATTCTAGCACAATAGTGTCTCATGCAAGAATGTCTTATATTAATTCTTCCTTATTTGTCATTTCAATCTAAAAAGCACACGAAGAATTGTCAATTTAAAGCTTATACCATTTGTTGAAAATATTGTTACCAATGGTTGATTTAGACATTTTGCATGATGTTAATTGTTATGTGTGGTGTGCCTAGTGAATAATCAAGTCAAACATGTAAGAGCACTATCACACACCATCAAACATGCATATGGATTAATTAAACATTAGCAAATTATCATAAAGTTTTAATCCATATTTATGTTCACAATTTTATATCATATGGAAGATTCAAAGAATTTATTTTATTCAAATGTACACATTTTCTTCCATAGCTATAAGCACTAAAATCCTATGCTCATTATCCAATTCAAGTCCTTAATCAATTATGAGCAAGGAAAGATTTCAATATCACCATTTTAATCATTTAATAGCCATATCCCTAGTTGTTTTATCATTTAAGGTTTTAAGGGGTATATGCTATTTTAACTAAAATGGTTTTGCTAAGTAAATCAATATCATGCTTAAAAAAAATATTTTAACATTAAAGTTCATGATCTATGAGTGAGCTCAAGCACATAATATCATGAAAACAACTATTCTCATCTCATAGGCATGATTATCGATTCAACTCAAGTAGGCATGTAAGTTCAACATCAAAACAATAAATGCATGGATATCAATCAAGGTGCATTTGTTCAAGTTTGCATTTATCTTTGAATGTTTGTGTTGTCATTAAAGCCCAAGTTCTTTAATAATTTGGCCATAAGACAAATTTAAGTTCATGGATGACAGATTTTTCATACTTTTAAATATTTAAGATCCATTTATCATCACAAATTATAGGCCAAGGACAATAATGACTTTAGGTAAAGCTTTTTGTATCTCAATTATTTCATTTACCTAAGTCATATTTAAATTCTATCATTAAGGTCAAGTTTTGGTCATTTTATCTTTCAAGCATATATCTTGACCTTTAATTATTCATATTCCACTTGATGTATCGTTATCATGAAGCCTAGTGTGGAATAGGTAAGTCAAGTTATGAGACATAATTCTATAAGCATGCTTGACTAAGATGAACTAAAGCATGAACAATTCTCATTATGTATAAGTTCATCAAATTCTCAAGTATATACACAAATCAATGAAATAATTCTTAAAATAATCTTTAAGCATTCATTGAAAATATATTTCAAGATTATTTCAAGATTTATGCAATTCATGAATGTCTTCAATAAGAAAAATGAATTTGCACTTTTAAATTCAATGAAAAAGCTATTGATTGTTGAAAATAATGCCAATTGTTGAAGTTGAGGCATGAATCCAATGATTTTTCATATGAAAGGATCATCAAAAAGAAGTTAAAACAATGAATTTTATGCTTATACAAAAGATAGTGTGAAACTAACAAAAGATCCTCCCAAATTTCGGTTTAAACATGCAGGGAAGGCTTTTTTGGCTTGGGGGGATCGATCCCTAAGGAAGGGGGATCAATCCTTTAAGTCCAGAATGCAAGTTTTCTGCATTTTGCCAAGGGGGATCGATCCTACACGTTGAAGGATCGATCCCTCATCTAGTTTCTGCAGATTTTTGACAAAAAATTCAACTTTTGAGGCACCAAAACTTCGTTTTTGAGTAATTTAAGTCCAAGTAAAGATTTAAACATTTGTGTAACATGATTTTGGACTTGT
Organism: Heritiera fomes; assembly: GCA_032173925.1. NCBI lineage: Eukaryota > Viridiplantae > Streptophyta > Magnoliopsida > Malvales > Malvaceae > Heritiera > Heritiera fomes. The sequence goes on along the minus strand of JAPDPM010000014.1, from coordinate 8,643,550 downwards.
ATGAATGAAAAATATGAACGAAAAACCATTTAACAGTAGATTTTGCAATTTTGGAACAATTTTAACCATAAAACACATTCTTGGTCTCAAAAGATGTCATTTTAAGAGTTGTGCATATTTTGTCAAAACCAAAGCATTAGGAAACACAAATATACCAAAACAAACATGTTCACATATATTTTAAACACATATATCATTAAATCATCCAACTTGTGAACATCATGCCATAATTTTTAACATGCATATTTCTCATTGATGCTCATGACATGGCATTTTGCATGAACGACATAGTTGACATTTTAGAGCAAGAGAATATATTATTATCACATTGCTAACTTGCTCAAATTACATAAATCATTTCAAAATCATTTAAACATGTTTTTCATTCAATCATTTAATGCCTCAAGGACTATCTATCAAATAATCAAAAATTATTTATCATGTCTTTTGTTCATTCATTCTACTCATAAAGCATCAAAGATCATCAACAACCATATCTTCAAGGCACAAATAATTTAATCAAATAAAAATTTTAAGGAGTAAGGAATTAAGCTTACGATACTTCTTTGCTTGAGAGTGCTTTGCTTTGATTTATTGAATCCACCTTGAGCCATTCTTTAAAGAATTGTTGTGACTTTGCCAAGGATGGAATCCAAGATCTTCCTCATTTTTATTGGCACAAGCAAACTCCATGAGTATGTGTTGAGCATTCAAACTCCATTGTTCTATTGTAATTCCATGCCCAACACTCCTACACCAAACAATTTCAAACATGTTTTGGTACCCAAATTTTCTTAGGTCCATGAGAGTTAGTGCTCACAATTTTAGATCCTTTAGGGATCCATTTCAAACACATTTCATCATTATTTATAGCATACTTTGGGATCCACGTCTTCCTAACTACTTTTCCTCTAAAAGTAGTTTTTCTATATGTGCATGCTTGTGATAAGTGTCCTATTCTATTGCATAGTGAACATGTGAGAGATATATCATGCATAGAATTTTTATTTACAAGAAAATTCTTAATATGAGCTTCCTTTTTATTTGCATTATAACCTAACCCATCTTTATCAAAGAAAGCTCTTTGGGTCTCAAGCATGTGATCTAGCTTTTGTTGACCCATGTAGAATCTAGAAAATGAGTTTTGCAAATTTATGTTCTTTTTCTTAACTTCATCAATTTCTAGATTTGCTTCTTCTAATTTTCTTTCAAATTCTAGCTCAGCATTTGTCAATGCTCCCTTTTCTTTTTGCAAATTAGCAATGATTTTCTTATATTTAGAATTCATGCATTAAAATTCATTTTCTAATTCATTAAAGGCATTTTGTAGTTCACTAAAGGTATAAACATTGTCTTCACTAGAACGACAACTAGCCTCATCATCACTAATAGCCATAAAGCATGAGTAGGCTATCTTATCATTTATGTTTTCCTCATCGGAGCTATCACTATCGCTCCATGCATCCACAAATGCTTTCTTCTTAGGCTTCCTATCCTTTTCCTTCCTAAGTAAGGGGCAATCTAGCTTAGTATGACCCGGTTCATTACACTCATAACATACTAAGGAATCTTTTTCTTTTCTACTTGACTCTCCTCTTATTACCCCTATCCTTTGTTCTCCTATCATTCTCTTTCTCCTTCATCCTTATAAATCTATTAAATCTTTTGGCAAACATTGCCATTTCCTTTTCTTCCTCATCTATACTCTCATCACTATCATCTCTAATGTTCTCATGAGAGGAAGATTTAATCGATACTCCTACTTTCTTTGAAAGGACTTCATTTCTTTTCAATTTCATTTCATATGTAAGTAGGGAGCCCATAAGTTCATCTAGAGACAAGGTATTAGGATCCTTAGACTCTTCTATTGCGGTTACCTTTGCCTCTGAAGATTGTGGCAAGCTATTCAAAATTCCTTGACCATATCTACATTGGAATAGGTCTTGCCTAAAGCCTTAAGTCCATTGATTATGTCATTAAACCTAGTAAACATGTCACTCATGGACTCATCTTATTTCATTCTAAAGAGTTCATAATCATGTGTGAACATACCTACTTTGGTTTCTTTAACTTGATTTGTCCCTTCATGTGTAATAACTAATTTGTCCCATATTTTCTTGGCATTCTCACATAGGGAGACCCTATTATATTCATTGAGACTTAATGCAGGAAAGAGAGTGTGCATAGCCTTGGCATTCAATTGTGCCAATCTCATATCATTTGTGTCCCACTCATCTTCACTTTTAGGGATATCTTTTCCATCTACTTTCTTCATTGAATTTTGGGACCATTTACAATCACTCTCCACACTTCATAGTCATTTGATTGCACAAATAACATCATCCTAATTTTCCAATATGAGTAATTCTTTCTATTGAAAAGTGGAGGTCTAACTAATGAGTGTCCCTTTTCTCCTAGGGGTGTGCCTACATTCAAGTGAGCCATTTATGATCGTTTTACTCGATAGATGTTAATCTAAATCAATCTTGAGCCCAAGCTCTGATACCAATTGTTGGCTCTATAAGCTAAACCGAGATCGGGGTGAATCGGTTCTTAGCTAACCTTATGTTCATTTTTCGATTCTTCTAAATTCTCTAGCCTATATTGATGTTTTCTAAGTTCTTTAGGCTACTCAAGTATGCAATATAAATTCAATACAATAAAGACAAATATAATTGCAAGTAAATAAAGAGAGAAGGGAAGAGAAATGTACGTAAGTGATTTATAGAGGTTCGGCAACCTTGCTTACGTCCTTTACCTTGAGACGCTCCCAAGGATTTTCTCCAAATTCACTATCTTTGAATTTGTGTTTACAATCCCTCTTTTTCTTAGGCTCAAGAGTAACCTTTTCTCCCTCTTTTTCTAGGCTAAAGAGAAACCTCCCTCTTTTTCTTAGGCTAAAGAGAAACCTCCCTCTTTTTCTAAGGTTTAAGAGAAACCTCTCCTTTACAAGGTGTTTACAAGGAATGTAATCAAATAAGGCCTCTAGGTAGGCAAGTGATTACAAAGATTAAGCACAAAGAAAAACCTATACAATATTTGTGCTATTCTATACAAGGAATATGAGAGTGATGGAAGACGAAGAATTTTAAGCACTTGAGATGTTGTTGAGGCTTTGAATATGAGGAAAATGAAGAAATGAGTTGTTGAGTAGTTCCTCTTCCTTCCTTGAGCTTCCAAGCCTCTATTTATAGTCCCTTGGATGGTTTGTGAATGTTGGTTGGAGCCAAAATAGAAACTAGCCGTTGGAGGCTTTCTGCCATAAAAGGATCGATCCCTTCCTTTAGGGGATTGATCCCATGCTTCCTTTTCGCTTCCTGGGAGCATTCTGCCATTTTGGGATGGATCCCTCATCCTAGGGGATCAATCCCTCATGCTTTTCTTACACTTTTCTGGGCTATTTTGGATTGGAAATGATGTAGACTTTGATTTTAATTCATCCCAAAACATTTATGAATTTTATGGGAGTTTTTCATAACTTTCTCAAATGAAAACATAGTGTAAAAACTTGTTAAGTAATTTTCTAAAGTTGTGTTCAATATGTTGAGAAAATTACTTAATAAAGATATTCAAAATCATTTTGTAAAATGTTAAGACCAATAATAATCTGCTATTAAATCATGGTCTTAAACTTTGATATGTAGACTTAAAGTGATTTGAGAAAATCATATGATTGGTAAAGCAAATTTACATTATGAGAGAAACACTAAAGCTTACTTAAGTTTTTGTCATTTCAAAATACATCAGTCAATTTAAAGCTAACAGAACTAAACTGAATAAATAAGTTCTCCATCCACTCTTTTCCTAGTAATTTAGTCATAAAAATATTCATGCCCATATATTTTCTTAATTAATCTATTTACTTAGTTAATATTTATTTGCTAAATCAAATCTTATACATACCTATGAATAGTTAGTTAATCTATTTACATTAAAAGGCATAACTTCATAGAAATATCAGCTACAATTATGAGTTGAAGCTCCCATGTAGAACTACTTTTCTTGAATTATACAAACCTATTGGAAACTTACTTTAAGTTTTCCATGAAAAACTGAGCAATATTCCTTGGTCCTAGCTAACACAACACTGCAAGTAAATTACTAGCAATTATTTATCATACAAACAAATAATGGAAATAATAGTTGGATGGCACCGTGTACTTAAGTATAAGGACAATGTTATGTTATGCTTTTTCCTGTATGATTTCAGTTCTTAAGTGTAGGGACATGTATTATATGTTGTTTTGTAACATATGGTTTCATATGTTTTCTATGAGACAATAATTGAATAATAATTTGATGTAATTGCTACAGGTTGATGTATTTGAATAATTTATATTATATGTTTTTATATTTGATGTATTTGAATTGTTTTTGGATGGTATAAAATATTAACTTTGATTTGTTATGCATTTTTATCTTTGATTGCCTATATTATTTGGACTTGAACATCATCGATGAATGTAGATATGAGAAATGAAAAGCAAAAATAGTAACAAACAATTTGAAAAGCTGCTCCCAGTCATCACCATTGGACCAAGAAATAAGATGATGAACTAGTTAAATGCTTACATGTATTAGTAGAGGATCCTAAGTGGAAGAGAGATAAAGGGACTTTTAGAGTAGCCTACTTAAGCTAGTTGGAGAAGATGTTGGAGGAAAGACTTCTAACATTTAATTTAAGGGCTAATCCACATATTGAATTAAGAGTCAAGTTACTCAAGAGACAGCATAATGCCATTCGTCAGATGATCAGCATCGGTAGTGGATTTAGGTGGAATGATACCGAGAAATATTTGACTGCATCGAAAGATGTCTTTGATGGATGGGTTAAGATAAATATTATACAAATTCTTTTGAATTTATAATTTCTTTATATGTTTTGCATTTTCTAACAATTGTTGCATTTGTTATTAGACTTTTCTGCATACAAAAGGGCTGATAAACAAAGCATTCCATCATTTTGATGACTTTGTCATCATATTTGGAAAAGACAAAGCTATCATAGCAAGAGCTGAAATTGCTGCAGATGCAGTTAAAGATGATGTTCAGGAGGATATGTTTCAAGATTCTCAAGAAATGGATAACAATGGGATTTAGGATGAAACGGAAGATATTAGAGATGAAGCTGATGGTTTAACATGTCGTATAAATGTTGCGACAAGCACAAAAGCTGGGTCCAGCAACAAGAGAGCAATGAGTTCTGATGACCTAAGTGACTTGGTCGAGAAAATCCGCCACTTTCGGATTGTGATGATCGTGATTTTTTTGAACTTAATGAGTAAATTTATTTATTTAGACTCTTATAATTAATATGGAGTACTTAAGAGTTATGAGAATTAATTTAATTAAGTGATAATTAAATTTTAGAAATTTAATCAAATTAAAAAGGGAGTATTTAAAATTAAAGAAATATATATATATATATATATATATATATATCAAGAAAAAAGTATATATATCTGCATAATTATATTCATGTGAATAAATATGTGTGTGTGTATATACACAATAAAGATTATAAAATTGGAAAAATATATAAATAATAAGTAATTAAATATATAAATATATATTGTAAGAATTTTATATATAATATTTATATAATATATGTATATTTTATATATTTTATAAAAATGTATATATGTAATATATATGTATAAAATAAATAAATAAATAAATATTCATGGCAAGCTTCCTCGCAATAGTAAAGTTTGCAAGGCAGACTTAGTTAAAAAAAAATTGGAGAAGAAAAGATCGAAGAGAAAGAGCATATTGGAGAGAGAGACTGGCCACAAGCAAGAGAGAGGGAAAAGATATCACAAGCCAAGAAGAGGGAAGACTTGCTGCCAATTGAATCAATCGGTAGCAGATCTAGTCCAAGAAGGCTTGACTGAGCTAAGGGATGCCAGTGGCCAAAAGATGAAAAGAAGGGAAAGAAGGGTCATCGTCACTACTGTCACACACAGCTACCCTTGGTTCCATGCGCCGCCACTAGCAAAGACAGATCTGGAGAGGGAGAGAAGATAAGCCAACACCGAACCACCTTAGTTGCTATTAGCATGACTGAACTAATCAGTGACAAGGAAGAGAAAGGGCAAATTGGTAAGGGAAGGGCTAAACTGGGTCTGAACTGGTCCAGCCAAAGAGAAAAAAAAAAGAAAAAAAAGGACAAAAGAAAGAAAAGAAAGAAGTGAAGCTTAGTGATATTTCCAGATTTCCTTGTTCAAAAAGAGGTAAGGAAAATAATAAATTGATGATAAAATTTTATATCTTTTTTAAATTTTTTCTAAGTGTATGTGAAATTATGAAATTGTAGTAAAACGGTAAAGAGGCAAATAGCAAAGTTCAGCTAAGCTCAGAAGTCACTAAAGCGTTAAGCGTTGGTAAAATGGGTAAGATATTCCAATAAGGTAGTAGTTAAATTGTACTGTGTGGTTAGAGTTATAATTTATTGATATTGAGATAGTGATGAAATTATATAAGAACGCTAAGAGTACTCACAAATGGTGGTGGGGTCTTAGTGAAATTATCGTGATGTGAAACTAAGTTATGTGTGAAGTGCTTGGTATAGTGAATTGACCTTAGTGTTGGCATGAGGTATAAGGTGTTATGATATTAATTAAACATTATTCGAATGTTAATAATATATAATTAAAATAGTAATGAAAGCTTATTTTTGGAAATATATGAAATAGGTTTGAATGAATGGTTCGATACCTTGGAGATAGAATTGACAAAAAATATTATGTATAGAGCTAAGAGAAGCATTCAACCAAGAAGGGTTTGGGGTGTTGGCCAACCACCATGGATAGATGAGAGAGAAAGTCATAAAAACCCTAGTGTACAAGCTCCAAACAGAAAAACACACAAAAGGAAAGTTGTTCTACTTGATGAGCTCTATCACATATCTCCAAATCAACCACGGAAAAGGCTATTTGAAGGGTGAAAAAGGCTCTCAAAGTTTCAGCCATGATGCAAGATGTGAAAGAAAATTTAATTCATGTGTTTTAATGGTTCTAAGCTATGTGTTTAAGATGTTTAAACATGTATTTGAGCTTAGATTGAATTAAAACCATGAGAATTCTTCCTTAAGGGTTTCGGCCAAACATGTATATACATGAATATGGTGTTGTGTCATGCAAAAGTGATGCAGAATGAATGTAGAGATTGTGTAGAACACGTCTGTAGCTTTAAATTGTTGAAACGGAGAGTGTAGGAGAGAGAGATCAATTCGGCCAAGTGAAGGGGACACCAAAACTATGCTTAATTTGATGTAATTTGGGTCCTAAAATATTGTATAAATTAATACAAGACTGCTGGTGTAGTCAGAACTGAAAACGGAAGTGATTTGATGGTAGTTGTAGTTTAGCATCCGATTTGAAGTAGACCGAATTTACTGTTGTATAAGGAAATATGGAAGATCTTAGAGCCTAGACTATTCTTTGTAAAAGAAATACTAAAATTTGACTGTGTTTTGATATTGTTTTATAGCTTCAAAGTAAGTGGCGTTAAGGAAAATGATAAGCGAATATATGCTCGCTTATCTACAATTGCTTATTAGAATTGAAATGGTAGACGGTATTGTGATTGAAATAGGTAAGTGATATGTGTATATATATATATTGTAGACACCTAATTTTGTCCGAACATTTTTTTTAATTAAAAAAATAAAAAAAATAAAAAATGATAAAAAAAAAGGAAGTTGACTTCAATGATTTGTTGTCATAAGAAAGATAGTAATAATAAAGAAGTAATCACAGTGAAATAAAATCTGAAGATTGATTACCAAAAATAAAAAAATGAAATGGAAATAAATTAAAAAGGAGGAAAGTCAAAGAAAATAAATGAAAAATCTCATGCTCATGGGATCAATAAAAGGCCTTTGATTTTATTTTCCTTTTTTAAAAAATAATAATAAATAAAAATATAATGATAAAAAAAAGGATATAAAGGGGGAGAGAATAGAAAAAAAAAGGAGGGGAGAAAAAAAACCTAGAAAAAAAAAACCTGGCCGTTGCACATCGTCTCTGGTTCCTGGCTGCTGCGCCACCGTCTTCCTCTACTGTGGATCATCATCTTCAACTCAGTTTTGCATTACTGCACCGATCCTCTGCACCTTACTCCCCATCATCACGCTGCTCTACCTTTTGCTGTACGTTGGCCTTGTATTGCACTGCACCTTGCCCTTTGTTACAACTCCCTTTGCTGCCATTACTGCTTCCCTGCGTCAAACAAAAACCAGCAACTCACGACCACCCACGCCTTTGCTATCATTCTGCATCTTCATTCTCGGTTCCTTCACTTTCTCAACTACTATCCTGGCATTTTTCTTAGCTTCCCATCATCTTGCTTCCTTACTCTACAAACGGCTCCGTCATCACCATCGTTCCCTGTCCTATTTGGCCACCACCGCACCAGTCCACCTCGCCTTTCCCTGGACTGTATTGCTGTCAAAGCCAGCACGGTGCTGCCACTCTCCTCGCCCAGCATCGTCTTTGTTGTTGCAACTGCACCAGCACCATCACCATCACCAAAACCGAACCTGCATTGCATGAGGCCAATCCTGCATCAACGTACCATCGCACGACCCCTGCATGCTACTTTCACGCCACCATCCCTGCTCTGCGCAACCATCACACAGCGCTGCTTTGCTTCTCGTTGCTGCATCACATCAGTTCCATCGTCGCTTGCAGTCTTGCACTAAGTTGTTGTTGCGTTGAAGTGCATGTTTAAGAACATAAAAGAGCACAGCAACACGTGAAAAAGGCTACTGCAAGGTAAACTGCTCATATACATGTATCTCTTATTATATCTATTATGAAAAGCTGTTCTTTATATTTGTAATGATACCTAACGTGATTTTCAATCATGTATATATTGCACGTTTCTTATTATTAGGTTATTAGGAAGATTAATCAATAGCATTTGTTAAATTGAAATTCATTTATTTAATTAACTTATAGAACACAATTAAGTTAGGTATTGAATTTACTAGATTGGTTAATGAAATAATTTGTTCATGTTTATATGGTTCGGTATTTAGATTAAGTAGTGCTAAAGATCTTATGTTTTTTTGAGTTTATGAACACGTGCATAAAATAAAATAAAATAATTTATAGTAATTAGTAATGATAACTAGGTTATAATTTTTTTTTTAAAAAAGAATAAATTAAGATTGATTTGATATCAAGAGAATTATGCTTAAGTAATTTTCTCGAAAATTTCAATGTGGAAAAATTCTATCTAAGACCTCACCAGCTTAATGGAGGTTCTAAATAGAGTTTTTCAATAACGAATAATTTACATTCATTTTAAAAATAAAATTATTGTAAAATAACAATAAAAATAATTAGTTACTAAATTAAAAAAGATGTTAATGATTAGTAATAATATCATAAAGATAGTAATAGCAGATAATAAAATAAGAAAGAAAATAAATGAAGTAACTAGAATTAGATTTTAAAATAATAATGAATTTGAATTTGAATTATTCCGATGATGAAATATCAAGAGAATTACGCTTAAGTAATTTTCTTGAAAATTTTTAGGTAAAAAAAATTCTCTCAAGGCCTCGCCAGCTTAATGGATGGTCTAAAGAGGGTTTTCGATAACAAGTGATTTATATTCAGTTTAAAAATAAAATAAGATGTATTAAAAATTAAAAATAAAATAATTAATTACAAAGATAAAATAATAAATATAAAGAAATATTAATAATTCCATAACAATAATAAACAATAATAATGATAATAAATGATAAAATAGGATGATACTAGTTATCGAGATTGAGTATTGATTATTCCGATGATAGGATTCCAAAAGAGATTACGCTTAAGTAATACTTTTCAAATCTTTAGGTCAAGCAATTTCTTTCAAGATCTTACCAGCTTAATGGAAGATCTAAAAGGAATTTTTGAGAAAATAATTCATATTCATTCTCTAATAAAATAAAATAAAGTAAGCATTAATAAAATAATAAAAAAACAATAGAAATAATAAAAATGATAAGATAGCAAGAACAAATTAGATAGGAGTCAAAATTAGAATTTTTCTTCATAAAACATTAAAATGAATCCGACGACGGAGCCTCTTCAAGCAAGTCGCATAGTACTACTTGAATACTCTTGAGGTGAGGAGAATTTTTTAAGCTGTCCCACCAGCTTAATGGAGGATGCTTAGAAATATTTTTCAATATTTAATTATTGAACTTAAGATTAACTAAGGCAAATCTGAGATAACCTAACGCTAGTTGGTACCATTTTAGGATGGGCGTTGTGAGGGTGCTAATCCTTCCTCACACGTAACCGTACTCCCGAACCCTAAATTTGAGATGTAGACCAGTCTTTATCCATAGTTTGAATAGGTGACCAATCACACCTAGTAGAATGGTTGGTGGCGACTCCATAGATTTTGTGTCTAGCTATTAGGTTTTCTCCAAAACTTAATACGTTATGACAGTTTGGCAACTCCACTGGGGACTTAGAGAGTCAGGCCAACAATTAGTTTTAGGTTATTTTAGGTTTGCCTTAGGAGTGTTACTTTGGTAAAATAATAAGACATGAATAATTATATGTTCCTTCAACACACACTTAACGTGCATGTGCATGCATTAGCCCTCGACCCGAGCTCTATCCTTTTAGGAGGACGTAAAGTAACTACGCTCTCGTGAGGTAATACCTCCGCAATGGCTAGCGAAATACTCCCACTCAAATTGAACCTTTCCGTTTGTAACCTGTAATGGGTGAGGATTGGTTGCCTTACTAGTCTTGTGTGGACGACAGTAAGGAACAATTTGGAAACTTTTAGCCCTTTTGTCTAAAGCCATGCATATAGTGAAACTAAGAAGACCAACTGTAAGATGAGCCATATTAACCCATGCTATAGGAAATACCCATTACTTAGGACACATTTTTGATCAAGTTTACACATGAGACACTAAGAGGGTACCATGAGGACACCAAAACATTTCCATGCATCACTTATCCATTATTGTTACATGACAACTTTTTACCATACTATTCCATTCATACGCATGTATCATCATCTTGTTTTGTTCATCTTCAATCATTGTTTTTAAACAAAGCATTTTCAAACTTTTTCAAGCATCACCATATGAAAAATGATGAACTCTAATTGTGGTAATAAAGGTTCAAAGATAGCTCGACCAAAAGTTCATTCGTATCACACTCATTATTAAGCTATGATTATGGAAGAAGAACAAAACATTCGCATGGAGAATATGGAAAAAGCTCAAGAGGACATAAAGGGGGCAATTGACCCAAATTACTAAGTTGTTGAAAAACTTGAGTAAGGGAAAGGGAGTAATAGAATATGTTATAGTTCAAGAAGAGATTTGTCTTATGGGGGTATGGAAGGTTCGAGTCTGACAATTTTGAAGATTTATAAATTCTAGTTTTGATTTTACTTTCTTTTATTTCTTTAAGTAATGCAAGATAGTTTTTGAAAGTGCTTAAGCCCGTAAGCACGAGATAAAGTTTTATGTATGGGCTAACTTTTATTTATTTCCCTTTCAATAAAGCCACTAGTGCGATGCACTGTTATCTTCTCATTCTCTCTGTTCATTTGCCATTTCCCACATACTACCTTACCCTTTTATTCACAAGTATCCAAATAATGAACATGATGATAATGATGTCAATAAATCTGGGATTCAATTTTGAAAGAACTACTACTGTTGATGAATTAATAGTATGCCAATGTTGCGAAAGCAAGAAAATGAAGGAAAGGTTGCTCACCATCCGCACTTGATAGACGGTACGAGAAAGGTGAATCTCTTACAAAAGCTTCTAACAAGTTTGTCATTGTTCAATGAATGATCTTTAAGGAGAGCACTTGCATTTGAAATGATAAATGGCCTTCTTTCACTATCCTTCAAGCATGAGTAAAATTACCCTTTGATTACCCCTTTTGAGCCTATTATATTTTTGTAATATAACCCACCAAGGATCACCCTCCACATTGGGGGCAATGAAGATGGAATAAAGAAATTTTAGGGGCAAAAATGAAAGTGTTCATGATGAATTGAGGGGCACAAAAAAAAGGAGCCCAATTTTGTGAAAAAAAAAGAAGAAAAAAAGAAAAGGGTTTGAATTCAAAAAGAAAACCCAAAAAAAAAAGCAAGAAAGGGCAAAATGCCTAAATGTTTTACTTGATAAAGAAAGTGATCCCTTGGCTTATAAACCTTGAAACACATTTTGGGCCTACTATATCCTTTTCTTTCATAAGCCCTCACCTGAGCCTACATTACGTGCCTTTAAAAGCCCATTTTGATCAAATGTAAATGCTTGAATTGAAGAATCATGCGTTGAATGAAAACATACTTGTACAATGAGATAATGATCCTTTGAAGGAAGTAGATCAAGTTGAATGAAGAAACCCATGAGCTTTGGAAGATATCTTGGATCGAAATCAAGAACGCCTATTAGGAGCATGAATTTGGATTGAGCACTGAAGGTTGAAGTTTGTCAAAGCCAATGCAGTTGAAGATGAAGAGAAAAAGAAAAAAAAAGAAAAAATATATATGAAAAAAGAGAAAGAAAAAAAAGAGAAAAATAAAAAGAAAAAGGAGGATTCAAATTGAAAACTCGAAAAGGGCAGTTTGAATCAAATGAGGGGGCACCTAAGTTGAAAACCTGAAAGGGTGACTTAGGAAGAAGGTCATCACCAACAGTTTTGATACAAAGGGCAAGATTGACAGACACTACATGAAAGAACGTATCAATAAGAGTGGGCTTTTGGAAAAGAATTTTAGATTGACTTGATTGAAATTGTCAGAATGTACATTAAATGGATACTGAAAACCTTATTCCAAACAAACTGTCCCATTAATTTTTCTTGATTTCATGTTCCTTTTCTAAGAATGAATACCCTTATCTCTCATGATTATTTTAAATTTATTCCATCCCTACAACAAATTGAGAATATGCATAGGTGCATTACATTGGTGGTCAAGTTGGAAGGAAAATAAATAAATGTTGGTAACTCTTTTTCGGGTAAATTTTTGAAAAAAATATTCTTTTGAGAAATCTTGCATTACTAAAAGAGAGAAAGAAACAACAATAAAAAATGTTGAAAATATAAATTTGAAAGCATGGTGGCAAGTCTTTAGGCATAATTGGACCAAGACTCAATAAAAGATGGGACGAGAAGTAAAGAAAGGAGATTTGAATGAGAAGAATCTAGCAGATGTGTGGAATTTGAGGAAAACGAAATGAGCTTGATAATCTTGTTACCACAATTGAGATTGCATTTACATACATTCATGAAATAATTCAGGGGGCATGACATTGACATGTGCATAACATTCATAGCATCCATGGTATTCATGACATTTCATTAGTGCATTTTGACATTGAACTATTTGTTAAGACATTAGGATAAGAAGTTCTGAATGATTAAAATTTTGAGGAAAAGAGAAAATATAAGAGATGGTAATTTGAAAAAATGATGAGGTATGAGAAGATGATGAGAAAAATACTTTTTTGAAAAACCTTAGATGAGAGTGAAGTCCAGTTTAGCTGGCACCTTAAAGGAGGATGAAGCCCGATATTGTTGGCGTCAAAATAAAAGTCAAGCCCAGTCAAACCATGTTAACTGGTATCCTAAAATGAAATTTTTATGTTAAAAGTCTCAACGCCTCTGTTAAGAGGAGCTCTTTATTTGTAAAAAAGTTTCACAGCCTCTGTTAAGAGGAGCTCTTTATTTTCAAAAGTCTCAATGCCTCTGTTGAGAGGAGCTCTTTATTTTTCAAAAAGTCTCAATGCCTCTGTTGAGAGGAGCTCTTTGTTTCGAAAGTCTCAATGCCTCTGTTGAGAGGAGCTCTTTATTTTTCACAAAGTTCCAATGCCTCTGGTGAGAGAAGCACAAGGTTATTTTTCAAAGTTCCAATGCCTCTGGTGAGAGGAGCACAAGATTATTTTTCAAAGTTCCAATGCCTCTGGTGAGAGGAGCACAAGATTATTTTTTCGAAATTCCAATGCCTCTGGTGAGAGGAGCACAAGATTATTTTTCAAAGTTCCAATGCCTCTGTTGAGAGGAGCTTTTTGTTTTCAAAAGTCTCATTGCCTCTGTTGAGAGGAGCTCTATGTTTTCAAAGTCTCATTGCCTCTGTTGAGAGGAACTTTGTTTTCAATGGTCCCATAGCCTCTGGTGAGAGGAGCTTTTATTTCATGATCTTTTTGCATTCCTTAGTCTTATGATAGGAAAGACTAGGAATTTCATTTCACAGTCTTTAGTCTTATGATAGGAGAGACTAGGAAAACTTCATTTTTTGCATTCCTTAATCTTATGATAGAAAAGATTAGGAAATTGCATTCCTTAGTCTTATGATAGAAGAGACTAAGAAAACTTCATTTTTTACATTCCTTAATCTTATGATAGAAAAGATTAGGAAATTGCATTCCTTAGTCTTATGATAGGAAAGACTAGGAAATTTCATCTTGCATTCCTTGTCTTATGATAGGAGAGACCAGGAATTTCACTTTGCATTCCTTAATCTTGTGACAGAAAAGATTAGGAAATCTCATTCTACATTCATTTCCTTAGTCTTATGATAGGAAAGACTAGGAAATTTCATCTTTCATTCCTTAGTCTTATGATAGGAGAGACTAGGAAAACTTCATTTCACAGTCCTTAGTCTTATGATAGGAGAGACTAGAAAATTTCATCTTGCATTCCTTAGTCTTATGATAGGAAAGACTAGGAATTTCACTTTGCATTCCTTAATCTTGTGATAGAAAAGATTAGGAAATTTCATTTTTCTTTTGTATTTTCTTAGTCTTATGATAGGAGAGACTAGGAAAACTTCATCCCGCATTCCTTAGTCTTATGATAGGAGAGACTAGAAAATTTTGTCTTGCATTCCTTAGTCGTATGATAGGAGAGACTAGGAATTTCACTTTGCATTCCTTAATCTTGTGATAGAAAAGATTAGGAAATTTCATTTTTCTTTTGCATTTTCTTAGTCTTATGATAGGAGAGACTAGGAAAACTTCATCCCGCATTCCTTAGTCTTATGATAGGAGAGACTAGAAAATTTTGTCTTGCATTCCTTAGTCATATGATAGGAGAGACTAAGAATTTCACTTTGCATAGAAAAAGATTAGGAAATCTTATTCTACATTCATTTCCTTAGTCTTATGATAGGAAAGACTAGGAAAATTCATGTTCTTGCATTCCTTAATCTTATGATTAGGAAACTTCATTCTTTAGTCTCATGACAGAAAAGACTAGAAAAATTCCATTTTGCATTCATTTCTTTAGTCTTATGATAGAAGAGGCTAGGAAACTCCATTTTGCATTCATTCCTCAATCTTTGTAAGAGAAAAAGGTTAGGAAATTTCATTTGGCATTTATTCCTTAGCTTTATGTGAGAGATGGCTAGGAAATATCATATTTTACAAAAAAAAAAATCATTGATAGGTCTTGTATTCGGACAAAATGGTTGTCTCTGTCTTTGCACCATTACTGTTTCACAGCAAAGTGCAAAGAGGGGCAACTGTAGACACCTAATTTTGTCCGAACATTTTTTTTAATTAAAAAAATCAAAAAAATAAAAAAATAAAAAATGATAAAAAGAAAGGAAGTTGACTTCAATAATTTGTTGTCATAAGAAAGATAGTAATAATAAAGAAGTAATCACAGTGAAATAAAATCTGAAGATTGATTACCAAAAATAAAAAAATGAAATGGAAATAAATTAAAAAGGAGGAAAGTCAAAGAAAATATATGAAAAATCCCATGATCATGGGATCAATAAAAGGCCTTTGATTTTATTTTCCTTTTTAAAAAAATAATAATAAATAAAAATATAATGATAAAAAAAAGGATATAAAGAGGGAGAGGATAGAAAAAAAAAGAGGGGGAGAAAAAAAACCTAGAAAAAAAAACCTGGCTGTTGCACATCGTCTCTGGTTCCTGGCTGCTGCGCCACCGTCTTCCTCTACTGTGGATCATCATCTTCAACTCAGTTTTGCATTACTGCACCGATCCTCTGCACCTTACTCCCCATCATCATGCTGCTCTACCTTTTGCTGTACGTTGGCCTTGTATTGCACTGCACCTTGCCCTTTGTTGCAACTCCCTTTGCTGCCATTACTGCTTCCCTGCGTCAAACAAAAACCAGCAACTCACGACCACCCACGCCTTTGCTATCATTCTGCATCTTCATTCTCGGTTCCTTCACTTCCTCAACTACTATCCTGGCATTTTTCTTAACTTCCCATCATCTTGCTTCCTTACTCTACAAACGGCTCCGTCATCACCATCGTTCCCTGTCCTATTTGGCCACCACCGCACCAGTCCACCTCGCCTTTCCCTGGACTGTATTGCTGTCAAAGCCAGCACGGTGCTGCCACTCTCCTCGCCCAGCATCGTCTTTGTTGTTGCAACTGCACCATCACCATCACCAAAACCGAACCTGCATTGCATGAGGCCAATCCTGCATCAACGTACCATCGCACGACCCCTGCATGCTACTTTCACGCCACCATCCCTGCTGTCATGAGCCAACCTTGTATAGGGCCATGATCGGGTAGAGGGGCATCGGGGAAAACAGAATCCATGGGCTTAGGAAAATAGAATCCATGGAATTAGGAAAAGTGTCCCCGTTTCAAACATTTTTATGGTTACTGGTAGCATAGCTATAAAATCTCTTTAGCTCTTTAGGGGGGGTGACCAGTCGGCGGAATGTTGGGCTGGCTCACTGGTTAAGGTATGTACAAGCACACCCATCTAGGGCTGCCATCCTTGGCCCCAACGATGGTGTGGAAATCTCAACACTCTTTTGTAAGCTTTGTAATATTTTCATTATCAATAAAAACATTTTTTCCCATGGAGGCACCTGTGGCTATGATGGTATGCTTTATTTATGCCCCGAGATTTTGCCGTGTCCCTTGTTATAACTTATTGTTGGCTCATGACTTGCCCAGATTATCGAGATAATTGGCTGACTTGTGTGGACGAGACCATCCAAGTGCCGCACGGCCTAGTGCTTCGTTGTGAGAAAGCTTAGTCCTTGACACCTGCTCTGCGCAACCATCACACAGCGCTGCTTTGCTTCTCGTTGCTGCATCACATCAGTTCCATCGTCGCTTGCAGTCTTGCACTAAGTTGTTGTTGCGTTGAAGTGCATGTTTAAGAACATAAAAGAGCACAGCAACACGTGAAAAAGGCTACTGCAAGGTAAACTGCTCATATACATGTATCTCTTATTATATCTATTATGAAAAGCTGTTCTTTATATTTGTAATGATACCTAACGTGATTTTCAATCATGTATATATTGCACGTTTCTTATTATTAGGTTATTAGGAAGATTAATCAATTGCATTTGTTAAATTGAAATTCATTTATTTAATTAACTTATAGAACACAATTAAGTTAGGTATTGAATTTACTAGATTGGTTAATGAAATAATTTGTTCATGTTTATATGGTTCGGTATTTAGATTAAGTAGTGCTAAAGATCTTATGTTTTTTTGAGTTTATGAACACGTGCATAAAATAAAATAAAATAATTTATAGTAATTAGTAATGATAACTAGGTTAAAATTTTTTTTTAAAAAAAAAGAATAAATTAAGATTGATCTGATATCAAGAGAATTATGCTTAAGTAATTTTCTCGAAAATTTCAATGTGGAAAAATTCTATCTAAGGCCTCACCAGCTTAATGGAGGTTCTAAATAGAGTTTTTCAATAACGAATAATTTACATTCATTTTAAAAATAAAATTATTGTAAAATAACAATAAAAATAATTAGTTACTAAATTAAAAAAGATGTTAATGATTAGTAATAATATCATAAAGATAGTAATAGCAAATAATAAAATAAGAAAGAAAATAAATGAAGTAACTAGAATTAGATTTTAAAATAATAATGAATTTGAATTTGAATTATTCCGATGATGAAATATCAAGAGAATTACGCTTAAGTAATTTTCTTGAAAATTTTTAGGTAAAAAAAATTCTCTCAAGGCCTCGCCAGCTTAATGGATGGTCTAAAGAGGGTTTTCGATAACAAGTGATTTATATTCAGTTTAAAAATAAAATAAGATGTATTAAAAATTAAAAATAAAATAATTAATTACAAAGATAAAATAATAAATATAAAGAAATATTAATAATTCCATAACAATAATAAACAATAATAATGATAATAAATGATAAAATAGGATGATACTAGTTATCGAGATTGAGTATTGATTATTCCGATGATAGGATTCCAAAAGAGATTACGCTTAAGTAATACTTTTCAAATCTTTAGGTCAAGCAATTTCTTTCAAGATCTTACCAGCTTAATGGAAGATCTAAAAGGAATTTTTGAGAAAATAATTCATATTCATTCTCTAATAAAATAAAATAAAGTAAGCATTAATAAAATAATAAAAAAACAATAGAAATAATAAAAATGATAAGATAGCAAGAACAAATTAGATAGGAGTCAAAATTAGAATTTTTCTTCATAAAACATTAAAATGAATCTGACGACGGAGCCTCTTCAAGCAAGTCGCATAGTACTACTTGAATACTCTTGAGGTGAGGAGAATTTTTTAAGCTGTCCCACCAGCTTAATGGAGGATGCTTAGAAATATTTTCCAATATTTAATTATTGAACTTAAGATTAACTAAGGCAAATATGAGATAAACTAACGCTAGTTGGTACCATTTTAGGATGGGCGTTGTGAGGGTGCTAATCCTTGCTCACACATAACCATACTCTCGAACCCTAAATTTGAGATGTAGACCAGTCTTTATCCATAGTTTGAATAGGTGACCAATCACACCTAGTAGAATGGTTGGTGGCGACTCCATAGATTTTGTGTCTAGCTATTAGGTTTTCTCCAAAACTTAATACGTTATGACATATATATATATATATATATATATATATATATATATATATAAAAGACATAGGGACACTGCAAATGCATTGATATGATTGAAATCTTGCATTACTGAACATTGAAACTGTTTTGAGATTGTCGATTGGATTGAATGATTTAAATTAATTTACTAAACTAAGTGATTGACATTGTGATTGATTTACATTGGGAAATTGGAAATGTGGTTTTTGAATTGTGTTTTAAGTGCAGAATGGTTAGGATAAATAGTACTGTTATGCAGCTGAAATTTTGTAAAATGACTCTAAAACCCTAAATTGCAAATAAGAAACTCTATTATTGATTTTATAGACTTATGGACTAATTGAAGATATATTTAATTTGACAATTGTTAAATACAGAGTGTTTTCCAACTGATTTATGAACGCATTATTGAAATGTTTGAATATCTAACTGAAATGAATGCCTTGAAATGTTTTAGATTGACTGACTCTATTTTACAAAAAATTCTGATTGTTTAACTGAAGTAAATGTTTTGAGTGTCAACTGAAGTAAATGCTTTGAATGTTTTGAATTAACTGAAACAGTTTTACTAATAGTGTCTATTTTCTGACTAAAGTTAATGATTTGAATGTTTTAAATTTAACTAAATGTATTGAATGAAATGTTTTGAATTTTGAACTGTATGATTTTAAAATGAAACTTAGTTTCCAAAAGTTTATATTTTGACTATTGAGGTGCCAAAACCCTGGCCATGCAAGCACACCCAGATTTTGACAATAAACTGTATGTTTATATTACTGTATTATGTTTTGAAAACATAAAGTATAGTTTTATTGTTTTCATGGGAACCGAGTAAATGTTTTGAGACTGTTGGCTCCTATATCATGCCTACTATCTACACTGTACTATACTATTTGCTGTTAGACCTTGAGTAAGTCTACAACCACCTTTGTATCACCTGCTCAGTGGTACCATGGGGTGCACGTTAGCTGTTGACCATGAGCAAGTCTTTAGTGGTTCTCAAGATTCTCACTAGCTCCGTGACACTAGATGGACATCACTATGACTATAGCCATATGTCTTACTGTTACTCTTTACTACCTTCGTGGGATATTCAAACTGCATGGTTCTATTGGGATATTGCCAAGTTTTCACTGAACTGTGACAGGACTGTTTACTGAATTACTTACCAAATTGTTTACTGGACTGTTTACCGAATTATTTATTGAATTGATTATTGATGTCACAGCCCGTGACCCTATTTTTCAGCTTATTCTATACATCTTATTTGATTGGGCTGTCTGCGATACTTTACTTTTCTTTTACATATAAACAATTACATATTAAATTATAATATGAATTACATCCCTATTTTAATTCATAAGGAAGTAGTACTGTAGATAAGTCTAAATACAGAAAATAAATTATCATACCTTATTAAATAAATCAAGCTGTCGCATCGCCCCCAAATGCACAGCCGAAGTCCTTTAGATGTCAGACTCTTAGTCCTCGAAAACCTAAAATGTTAATATTAAGGGGTGAGCAAACCACGGCTCAGTAAGGGAATTATATGCCTCACTTGATACTCAGCTATCTATATGTTGAAAAATTTTTTCATTTTTCCTATGGGCTCTAGGCTCGCATGTAGGAAGGATACTACAGTCGGCTAGGGATCCTGATGGAGTAAGATAGGTATTTTGAAATACCTATCTTGTCCCGGAACCTAAAAGCAACTGTAGAGAATAATTTCCTTTTCGTTTGGAATTTTAATCCTTTTTACCTTTTTATTCCATAACATTTTCATATTCTTTTTAAAATAATGCTTTTATAAAATAAAGCATTTAAATAAAGTAACTAATATTCATATATTCTTTGAAAAGAATATTAGTTAAATTTTCATCATTCTCATTTAAAACTTATTTCATGTTTTACTGTACAACCAAAATTAGTACAGTATTTTAAATAGCAAAATCAGCTATTAAATCCTTTTCGTATAACATATATATCATTTAAATCTAATATTCAATTTAAAAATTAAAATAAAAATATTAGATTCATTTTCCTCCTCTTTCCTTTTTTTTTGGAAAACATATCACATATTCATGTCACATATAGTCTAATATTCAATTTAAAATCATAGTAAGAATATTAGACTTATAAACTCTTTTTCCTTTTGAAAACATATTACATGTTCATATCACATGTCATATGAAGATCATCTCGTAGTACTAAAATCAGTATTGAAATAAGCATTATGTAAAATGTTGTAAATCACTTTCATTTAACTTATCACATATCATGTAAAACGTTTACATTTAACATATAACATATCATATAAAACATTTCTCATATATGAAGACTTAGGCACGAACGCCCAGTCCGTCCACTGGGTCGTTACTCATATCATGCTATAGACCCCGAAGGGTATAAATAATCATGTCAGATCTATGGCCATAGTCTATAACTGTCCTCGGCAGATCACTGATCAGGTGTCGACCGGGACTACATATCACATGTCACATATTAGCATGATAGGATGCCATCTAGTCTCAAAACCGTATTTTTCATCATAAAATAACCTTTATGGAATTTATAAAAATATATAATTTCATAATTTAAAACCATAAAGGTTATAAAATAATTTAGTGAATATTTAAGAAATATATATAAAAATATTCACTTTATTTCTTTTCATTTTTCATCTTGTATTACGTGTAATTTACATATCAGGAGAATTTTCGGTGATTTCATTATCACCATTCTCGAAAACATGAATATTTTAAAATCACTTTCATTTTATTCATGTTTTTATGGAAAATATTCATTTTCTCGATTTTCATGGTTGAAAATCATTTCTCGTGAAATAAAATCATTTATTATGATTTTATGAAATTTTTTAGAAATTTTCGATAATTTTCGATAATTTTTCGGTAGTATAACAGCTGCCGATTGGCTAGCCTCCTGCACAGAAAATACAGTTTATAATTTCAACCGGTACTTTACCACAATTTTCCAACCAATCATTCATCGCGATATTTTCATAAATATTTTCATAAAATATTTCATAATTAAAATAATGCATACTGAATATCCTTACAGTGCTGCACATGCATCCCTGACCTTTGTAATGTATTCTAACTCTTTTCGAGTGTGCCACTCGTACGCTGATTCTTCGGGGCTGTAGATAATTCCATTAAAACTATTAGCTCACTAAATACTTATTTTTTAGCTATTTTTCATATCTAAATGCAGCCATATGAGACACTACAATTATTTTTGCAATATAAGTTCTACTGGTAGTATAACATGACTTCCTCTTTTTGTGTTGGATTTTAAATCCAAGTTTACTGGTAAACTTCTCGTAATTACTACAGTCTAATTCAACTATCAATTTCAATATCTCATATAATGAAATATAGTCCAATTGATTTCAACAATAATTCATTCTACTCCCACTTTCACTTTTATTCATCATTTAATTAGCTTCTATGCTTTATTTGTTAACTATGAATTTTATAAAATTCTACATGGGAGTCTCATTAATGGGACTTTCACCCAATTTTTTTATCCAAACCGTAAATCTTAACTTACGATTCCTCATATTTTCATCCATTTCATTTTATAATCAGCACTCAACAATTCACATGGCCGAATGGCCCTTACCATTTTTCACATCACCATTTTCTGTTTTTACATAGTACCCATGTTCAGCCCTTATCATGCCATCTTCATTTCCATTTTCTCATGGCCGAATGGTACCCATGAGGTTTGCTTTAATACCACATAATATAGAGTTATTATTAGATTTACTGCTTCTCTTAAAATCATTTTCTTGTCTGTTCTTCTTTTCTTTTTGGCTTCATCTCTTTTCTTTTTCTGTTTTGGTTTTCTCTTACTGTCAGCATTTTCATTCTTTTCTATAGCTGGCATCTTGTTCTTCCTCTTATTTTTCACTTATTCTTTTATCACTTGTTGTCTTGTAATTACCTATACTCTTTTAGTATTTCCATCGAATATCTAAAATTCACCACAACATCAATATTAACGTGAGAAACCATGTTACAGCAGGAAATATTTAACATGCACGCTACAGCCCACGTCTGGAAGTTACCTCACCATCGTTCAGTCCGTATTTTATGAAATCATCACTATAACCCACTTACAGTTAAATTCTCCCATCATCTATTACTAAACCCAACCTAAAATATATCCAATTTACATTAACATTCAGCAATTTTCTTTACTGTTTCGTCATAAAAAACCTCTCTGTTTTTCTACCTTCATTTTTTTTCTTCAATCCAACGTTATATACAAGCTCCTTAAGCATGAATAAATCAAAGATTATAAATAAAAACAATTGAAACAACATCAATCCTCACCTTTCCAACCGAACTGAACGGTAGTAAACTTCCAGCCCCTGTCACGTTGATTTTTCCACTCACCATATCTTGGCTTGAATCAACCCTTATGAGAGGAATTAGGATTAATTAAGGGAGCTGAATGTTTTAGTGATAGAAATTGATAATTTCGGTTGAGAAATATGAGAGGAAAGACTTGAAAACAAGAAGGGCAAATGGAAGCTGTAGAAGAACGACACAGCCAAAAATTTTCAGAGGAAGAAAGTTGGTTGTGAATAGCTTAAAATGACTAGATTTTTGGTTTCTTTTATTTAATATTTTGTCCAATAAAAATTTACCACTTGGCTCACAACTCCATTTCTTCTCTTCTTCTTTTTATTTGTGTCTCTTTTTTATTTTTATTATTTACCAATGCAGCAAGCTTCCACGTGAGCTTGCTGCAGTATTATTTTTTTATTTATTATTTTATTTTTTTTTGGCTTGTGATTTATTATTACATATTACCTCTACAGTACTATGAAATCAAATTTTACAATTGAATTGTCATAGTACTATTTTACTGAATTGTTTATTGAATTGTACAGAACTGTTTATCAAACTATTTACTAAATTGATTTCTGAAATTGTTATAACACAGTTTCCTAAACTGTTTATTGATCATTTACTGAACTATTTTCCAAACCGTATACTGAGTTGTTACTAAGTGTTTACTGACTGTTTACTGATAGGTTATTGAATTGTTACTGAATCGTTTATTGACTGTTTACTGAGCAAATCATTAAACTGTTTACTGAATCATCACTGATCGTTTACTGTATTGTCTACTGACTGTTTGAATTGCTTACTGAATTGTTTATCGAATTTCTACTAAATTGTTTTACTTAATTACTTACTGAATCGTTTACCGATTGTACACTGAACTGTTTTACTAAATTGCCTACTGAAATGTTTTCTGACTGTTTGAATTGTCTACTGATTTTTCACCGATTTGTTTACCGAACTGTTCACTGATCGTATTATGAAATATATACTAAGTGATTTACTAAATTGATTTTTGTACTGTCTACTGATCATGTATGAAGTGATTCACTGAACAATTTACTGAACTGTTTACTAAATAACTTACTGAATGTTTTACTGAATTGTTTACTGAATGATTTACTGAACGTTTTATCAAATTTCTTACTGAATGATTTACAAAATATTTTACTGAACAGCTTACTGAATGATCTACTGAACATTTTATTGAACTACTTACTGAGTGATTTGTTGAACGTTTTACTGAACTAATTATAAAAATTGTACCTTGAATTGTTTACTGAGTGCTTGCTGAATGTATACACGTATATATCATCATTTTTCTACTGATTTTAAATTATAAATGATTTGATAACGATCGTTTACCATATAATATCGCCATTGAAGGATTGACAAATTTGATACACATAAATTCTTTCTCTGTAAAGTTTTAATAAATTCCTTATAGTTGGATTTAGGGACCGAAACAAATAAGGTGCTCTAAAGCATCCTTTTGTAGCTTGGTACTCCTAACCGATTATGGTGCCCAAACATTGTTTTTAATACTGACAGTAAATTTATGAACATGTTTTTGGTATACGCATATAGGTGTGCGTAATATCAGTTCTTATATATATTTCTTATTCAGTGTAAGCTCACCCCTTCTACCTTATAGATTATTTGCAATAATAGTTGATTGTTAATAGAAGGTTCTGATCGGATTCCTACAAGGTTTCAATATTGTACCTTGCAGGTATAATTGCACAGTTACCTTATTGTATTCAGACATTTATTGTACAATACTTTAGTTGTAAAAAGGGATGTAAACAATAAACTAAAGAAGTTTTAGTGTTAGTTATAGTATTTTGATATTGGATACTTATATAGTTTGAAATGAGATTGTAAATAAAAGTAATACATACTGTATGTATCTAAAAGTAATACATGCTGTAAGTGACCGCATTAGGACCAATCTGAACAGTTAGATAATGATTTAGCTAAGTAAGTTTTAGCTTAATGTTAGAGTGAGGACACTGAGCGCAAACCAACCAACTGAGTGAAGATGAAAAAAATTAGTTTCGATTTTCAGTAATCAGGGCATGATAAGTACTCACAAATGGTGGTGGTGGTGGTTTTAGTGAAATTACCGTGATGTGAAACTGAGTTATGTGTAAAGTGCTTGGTATAGTGAATTGACCTTAGTGTTGGCATGAGGAATAAGGTGTTATGATATGAATTAAACATTGTTTGAAAGTTAATAAGATATACTTAAAATAGTAATGAAAGCTTATTTTTGGAAACGTATGAAATGAGCTTGATGAATGGTACGATACCTTGGTGGTAGAATTGAAAAATATTAAGTGTAGAGCTAAGAGAAGCACTCAGCCAAGAAGGGTTTGGGGTGTTACCATGCTCAATTTGATACTAAATTGGTTCTAGAAAAATGCTTAGATATTAATGAGACTGCTAGTAAAGTCAGATTCGAAAAAGCAAATGTTTCGACTGTAGTTGTAGTTTTGGTATATGGTAGGAAATAGACCAGATTTGCTATTATATTTAAAAATATGAAAGGTCTCTGAATATAAGTTATTCTTTGTAAGAGGAATATTGAATTTTGATCGTGTTTGGATGTTGTTTTGCAGCCCCGAAGTAAGTGGCGTTAAGGAAACTATAAGCAAATATAAACTCACTTATATACAATTTGCCAACGAGAGCTGGTTTTGTATATTGCATTGAGGTTGAAATTGGTAAGGGACGTATATAGAAGACATAGGCTAATATCATGATTACATTTGAATGATTTGGTTTTTATGAGAAAGTAAATGAAACTTGTTGTTTGAGATTCTGAATGATTGAAATATGTTC
This sequence comes from Heritiera fomes, assembly GCA_032173925.1. NCBI lineage: Eukaryota > Viridiplantae > Streptophyta > Magnoliopsida > Malvales > Malvaceae > Heritiera > Heritiera fomes. Next base: position 8,617,445 of record JAPDPM010000014.1, on the reverse strand, counting down.
TGTTAGATTGAGATCATAAAGATGGGTTTTGAATTGTTTATGGTTTTGGTTTGATTGAGCTATTAAGATCAACATTGTAATTGTCTAAAAGTCAACTAGTTGTGGTTATATGTATGAATTGTATTGTGGTTTTAAGATGAATGGAATGTATCAACTGTGTTTGTCTTATAGGGGGTTTTTAAAACATAGTACCATTATGTTGCCAAAATTTTTGAAAATGACTTTAGAAAGAAAAGGGTTGTTTTAGAAAGATTTGTTAATTTAAAAGAGAGTATTGGAATTATAGATTTTCTAGTGATTATAAAAGTATCTGTTTGAAGGTATTGAATTTGGGCTATCGATTTGAAGGTTATCAAAATGTTAATGGTGATTTTGGAAAGTGAAGGATTGAAATGGTTTCATTATTATCGAAATTAAAGGAAATGTTTTTAGAATTGTTTTATGATTTTGGAAAGGAAAATAAGTGGATTAAAGAATCGTACTAAAGTTTTAAATTTGATAGTTAGAGAAGCAGTATAAAAATGAAATGATAGTATGTAGGCATGCTTCTAGTCATGTGTAACTGTATTATTCCTGTGCATAGTCATTGTTTTGATAGTTTTTCAATTGTAATGCATATTGGTTTTGAAGTGTATTGTTAACGTTTAAACGATTTGATTGAATGTATAGTTTTGACTATTTTGAAGTTTGAACAAATATGAAACGTTTCAATTTATAGTAATGTTAATTGTTTTATATCTAATGAATCTTTTTATAAAGGATTGATTATTGTAAATGTTTTAGAACATGGTATTCTATGGTTTGAAAATTATATTATAGGAGCTACCTCTAGAATCTTAAGGGACCTACATGCTACACGAGATCTCTAACACGGTGACAGTCACTTCTCCAATCCAAAAGGAGCTAAGTGCTGCACAATGTATCTCATCGTTAGAATCCACGGAATGGTAAATGAAACTTGGTTCCCAAATTGTTTAAATGTTTTGAAAGTATTTCATACGATGTTCTTAAAGTATAATTAAATGTTTATGGGGATCAAGTAAATGTTTTGAGGCAAGATACCTTCCTTTAGTTGCCTATTGGTAATCATGCCGCATTGTAATGTTTGTTGTTAGACTTTGAGCAAGTTTACAACCACCTCTGTATTGCTTCTTGGTAATGTGAGGTGTAATGTTTGTTGTTGACCCTAAACAAGTCTGTAGTTGTCTTCAGGATGTCACTAGCTCTGTGGCACTAGATGGACATCGCTATGACTATGGCCATATGTCTTAATGTTATTTCCCTGTTGGGACCACTGAAAGCCACATGATTTTTATAGGGAGGTTACTAATCTCTATGTTTTATGTTTTTATATGAAATGTTATCAATTTGAACGATTAATGTTTAACGAATGGTATCGAATGATATTATTGATTTCAATGGAAACTATTAATAAACTCTCTATCGTTTAACTGTACTAATTTGAAATGTTAGGTTTTGAACTGAAATGCTTATAAGATGCACTGTCATGGTTTTGTAATTAAATAGTTGTATTGTTATGATTTGAAAAGTAATGAACTGTATTGCTATGGTTTTGAGAGTAATAAACTACATTGTTATGGTTTTTGAAAGCAATGAATTGCATTTACACTAATATTGAAAGGCATGAATTCATCGTCTATAAGTCTCATTAGAACACCAATGGTAGGACTTAGGGTTTGGGACAAGTGAGGTACTGTAAAGCATTCTTCTATACTCAACCTAGTATCCCTAACCAATTATAATATCTATTCCTTCTGAGCCTATGTCTAATGTTATCGATTATCATAAGTCATCGTAGACACATGTATAGGACACTTGTATATAGTTAACATGATATCTGTTCTTTTATATGTGTTTCTTACTGGGCTTAAAGCTCACCCCCTCTTACTCATCCTCACAGATTCTCATCAGTATACACAGTAGCTATTGTTTCAAGGTTAATCGAAGTGAACTATTAGAAGCCTTGTGTATCGAGTAAGAAAGTATATGATACTTGTTATGCTTTTGTATCCATACAGTATATGCATAACTAATGTGTTCATAGTCCGGGATGTAAATCATATAGTGTATTGTCAAAGATGTCAAAGGAAACTAGTATGATGTGTTTTAATTATGTTGATTTTTATACAATCTTATGTTAGGGTACTTCAGTTTACATTTTAATGGTATGTTTGATATTCTCTATTAAGTGATTTTATGAAATAGAGATAGTAAATGAAAGTAATAGAATGAACTTACATTGAACCGAATGCAAACCAAATGGCAATGAATATGAATGGAAATGATTGTATTGAAAAAGGAAAGTTAAAAGAAAAAGTTAATCTAAAATTTCACGATTTCGGGCGTGACACGGATGGCATTTCAGGAGGCTACTGAGAAGATCAGAAGCAAAGAGGTCGAGGGGAGTGATAGGAGGATGGCACTTTTTAATAAAATCTCGCAACTTGAAGGGTTCTTTAGGGATGAAGTGCTAACTGCTAGAGAATACACAAGCATAGATAGTCACAAGGTAGATTTCTTCTTTGCTATGCCTACAGAATATAAGAGGGATTATGTGATTAAGCAGTTGTATGAATGTACTTCCTATCGCTCATCCTTTGACTTCCTGCCAATTGAAGATATGTAGTTTCTAACTTTATGATAGGACGATGGTATGTTACTCTAGTTGATAGGATGCTTTTGGTTTTCTCTCTAGTATTATGGATGATGAATGATGGTGGATGTTATTATAGATGTTGATGATGAATATTTTTTAAGCAAAGGTTATTATGGATGTTAAAACTCATGGACTGTGGAAATCATTTTGTTGTATTTCACGTGTCTTGAAATAGGTATTACCATTGCATTTTACTAATGGATTATAACTTTATTAACTGTTCAATTTGTAACTATCTCTCAAGTGATGTTTCTCAAGTATGGGAATTACTTTGTAACTATAATCTACTATAGACATCAAAAGGCATCTGTCAACCCAACGACAAAGCACAAGGACTAACTCTTACACAATAAACCCTTATAAAAAATTACAATAAAGGCATGCATTTTTTCAAACCAAAATTTTGACATGCTTCGCATAATCATGTCCTCATGCCCCGCTAACTGCCAAAGTGAAGAAAAATAAACTACAAGGATAGGAAAGTCCAAAGTGATTTTTCTTTTGTTTAATTCTATTCTTCTCTTTTATGCACTTTAACAGTTTAAGAAATATAGGTTTTTGTAAGTAAATAGCTTAACTAATTAAATAAATCAAAATGAAACAAATGGACCAATTAAACAAATATTTTAATCTAGTAAATAGATTAATTGACATGTTACAAATCAATAGCTTAACGAATTAAATAAATCAAAATAATTTACATATTAAATATCCTATAAACAAATGAACCAATTAGTATAAAAATGTTAATTTAGTAAATAGATTAATTGACATCTTACAAATGAATAGCTTAACTAATTAAATAAATCAAAATAATTTACATATCAAATATCCTATAAAAAATGGACTAATTAATTAACTTGTGTTAAATTAATTAATTAACATTTGTTAAATGAATAAGCTTAAATAATAAATAAACATATAAATAAATATGTTAAACACAACTTTCATCACACATGGGTTGTGGCTCAGTTGGCCATGAAAGCTGAGTTTGTAAGAAGAGCTTTCGGGTTCAATTCTCACTAAACACACTTTTGGAGAGGGGTGAGGAGCTTTAATTGTGACGAAACCCTAAGTAGAATTAGTCTCAAACCGTTAAAACGGTGATGATACCTGTGGTTCACATAAAAAAAACTTTCATCAAAGTGTTATTCATTTTATTTTTTTTGAAAAAAAGTGTTATTCGCTTTAAGTCAACTATTTATTTACTTTTATACAAAAGAATAGTATAGTAAAATGTGTCATTTAGTAATATTAAATTCTTTAAACCAAACATAGAAACATTCTCTTAATGTAACCAAACGCGAAAATTTAATATTTCCTGAAATTCATCAAGTAAAATGATTTGGAGTAAAATAATTTTAAAGAGAATCATAGTTTTCGCGATCTAAGCTGTCCATTAAGATTATTTCGTCATAAAATAAAAATTAATATTAAAATATTGTAAATGTATGCATGTTTTTTGTACATCCTATTCTCTTCAATTTTTTTTACAAAAAAATATTAAATAATTAAAAATGGGATAATGTTTTTGGAATTCGAAGCCAAATTTTATAAAATATCATGATTCATTCTTAACTACTCAAATAAAGAGGTTGTTGACATTCTGTTCAATTCTTTACTATTCAACGTAAGAAAAAAAAATAGTGAAAAAAGAAAGCTTAGGTGCATAGGATAATTTTACATACACTGACAGTTGAGTTTTTTTACTCCACAAGTAACGTTAAGATCGTGACACATGTCCTATTTTATTTATTTTAATATTTTTATAGGACACATGTCATGATCTTAACGCTGCTTGTGAAATAAAAAAACTCCACTGTCAATGTATGTAATAATTATTCTGGATGCATGAATTGGGGCTTATACACCAAATATTGGGCTAATAGAATTTTTTTGTCACAAAATTACAAAAAGTGCAAAATGAAAAGCAAAAGAATTAATATGTAAAATATTAAAAAAATTAAAAAGCAAAATTAAAAATAAAAAATAGAAACCCATAAACGTCGAGATTCCTATGGAAGAACCATCATTAAGACAGTAGTAGCAGCTTTAAGGGCAGAGGGGAACTAGAAACGAGATTTCTCTTTTCTCTGTAAATTTCTAGTTTTTAAGATTCAGTTCCAATTTTATTATTATAATTTTCGGAAACGAATATTCTCTTTCTTGTCTCTCTGTCAATCAACAATGAGCGATCAATCGGAGGAATCGCCTCTCATGGCTCCCCCGCCGATCACCGAGCCCAGCGAGATCGACCTCGAGGCCGGTCCTTCCGATCAAATTCAGTGTCGAATTTGCCTTGAAACCGACGGTATTTTCAAAATTTAAACCCTCATTTCTCGAAATTTCACTTTTTTTTTTAATTAAAGAATTGGTTTCATCTATTTCGCTCTGAATTATGTTCATTTTGCTTATTTCTACAGACTGTCCTCGAAAAAATCATTTCAATCCAATAAATTCTAAAATTTATTTTTCGAAATTCAGTTACGTGCATCACTGTAGTTCTAGTATTGCAAGTTCAATTTTCTTGGGTTACCAAACTGATTGAATTATTAACCGAAAATAGAGAGGAAAAAAGTAGCAATTTTTATTTTTTTTTCTATTCAAGTATTTATTATTAAAAAAAAATCATTTTGAAGAAGAAATCCCTACGCAATAATGTTCAATTGATCATGAAAAAAAAACTTAATTTTTGCTAACTAGTGTGATTTTGAAGCAACTTATGCTAATAGTACAATGTGCAATGGTTTTGCGCAGGTAGAGATTTTATTGCTCCTTGCAAGTGCAAAGGAACATCAAAATATGTACACCGCGAATGCTTAGATCATTGGCGAGCTGTGAAGGTATTGATATCAATACCCTTTTCTTCTTTTCTTGAACTGAGAATTGAAGTGCATTATGCTTTACTTGTGCTATGGTTTTCTTGGTGGGCCTTGGGATATATTTTTTTATATATATTTATCTATAGCTGTTTAGGAATCTATAGAGGAGGAGAATACATATGGGCGATCTAACGTGAATTCAGATATTGGTTTATATAGCTTACCCTAATCTCTTGGGATAAAGGCTCTGATGATGATGATGATGATTTATCTATAGCTGTTATTTTATTGCTTAGGCTAAATTGCACTGTTGGATTGTTAGTTTTTGATGTCAATTTTTATTTAATTTGTTTATTGTGCCTGTGTCTGCTATTGAAGTAAAGGTTAGACAACTATACAATATAAGGAAGATATACATGAGCTACGTTAGTTCTTTGTTCATTAATGGAGACAAAAAACATTATTTTAACATATAAATTCCCCATAAATACGAGATTACTTCATTTGACTTAAAGAGAGCCTCTTTCTAGTCTCCCCTCCACCCAAATCCCAATGTTTGTGTATAATAATTAATATAACTCTTACATGGAACAAGCATGCCACATTTTTGTATATTTTATTAACAGAAAATGATAAAGGGTAACATCGGAGCAACACTAAAATCATAGAGGTGAAAAGTTGGGGGCGAATTCTAATTCATTTAAAATCCTGTTTAGCCTAATATGGCTAGATATCAGCTTCATACTATTTAGAAATTCATTATATTCCATGAGTATTCTGACCTTCCTCCCAAATCTAAAATAGTCAATTGGTCTTCATCAAAGACAAGGACATACAGGATATAAACGTTCGTCTACTCTGTAAAGTTTGTCCCATCAATGGACCAATTCCCTGTTACTGACTTACTTTCCAATGCTTCAACTGTAAAGTTTGTCCTTGTCCCATCAATGGTTCAATTCCCTGTTACTGACTTACTTTCTGATGCTTAAATTCAAATTTAGTTTTAATCTAATGAGCATACAGGAAGAAATGGTTTCAGTTTTTGCCATGTATTTTGACTGTATTTGTTACTTTGATATCTTCCAATGCAGTCCTAGATTGGAAAGTCTTCCTAACAGGAATTTGGAATTTGGAGAACTTCTAGCATTATACCTGGTTCTGACATCAAATAAAGCATATATCCCCAAAAGTTTTGAAGTCAAGTATGATATGCTAAAATTTAATAGAATTTCAAGAAATGTAGCTGTATTAGATTTTCTTCTGACATTGGTATCCGTCTAAATGGCCTAATAGTTGTTATAAAATTCACTTTGACACTGATGCACTTGGATATTCCTTGGCAAAGACCAGAGAAAAAATTCAGAAACTAATGGTTTGAAGAGTTATAGAAGATTTACAACAATTAAACAAACAAGCATTTTGATTTGATATTAATTCTTTTTAGTTATTGATTTATTCATTAATCTATGTTGCTCATTTTCTTGAAGACTATCTACATAAAAGGATGACTGGTCCATGGAACAAGGTTGGTTTTAACTGGTTATGTCTGTGAGTACACAAATGCATAGAATGATAACCAGTCATTGGAGGGAATTGGATGATAGTTTTAGCTTTTTTATGTGTTTTTGATGGGCATCACACTATTCTCCTGTTTCCTAGCTACCATTTACATAATTTCCTCCTCCTTTATTTATTTATTTATGCAGGAAGGGTTTGCATTTGCTCATTGCACAACGTGTAAAGCTCCTTATCATTTGAGAGTTCATGTTGCCGCTGATAGGAAATGGCGAACCTTGAAATTCCGATTTTTTGTGACCAGAGACATTCTATCCATATTTCTGGCTGTTCAACTAGTATGTAGTTAGTCCGTGATTGTTAATTCTTTCATTTTTAGTTTACTTCTCCTATTGTAAATATGTTTCTCAGGTATAATGCCTGGTTTTTTTGTGCATTTTGTTCAGGTCATTGCTTCACTGGCATATTTGGTCTATTTAATTGATGGTTACAAGCAGTCATGGCTCCGCCTTGCATGGGGTTTTGATAGTGAGCTTAGTTTCTATTACATATGTGGTAAAATCTCAAGAACCTGAAGTGATATCTTGATTAAGTGTCTTATAAACAATACAGTTTGCTTTAGTTTCTTTGTTAATTCATTTTTTGGGTTATTGATTGTTTTATAGGAAAGAATGGCTAAATTTGATCACTGATTGTTTTAAAAGTATCTTTTAAACAATTGTTAATTAATGCAACAGAGCAGACCAACTTGAGTAATATTTCACAAACTTTATTATGGGATATTGATGCTTCCCTTAGAAAACTTTGGAATGCCTTTCTTACAGAATTGACTATCAAGTTCCCTTAATTAGAAATAAACTGATGTAGTTCCCAATGTGTATATACTAAACTTAGCAATGTCAAGGTAAGCTTTATCAATTTAGTTTTTGAACCAAGGAAAGAAGCTTTGGAAGCTGAGATCTCATCCAATAAACAAAGCTTTATAGTTTTGAGTATCTCAACCAGGAAAGCTTTATAGCTTAAGTTTTTAAATCAAGGAAAGAAGTTTTATGGGTTGAGTATCAACTTATAGGTTAGAATAAGTTCAATGTTATGTGTGAAAGTCTAAGCTTTTCGAATTAGCAAGATATTAAACTTGAAAACTTTAGCCTTTAAGAAATTTCTAAACTTTGATTAAGTTCTATAGAATTTGGAATGATAATTCTCTTATTGCAATAAAAATGAATCAGAATATGACCCATATATATTACAAGGAAGACTAATAATCAGCTACAAAATCGGGAAAGAATAAAATACAATTAATAGGAATTGGCCGAACAAGGAAACCAAATTCCTTTAGTAGGTAAACAAATAAATTGAACTTAAAGGAATACAACTGTAGACGTACAGCTGTAAATACACAAAATAGACCCAGTTTTCTACACTTGCCCTCAAGCTGGGCTGTAAATATCAAGTAAGCCTAGCTTGGATCTCATCTCTTCAAACTTTGTCTTTGTTAGTGCCTTGGTCAGAATGTCCGTAGTTTGTAGAGTCGTAAGTATGTAGGAGATGTTGATCATAACAGCTTTGACTTTTTCTTTGATAAAGTGCCTATCTGTCTCCACATGTTTCATTCGATCATGATGAATGGGCTTCTTGGCTAAGCTAATGGCAGCTTGATTGTGACTCATCATGTTGATAGGATCATTTACTGTAGCCTGGAGTTCCAAGATTTGTCATTTTAGCCACATTCCTTCACATATCCCGTGAGCCATAGCTCGGAATTTTGCTTCTGTGCTACTTCGTGCAACAACGGTTTGTTTCTTACTTTGCCAAGTGATTGGATTCCCCCACACATAAGTACAGTATTCTGATGTGGATCTTCGATCAGTAATAGAACCAGCCCAATTTGCATCAATGACTACTTCAATGTTCCTTTTCTTGATTTTCTTGAAGTAGAGATCTTCACTAGGAGTTTTCTTCAAATACCTCAGGATTTGATACAACAGGTCCATGTGTTCTTCAGTAGGGCTATTCATGAATTGGCTGGCGACATTGATAGTAAAACCAATATCTGGTCCAGTGTGTGAGAGATAGGTGAGCCTTCCTACCAATCTTTGATATCTTCCTTTATCAACTGGAACATTGTTTTCTACTTCTTTGCCTTTGGTGACAGCTTCCATTGGGGTATCTGCAGGTTTGCATCCAGGCATTCTTGTTTCTTTGAGTAAATCAAGAATATACTTGCATTGAGAAACAACAATACCTGTTCTGGATCTTGCAATTTCCATATCAAGGAAATATTTCAAATTTCCTGTCTTTGGCCTCGAATTTATGAGCTAGAAATCTCTTCAGTTCTTCACTCTCCTATTCGTGATTCCCTGTCAGGATTGAAGAATCCACACACACAATAATAATAAATATCCTTTCACTTGGAGAATGTTTGACAAATAATGTATGATTAGATTGGCATTAAGAATAACCAGGCTCTAGGAGACTACGTGAGACTAGAAAGAGATTTTTTTTCATTTTAAGAACCTTATCTGATTTTATCTGATTCTTGAGACTTGCAGGAATCTACATGTACACCTCTTCTTTCTATTTCTCCATTGAGAAATGATGTTCTGCAGATGGAGTTTCCTGTCATAGTTCATGGTAAGGGATAGAAGAACTCGAGTAGTGTTTAGTTTTACAATAGGAGCAAAGATCTCCTGGTAGTCAATACCATAAGCTTTGTGTAAAGCCTTTAGCAACCAAACGGGCCTTCAACCTTTCAACATTGCCAACAATGTTGTGTTTGACAGTGAAGATTCATTTGCATCTAACTAGATTCTTGCCTGGAGGCCAGTTCACTACTTCCCACATGCCATTCTTTTCAAGTGCTCTGAGTTCTTCAGCTACTTGTTTCTGTTCACGTACTTGAAGAGCTTGTTGATAAACTATTGGGAACCTGGTTATCTTTAGATTTGTAGCAAAGGCATGGGGTAGGACATAAAATTGTAAATGGGATAATTAGTGCAGGACTTTACACCCTTCCTCTTAGCAATCGGTAAATCAAGATTATTCAAAATCAACTCATCAGAATTTAAAACAGTATTACCTGGTTGTGTTTCGTTTTGAATTGAGTCCAGTTCAACTTCATGACTAGTCTCTGATTGTACTTGTTCCTCTATATGTTCCTGATTTTGATTTTTCTTTCTTCTAGAGTAGACAATGAACTCAATTGTTGTTGTCAATTGAAGGAACACTTAAGGGCTATGGATTAGATTGATTTTAGGTAACAAGTGGAGCTGGACTAGACACAACAAGAGGGGGCTCGGATTCACTGGGAGTGGGTGCTTGACTTTCGGGTAAACTCTCAAATTCCCAAAAATGATGTTTTGCGTTTCCACTCTCCTCTTGAACATTGGTTTTTGAGTAATGAGGCTGATTTCCCAGAAAAGTGACATTCATTAAGTGATAGAATTTTTTTGTGAGAGGGGAATAACACTTGTAACCTTTTTGATTTGGTGCATACCCTAGAAATATTCATTTTATGGCCTTGGGATCAAGTTTTCTCGGTATTGATGGGAATATGAACAAATGAACACCCAAACACTTTGAGAGGAATAGATGAAATAAGATGAGTCGATGGATAGGATTTTTCAAAATTTGACAAGGAGTTTTAAATTTAAGGACTCGAGAAGGCATTCTATTGATTAGATATGCCGCGGTGAGTGTAGCATTCCCCCAAAAAATTTTTGGAACATGAGATTGAATTATAAGTGCTTGGGCACCCTCTAGTAAGTGCCTATTTTTCCCTTTCGGGAATCCTGTGTTGTTGAGGGGTATTGCTGCAAGAACTTTGGTGAACAATGACTTCTTGTTTTAGGTATTCCCCAAGAATAGAGTAAAATAATCCTTGGCATTGTCTATGTGAAGAATTTGGATTTTGCATTGAATTTAGTTTGAACCATATTATTGAAGGCTTTGAACAATTGACCCACTTCGAATTTTTCTTTCATGAGGAATATTCCAGTGAGATGTGAGTGATCATCTATGAAAGAAACAAACCATCTGGCCCAGTTACAGTTTTAATTTTAGATGGTTCCCAAACATCATTGTGTATCAAAAAAAAAAAGAGGATGTCACTATTTGTATTTCTGAATTGGATAGGAATTACGAACATGCTTAAACAATTGGCAAGTTTCACATTGAAGATCAAAGGCACTTTTATTGGATAATGAAGGAAGAGTTCTTTAAGATACAACTAACTAGGATGACCCAAAAGATAGTGCCATAACATTATTTCACCATCTTTGTTTGACCTAAGAATAGAAAAAGACATTTTTTTTTCAATTAACTTTTGATGTCTTCTAGATGATTTAGTTGTTTTTAACATGTAGAGTCTCGAACGCAATTTAGCATTGCCAATTGCCTGTCCTAAATTCAAATCCTGAAAAACATAGTGATTAAAGAAAAATTTAGCAACACAATTCTTCTTTTGAGTGAGTTGACTAATAGATAAAAGATTCTAATCCAAGTTGGGAAACAATAAAACAGATTCAAGGGTGATATTTTCTGAGATAACAACAGAACCAGTACCAACCACTTTTGAGTTAGAACCATTAGCAATTTGAATAGTGTCTCTCGTAAGGTGTGAAATTTTGAAAAAAGATATATATTACCAATCATGTGAATGGAGGCCCCAGAATTAACAATCCACGATTCTTTACTATCCACGTTTTTAACTTTAAGAGCAATCAAAAGATTACCTTTTCGAGCTACTATTGTTGTCTAGGAGGAGTTGTTTGGGGAAATTTGTTGAGTAAAACTAATTAACAGTTGAAGAATTTCCATTTTTTCCTTACTGAATTGTCCGAGTTGTGTACTAGTGGAACTTTCTTTAGTTGTGGTGTGATTTCCTCGACTTTCTTTTTTTTTTTTTAGTTCCAATCAGGTGGCCTCCCATGGATATTCCAATAGGTGTCATGGGTGTGACCCGTCTTCTTGCAGTGATTGCGCCATGGTCTCCCTTTCTTGGTTCAACTATCATCGAATCCTCGTGAAACTAGAACATATGCTTCAGTGGTTGTTGACTGACTTTCGGTACCCAGCATGACCTTTCAACTTTCTTCATGTCGAACTTCGGAAGCAACTTCTCGTAGATAAGGTAGAGGCTTTATTGCAAGGATTCAACCATGCACTTCATCCAAGTTCTTCTTAAGTCCTAAGGGAAACTTGCAAATCCATTTCCTTTTAACAAACTTCTTATATTTAATAGCATCCATAAGACAGTCCCATTGAGTAGTTTCATACATATCAAGCTGTTGCCAATATCTAGTCAAGCGACTAAAATATTGGGTGATTGTGAAATCCTCTTGGCGGAGATCATGAAGAATACCTTCAGTCTTGACTGACTCAGTTGTGTCTTCCTTAAAGGAGAAGGTGTCTGCTGTGGCATCCTAGATTTCTAGTATTGCTTCGTATAGAATAAAATTTTCTTTGACTTTGGTAGTCATGGAGTTGATAAGCCATGACATTACAAGATTGTTTTTTGCCTTCCAGGTCTTGTAACTTGAATCATCAGGCTTCGGTTTAGTGGCTTCACCAGTATGTAATCATCTTATCCTCTGTTGCATGAGAACATCATGATTGAATGGGACCACAGGAGATAGTTGTGGCCATTCGGTTTGTGTCCAGTGATGAGGAGGGCAATAGACTTAGATCCTCTATTGAACTAGTAATAGAGGGAACATGAGAAGAGGAAGACGAAATTTTTGAGGTGGACAGTACCATTGGATGTGAGAGAGAATTTGAAAGATGCTTTGATACCATGTAGAATTTGGAATGAAAATTCTGTTATTGCAGTTAAAAATAAATTAGAACATGCCCCATATATATTACAAGGAGGACTGATATTAATCAGCCACAAAATTAGGAAACAATAAAACACTATTAATAGGAATTGACGGAAACCAAATTCCTTTAACAGGTAAACAAATAAACTAAACTTAAAGGTATACAATTGTTGACGTACAACTGTAAATACACAAAGTAGACTCAGTTTCCACAAGTTCTACAAGTTATTGAGCTTAAAAGGCTTGAACCATAGAAAAAGTTTAGCATTGGCCGGACTCGAAAGTAAAAGCGAAGAGACATTCTTCTATTTGCTAGAAATCGTTTGTCCAAAAAGGCTAAGATATCTACTAGGTTATATAAGTTGTCCAAGGAGAACTAAAAAGGATATTATCTTTGATTCACTGGTGTTGCACAAGTTTAAGCATCTCGTAAAGAAATCATCATCATCATCATCATCATCAGAGCCTTTATCCCAATAGATTGAGGTAGGCTAGATGAACCAATATCTAAAATCACGTTAGATCGTCCATATGTATTCTCTGCCTCCATAGATTCCTATTCAAGGCCATTTGCTCATCTAACTCTAAAACCTCCATGTCTTTCCAAACTACTTCCTTCCAAGTCTTTTTTGGTCTTCCTCTAGTCTTAACCCTTCTCTCAACATCCATAGCCTCTATTCTCCTAAGTGGAGCATCTACAGGTCTACGTCTTACATGTCCAAACCAACGTAAACGATTTTCACACATTTTGTCTTCGATAGGTACCACTCCAATCATCTTACGAATATCATCATTTCTCATTCTATTCTTTCTTGTATATCCACATATCCACCGTAACATTCTCATTTCTGTTACACTCATCTTTTGTGTATGTAGCCTTTTAGTCGCCCAACATTCACTACCATATAACAATATTGGTCTAACAACTGTCCTATAAAACTTGCCTTTCAACCATGTAAGAATTCCTTTATCGCACAACACACCTGTAGCACTTCTCCACTTACTCCATCCAGCCTGGATCCTATAGGTTACATCACCATCAATCTCTCCATCCATCTGTATTATTGATCCCAAGTATCGAAAATGATCCCGCTTAGGTATCGCCACCCCATCTAACTTTACTACATCATGCTCTTCGAGTCGGTTAGAACTGAATTTACACTCCATGTATTCAATCTTCACTCTGCTTGGTTTAAATCCTTTTGATTCCAACGTTTGTCTCCATAATTCCAACTTTGTATTTATCTCTGCTCTAGTTTCCGCACATAGGACAATATCATCTGCAAACATCATGCACCAAGGCACCTTATCCTGGATGGATTTTGTCAATTCGTCCATAACTACCGCAAACAAGAATGGACTCAACGCTGATCCTTGGTGTAATCCCACCGTGATAGGAAACTCACTTGTTTGCCCCCCACCTGTCCTCACATGTGTCATTGCGCCTCTATACATGTCCTTAATTAGTTTAATATATTTCAAAGGAACTCTTTTCTTCATTAAGGACCACCAGAGTACCTCCCTAGGCACTTTATCATATGCTTTCTCCAAATCTATAAAGACCATATGAAGATCTTTACCCATTACTCGAAAGCGCTCCATAAGTTGTCTAAGCAAATATATTGCCTCCATAGTTGATCGACCCGGCATAAAACCAAATTGATTCTCCGATATCTCTACATTCTTTCTTAATCTCCGTTCTATCACTCTCTCTCATAGTTTCATCGTGTGACTCATCAATTTTATGCCTCGGTAGTTGGCGTAACTTTGAATATCTCCCTTGTTCTTATATAAAGGTACTAAGACACTCTTTCTCCATTCCTTTGGCATTTTGTTAGTGTGCCAAATCTTATTAAATAGATTTGTCAACCACCTAACTCCTACATCTCCAAGGCATTTCCAAACTTCAATTGAGATGTCATCAGGTCCAACAGCTTTTCCATTCTTCATCATCTTTAGTGCCTCTTTTACCTCTGTCTCTTGGATTCTACGCATAAAGCACCGATTTAAATTCTTAAGAGGCACCGAAATATTATCCAAAACTTTATTTTGTCTGTTATTAAATAATTTGTTAAAATAATCTCGCCACCTGTCCTTAATGTCATTATCTTTAACGAGAGTTCTTTGATGCTTATCCTTAATACATTTCACGACTCCTAGGTCGCGACTCCTCCTTTCTCTTGCTCGCGCCAATCTGTATATCCTTTTCTCTCCCTGCTTTGTGTTCAACTTGTCGTAAATCTCTTTCGCAACCTTCGTCTTAGCTTCTGCCACAGCCTTCTTTGCCTCCTTTCTTGCTACCTTATATTCCGACAAACTCTCTTCTGTATTGTTCTTCTTTAGAGCCTTGTAACGCTCTCCCTTAGTCTTTATAGCATCTTTTACTACTGCAGTCCACCATGTTGCGTCCTTTCCAGTCGGCACTCTTCCGTTTGATACTCCTAATGTCTCTTTGCCTACCTCCCGAATGCATTTTGCCATCTTATTCCACATTACATTTGGGTTCTCTTCTGTTGTCCAAGCCTCTTTTTGAATCCAACTATCTCTACATGTTGTATGACAATCTTCTTTTAGCTTCCACCATCGAATCCGTTCAATTCCTTTTTGTTGGTTCCTTCGATGTCGTCTATCTATCTTTATATCTAGAACTAAGAGTCTATGTTGCGCGGTAACACTCTCACCTGGGATAACCTTACAATCCAAACATCTATGTCTATCCCTACTCCTAGTTAAAAAGAAATCTATCTGACTTGCTCTTGGTCCACTTCTAAAAGTTATAAGATGAGAATCTCTCTTCTTAAACAATGTATTTGCTAGGATTAGGTCATAAGATAAAGCAAAATTTAAGATAGCATCTCCTCCCTCGTTTCTTACACCATAACTAAAACCCTCATGTACTCTCTCAAAACCCTCTCTACTTGTACCTACATGTCCATTAAGATCACCGCCAATAAAAAGGTTTTCTCCTATGGGTACTTCTTGTACTACCTTATCTAAATCCTCCCAAAACTGTCGTTTACTAACCTCATCAAGTCCTATCTGGGGTGCATACACGCTAATGACATTCAACACCTCTTCTCCTAAAACTAGTATAATCAAAATAATCCTATCCCTTTGTCTCTTTATCTGTACAACATCCTTATGGTACTCTTTATCTATAATGATACCTACTCCATTTCGGTCTCTATCTTTCCCTGTGTACCAAAGCTTATATTGCCAAGGTGCTATCTCTCTAGCCTTTTCCCCAACCCATTTGGTCTCTTGGAGACACAAGATGTTAACCCTCCTCCTACTCATAACCTCACAAATCTCACCTAACTTACCACTAAGCGTACCTATATTCCAAGATCCTAACATAAGCTTATGGTTATGGACTAACTTCTTTACCCACCCCCGTCCATTGTGGTGTGGGAACCTTTGCCTATTTAACACCACATCCAGGCGTCGATGTGGCGCGTCACTTTCGGGCGACGACCTAGCAACCCTTGCCCACTTTTCACTACACCCGGGCTCCGATGCAGCGCGTCGCTGTGTAGGGGATGCCCCAACGATGTTTTGATATTGGTTCATTTCATGAGATTGGACTAGTTTTTAAGGCTGGTTGTCCAAACCTACCGCCACCCTCCTCCTTTACTCGGGCTTGGGACCGGCTGCGCTAACTCACACAAGCAATTATAAACTAACTAAAACGAGTTCATGGTCTAAAGAAATAATAAGGTAATATTGTACCGAGTTCATGGTCTAAAGAAAGACAAAGGCAATTATAAGCTAACTAAAACGAGCTAAGTTTTAAGCATCTCGTAAAGAAATAATAAGGTAATATTGTACCGAGTTCATGGTCTAAAGAAAGACAAAGGTAATTATAAGCTAACTAAAACGAGCTAAGAAAGCTAAACTTGACAATTTCAAGCATCAATATTACTAACTTAACTTCCTAAACATTACTTGCTTTCATTATACACAATCCACATAACTTCATTTCTTGGTTGAGATACTCAACCTATAAAGCTTCCTTTCTTGGTTGAGATATACTCAACTTATAAAACTTTTTTTCTTGGTTGAAATATTCAAACTATAAAGCTTCCTTCCTTGGTTGAAATGCTCAACCTACCAAACTTCTTTTCTTAGTTGGGATATTCAACCTATAAAGCTTCCTTTCTTAGTCGAACTACTCAACATTTAAAGCTTTTTTCCTCATTGTAAAACTTGACCTATAAAAAATTTTCATCAGTTAAAATACAAAATCCAAAAGGACTCTTTCCTTGGTTGAAAAACTCAACGTATAAAGATTTTTACCTTGATTGAGATCCTGAACTTATACGCTTCTTTCCTTGGTCGAAATACTCAACCTATAAAGCCTCCTTCTTTGGTTGAGTAATCTAATCAAGGACAAATATTAACAATTTATTTTGGTTATGATACCTTCCACTTAAAAAAAAAAGGGCAACCTAGTACACAAGGCTCCCGCATTGTGGGGTCTAGGGAAGTTTATATGCACGCAGCCTCTCCCCTGCGTTAACGGAGGCTTTTTTTTGCTTGAACCTGTGACCTCTAGGCCACATAGGAGCAACCATTCGTTGCATCAAGGTTCCCCTCATACGTTCCCACTTTATTACTCAAAATTTTGAATCTTCATGTAACATTGTAGGTGAAAGTATATCTCAACATTTAAATTTACAATTTATAATGATTAATTGCTTGATTAATTTCTTATCTTAACCAAATTAGAAATTTTAATTGATTAATTTTTGCCATGTTGAAAATGAATCTCAGCACCATGTTAAATCATTTGTAGAATTCATTGCCTAGGCACTAGAGTTCCTCTAATGATGTATAATGCTGCAAGCTTCGAGTTCACTGCAGAAAAAATGGGAAAAAAAATATGTAATAGCATTTAGGAAGCTTCTGAAATATCTTTTGGAATTGAGCTTAAAGTGGTGGAAAAAGCCTTAGTTAGGTCTTTAGTGGTACAATAGTAATTTCATATCTGTAAAAGACTAAAAATTTCGTTTATGACCTGAATTTTTGGAAGCTACTATCAATTATCATGATGTGAAGCTATCTTCAATAAATTTTTGTTTCTTCTTTAAGTTGGTTAAAGTACAAAAATGAACAAACTTTTGAGATTGCCTGTTGTTTTCCTTTTTTTTTGATTCATAAGGAGGCACAAGGGGGGGAAGGAGATTCAAGACGTAATCCCTCTTTAGTAGGGGGCAACAATTGTTAGGCCAAGCGTTGGTTGTTTTGGAATTGCCTGTTGTTTTCATGGTCTTTTACATGACACCTAGTCATTTTCCAAAACTTGCTGTGTATTTCTTTCTTTGAAATTTGCGAAACACTTCTGGGCAAATTTGACTAGATTGCTTGAAGAAAATATTTTTATTTGTCTGGTTTTCATGCTTTAAGATTTTTTACTTGTGTGAAATGATCATTATCCCAGGTTGGATGTTGTCTCTACTGCTGATAGTTAACAAAATGATTGTTGAATACAGGAGCATTACTATTTTTTGCTTTGCTGGGGCTATCAGGGTGCTTCATTACATGCTATGATCGAAGAGTGCGTAATGATTTGGCTCAGCCTTGTCGAGAATTATGCCTCTGTTGCTGTCAGCCGGGGTATAACTCCACTTGTAAACTTTGATGGATGCTGTTGAGTTTTACTGGCAGTTCAATATATTAGTATTCATCATTACTTTTACTAAAATTATGGCAATTACATATTGTTTATATATTAAAGGATAATGCTTACTTAAACAGGTCAACTGCTGCAATTTGTCATCATCTACCTTATCTTCTCTTTCTCTTCCCCTACCCCACCTCTGCCAAAATTTGTCTAACGATTATATAGCAGAGTACATTTTATGTTTATCTGTATCCTTACACCTCCATATATGTCTGTTTATGCTTGTGTGCAAACCCACATCTGACACATGCACAAATATGTGAAAAGGAAGTGGCAGTTTCATCAAATCCTTTATAATCACTGTAGTGTGCATAACTTTTTGCATGTCTTATACTATGTTCCATCTCTTTAGTCAATTACCACTGCTGTGTAATATGCAATTTGCTTACTCATTGCATAGGAACCGCTTTGCCTCCTTCAATCTAAAGGGAAATATATGCTCAAACAGTTAATTTTTTTTATATTTGGAGGCATCAAATGAATCTTGAATGCTCCCCTCCTTCCTCCTTTTCTCTTTACTGATATGACATTTGCCATTTATTTGTCCATGGATTCAAGACAAAGAAGAATATTAGCAATCCTACCTAACCTTGCAAATAGTTGTTCTCTAACACAAAAGGAACTCCACTTTAACCCTTTCACATTTTTTTTTTTTATATTAACACCCTCTAGCTATGATCAAATCAATGTTCTATTTTTTTATCCTCCTAAGGTTTACTGTGCTGCCGAATACACGTTTTCCATTGGAGCATAAAAGATAGCTCAAACTAGTGATGTCTTTGGATGTTCTGTCATGTAGCTATTTCTGTATCTCTGAGGCATCTGCGGTCACCTTTTCCCTATTCTCTTTGAGAATTGTCAACTTATGCATCTTTGGTTTGCTGTCCTTTTTCCTTTTAGGATTGTAATTTATTTCTCATGTGCCATCTGCACCCGTTTAGAAGAGTATCCTGTGTCGCACTTCATGTTTGAAAAGTATATTGGCTTCATTTTTGCTCATTGTATTATTTATCTAATACTAAACCTTCCACTTCTTTTCCTCCTTCCTTTTCCAGTGCTCCTTTCATTAGTTAATCCTTGTGTTATGTGGGTGCCATTGTTGTTGCTGCTACATTGGACTGGGTTACTGGGGAAACAGAGTATAATTTCCAATGGTCTGAAAAAGTTTTTAGTAATGATTCATGCTATGATCTGATTTATTTTAGAGCAGGCTGCATTTGCTTTTTATTTATTTGATAACTAAGCTATTGAAGTGGTGCTATTGATGGGGATTAAGTACATAAATTGTTACTGGGGAAATGGAATATAATTTTAAATGGTCTGAAAGATGTTTTTAGCATTTGATGGATACTAGGATCTGATTTATTTTGAAGTGGGTTACATTTGCTACTTATTTCTTTGATATACTAAGCTATTGAAGTGGTGCTAATGCTGGGGATGAAGGACATATATCTGTCATTCACTAATTAATTTATGCGATTATACTGGTCAAATAATTAATTTGTTTATTTTCTAATTCTTGCAGAATGTGTGCAGACTGCCATTTACCTGGCACACTTTGTATGTGGACTGACTGTACTACATGCTTTGAAAGCTGTGCTAGTGCTACAACTGAATGTGGTTGCCTAGGAGGTGCTGGTGAAGCAGGGCTGCCATTATTGTTCATAATGGCATTGGTTGTGCTCGGACTATTTACTGTGATTGGCATATTTTACAGTGTTTTGGTGGCTACAATGGTTGGACAAAGGATTTGGCAGCGGCACTATCACATACTTGCTAAAAGAATGCTAACAAAAGTAAGTTGCACTGACATGTCTTCAGCTTTGGTTCCTGTAGTAATGTCAATTCTTTGGGTCAGTAGGCTATCTACTTCCAACTGAACATAGTTGAGGAAGTTAATTTCTAGGTGCTAGTTTTTAGATGAATAAGCCTCCTCTATAAGAAGACATGAATTGGTGAAAGGTCTGAAAATTATCATATTGTCCCTGTTTGTTTTATGGTTAGTATTTCTATCGACGTAATGGCTTCTATGATGGGATAGTCAAAGCCTCATTTAAGTCGTATTTTAGGGGTGTCAGGAAAATTTGGTGTTGAAAAAATAGGCATTCTAAATGTGGTGAAAGAAGATATATTACATTTCTCTTTGCGCCTGGCAAGGATACTTGTATAATTTAGGTTCTCTTACCATATTCAACTTGTTTTGGGTACATGTGAAGTATGCCAACAACGCTTAGAGGTCCACATGTGCTGGTTACTTATGTACTGTTCATTTTGCAAAACTAAGATGAAGTAGATTCTGAGAGCATGTGTTCTCCATTCAATTCTCAGCCTTCTCATTGGTTCATCTGTTAGTTATTTATAAATTAGCTCCCAAAATATCATTTGTATGTGCTGCATTACTTTTTGTTTCTTTAATAATTTGGCCTTTTGTTTAGGTTGTTTCTAAATGGCTATACAGTTTAACATAATTCAGTTTTATGTGTACTCTATTAGGAATACGTTGTTGAGGATGTGGATGGTGAAATGACTGGATCTGACTGGTCTCCTCCTCCTCTTCCACCAGAGCATGTTCAGCAGCTGAAAACACTTGGCCTTCTGTGAGTTCAGATTTATATTTTGTCATTGACAAAAACAACATAATGTAAAGATGGACTGGCTCCATTTATTGGTAGGTCATACTTCACTACAGGCTTATGAATCCACTTACTCCTACAAAAACAAGTTTATGCAGTTATCAATTTACAATGTTTATAAAGGTTGGCAATATCATTTAGTTAGAAAACTGTGCACTATGGGAGCCTTGTGCACTAGGTTTGCACCCTCCCTTTTTTTTCTATATTCCTGTAATGTTTACTGTGGCTTCCATGAGGAAACAAGAACATTGTAAGATAACAACTAATAACACGTATTTCAAAGACATTCCATGCCAATGGTTTCCTGCCAAATATTAGTAACCTTGTAGAGATCAATTTTTCTTTTCCTGAGAGTGGTTCCTTATGTAACTTATTTCATCCAAATTAAGTGTGTTTGCTGATTCTTTGTTATATGTACTCATTTTTTATGTATTAATGAAGCTTGAATGTGCTGCTTTGTTGTATGTTTACTGATAGCTTCTCTCTTTTCATTTTGTTGTGTGTGTCCAATATTTTCACTGTCTTCCATACTTGTTATGGCTGTCTATCTACTTAATATGTTGTCTTCTGCATAAACAATGTCACACTGCAGATACATATAGATAAACCTGGAACCTAGGTATTTTTTCCGTGTTTAAAAGTGCTAGAAGCAAAGATTCAGGCACTGAAATGATCAGAAACTCATGGCATTTGACAGAGAGTTTAGTATTTACCCTTGAGTCAGTTTGGGTCTGGTGAATTGCTGGTTGATATTTTGCTTCATGTACTCTTAGAGGACAATCCAATTTGGGTTTGATCTCTTCCAAGTATGCATGCATCTGATTCGGGTATGGGTTCCTGATTTTGCAAGTTAAGTGGGATTGGATTTTGAGGAGTTTATGCCCAGTTTTGTGGCATTGCAATTTGCAAGTGAAAGCAATCGCGATTGTATTTCCTAATTTTTGTCTTAATCGAAGTTGGGAATCTTGTTGACATTGATCCGATCAAATGTAGTGATTGCAATCAAATGCAGCTCAATCGGCAATCGCAATGCCAAACAACGGGATTATTTCCACATGGCTATGCCCATGCCTTTTGCGGACATAGAATTGTTATTGTTTTCCTTGGGATTTAGCTATGGTTACTAAGAATTGACTGAGAAGGACCCATAATGCCAGCTGTCCATATGAATCCCACCCCACTGCATGTGGCCCAACTTCCGAAAGAAAGGAGCTGAGCGACCGTAATCGACCTAAAAGCCGACAAAAGTAGCCAATCATGTGTCTGCCATATGCAAATACGCTAATAATCCATTTCATGACAAAATCAAGAACCCAAGGAGGCTAGGACAATTCATTCATGAATTATTAGGTTCATTCCCCCGTTTTTATTACATTTAATTCAATCTAGGATTCGGTCCTATGAATTTGGTTCAAATATTGATTAAGCTCAGCAGCTTATTGGGAAACAAAGAATTAAATTGTTTTCACTCTTAACAAAATTTATTATGTTCACCAAAAAATTTTTTCTTAATTTCTTCATCTCTAGAACAACATTTATAAAAAAAAATTTATTTTTTTTGTGTAAGTACAGATATTTTCATTCGTTTTACGATTTGATATTAATCTTATTCGAGTTGAGAATAGTAAATGATAAAATTCTAAAATTTTTTTTCTAGTTTTATATCATTTGGATTTGCTGATTATATGATTCTAAATTCTTAGAAGCAATGCATAAAGATTTGATCCTAATGTAACACAAGGATTGCCTACCTTTTTTTTCAAGTGTAAGGAAAAAAAAACCTAAGAATGAGATTCACTTTGATATTGTAAAAAATATACTAAAGAATCTGGGCTCTAGACAAAGAAAGAAAAAAAAAGGGTGCCACGTATCATCAAATTCCACATTATTGATTTTTTTAGATTTTTAATTATTTGAAAATGTCACATCAATTGATTAACATAACGTACGACAACAAATGTACAATCTTAATCTTGTTAGCTACAAGTTTGATTGCTGCTTCAATTAATCTAATTGTGTAGGGATCTTAACTTTTGTTCGACACATTAATTGTTGATGAAGAAAAACGTTCATGGAAGAATCTACAACTTCTCACCACATGACTTTTTCAATCAAATCCATGTAAAATTAGGTACTACTACTTTTTAGTTTTTAATTTGGCCTCTACCTAAATTTTACTGTTAAGTTTACTTCAAAAGTACAAATTCACTGTGCCCTTGGAGCATTAAGCATTTTTGGAACCTCGGTGCTTTCTCCGATCTCTCCTTCGCTGCTTAATTTTTGCTATCTTTATATGTTAAAAATCGATAATTGGCTGTTGATGTATTAGCTCAATTTGATTTAGTTGAAAATTACCTGAGCTCGAACCTGGAACATAGAAAATCTACTACTATTATTACTAATGTTATACTTTGAGCTAGACTTGATAATTTTAGATATGATATGATGACATGACATGAAATTGATATAATATGAGATACGATGACGATACGAGCTAAAATTAAATAAAAATTATATATGAATATAGTAAAAGTTAAAAATGAGATTTTGTGTTTTTTTTATCGACATGAATTGACTAAAATATTAAAAATGTCATTAAACTTTATTACTTTATTTAAATAAGTCCTTATATTTTTATTGCATCAAAATAAGCCCTTACCCTTTTATTTGAATTCCAATAAACCCTTAAACTTTGTAATCAGATTAACCCTTAACCTTTAATTTATACCTAAATGAGCCATTAACATAAATCAATCTTTTTTTTTGAGTAGAATATAAATGAATTTTTTATAAGAGTAAGTAATCGATTTTTCGGTTGGATTTAAAACCTAACTTCCTCTATAAAAAGAGCAGGTTAGATAGAATATATTATATAATATTTACTTATGTATATTATATAGAATATATTATATATTTAAAAAATGTCAACTAATTCATTTGATTTAATTTGCAATTTTAGACATTAACTTAATCAAATAAATCGACATGTAAAAATTAATTTAAATCCAAAAGTAACTTAATTAAATCAAATTAATTGAATTTTGATTGGTTAAATCAATTGGAATAAGTTTTTATTCATATGTAATAATTTATTTGAAATAAAGACTTAATTGAATATAAATCAAAATATAAAAATTTATTTAAAAACAATAATAATATAAAAGTTTATTTAAATAAAATTACCCTTGCAACAATACCGGTTATTTTTTTTCGCTATTAAAAATAAAAAAGGTATATTGTCCAATAAGTCAACAGGAATTCAGAAACCAACTATGGCACCAAGTCATGTCCGAAGTCCACTAAAGAAAGAAAACCTTGAGTCCCACGTTAAAACTTTTAAAATATATATATACGGTATACCCTCCAAAACTCACCACCACCTGTCAGCCTTATCCATTCCTGTTTGTTGGCTGCGCACTTTCAAGGTCTTCCCCCTATTAATACTTACCTGATCAAAGTCTTTGTCCACAGTTTCATCCAAGTTCCACGGCATATTGTTTCCAGGGCTTTCGATCAGAGAGTTAGAGATGGCAGATATTGCTGTGCTTGTTGCTGAGGAGAATGAACGGAGGGTCAGGATTTCAAGAAGTAAACTTGGGGCTGAGAAACAAGAGGTTAACTTGGTTTCTTGTGTAGCAATTTTAGCTCAGAAGGTGAGAAGCAAAATTGGGCAGGAAAGAATTGAGGTTGTCAAGTTGGCTTTAGAACCGAAAAGCCAGATTGGTGTTGCAGCTTTCAATGGAGCCTTGTCTGCTTGAAAACATTTTCTCTTCTTTTTTTCCAAAATCATTGCTCCAACAGAGTTGTAGATGACAACCCATTTTTAATCTGTCATTTTGATTTGTAAATTCTGGTCTTTGTTTAGGAAGCAAAATATCTGCCTATGGCGATATGATCCTGGTTTTAACCTGGATTCAAAATATTGCTGCCTGTATTCAATGGCTTATCTACACTAAAAAGATTCTGCTATCTGAGCTGCATTTTCACAAATTACGATGGGCCTGTTTGTTTTTGTAAAATAATTTACGGAAATTAATTTCCAACGTTTTCCGTGATTGGATGTAAGAAAATGAACTGAAAATTCATGGCCCATATTAATATCCAAATCTAGCCTTTGTAGGAAAAATGATGCTGTGAAGTTCAGATGCATCGAATGAAGCCAAGTAACCAAACGATTTTCATTTTCAGAATTGAATTAAAACGATAAGCGAATTATTCACATTTGCAAAAAAAAGAAAATCAAGTTTTCAGAATTGGTTTTACAAATTTAACCAAATTTGATTATTTTGTTTTTCAAAAGAAAGTAGTAAAGTTTTTTCCTTTGTCTTTTTAACTAAATTAAAATAATTTTATTTTAAAACTTAGTGTAAAATTTTAGTCTAAATTATCGCATAAATTAATAATTTGATAAAAAATACAAAATATATTACATAATATTCAGGAACTAAAAAGCACTCTAAGATGTTAATTTGTAAAATATTACCATATTTAAAATATTTTATTTTAAGAGTTAAAAAATATGAATATATTAAAAATATATATATTTGTAAGGAGATTTTTATAAAATTAAAGGCTATAAAGTTATAAAAGGGATTTAAAGAACATGACAATTAAACACACATTTTATTAAGACAATAACAATTCATAAAGTAAAACTCTTTAAATTAATAATTCCTCTAAATTAATACTCAAGAATGGGTCTCAAGAGTATTAATTTAGAGGGCATGTATGTATGTAGAATTTTCCTTATAGTAAGGGACATAAAATTTTTCCTTTACTATTTAGAGCGAAAATAATAGGGATTATTTGTCATTGATTATGGTCAAGCCTATGGAGCAAAATTGACCTTGTAAAGGTGTGAGAACCGTTTCTACTATATTGTACATGTGATGTGTGATTATTAATTAAGTGAAATTAAGGTATTAAATGATTACAAGTGGAAGTGTAATGTGGGCCCACTTGGATTTCCAAGCCCAGATGTACATATGATTGAGGAAACAGTGTACGGATGATCTAATAATGATATTATGAAAATTTGGAGGCTAAAATGCTCTATTTGCATTGTTTTGTGGAGTATGATAAACAAATTGGAAAATAACGGATGCATCCCGAGGGAAGTACTTTAACACGGTGTCAATAGATTTTTCGAAACGATCACCAAAACAAAAAATTTCGTTGGCGGGTTGCGGGGATAAAATCATAATTTCTCACTATCTGTGCACCGCACGTCGACGAAACCACTTCCAATCATTAAGATACGTTTAATATGATCATTTGGTACTGGAATCCAAAAATTTGGAGTGCGTTTAATGGGTTTTTACGCCAGCGGGATCATAAGGGCAAAATTCTCTGAAATTTTCATAACCAAGGGCATTTTGGTAATTTTGCTCATTTCCAGAATTTTTCACACCTTTAATTCTGTTGAGAGCTGGCACTATTCATTGTCTTCCCCAAATGTTCTCACGCCATTCAGAAGAAAGAAAGAAGAAAAGAAACTTTAACCTTTTCTACCTTATTTTATAGCTAGAATTTCACAAAAATTACAACTTGAAAATGTTCCTCTCCATCTCATCTATATTTCTATACCAATATCTCATCTTATAAGATACTATACAAGGAGAAAAGAGGCTCCCAAGTTTCAGCCAAGTAAGGTAAGGTCACCATTTCTTATGTTTTTCTTAAATCCAATGGCATGAAATTATTCCGTTAAGCTTAGTGATCATGCCTATAACCTTAGTTTCATTAAATTGTTGAAAAATAAAAATGCACCATTAGAGGACCATTTGGCCAACATGGGAGCATGATGAATCCATATAGTTTCATACTTAAAAATGGTGCCAAATTAATTGTTAAGCATAGTAGAATAACTTGGTAAGAATGGATTGTTGAAAATCAACCAAAAATGGCAAAGGGAATTTTCGGCCAAGGTCAAGGGGATTGTGATTCATGGCTGTTTTGATGGTTTAAGGGTAGATTTAGACTGTCGGAATTACGAGAAGTCTGCCGATATGCTCGGATTTAAAATTCGATACAAAACGAAGAAGTTACGTTATACTACCAGTAGAAATTGTACTACAAAAATATTTGCATTGTCCAATGTGGCTGCATTATGATATAAACTATAGCTTAAAAATAAGTATTTAATAAGCTAATAATTTTGGTGGAATTAATTGCAGCTCGGGAGTTACGGTTTTCGTGTGGTGCTATCGGGAAGCTCGGTTTTGACAGACGGGTAAGGGACACATGTGTAATTTGTAGGGATACCTTGGATGCATGATTTTCATGCCAATAATTTTATGAAATTATTTTGGAACTGAATTGCCTCGAATGTGGTGAATATGTGGTTGTTTTGGCTAGTTTGAACTGTGTTGTAATTGCAAGGGGCTAGGTTGTTAGCAGCTGTTATGCTGCTGGAATTTATTAAAAATATTTATAAAAATGCCATGAAATATTTTAGTGCATCATGAAATATTTTGCCTAGCCTCGAGAGTGAAATATTTATTATTTTCCATAAATCGTGAATTTACTGAAAAATATTTATTAAATAATCATGCTACTGATTTTGATAAAAGTTAAATTATCGAAAATTCATCCCAAGTGTTTCATAGTGGAATATATGATTTGTAAAGTGAAATGCTGAATAATGAATATTTTATAAATTATTTTCAGTATAATATTCACTATTTTATTAAATATCCTTTATGGATTGACTGAAGATTTTTACCACTTGTAATGATTTCTATAAAGGTGATATCATCGTGTGAATATTGTTTTGAGACTAAAATGTTTCTACATGTGTACCATAGTGAAACATGTATTTATGAAATCACTATGAATTTTGGAAAATAAATATTGTTATTTTCTATAAAGTATGAAATTACCGAAAAAATGATTTCCAGTAATCTTGATAGTTGAATTTTGGAAGGAAAGTGTGGAAATACGAGTACATGTGATTACGGTGAAATAAAATATTTATGAGATTTATTACTACAGTGTAATTATTTATAACATTGTTTTCTCCATACAAGATATTGTGATTTATACCTTTATGGATTTTCTGAAAGATATTATTGAATTTACTTAATTCCATAAAGGTAATGAGATTTTACATATACTGTTTTGAGACTGATAGGCCCCATATCATGCTCACGTGTCACATGTTCATGTGTTACTGATACTGTGTGAAGTTGCTGACATTGAGCCTGTCTTTAGCGTCCCGATTGACACCTGCTTAGTGTACGACCAAGGACATTTATAGACTATGACCATAGATCTCATGTGTTTATTATTACTGCTCCCTACGGGCATTATAGCATGATATTATTAGGGTGTTGCCTGGTCTCCACTATTATTTCACGTGTTATTATTGATTCTTATGATATTTACTGAAATGTACTGTTTATCGAAGTGTTTTTACCACTAAACTGGTATTATATTTGAATAGTTTATTTTATTGTTACACGTGTAAAGGTAATGATTTCAATGATGGAAATCAAATTGTTTTTAAGTGTTGACTTATATGATTTAATGAGTTATTTTACTCAAGTATAGTATGTGAAATATTTATAAGCAGTGAATATTTCAAATAAATTTTACATTAAATTAAATTTCTACTCCCTATAGTCGCTCTGGGTTTTCGGGACAACACATGTATTTCAAAATACCTTCCATGCTCCATCTGGATTACCTGACCAACTATAGTATCCTTCATTTTAGTGTGCCTAGCATATTGATAGGAAACTAAAGGATTTTACTGCATATAGTTTTCGTGATATCAAAATTGCATACAACTCTCTTACTGAGCCGTGTTTTGCTCACCCCTTTATTTTCATCTCTCCAGAGTATTTTCAGTGACCAAGAAATGTATCATCCGAGGATTATCGGCTGTGTATTGATTACCCCAAGGCAGCTTGTTTAGCTCTTGGAGGTATATTTATTTTCTTTTATATATTCATACTTACTTTTACAGTACTACACTGTTTATTAAATAGGGGATGTATATGATTGATATAAATACTATTTTGTAAATATTTTACTAATGTGAATTAAAGTAATTTACAAAAATTACTATTTATTGTTGAATTGGAAATGGGAAATAAAGGCATCATAGACAACCCAACCAATTAATGTGTATGAAAATGTGTAAAAAAAGTGTAAAATACTGTGTACTCAGACTGTGACAAAAGGAATTAGAAAGGGTTATAATTATGAGATCCTTATGCATCTAAATCTTGTTCCTAAAAACCATGCCTAATCAATGTATTGTCAAGAATGGATAATGTTCTAAAGATTAGTATATGTTAAGCCTCTTACCTGTGAAGTAAAACAATTGATACATAAATTGAAGTATGAAAGATACTTGAATATAACATGTGAATGCTTGCTAGAGAACAAGTTCATTGAACATGAGCTGACATGAGAATTTCGTTTGGTAGTTTCACTCATGTGTCTATGGAAAGATTCTTCATGTGATAGTCATATAAGTGATCCTTTGACTTGAGAGACCAAGTCATCTTATATGTGGAACGTCATACTTTGATTTTGTTTTTATGGGTTTAGCAGCTTAAACGCCTAGAAAAGGTGCTTTTGGATGTTGCTTAAAACATATGAATATGGATGAATAGTTCAAAGAGAATCTATCACCCCAAATGAATTTAAGGGATAAATCTTCCTTGTTATTAAGATTGACTTGTACATGTCCATGGCCATGGCATAATGAATCCTTGACGAAATTGGTTTCATAGGATTCATTGAAGTCAATCTTAAAGTTGCAAGAATTAATATAATAACTGATATGCAAATACTATACCATTATTA
The DNA here is from genome assembly GCA_032173925.1 of Heritiera fomes. NCBI lineage: Eukaryota > Viridiplantae > Streptophyta > Magnoliopsida > Malvales > Malvaceae > Heritiera > Heritiera fomes. Next base: position 8,587,479 of record JAPDPM010000014.1, on the reverse strand, counting down.
TTAATTCATTAAGATATAATCGATGGAAGGATGTTTCTTATATTGAAAGACTTATCACTAGAAGACTAAGAATTGAAAATCACTCTTAAACTGTCTAACATTTGCGAGGTCATGTGGTATAACTGGATGCCCAATTTGATTTATGAATTTGAATTATGATTCAAGCTCATTACCATGATGTTAGGAGCCTAATGGGTTAAATATAGAGTAGTAGTCAACGAATGAAAATAGATTAGTTTATGAAAATTCAAAAAATTTCCCATTTGGACTTTTCGGATAGAATTATAATTAACATTAATTAAAATAATTAAACAAACTTAATTAAAAGAGTTTTAATTAGTCATTTGGCTAAATTATACTTAAAATGGATTGATGGGCTTAGCTAAAAGGGTTTGGTTAATTAGAATAAATTAAAAGAGTTTAATTAAGTTGTGATCCCCTACCTTTAATTATAATTTGTGTCTTATCTCTAATTAAATGGTTTAATGAAAAAGTGGATCCAATTGCAACTAAAATAAGTCGAAAGGCTAAAAGGTAAATGTACCAATTAATGAAACACATTTAACCTAACCTATAAATAGATTAGTATGGTTGACCACACTAAGAGAATTATTGTTATCGTTATTGGTGGCAAGACCTAGTATAGTCTTTGCCGCCCACCTCTTGTCTTCCTTCTTTTCTCTTTTGCTTGCTTAACAAAAGTGTTTTCTTTATGATTATAAGTGTCAAGTGAATCAAAAGAAGTTGTGATGAGCTTATGAAACTCATGTTATTAGCATGGTGACGGCCGTGATATAATCCATCATCTTGAAGATTTCATTGCTAGTTGTGTGGACTTACATTAGAGACTATCATACATGGGATTAGAGGTGGCAAAAACTGACCCGAGCCCGAAAATCCGCCCGAGACCGAACCGGGACCAGCCCGAATTGACCAAAAAAGTCAAAAACCAGCAACCGAAAAAGCCCGTAACCGAAAAAGCTCGAAATCGAAAAAGCTCGAAACCGAAAAAACCTAAACCCGACACAACCCGAACCTGACATAACCCGAGCCCGATACGATCCAAAACCGAGACCGATCCGATCCGAAACCCGTAAAAAACCGAATTTATAAACCGAATTTATAACCCGAAAAAGCCCGAATTATAATTATATAATTATTATTTAAAAATAAATAAATAATTGATACACTTTTTTTAATTAAAAATTTTAAAATTTTGAAAACAATTATTATTTATTATACAATTTTATCAATTATGTATTACTAGCAAAATAAATATTAAATCTTTTTAATTAAATTAATTTAAAACACCATAATATATGATATCAAATCATCTTTAATATTATACTTATTGCATTTATAATAATAAATATATTATTAATTAACATTTGATTTTATTATAAAAATCATTTTAACATTTTATTATTTTCATTTTGTAATAAAATTTTTATTTAAACCAATAATAAATCAAATATATAAAAAATTATATAATTTGAATATTTGTTTAAAACTTTGAATTTAATATTTTGTGCAACACATTAAAAATATTTTTAATAAAATTAAATTTAAACTATATTTTCTTAAAGTTTTAAATATAGAAAGATGTAGACACCCTATTTTGTCCGAGGTCTTAACTTGTAATTGATTTAGGTGACATAGTATCTTAGAATTAGGCTAGAATTAAATTAAGATTTTTTAGATGTAGAATTAACATTAATTAGGAAATCAAAATTAAAATACGATTTAGGAATAAAAAAAGAAAAGAAAAGAGAGAGAAAAGATAAAAATAAAAAAGTAAAAAAAATTAATTTTAGGATTAGGATAATTATTTTTTTAGGATAATTAGATTTTTATAGGATAATATTAAATTTGATAGAGTTAGATTATGATTAACATAAGAATTAAATAGATAAAATATGAAAAAAATAAGAGATAATTAATCTAATAGGTAGAGTTGTATTAGGGCTCTAATAAGTTTTTAACTATAAAAAGGAGACAATTATATACACAATCGGCACCCTTTCCTGCTTGCTGCATCCTGCACCTACCACTCCGCCGAACACTGTTCAACTTACTCTATCATCAACTTCTCTAACCTCACCAAAGTTTCATCATCTTCATTGCATCACTTTCCTCCTCATCATCATAGTCGGCCTAACTCCCTATCATCCGCTTGTCGCATGACCTAACTCACCGTCATCCTCAAAAGCTTCTTGCCTTCTTCCTCGCACCGCCAAGCCTGTTATCTTCATTAAAAAAAAGGAGAGGTCGTTGCACTGATTCATTCTACCTAGTTGCACCAGACCTACATCTTCATCATCTTCTCACCTCTGCTGCCACGCGCCATCGTCCTTTGAATCTTGCCGCACCACTGCTCGGTGTTGCCAAGCTTATTACACCATCGCTGCCTGTCTTGCACCATCACCGCCTGTCTTGCATCCATCACCGCTGCTATTGCTTATTCATCACTCCAAGAAGTTCCATACTCCTTAAGCTCGTTACTGCCCAGCTTACCATTAACTGAACCGCAGCTTCTCTCTTCATCACCGCCCTGCTGTTCGAGTTACCCCTACTGCTTGCTGTCTGAAAGTCCCGCACCAGTATTCATCGTAACCTCCATTGTTAGGCTTCTTGTTGGTAACCCGAGCTTCACAACTACTGCATTGCTGTTTCCGTGTTGCTGTAGTAGTTTTGTCAATAAAAAGCACGTGGAGAAGGAAATTGAAAAGCAAGAAAACAGGGAATGCAAGGAAAATAAAAGAAAAGCCAAAAGAGGAACAAGTGTCAGGTTTGTTTAAAATTAATAGTTGTTAATTTAATGTGGTAAATATTAGCAATGAATTCATTAACGTTTGATTTAATAATATAGGTAATTAGTATATCAATTTATTAAATGTTTACATGATAATTTACTAAGTTTAATATATAAATAATTTGATATTAATTTGCATGATAATGAACTTGTATGATAATTAATTTTGAATTTATAATTTGCTTATAAAATAATAAATTTGGATGTTTTGTATGTTGGTATAGTTTAGCTTGCATGAGTTAATATAATTTGCATGGTTCTCTAGGATAATTTGCATGAGAAATATGATTAAGATTTAATTAGATAATATAAATAAAGTTATAAATAATTTAAGATGAGTTATTCCGACGATGGAATTCTAAAAGGACTGCGCTTGAGTAGTACTTTTAGATATCTTGAGGTGAGGGGAGTCCTCTTAAGTCTCACCAGCTTGATGGAAGATTTAAGGGATATTTCCAATATTTAATAATTCATCATAAAAATAAAATAAAATCGAAATTAATAAATTCAAATTAAAAGAATAGAATAAAAATAAGATAAATATATGATTAAAAAATTAAAATAAAATTAAAACAGTAATAAACAACTTGGATAAATGTGGATTATTCTGATGATGGAATTCAAAAGGGAATTGCGCTTGAGTAGTTTTCTTTAGAATTCCTAGGTGAGGAGATTTCTTCCAAGGTTTGACCAGCTTGATGGAAGGTCTAGGGGAAATTTTCAATATTAAATAATTCATATTTATTTAAGTTATAAGTGAGATAAAAAATAATTATATGATTAAAAATAGAAAAACAATTAATAATTTTTATAAATTGGGATAGGAGTCAAAAAATAAGTATTTCATAATATATTTAAATTATCCGACGACGGAGCCTCTTCAAGAAAGGCGATTGGTCCTACTTGAATACTCTTGAGGTAAGAAGAACTTTTAAGTTATCCAACCAGCTTGATGGAGGAGACTTAGAAGATTTTTCAATATTTAATCATATCGAAATTAAAGCAAACAAATAGGCAAAATTAAGATAACCTTAGACTATTTGGTACCATCTTAAGATGGGCGTTGTGGGGGTGCTAATCCTTCCCCACACGTAACCGTACTCTCGAACCCTAGATTCTTTGAACGTAGACCATGCCTTATCCTGAGAAAAGAGTAGGTGACCAATCACACCTGAGGTTTGAATGGTTGGTGGCGACTCCTAGAGTTTTAAAGTCTAGCGGTTAGGTTCACGGACCTAGACGTTACGACAGCTTGGCGACTCCACTGGGGACATTTAGAGAGTCAGACCATTAGATAGTTTAAGTTTATCAAATTTTGCCTAAAAAGCTTGAAATTTCATGAAATATTAAATGCACACACTTCACTTGCATGAGCGTGCATTAGCCCTTGACCCGGGCTTGTCCATTTTAGGAGGGAGTGTAGTACCTTTGCCTTCGTGAGGTGATAACCTCCACATAGGCCAGTGAAACACTCCCACTCAAATTGAACCTTTCCGTTTGTAGCCTATCATGGGTGAGGATTGGGTGCCTTACTAGTCCAGTGTGGATGATAGTGAGGAGCAATTTGGGAACCTTTAGAATCTTGAATTTTCCAAACCCAGCATGTAATGAAACATAAGGCTTAGCCTTAAGGTAGAACCATGCTAGATTGAAGTGTAAACTCAAACCTAAGATAGGACACATGAAGGAATAAGTTTTACTTCATCCTTTTACATTATTTTGACAAAAAAAAAAAACAAAGAAAATTCAAAAAATATAGTTTTTCTTTCATTCATTTAAAAAAAAAAGAAGTTTGTTTATATCATTAAATCATGCATAGTTGTGTTTGATTTTGCATCACATAACAACTCATTCACATAACTTTGCACTTGTCTTATCATGAGCATGAACATACTTTTGATTGTGAAGAGAGATTGGTATGACCTAAGTGCATTCCATGTGCATTCATTTTTTGTGCATAAACATATCATCACATGAAATATAATTTCAACTTAATTGTGGCACTCAAGGTATCAAAATTGCATCCACTAGACGATCTGCCCTCCATAGATATCATACAAGGTATCAAGCACGCATAATGGAAGAGGATCAAAATAGCAGGATAGAAAAGTTGGAAAGGGATAATGCAGAGATGAAGGGGCAATTGAGCGAAATTACTCAGTTGCTAAAAGCCATGATTAAAGGAAAGGAAAATATAGGTAATCAAGATGAGTCTGTACAAGAGGCTCAACAAAGCATGCGAGACAACCCCATTTTTGTTCCTGAAGGAAGCACTGCCAAAGCTCCAACGCACCTACAGATACAAGTTCAAAACCCAGTAGAAGTGCCAAACTTAGATGATCCCACAGAGCTAGAAAAGTTGAAGCATAAGGAAGAATATAGTGGTACTAAAGCCCAGTTGAGCTTGATAGAGGAAAGACTAAGTGCCGTGGAAGGCGTTGACTATTTTGGACCCATTGATGCTGAAAGGTTGTGTTTGGTATCGGGTGTCGTGCTTCAACCAAAATTCAAGGTGCCTGAATTTGAAAAGTTCAACGGAACATCGTGCCCAAAAGATCATCTCACCATGTACTGTAGGAAGATGGCGGCATATGCATGGGATGACAAGCTATTAATTCATGTTTTTCAAGATAGTTTGACTGGGTCAGCCACTAAGTGGTACAACCAATTGGAAAGGAGCAAAGTTTCTTGTTGGTCTGAGTTGGCGAGAGCTTTTATAGCTCAATACAAACATGTGTCTGATGTAGCTCCTGATCGCTTATCTCTCCAAGGTATGGAAAAGAAAAAAGATGAGAGCTTCAAAGAATATGCCCAACGATGGAGAGACGTGGCATCACTAGTTCAACCTCCTTTGACTGAGAAGGAAATTACCATGTTCTTTTTGAATACTCTCAAGGCTCCTTAATATGAGCGTATGCTTAGCAGTGTGACCAAGAATTTTGCAGACATGGTGTTGACAGGCGAAGCTATTGAAAATGCCTTTAAGAGTGGTAAGATTGAAGCATCTATGAATGATAGCAAGAGGAATGGGTTTTCAAAAAAGAAGGAAGAAGATGCACAAGCTGTCTCCAATAACTCACGTCGCTCCTATACCTCTTATTCACCTTCAGTGAATTACACTTATTCTCAACCCCACCCACAAACTTATCATCAGAATGCTTACCAACCCATTTCCCATTCACAAGACCCCACTTTTTCACCTAATGACCAAAAGAATACTCGAGCTAGCCGAAATGTCACCATAGACCCTATATCAATGACATACACAGAGTTGTTCCCACAGTTGGTAAGGGGTCACCTTATTGCCCCTGTTTATGTAGAGCCCTTGAAGCCTTCCTACCCAAAGTGGTATGATCCTAACGCAAAGTGTGCTTATCATAATGACAATTTTGGTCACTCTATTGAGAATTGTATGAGCTTGAAGAGGAAAGTCCAAGCACTTGTCAATGCTGGAATTTTGAGTTTTGGGGCAAAGAATGATCCAAATGTGAATGATAATCCTCTACCAGATCACACAAAGGGTAGCAGTTGATGCTATGGAAGAAAGTGGATGATATTGATTGATTCACTGAATTTGAAGATAATGGTTGTTTCTTTGTTTCTAATTTCATTCATCTTAGGACATTTCAATTTCTTAGGTAATATAGGAGTGCCTAAGCTCAACAGGCATTAAGAATTCTTTTATGTATTGGGCCAATTTTCATTTGTTTTCATTTTCAATAAAGGATTAGTGTGATGCGTATTTCTTAATTTCTCATTCCAAACTTGTTCTTTAATGCCAAACACCAATACCCATATTCTCTACATTGTTACCAAGCTTAAAAGTATCCAAATAATGAACATGATAATGATGATGGCAATGAGTATAAAATTCAGTTTTGAAAGAGTTGCTTTGGTTGGTTGAATGGGTTTCCAATTTGCCAAGATTGTTCAAGCAAGAAGAGAATGGAAGATATTTGTCTAAAATCTTCACCTATAGAATGTTACGAGTAAAGGTGAATCTCTACATGAAATTCTAATGAGTTTGTCTTTGTTCAATAGATGACCTTTAATGAGAGTACTTGTAATGAGATGAGAAATGGCCTTCTTTCACTACCTTTCAAGTGTGAGTAAAAATATCCATTGATTACCCCTTTTGAGCCTACTATATTCTTTTTAATATAACCCACCAAGAATCACCCTCTACACTGGGGGGCAAAGAGAATGGAAAATGAAGGATTAGTGGGGAAAAGTGAAAAAAAAAACCTTTTGTGAAAAAAAAAGAAAACAAGAAAGAAAAAGAGAATGAAGAAGGAAAGAGGGTTTGAATCAAGAAAATGAAAACCCTAGTCACATTTGAATAAAAAAGGAGAGAGAAAGCAAATTAGAGTGGGGTAAAAGTCAAATGCCTAAGTGATTCATGAAAAATGATTCTTGGTTTAATGAACCCTGAAACACTTATTTTGGGCCTATATTATCCTTTTCTTTCATGAACCCTCACCTGAGCCTACATTACGTGCCTTAAAAGTCCATTTTGATCAAATATGAGTATTCCTATTGAAGAATCATGTGTTGAATAAAGGCATACTTACACAATTAGATGATGATCCTTTGGATGGAATCAGGAGAAGCAGATTAAGATAAGGAAAAAGATTTCTCTAGATGGAAGAAGTGGGATTCCGAAGACTCTCTTGGATCCATGTGAGCATTAAATTGGGTGAAGAAATATCTAATGTTGGGGCATGAATCGGTATGGAGAACAAATAAAAGAAGTTTCATCAAGGACAATGAAGTTGAAAATGAAGAGAAATAAATTAAAAAAAAAGAGAAAGAAAAGAAAATGAAAAAAGAAGAAAAAAAAGAAGCAAAGAAAAAAAGAGAAAAAAAATGAAAGGATGATTCAAATCGAAAACCCAAAAAGGGCGGTTTGGATCAATAGAGTGCGTCTAAGTTGAAAACCTGAAAAGGCAGCTTAGATACGAGAAAAACTGGATGTCAATGATACAGGGGCAAGAGGATATTTTAATAAACTCAACATGATCAGATAAGGTAGACCTTTGAAGGGAATTTTGTATTCATTGATCAGAATTGTTTGAATTGTTATTATTTGGATACTATTACCTAATCCTAAAAATTCTCACCTTTCATTCAAGCATACTTTCCTTTTAAGCCTGACAATTTCTTGTTAAATCTTTCCAAATGTTGAATAATACCACTCTCTTCATTTTACTTATCATTTCTTTGCTATATCCTTACCTTGAGGGATTGAGAAATTGTGTTGCATTGATCTTGAAATTAGAATGGTAATGAATGTTTGCTTGGCAAAATATGTGAAAGACTCCTATATTATTTAGGAAAATGAAAGAAAAGGAAACTTGTGGATGAATGAAAATTGGAAATCAAGAAAAACCAATGAATAAGAAAGAATGAATGATGAGGTCTCAGTAAAAATTTTAATGAGTAAATGAGTGACCAGATAAAGAGGAAAGTAAAAAGAAGAATCAAGGGAGAAGATAAGATAAAGAGGGCATGAAGACAAGAGTTTCATTGGGCAAGAAAAACGGAAGAAGGAAAATGAGGAAAGAAATAAGAAATAGAAGGACAAGAGGACAGATGAAAGAGAAGAATGCATGAGATGGATTGATAAAGAATAACCTTGTTGTTGCCACAATTGAGCTTGAAATGTTTTTCGAAAAAACATTGCATGGATAGAACAGTTGCAATTGCATGGATAAGATAAATTTCCTAAGATTTCAAATTTTAACAAGACAAGAAATTTTAGAGGGGTTTCCTAAAATTTAAAAAATTAGACAAGATAGAAGTCTTGGAGGAGTTTCCCAAGATTTCAAATTTTGGACAAGAAAAGGAATTTTAGAGGGGTTTCCTAAAATTCAAAATTTGACAAGAAAAGAAGTTTTGGAGGGGTTTCCCAAAATTTCAAAAAAGAGAAGAAAAAGAATTTTAGAGGGGTTTCCTAAGATTCAAAATTTGACAAGAAAAGAGATTTTAAAGAGGTTTCCTAAAATTTCAAAAATTAGATAAGAGAAGTTTTGGAGGAGTTTCCCAAAATTTCAAATTTTGGACAAGAAAAGGAGTTTTAGAGGGGTTTCCTAAAATTCCAAATTTTGATAAGATAAGAATTTTAGAGGGGGTTTCCTAAAATTTCAAAATTAGAAAGGAATAGAAGATTTGGAGGGGTTTCCCAAAATTTCAAAATTGGATAAGAAAAGGAATTTTAGAGGGGTTTCCTAAGATTCCAAATTTTTTGACAAGAAAAATTTTAGAGGGGTTTCCTAAAATTTTTTTTCTTAAAAAAATCAGCTTTTTTTGGACAAGATTTTAAAGTTTGACTGCCTACCTGTTTAGGAGGAGCTTTTGGACAAGATTTTAAAGTTTGATTGCCTACCTGTTTAGGAGGAGCATTTTAGACAAGATTTTAAAGTTTGACTGCGTTTCTGTTTAGAGGGAGCTTTTCAAAAAAAAAGAAAAATGAAAAAAATTAAAAAAAACAAAAATAAAAAAAATGAAGTCAGACAAAATAGGTGTCTGTGTCTTTGTGCAATTACTGTTTCATAGCAAATACACAAAGAAGGGCAGCTGTAGACACCCTATTTTGTCCGAGGTCTTAACTTGTAATTGATTTAGGTGACATAGTATCTTAGAATTAGGCTAGAATTAAATTAAGATTTTTTAGATGTAGAATTAACATTAATTAGGAAATCAAAATTAAAATACGATTTAGGAATAAAAAAAGAAAAGAAAAGAGAGAGAAAAGATAAAAATAAAAAAGTAAAAAAATTAATTTTAGGATTAGGATAATTATTTTTTTAGGATAATTAGATTTTTATAGGATAATATTAAATTTGATAGAGTTAGATTATGATTAACATAAGAATTAAATAGATAAAATATGAAAAAATAAGAGATAATTAATCTAATAGGTAGAGTTGTATTACGGCTCTAATAAGTTTTTAACTATAAAAAAGAGACAATTATATACACAATCGACACCCTTTCCTGCTTGCTGCATCCTGCACCTACCACTCCGCCGAACACTGTTCAACTTACTCTATCATCAACTTCTCTAACCTCACCAAAGTTTCATCATCTTCATTGCATCACTTTCCTCCTCATCATCATAGTCGGCCTAACTCCCTATCATCCGCTTGTCGCATGACCTAACTCACCGTCATCCTCAAAAGCTTCTTGCCTTCTTCCTCGCACTGCCAAGCCTGTTATCTTCATTAAAAAAAAAAGGAGAGGTCGTTGCACTGATTCATTCTACCTAGTTGCACCAGACCTACATCTTCATCATCTTCTCACCTCTGCTGCCACGCGCCATCGTCCTTTGAATCTTGCCGCACCACTGCTCGGTGTTGCCAAGCTTATTACACCATCACTGCCTGTCTTGCACCATCACCGCCTGTCTTGCATCCATCACCGCTGCTATTGCTTATTCATCACTCCAAGAAGTTCCATACTCCTTAAGCTCGTTACTGCCCAGCTTACCATTAACTGAACCGCAGCTTCTCTCTTCATCACCGCCCTGCTGTTCGAGTTACCCCTACTGCTTGCTGTCTGAAAGTCCCGCACCAGTATTCATCGTAACCTCCATTGTTAGGCTTCTTGTTGGTAACCCGAGCTTCACAACTGCTGCATTGCTGTTTCTGTGTTGCTGTAGTAGTTTTGTCAATAAAAAGCACGTGGAGAAGGAAATTGAAAAGCAAGAAAACAGGGAATGCAAGGAAAATAAAAGAAAAGCCAAAAGAGGAACAAATGTCAGGTTTGTTTAAAATTAATAGTTGTTAATTTAATGTGGTAAATATTAGCAATGAATTCATTAACGTTTGATTTAATAATATAGGTAATTAGTATATCAATTTATTAAATGTTTACATGATAATTTACTAAGTTTAATATATAAATAATTTGATATTAATTTGCATGATAATGAACTTGTATGATAATTAATTTTGGATTTATAATTTGCTTATAAAATAATAAATTTGGATGTTTTGTATGTTGGTATAGTTTAGCTTGCATGAGTTAATATAATTTGCATGGTTCTCTAGGATAATTTGCATGAGAAATATGATTAAGATTTAATTAGATAATATAAATAAAGTTATAAATAATTTAAGATGAGTTATTCCGACGATGGAATTCTAAAAGGACTGCGCTTGAGTAGTACTTTTAGATATCTTGAGGTAAGGGGAGTCCTCTTAAGTCTCACCAGCTTGATGGGAGATTTAAGGGATATTTCCAATATTTAATAATTCATCATAAAAATAAAATAAAATCGAAATTAATAAATTCAAATTAAAAGAATAGAATAAAAATAAGATAAATATATGATTAAAAAATTAAAATAAAATTAAAACAGTAATAAACAACTTGGATAAATGTGGATTATTCTGATGATGGAATTCAAAAGGGAATTGCGCTTGAGTAGTTTTCTTTAAAATTCCTAGGTGAGGAGATTTCTTCCAAGGTCTGACCAGCTTGATGGAAGGTCTAGGGGAAATTTTCAATATTAAATAATTCATATTTATTTAAGTTATAAGTGAGATAAAAAATAATTATATGATTAAAAATAGAAAAACAATTAATAATTTTTATAAATTGGGATAGGAGTCAAAAAATAAGTATTTCATAATATATTTAAATTATCCGACGACGGAGCCTCTTCAAGAAAGGCGATTGGTCCTACTTGAATACTCTTGAGGTGAGAAGAACTTTTAAGTTATCCAACCAGCTTGATGGAGGAGACTTAGAAGATTTTTCAATATTTAATCATATCGAAATTAAAGCAAACAAATAGGCAAAATTAAGATAATCTTAGACTATTTGGTACCATCTTAAGATGGGCGTTGTGGGGGTGCTAATCCTTCCCCACACGTAACCGTACTCCCGAACCCTAGATTCTTTGAACGTAGACCATGCCTTATCCTGAGACAAGAGTAGGTGACCAATCACACCTTAGGTTTGAATGGTTGGTGGCGACTCCTAGAGTTTTAAAGTCTAGCGGTTAGGTTCACGGACCTAGACGTTACGACAAAAGATATTAAATTTACATTAAAAAAAAACCTAATCTTAAAATTAAAATTCAAGTTTTTAAAATTAGAAAAATTTAAGTGATTAAATTAAACAATACAAGTACAATTTTTTTATAAGCTTAGATATTATTGAAAGAGAAAATTGTAAATCAAGCTAGTGGATTTTTTTATATATTACTACTAGGGAAAAGAAAATGATTTACTCATTTTTTTCAGGGTAGTATTTTTTTTATTTCATTAATGATTTATGCTATTGACTTTTGTATATCTTTTAGTAAGAAAAATTATTGATATGTGTTTTTATTAGCAATACCACGCCCTTTCCTGTTGGGTCATTGGTTGCAGCGCCATATTAATTAGAATTGTGGTTCAAACAGCTAAGCCCAAACTAAACTAAATGAAAGGAACCTGAGCAGTGATTAAGTGATTAATATTACGGGATATAAGGTTGAGTCCAATAAATGGCATTTTATTGAACCGGTGTGTTGAGCTTGAATCGAGCAAATCATACGATTTCTTGAATCTTTCGTGGAGGTTTCAATTTTTACATTTTTGGGATTGGGTTGGATTTGGACTTATAGTTAAAACTTCCAAAGGTATAGGCCCAATTGAAAAATTGTAGATCCACAATACACCACAAAGGCACAAAACATAAATGGGCTGACAATATGAAGTCCAATTTGAACATTCCTTAGGTTTCATACAACAGAACATCAAACTAAAACCGGAAACTGTAATATGATAAATCAAGAGTCACGGATATGGAAATGTAAGATGTTGAATGTTTTTTCACTTAATTGCTTAAATTCACTTGACACTGACAGAATAAGAGGCTAAGTGGCTAACATACACAAGAAGAAAACAACAAAGAACTGGCTAAACAAAGAGCAGTGAAGCTCGACAAGGAAAGATAAAATATCTGATACAGTAACTAGCCAACGCTCTTGAACAACCCAGTTTTGGACAAGTAGCCTATTTACAGGCTTATCGCTGGCTTTTATGTCTTTGGTTATTTGGTAGCATCGACCTGAGTTTACACAGACCGATCAACGCTAATGTTTTAACATAAAACTAGAGCCACGCATCCCATCTTTATCTGCACACAAAGTTGAGAGTCAACTAAGCCTCCCATATCATGACAAATTAAAGGGAAAAAAATTCTTAATTGATGATTAATTTGTAATATTTATCAAACAAACAAATATATGAAAATTATATTCAGTTAGAACAAGCACATTATAGTCCAAGAATCAAATTCAGTTAATAAAAGAAATTGCTTGATGAAATATATGAAAATCATATTCAGTTAGAACAAGCACATTATAGTCCAAGAATCAAATTCAGTTAATAAAAGAAATTGCTTGATGTGTTGCAAGGAAACCAGAGTAAAGAGGCTACTTAAAAAGGAAAATCTTTTAAAGCACAATGTAAGCTATAAATGCAGAGTTTTCCAAGAGTCACCAACCAACCATCATTGTCTTTGTTATCAAGAAGAACCTCTCCTTCAATAGCTTCATATTCTTCTTCCATCGATGCAAAGACTAACCACAAAATCACCAAATAATATTACTAGTACGGTTATGCAATTCAAAGGGAAAACGGTTGACACAACAAGAAACTAAATTTAAAATGGTGATCAACAAGAAAATAAATTCAAAACTAGTTGGGGATGGGTACTGCACTCTCCACCCCAAACCCACCCCATTGACATCCCTACAATACTGAAATATCCTATTTTTCCTAAACTATTAACCATTTTAAATGTCCCAAAAGCATATGCTAATGGTTACAGCTGCGTGCAATAAAAATACAAGACATGATCATCTCTGATTCTGCAGTGCTTGATGAAACAATGCTCCTTTTTGGGCCAATAACACTGTTTTGGAACAATACTAATGTATTTGCCAAAATTCACTCTAAGGAATAGGCCTCAAGAAAACTTACATGTTCTGCTCGCGCTCATGTGCCAGAGCAGTTTTCGTAATACAAAGAAACACAGCATCAACATTAATATCTTCTTTTGCTGATGTTTCAAAGTAAGGTATGTTTCCTTTCGAAAGTCTTTTGCTTTCTTCTCGGAGACCTACATGGCTCAAGACACCAAGTATTAGGCTAAGGTGTAAGGATAAAGAAAATTAGGAAGTATAGCAACTATATATCCTTACCACTCGACTATTACCACCGTCTATATCTATCTTGTTTCCAAGCAACATAAAAGGAAATGTCCTTGGATCAGTAGGATTTGCCTGGCATGTAATGAAAATAGAAACCATATCAATATTTAAAACAGATGGTAATCACTTTCTCAAGAAAATTAATATACAACAGTTTAAGGAAATGAATATCATAAACATAAAAGAGTAAGCAACCCCAAAAATAAAAATTAGCAGCTAGGAAAGATCATGCACATTGCAAGGTCAGCAGGTTTCGTTGAGCACTGAACTGCAGTGTCAGCAACAAATGTTTTACCAATTTCTAACTCCATGAGCATTAGCATGATGCAACTAGGCATCAAAAAGAGAAAATTCACAATCCCATGAAAACCAACATTTATTAAGGGTTCTGTTACATTATACATATTTACCTACATAATCTCGTTGATCAGTTTACTTAGACCTATACTGTTTCTATAAACCAGCTTTGACTAGTTGGCAAAAGGAATGTTGGGAAAACAAGCATGAAGACTAAAAGAACAGCAGAATGGCTACAAAATAGATCGAATCAGAAAATCATTATGCACACTGAGGTTATATCAACCATCTAGTAGCTAGAGGCAATTGTCCAATAGAAGATTGAGTAAGAGATTACAAATTCTATACAGCTTCCAACAAGGATGACCCTGAGGCTTTACTCGAAGGCGTTGCCATGTCTGGCCTCGTTGGTGTTTTGCGCCAGCTCGGTGACCTCGTTGAGTCGGATCTGGAGAGAGAAAGAGCTACTGTCGCCAAATTCGAAGAGAGAGAGAGTTGCTCTTACCGGATCTGTGGAGAGAGAGAGAGATAATGCTGTCAGATCCGGAATGAGAGAGAGCTGCTACCGCCAAATCTGGAGAGAAAGAGCAGCTGCTGTTGGATCTGGAGAGGAAAATAGCTACGCCGTCGGATGGCTGCTGTTGGATCTATAAAGACGAGGAACGGAGATGGACCGACGAAGGGCACTGGGTGGCAGCTGGCCTGAGTGCAGTGTGTTGTCTGAGAGAGTGGAGTGTGCTTCGTTCTGTACTTTTGTTTAGTTACTGAATTTGTTTTGCTTTTGCTACAAATATGAACAATGAAATATTGTTTTTCCCGGGCGCGATTCGCGCCTTTATTTTTTTGTTCATAATTTTTTAATTATTTTTCTTTGGCATGGCGCCAAAGTTTTTTAATCAATAAAAAAATTTTAATTATTTTATGAATATATATATATATATATATATATTCTATTCTATAGTGTTACAATGTATAGAATATATTATGATTTATTGATTTTGTCAAAAAAAGAATATATTATGATTTATGAATTAACTGATTAAAAATTTAAAATATAAGCTATATTCTACATTGCATAAATTTAAAATTATATTATGTTATATTCTATAGAATATATTATTTTATCAAATATTAAAGTTATAGAATATATTAGGGGTGTTCAAAATTTGGAAGAAATTTGGTTAACCGACCGACCGAATTTAATTCGATTAATCGGTCGGCCATCAAATTTAGTTCGGTCGGTTAACGAAAATAGGATTTAGAAAAATTCGGTTGACGGTTAATTCAGTTCGAAAATTGAATTAATTTCGGTTAACCGAATTATATTTACTATAATATATAATATATACTATATATATACTATATATACACTATATATAATATATACTATATACATATAATATACATATGATATACTATAATATATATAATATATATTATATATGATATTCTATAATATGTATACATATGATATACTATAATATATATATATATAAAATATATATAACCGAATTATATTTACTATAATATATAATATATACTATATATACACTATATATAATATATACTATATACATATAATATACATATGATATACTATAATATATAATATATATAATTTTGTATAAAGTTTGGTTAATTCGGTTAATTAGCCAAATTAACCAAATTATATTTCGGTTCGGTTAATTCGAAAATATATATTTCGGTTCGGTTAACGAAAGTAAAATTTTATAATTCGGTTCGAAATTAACCGAATTACCGAATTCGGTTCGGTTTATTGATTTTGTCAAAAAAGAATATATTATAATTATATATTTTATAACAAATGTAAATATCACAGGAAATTAAAAAAAATAAATAATAATTATCAAGTAATAAAAACATTAAAATGTAAAAATTTATATTTATATAAATTTAGTCAAAACAACAATATTTTATTTATGAGAGTTTCGTGTGAAATGAGATCTGTTTGATTTTCATTTTTCAATTCCCTCCAAACAAGCTTTTGCCACATTACCAAAAAATTTCAAATTCTTTGGGAATATGCCTTTTCCATCCCTTGAGAATCACATGAAAAAACTTCAAAAGCAAACTTTGAAATATATTTATCTCAATATACTGTCATGCAATGTAGATATGATAATTAAAAAGAAATTGTGTTTGGTATATCAATATAAATTTTAATACAATAATTTTTATATTTTATATGATACAAATATATTTGATGTAATACGAATACAATATATATATACGAATTATTAAGTCTAATATAATGTAATGTCTGTTATAATCGTTTTAATTATAATCAAAATTTAAAGATGATTTTTTTTATTACAAGGGAAATATTAAATAACTGAGGATGGTGGTGTTGGATTCAAACCCAAGACTTACAATATGCCACAACTTATCTTTAACCACTAAGCCAAGAGGTTGTTGGCAATTCAAAGATGATTTTTAGTAGTCGGAGTTTGTGGACAAAAAAATTAATTAGTACAGAAATCCAGATGCTTCCAAGGCAGAAGTTTACAATAGCAGAAATGCTTTCATTTCTTGCAAATGCAATACAAGATTTAAAACTTTTTCAATGTCTTTTACATCTTCGAGTATTTTACTTGTAATTCTTTTTATGATAATTAATCAATTATAATTAAAAATTATGTATTGGTTCATCATTTACAAGTGTGAACTTTATGTATTATTTTAATAGATCTCACGTGACTTTAAATTTTGATTAATTAATTATAATATAATAGTTATAGATTATATGTTCTCTTTTATTATTGTAGATAACTATATTCTTCATTGGTCCACTCCCAATGTTTTCAAAATCATCCCAACCAAATTTCTTAATATATATATATATTATACAATTCCTATTTATTAAATTTTAACTTTAATTTAGCATTTCTATTATATTTTTATTTAACTATATAAAATTAAATTAATTATTACATTCAAAATTATAAAATATTTATAATTTATAAAATTTTAAAATAATTTGACTAAGCCCGCCCGATTAAAACCGGACCGAACCCGAAACCGGATCACAACCGAGAAAACCCGTAACCGAAAAAACCCGAAACCGAGAAAAACCGCAACCGAAAAAACTCGAGACCGAAAAAACCCGCAACCAAGAAAACCCGAGATCGAAAAAACCCGCAACCGAGAAAACCCGCAACCGAAAAAACCCGTAACCGAAAAAGCCCGTAACTGAAAAACCCGGACCGAAACCCGCCTGAACCCGCCCGTTTGCCACCTCTACATGGGATGGTATGTGATTCAAGGCAAGAAGATTAAGCATCAACAACAAGGAGCAAACCTTAAATTACTATATCTAAAACTTAGGCATGGTTCTTGAACCTCTTTTGTGATTCTTGATATGTGTTTGCATGGAAATTGAATGTTCTTGATAAAAAATATCTACTGGGATCGGTTTCTTGAGGAAATAGTTTTGTTTTTGCTGCATTTGACCTTTATATGTTCATGTATGATCCACTTATGCATGTCCTAAGAAACCTACAATTGGCATCGAACCCCTTTTGATCAAGTTTTATGCAAATATGATTGTTTGGTTGTTCTTAATTTCTAAATTGTTTTGAGTACAATTTGTCCATTGATTTGTGAAGGTTGAAAATTGTGCTTAACAGAATCTTTTTGATACGATTCTTTTTTAATATAAAATTATGATGTCTTAGGATGATTGGATTCGATTTCTTATGATTTGCGGACATCATTTGAATATTTATTGAAATTTTCTTTTAAAGCTGTCCTAATACTTGAAAATTCTAAGTAAGTAGTATTACAAGATTTTTAATTCTCTTTAGACAATTCCAATGGCTCTTAAAATTTAACATGAGTTAATAGGTAAATTAATAAGTGTTTTGGCATTCAAATGTTGAGCACAACTTTGGGTAAAAAGTCCGCTAGAATCTGGAAAACTGCTTTGAATCTTTAGTTTTAAGTTTGTGATTCTTTTTTATTCTTTGGCTTAGAATTTCTTGTTGAACTTGGTTCTTGTAATGGCTAAGAATATTAAGAACATTTCCAAATTAGTTTTTGTCACGACCCGAAAGCCGCGACTTTCCTTTATACTCATACTTTTCTTAGTCTACAAATTTATGGACTAAATTTTTCTTTTTCATTTTAAGGTTTGTATTCGGTGTCAGTGTAGTTACTATACTATCTAGGTGGCTTATAGTCATTCCATTTAAATATTAAACAACACGGAAACGGTTCTTAGTTACATCCCGACTTGTTAAACAAAATATGTACTGTGCATCAATTAAAGTCATACATGTAAACAAATATTTTATAAGTTCCATATACCTCCGGAAACTAGTACCAAGTCCATACACCGTCTCCGATGCCCACTGAGCAGCTCACATGACAGATGCTAACTTCAATAATCTGAAAGAGATGAAATTTAGTGGGGTGAGCAAAACCACGGCTCAGTAAGATACTAATATAAATGCAAGAGTAGGATTATACTGTCTTAACCGCAAATGCTTAAAACTTGCAAGGATGCAATTACAGTTAATCCTTTCTCATCGATAACATATCATTATCTCATTTCTTGTCATCTGTCTGTCACTTATACTTTTAAATAAATAATCATAATCACTTTTTCAATCTTCTCGATCTTACACTATAGTGCATCGCATCTGTCGTATCCAAATTGAATGTCATATACTACTAGTCTATATTTCCCTCTATCTCGGAGTACATCATGTCCAATTGAAGCATCATATCAATTCACCTTATGTTTCATAATCGTACTCTTGTAATCTATCACCTCATATCATTTTCCATATAGAGAAATCATGATCACAATAGTGTAAGTTCACAATTCTCTTCATATCAATCTTATGTTCATGTATCATATCATGTCTAGATGAAATATCGTTACCACTGTGTGCTATCATCACATGATTCGATATGTACCGTATAAAATTTGTGTTCTGTATAAAACATTCATTTCAAATCATGTTTCATGTAGTACATAATCATGTACGAAAGTCATGTAATTTAGAATCATTTGACATATGTTTTAAAACACATTTTAAAACATATGAAATCTCTATTCATATCATGTGTGGTATAAAACACATGTACATCATTTCATCTGTCATGTCAAATAAACATGGTTTAAAACATATAAAGTCTCAAATCATATAATGCATAATATAAACCATGTTTCAATCATTCAATTTCAATCATTTCATGTATACTGTAAAACATATCATGTCTAGAGTTTAATATATAATAAATTGTACTCTAGACATTCTTTAACATTTAGTAAGAGATTAGGCATGAATCCCTATTCTATTATCATATCATATCATCTCTAACCCATTGTAGCTATCAATGGGATAGTTTCCCTCGAAGGGTTTACTATCTATGATCATAGATCGTCCCAGTCCCACTGATCAGCTGGAAACTGAGGAATGTGTCCACGACTATTGTCGGACAGCCTGGAATGATCTCATCAGGCAACATTTACATGTACATATCATATATGTATAAATGGGGTTCCATGCCACACAGGCAGAACCACACAATAAATACATACTCTGTGCCACAAAGGCATATGCCACTCAGGCATTCAATAGGGTACCTGTCGTCTCAAAAATCGAAATCTTTTGATATATCATTTTGAATTCATTTAGACAGCCCTCATCAAAAAAAACATTTAAAACCGAGTCTTTTCTCAAATCAATGCATAATTAAATCTCATGTTCAAGATGTACATGTCATGAATAATGTCAAAATGATATTAAACATCAAGGTCTGTGGCTGTCTAATCATTTCAAATATTTACTTTCACTTAAAAGATTTCGATGCATCTCTTTCTAAAATATCACTTTTTCTTTTAAAACAACATGAGATCATATGTCATGCATGAATGATTTTCTAAATATATCCAAATATATCTAAATACTCATTCAATCTATTGTTGTGCATATTATGACATCAGACTAAGGTGTGTCTTCAGTAGCCTAAATTTCTTATTCAAACATGATCATGACATGAAAGTCATCCGTCATTCATTCTACAATTACACACGTCTTTCAAGTCCCCAATGGCATCACTAAAATTCACAGTACATATGTTTGCACGTTTATTCAAATACATTTCAATAACATCCATAGACTATTAGGATCATTCTAGTATATTTT
Organism: Heritiera fomes; assembly: GCA_032173925.1. NCBI lineage: Eukaryota > Viridiplantae > Streptophyta > Magnoliopsida > Malvales > Malvaceae > Heritiera > Heritiera fomes. The sequence goes on along the minus strand of JAPDPM010000014.1, from coordinate 8,566,985 downwards.
TCCATCAAAGATCACAAGCTACCTCAAGCTTTCATTCTCCCTTTCATTATTTTGCCCATTAATTAAATCAATTCCCAACATTAGCTTTACACATACAAAGTTAACATGCCACAATCAAACGTTGATTCGAATCCATTCTATTGACAAAGATATTCCATAATGTAGTATATATCAAGTACCAAATTCTCTAAATCTCATTTTATTGCTATATTTTTTTTCTCAATTTCAGCCTTATGGTATATTAAGATTATATTGTCATATTGCCAGATCGGTCATTATCCACACTTACAATCCTCTAACTTCGAGGTCATAACACATCAAAATGTCAATAAGGTTTCGCGATCTACTTTCTTATGATCATTATCTCAATCATACCACTAAGACAGTCCATTTGTTTGAATCTATCAATTCTATAATCATCACTTTTCAACTATGATCTTCTCTTCAAAGCAATATCATATAATCATCGTTACATCTATCAATACTCCAACTATCGAGATTGCACCTCAATTTCTACTCGATAGTCAACTTGAAATATTACATAACTCGAATTATCGACTCTATAAGATTCACAACCAAATTCTTCATATTGTCGTACTCATCCATTAACCTTCTCAACCATTTAAAAATCAATTTTTCCTATGATACAATAAAATCCTTTCAAGCTTATCTTCGATAATTCTTTCAGGATTCCATTTAGATGAGAATTTAATATTTTTCCTTAAACATTTTCGTGGAAATTTCGGCAGCATAACGGCTTAATTTCCTCTAAACTTCCTGCAAGGAAACACAATTTATACTGACAGCCGTTGATTCTCACCAATTTTTTTACCTCTTACTGAGACCCCCACCATCAGTTGTGGGTCCTCTTAGCATTTTTAACAAATCAATTTAAATCGATGCATCATATAAAAATTCACAATTCCATTAAAAATCATTCCATCAATGCATCATATAACATCATAAATCCCACATACAATATAATGCTACTAAGGCTTTATAAGAGTATCTTACCTATTCGCCAAGCTTGGCGCACTTTCTGATTTTCGAGCATTGCCGAACTCCACCATTTGTCGCATTTCCGCTTTACTACAATTTCAATATCAATGCACTACATCAATATAACCATAATTTATTCAATAAATACCATCAATTTATTTTCTATATTTCCTTACCATTTCTTTTTCTTCCTTTTTCCCCTTTCTTCTTCCTTTCCTTCTTTCTTTTTTTTTTCTTCCTTTTCTTTTCTGTTCTGTTTTTTTTTCTTCTGGCCTGAACTGGTTCGGACCGGTTCAGGCCGGTTCAGCTTGGCTTGGCCGGTTCGGTCACCGGCGGCCAGCCACTCCGGCGGTTCAGCCGCTCCACAGCTTGCCGAGGTTGCAGGGATACCGGATCTGGTCTCGGTTTCCCCAGCGACGGCGCCGGCGGTGGCGGATCTGGAGGTGGGTTTTCGATCTCTTCTCCTCCACGTTTCTCCTTCCTCCGCCGTCGTTCTTCTTCACCGGCGGTCTTCCTTTGCTTCCCTTCAGCTCCGCCGAGCTCGGGGTTGGGGTGGCGGTGCCTAGACCGGCCGGCACCGCCACTTCCCTCTTTTCTCTTTTCCTCTTTTTCCTTCGGTTTTCCCTTTCTATTTTCGCACCGATCCCTTCTCTATCTGCCTCGGGCTACCGTAATCTACTTCTTCCCTTGCCGGCGACGCCGCTCCTTCGTTCCTCTTCCTTCCGGTGGCCGGCGTCGTCCGGCGTTCTCTCTTTAGTCTTTCCTCTTCTGTTTTTTTCCTTCAACAGAAGGAGATAACAGGGGTCGGGTCCCGACCCCTGTTTCTATTCTTCTTTTTTTTTTATTTCTTTTATATAATTATATACATATATAATTACTATACTCATATAATCATATTTGTAAAATTTTATCTATAATTATTATATATATATCTACACTTTAACTTTAAAATATATATATATTTCATATATATTTATTTATATACATAAATACATATGTATTTATTTTATGATAAAAATAGTATATATATATATATATATCTATCTATCATATATATATATACTATATTTCATATATCTTTATTCATATACATATGTAAATATGTAAAGCATATAAAATATATTTTAAAAAAATGTATTTATATAATCAAATTATATAAATATATGTAAATACTCACCTTTGTATTTATTATAATTTGGATTTCTCACATTTTCATTTTTATTTAATTTGGATTTCAGTTTGTCCAAATTAAATTTTCCGGATACCTTATATTTATTTTTCGAAAATTCTTGGTCTTCACAGTTTTAGGGAAAACTTACCTTTGATCTTGATATTAAATCTTTTGAGAAAGTTGTTTCGCTTGTTAAGAGATTTGATTTCTTAATCCTGCAGATTGTTTGGTTGCAACTCAATGAAATTGTTTCTTGGAGGAAAACAACAAACTAAAGGCTTGAAAAAAGAGTTTTAAAAGTCTTAGGATACTATAATTGAGGATATTTAGAGGCCAGACTTGTTGGCCAATTCTCTTCCTTTAATCCTAATTAATTCAAAGTAAGTTATAGTTAGTAACAATTCTAGTTTGACTAGGATTCCTAGTTTTAAAGAGAATATGTTTATGTCTTGTTGGAATTTAGATATCCTAATTGTACTAGGACTCTAGAAAATTGGTTTCTATGATGTGTCTATATTCAATTAAGACTGCTACAAGGTTTAGGATTCCCAATTAAAACATAAGACAAATTCTAGTTGCACTAGAAGCTAATACTGCTAATCCTAGTTGGATTAAGATTTCTTAATCATTTAATTTAACATGAAATTTAATTCTTTGATATTTCCAAATGGTTTAGAATATGATACATCAGAATAATTAAATGTCCTAACTAAATTAAAATTCTAAATGGTTTAGAAGATTAATTACAAATTACTAAGACATTAAGACAAGTTTTAGCCATGGTCTGCCAAAGCATTATTTTAAAGATTTTGATCATAGCCTCACATTTCATTGTATGAATTAATCATTAATATATGATATTAATATTAAGTTCAAAAGGGACATTTAAGATCAAGAAGTTAAACCAAGCATGTTGTTATTTTTTTTTTCATATATTGATATGATAAAAGCATAAAGAATGGTTATGGACTTTAGAATTCATCCTGCACGAATAAATGATTAAATATTTTGCTTTATGGTATTTCAATTTTTGAGATAAGGCCTACGTGCATTGCCTCATCTTTTCAATTTTCGGGTTTTACACTTCTTTTCTCAACTTGCTTCCCTTGGATGTAACTTAAGGTTTCTCTATGACATGTAATAGTTACATATGCTAGGTCTAAAATAGAAATTAAGTTGTAAATCCAATAATTGAAGATACGAAGGCACCATGGAGGTATGAAGATGAATCGACAATGAAGGTTGGTAAGCTTGAATATTGCATCCATTTAGTTTAATCATTTGGCTCCCTATGGCTTAAAGGAAGCTAACATTAGAAAAAACCCATAATCATCCTTAATAGATGGCATATCGTAGATTTATATATTTTCGATATATGTGATATATGAATGTGATAAATGCATGCATGTCTATATGAATCAATGAGATTATAGTTGTGAAAAACCAAAATCCCTTATTTGAATATTGAGCCACATGCTAAAGTATGATAAAGTTAGCTTCCACCAAACATAACAATATGACTAGAGTTATTTTAATCGGAGACTTTTGGAGCTAACTTAGAGTCCAACTTTTACAATAATATGCTTGAGCTGTGACATTGGTGGGTCTTACTCAACATCATATTGCTTCGATTAGTGTTACCATATAATTGTATGACTTTGGAGGCAATGGTTAGGTGAAATGCTGTTAGCTTTAAATTGACATATATATTTTGAAATGACAAAAACTTAAGTAATCTTAAATGTTTGATTCATATTGTAAATTTGCTTTATCAATTATGATTTCACAAACCATATTAAGTGCTTTTATCAAATATAAAACCATGATTTAAGTGATTATCTTTATTGGCTTTAATCAATTTAGAAAACATTTTTTTAATTATTGGTTTAAGTAATTTTCTTATGAAATTATTGAATATATTTTAAGAAAATTACTTGATAAATTTTTTGGACTCAAATTCATGTTTTCAAAGTCATGTCATATTTAAAAATACTCAAAATTGGTTTTAGAATGTTTTTAATGCCTAAAGACCTAAAAAGGCAAATGAATATTGTAAGGGATGGATCCCCTGATCAAAAGGATGGATCCCTTATCTGAAGGGATGGATCCCCTGTCTGAAGGAATGGATCCCCTGATCAAAGGGATCGATCCCCTTAGGAAAGGGATCGATCCCTTTATGGCAGAATGGCTTCCAAGGTCCCTCAAGCCAAGAATTAAGATTCTGGACTAAAGGGATCGATCCCTTTGGGCATGGGATCGATCTGTCGCGACGAAAAAGTGCTGTAACGGCTAGTTTTGTGAGACACAACGGTCATATTCAAGTTTTGGCTCCAACCAACGTCTAGAACACATCCAATGGACTATAAATAGAGGCTTGGAAGCTGAAGAAAGTAGAGAGAGCACCCAAGACATATCATTCTTCAATTTCTTCATCTCTTCAAGCAAATCAAAGAGTTCAAGAGCTAGAATTCAATATCTTCTATCACTCTCATATTCCTTGTATAGAATAGCACAAATATTGTATAGGCTTTTTCCTTGTGCTTAATCTTTGTAATCATTTGCCTACTTAGAGGCCTTCTTTGATTACACCCATTGTAAACTAATTCATTCCTTGTAAAAGGGGAGTTTTTTCTTTAGCCTAACAAAAAGAGGGAGGTTTCTCTTTAGCCTAAGAAAAAGAGGGAGGTTTCTCTTGAGCCTAGAAAAAGAGAGAGGTTTCTCTTTAGCCTAGAAAAAGAGGGAGTGTAATACAAATTCAAAAATAGTGAATTTGGGGAAAATCCTTGGGAGCGTCTCAAGGTAAAGGACGTAGGTAAGGTTGCTGAACCTCTATAAATCACTTGCATACATTTCTCTATCCTTACTCTCTTTATTTATTTACAATTATATTTGTGTTTATTGTCTTGAATTTATATTGCATAATTGAGTAGCCTAGAGAACAAAGAAAATATCAATATAGGCTAGAGAATTTAGAGGAACCGAAAAACGAACCTAAGGTTAGTGAAAAACCGATTCACCCCCCCTCTCGGTATTGCCTATAAGAGCCAACAAATGCATACGATGACATTTAGACAAAAAGTTATCACCTAACTAATCTAACTGTTGTATAAGGATGCCATTGGAAAACTAAGTTGTCTACTTGATTAGTTATGTCACGCTTTTTTGGAGCTACTCTGGATCATGATATAATGAAAAAGATTCTAGATCACTAAAAGATTCTAATATTAAGCTCTCGAAATAGTAGTGAGGGAGGCTATTGTTTTCACAAAATAGTAAGAGCAATCATTTAAAACGTGAAACCTTGTTTTTAATGATTGATATATAGACACTAAATATGCTATATAATTTAAATGAATGGATACAGATTATTTCGAAGATTAGTAATTTGTCTCTCCATAAACTACTTGATAACTAATAAATTATAGACCAAACTTTATGGATTTATTCCACAAAATGAAACTTGTCCCCAAGCAAATGAAGGAGGAATATGCCTTTGATAAGCCTATCACTGATAAGCCTAATCATAATGTTAGGATAAAAGAGGCCTATACATATAAATGAACTAAGCAACATAGTGATGTTACCTAGCATGAATCCTAACCTTTATAAAGTCATCATGAAATGATGAGTGCTCTAGACATCAATTTGAACCTTAATGAATCATTCATAAGGATGACACATTGAGAGGTTCCATGTCTTTTAATGCATTGTTCCAAACAAGAATGGTCGAAGTAAGCCTTATAAGGTCTCATGTGCTTAGGATGATGGGCTTAATCATTAGGCTTAGTCAACTTGGATAAGATATGGATCACGAGTTAAGTATAGATTTAATTATGTCTTCTCTTGCTATAAGTTATTCAAATTTGGTGTTGAATATCAATATGAATCGATTGGATACTATTATTTCCAATCTGTTGAATATGTTTACCTAAAAGACCAATGAAACTAACAAGGCCTCTATCCATCTCATTTCATCTTATCCTACAAAGAAAAGAAAAAAAAAAGGAAGGGTTCTTTTAAAGGAAAGATGAACAAAAGCTCTAGTGCAAAAGGTTCCAAACTAAGAATAAGGACAAAAGAGTTTGTCATCATTATGAAAGCCCAATCATTAGAGGCACAATTGCAAATAGTAGATTGATTGCACAAAGGCTTAAAGTATCTTTTACCTCAAGTACTATAATTGAATCTTGTTCCCACTAAGTATGTAATACTTTATTACAAGGATCAATGAAGTATGCGAATGAAGGAAAGATAGTCGATTGATAGAGTCAAGATTGCAAATTTAAGCTTTATGTTTTATGAAAACATTGAAGTTTTAATTTAATTACTAAGCATTTGGTGCTTGAGTTTTGGCATAGTTTAACTAAAAAGATGTTTTATTGTGATTAACCACATGGTCAAACACTTATTTATGTTTTCGCACATGGTTTAGTATGCTGGAATAGTATGCTTAGCTATATAAAACCTCTTATTTAAATCCAAATTGATGCATGGAATGGTTGCATATCTTAACCTTATGAACTCTTGATGAAACTTACAATTATAACTATTTAGAATATTAGATAATTATGAGCAATTACTAACACCTTAGTCATGAACAACAGTTAGTATAGAGATGCTAAAGGTAATCTTGATGGGAAATCAAAAGTAATCTTATGACTTAAAAGATTGATGCTTAGAATAATAGGATTATGCAAGCATAAGTAGTTATGCATAATAATTTATACTTACCTGTAAAGTACTCTTGCTTAGACATGAGATTTAAAGTGAAGACTACTTAAAACTAAAGTGATTGATGATTGTTTAAATAAATTCACATAAGATGAACTGTGTATTGTGGTACAAAATGAAAGTCAACCCCACCAAATAAAATTTGAACCAAACGTTAACCTTATTGGCATGTGATGCCGATTTCATCAATGCTCTCCAAGAAAGTTTCTAAACTTGTTAGAAATTAGAAATGAACTATGAATTTTAAACGTTAAAGGTCAAATGCATAGTAATGCGTGGTGATACATAACCATGCATCAGATGCATGGCGATGTATATAGATATATTGCATAACAACTTAGTAGGATGTATTACTCATATGTGATGAGTTTACTACTCAAAGAAATGTTGGAACATTGTGTTAAAATGTTGAATTTGATAAAAAAGATTCAAAGAGTTGAATGTTATCAAAAGAAGTGAGATATCTTAACAAAACCAAATATTTAGTGGGAGCAATTGAGATGCTCTAGATTTAGTCTAAGCACTTACAGCTATATGATAGATTAAATGCTAAAATAGTTTAGTGAATTGGACATTTATGGGATAGATGAAATGTCAAAGGAGTTTAACAAGAGACCAAAAGAGAGATACTAAAAATTGGCAAACGTGGATAAAATAATCAAAATAGTGGAAGCAGTTATTTGAAAAGCGTTCCAAAGAAGAGAGAATCACATACTGATATTTAAAAGATCAAATATAAACCACGAACAAGTGGTTGGAAGAAGTGGAAGTGGACTTCTTTCCTAGGTATTTGGACATGGTTTGAATCTTGGAGTCACCATTGTTGGAAGGGCTTTACCGTTTACTACTCCTCGTCCAAATAGGATTAGTCTCATATCGTAAAAGAGATGAAGATACCTGTGGTTACACAAAAAAAGATCAAATATAAACCTTTTCTTTCTTGGGAAAATGAAAGGGATATTATTTACATCTTTTGGCTGATGAAGCCACAAAGGATTCATTATGTTGTTAAGAGAAACATTTGAGCCAAAGAAAGAATCTGGTCCTATTGTGATATAAGTATGTATTATAATTTATGATAATAGTGATTATCATAAAATTATATTCCCTAGTCAGGGTTAATGTAGTCCTAATAGAGACAGTCATTATGTGAGAACCACATTTCCTACTACTATGCTATAAGTTCTTGAAGCTAGGTATCTCATAGCTATTTCTGTATTTTGATTTTTGTAGGTACAATAGTGATATTAGCTATGGGCCCACCAAGACTTATACATTTCGGATGGAGACGAAACTCCAAATATTGAAATTTGGAGTAAAATAATATGATGGTAAGTTTTTGCAACTCAAAATCATCTATTTTGGTCATTTTTGAAAAGTGTGCAATAAATTTAAAAATGACGATTAAGGACATAGGCAGGATAAATTTCATAAATAACAGTCAAACTGAGTGAACTTTTGACCAACCAATAGAAGTATGATATTCTACGTGTGATAGAGTTCTGTGCCATGTCATTAGATAGACTAAATCACACGCGAAGAATATAATCTACACGATTGGCCCGATAGGTTATTTCTGTAATTTTGCCCTTACGGTCACTCAAACCTTAATAAAACCACTTCCAATGATTAGAATATGTTAAATACTTATATTTTAGGATAAAATAAAATATTTGAAAGTTAAATTGACCGGTTAATAATGATATGGAAGTTTAAGGGCATAATTATCCGAAATATTTAAATATAAGTGGTGATTTTTCATTAAAATATGATTTTTAAAGAGTTTTCTGGTTTCTTCTTTGTCTTGGATGAATTTGCTCTTCCATTTTCATACTCCTCCATGGCTAAAGCTTAAAGAGAGAGAAAACACCTTAAAACCCTAAGTAAAACACACCGAAACCGAAAACTGTCTTTACCAAACTTGTGCAGAACTCAGTGCTCTTCAATTTGGTACCAAAACCTCATCCAAAAAAGGCCAAAATTAGAGTGTGAGGCAGCCAACCAGATATGGTCATCACTAAGAGGTGAGAGAAAGTGAAGTTTTTTCATGGTTTTAAGGCTTCATACTATGTGTTTTTCATGTTTAGCTAAGTATTTAAGCTTAATTTGAATTAAATCCCTGTAAATCACACCATAAGGGTTTCAGCCATCATGCACTCTATAAGTATGACTAGCGTTTGATGATTTATGGGTGTAGAAATGATGAATAGCATGTGTAGAGTATGAATACAAGCTTAAATAGTTGAAAATGGTGATGAATTTAAGCATGTACTATTTGGCCAAGTGAAGGGCAGCCATGAATGATACTCATTTCAATATGTTTTGGGTACTAGGAGAATGTATAAATTAATAGAAGACTACCGGTGAAATCGAAATCGAAAACTGAGTAGTTTTGACGCTAGTTGCAGTGTTAGCACCGGTATGAAATAGATCAGTTTAGCAGCTGCAGTAGGCAATGTGATAACTTTTAGAATGATAAATATTCTTTTTGAGGTAGTGTGATGATTTAGTTTTATCTGTGTGGTATTTTGCAACTCGGAAGTGAGTTATGTAGCTCGAGAGCTATCGAACTTTTCGATAGAAACTAAGAGGTAAGGAATATGTGTAGAAGACGTAGGAATACTATAATTGCATATTGGCTTTGAAAATGATTTGATAGAATTATTTTGGAATGATTTGGATTGGAAATTGTGGAACTGCTATTGGGTTATAAATTGTGTTTTTGTGTAGGAAGGTTAAGATAAACTTAGCCGATATGCTACTAAAATTTTGAAAAATTTATTTTGAATCTAGTATTCACGACCAAGGATTTTTAAAGTGCTTTGAAATGGAATTTAGGGATATCTAAGAGATTTAAAAGTCATGTAATTAGCTAGGAGCATAAAATTACAATTCAATCTCCGAGTCGGATTTTGTTAGTTTTCTGTAATTATGTGATTTAACGAGTGATAGAAATGATTTAATACGTGAATAAAATATTTGAAACTTTGAAATCTGAAATTAGAATATTTTACAAATTTTTAATCTTGGACTGCTATTATTCTGTTTTTGATAAATTTATTATCCGTTTGAAAATATTGTTTTACTGTTCTGAATCTGAAAATGTATTTACTCTGAAATATACACTGTTTTGAGATTGTTGGCCCTATAGTAACCTTCGGGCTTAATCATGCATTCTGAGTGTTTAATTATATGCTGTTAGACCTGCCAAGTATTCAGCCCTGCAGATGTCATATGGTAAGTGTACATTGTGGACCCCTTTGACTATGGTCATATGTCATTTCTAATCCCTCTGGGATTTCTATTTCATGTGTGATACTATTGGGTGTAGTCTAGTCTCCACTATACTGCTACTAATTTGTTTTATATGTGATTATTGAATCTAATCCTACTTATGAAATCTGATTGAGTGTTTTGATTATCTAAGTGTTTGATTTCTTAATACGATAATTGAATTTGATTTACTAAGTGTTTGATTTTCTAAATCTGATAGATTGATTTGACTTACTAATAGGTTTGATCGTTAAATCTGATTATTTTCTAATTTAAATCCCGTAAATTTTCTGAATGAATTTTGACATATTCTGAGTGGTATATGAAATGTTAGATTCGAAAACTGTACTTTGAACAACATATTTTACTAGAAATAAATTATTCTGTATAGTCGGATTTAGGGACCGAGACACGTGAGGTGCTCCAAAGCATTCTCCTATACTTAGCTTAGTTACCTAACTGATTATACTATCTATCATTTTATCCTGCCTAACTCTAGTTGTTTTTAGCACTACGTATTATTTTAAATATTTTTATTATGCATGTAGATATGCATAATATCAATACTTTTATACGTATGTCTTATTGGGCTTTCCTCGAAGCTCACCTCCTTTTTCCTCCTCCAGATTATCTGCAATAGAGTATTTGGTTTTGAGGAAGTCACTTTCATTGTATCCCTCAAGCGGGTCACCGATCACCGTAGAGTTATACATTTTACTTTTTATATGTTCAGACTTTTTAATTACAGTACTACGATATGTAAATATTGTACAGGGGATGTAAACATATTTTGTAAACTGATTGTAAATTTTCGTATATGTATTTATAAATAATTTTTGAATTCTGGGATTTGATTGTAAATAAATTCTGAATAGATACTTGATAGACAGCCCAACCAAATATAAATTATACAATAAGTGTGATAATTGGATTGTGATAGTTTAAATTGATATCAGAGCAAGGTTAGTCTGATGTCTGTCAGTACGGTTAGAAAAAATCGGTTACATCTCTTGTAGTACTGTATTTGTCTCAATGTATATAAAGGTAAAAGTGACTAAAATATTTTTCATGTCTGTTTTAATAGAATGTCTGACAGGCGAAGCGGTAGAGACAGATCGTGGAGAAAGGCCCAACTATCTCCAGAGTCGATTCCAGAACCAGCTCTCCTTTCACAACCAGAAAGCCCAAGTGCACAGATTGCTCGATTGGAAAGATTAGTCGAGCAGTTATTAGCTGCTAGTACCCATGAGTCAGCATTTGCACCCATTTCAGCACCAGCCCCAGAAGTGCCGTAGCTGCCACCACCACCTCCAGTTTAGGTGCCTCCACCACAGCCACAGTAGGTGCCACCATTGCAGCCTTAGTTAACCGACACAGTGGGTAGATGTGACAGTAAATAAGTAAGGGAATTCGAAAGTTGGATCCGCAGAAATTTAAGGGTGAAAAGGATCCTATAGCTACGAAAATTGGTTAAATGAGGTGACAAAGCTATTTAAGTATGTTACCTGCTCAGAGACTGAGAAGGTGGGTTTGGTTACTTTTCTGTTGACTGACGATGCAATGCACTAGTGGAAGGCCACCCAGATCGTACTAGCTGCCAGATATACTGAAGTGACTTGGGTAGTATTTTTGGAGGCTTTTACTTAACAATATATTCCACTGATAGCATAGAGGAAGTTACGTACTGAGTTTCGAAATCTTGTTCAGGGGTCGATGTCGGTGGACCAGTACGAGTATAAGTTTACTAGTTTGAGCTGAGTTGATCTTGAGACACTTCATAGTGAGCAGCATAAGATTGAGAGATTTACTTCGGGGCTTAGGTATTCGATCAGATCCCAACTTGCTTCATTTGGTATTTCCACTTATGATGAGGCTATAAGGAGGGCCCAGTTATGCGAGTAGGATTATGAGTCTTATTTAGCTGAGTTTGGGGCCCATGGTAAGGGTAAAGGCAAGGAGAAAGCTAGGCGGAGCATTAAGGAGAAATTAGAAAAGAAGCCGGTAAAGAAAGCTAAGACTTTTGGCATTAATATGTTTGAGCCTGCATTCGCTAAGCTTGCTACTACTGATAGACCCGCACAACTCAAAGGAGTATTGCACAGCATTATGTGCACTGCGGTAGATTTCATGATGATTGGCAGTGCCATAAAGCTATTGGAGCATGTTTCAGGTGCGGACAGACTAGGAATCTTGTCAAAAATTGCCCGAATACTAAAGTATTAGCAACAGCAGCATCGACAGCAATAGTACCAGCTAAGGAGCCAGAGAAGGCTGCCACATCCTAGCCTAGGAGAGCCACAGTAGCTAAAAAAGGGAAGAAGCCAGTTACTCAGGGCAAGGTGTATGCTTTGGATAAGGAGATTGACGGTGCTTCATCTGATGTGATTAAGGATAAGATAATTATTTTTGATATTTCTGCACTTGCAATGTTTGATTCGAGTTCTACACATTCGTTTATATCTCCTGCTTATGCTATTAAAATACCAGTAGAGTCTAAACCTTTAGGATATCAATTGAAAATTAACACATCTTTTAAAGAATCTCAAATGACTGATATGATATATCGTAATTGTAAGTTAAGGGTAGGAGAGAAGGAATCTGTAACTGACTAATTTTGCTTAATATGTATAACTTTGATGTGATATATGAATGGATTGGTTAGCTACAAATCGTGTTAGCTTAGATGCTATACTAAATATGTAACTTTCTTGTACCCTGAAAAATATACTGTAAAGTTATTTGAGTAGTAATGAAAATAAAATATTTTATTGAATTCTGTCTAAAGAATCATGTTTAAAGTGAAGGGTTTATAGCCTACGTGGAGGACGTAGAAAAAAATGTTTGGAGTTACACGAGATTCTTGTGGTCAGGGATTTCCTCTATGTGTTTTCGGATGACTTGCCGAGACTTCCTTTTTATTGAGAGATCGAGTTCACTATCGATCTAGTCCTTGGGATAGAACCCATTTCTAAGCCTCCCTACCTTATGGCACTGTTGGAGATAGATGAGCTCAAGCAGTAGCTTCAGAAGTTACTAGACAAGGGTTTCATTCATCCCAATGTCTCTCCTTGGGGTACACTAGTCTTTTTGTCAAGAAAAAAAATGGTAGCCTGCGACTCTGCATAGATTATTAGTTGCTTAACAAGGTTATTATAAAGAACAAGTATCCTCTGCTCAAGATCGATGATCTATTTGATTAGCTTAAAGGTGCGCAAGTGTTCTCCAAAATTGATCTCAGATCTAGGTACCATCAGCTGAAGATTCGAGAGTATGATGTCCTTAAAATGACATTCAGAACTTGGTATAGACATTATGAGTTTCTGGTTATGCCTTTAGGACTTACTAATGCCCATGTAGCATTCATGAATCTGATAAATGAAGTGTTCAATCCCTACTTGGATAAATTCGTCATCGTGTTTATTGATGACATACTAGTATACTCTAAATCCCAAGAGGAACACGAGCAGCATTTGTATATAATTTTGCAGACCCTCAAGGACTGGAAGCTTTATGCTAAATTCAGTAAGTGTGAATTCTAGCTAAATCAAATTACTTTTTTGGACCATGTAGTATCTAAGGACAGGGTGTCAGTTGATTCGTCCAAAATACAGGTTATTGTGTAGTGGGAAAGGCCTAAGACAGTGATAGAGATTTGGAGTTTTCTAGGTCTAGCGAGTATTACACCGATGTGTCAAGGGTTTCTCCAAACTAGCTGCTCCAATGATGTATCTCACTCGTAAGGATGTGAAGTTTGAATGGATAGATGCTTGTGAGCATAGTTTCCAGGAACTAAAGCATCGTTTGACCATAGCACCAATTCTAACCATTCCTAGTGGTTCCGATGGATTTTTGTTGTGTAGTGATGCTTGCTTAGAAGGATTAGGATGCTTATTAATGCAGCATGGTAAAGTGGTCACTTATAGTTCTTGCCAGCTGAAGGACCATGAGAAGAACTATCCGACACATGATCTGGAACTAGCTGTTGTGGTGTTTGCATTGAAGATATGGCGGCACTATCTATATGGTGAAAGGTTCCAGGTAGATACTAATCATTAGAGCCTCAAATATTTATTCTTGCTGCGTGAATTGAATATGAGACAACATAGATGGATGGAGCTGTTAAAGGATTATGACTGTGAGATACTGTACCACTAGGGGAAAGTGAATGTGGTGGCAGATGTTTTGAGCTGAAAACATATCGGCAGGGTTTCTTCTATGATGGTACTAAAATATGATCTGTTGGAACAATTTGCCAGCCTCAGTTTGAATGTCACTCCTTCGAGAGATACAGTTTGACGGCTAGTTTACTTATTGAGCCGGATTTGATGGGTCGAATTATAAATGCTCAAAGGGAGGGTTCTAATTTGATTGAGATTGCTAGTCAGGTACAAATGGTACTCAATCTGATTTTGGCATTGGTTTTGATGGTATTCTGAGATTCAGGGGCAAGATATGTATTCTCGAAGATAAGCAATTAAGGGAGCTAATTTTGGCATAAACACATTCATCCAAGACACACTTTACATCCCAGCAATAATAAAATGTATCATAACCTGCGTAAGGTGTACTGATGGCCTAAAATGAAACGAGACATTACTAAATTTGTTGTAAGATGTCTCGTATGCCAGCAGGTAAAGGTACAACATTAGAAACCAGCAAGTATGCTTCAACCTCCACCGATACTGCAGTGGAAATAGGAGCACATTACTATGGATTTCATCATGAGATTGCTAAAAACCAGAAGTAACCATGATGCTATCTGGGTCATTATAGACAAATTGACTAAGTTAACCCACTTCTTTGCCCTGAAGCTTACTGATTCTCTTAATTCCTTAGTCGATTTATATGTTAGGGAGATCGTCAAATTGCATGGAGTCCTAGTAAGTATCATTTCTGATAGAGATTCTAGGTTCACATCTCATTTTTGGCAATGTTTTCAGGCTACCATGGGATCTCAATTGAATTTCAGCACAGCTTTCCATTTGCAGACTGACGGTCAGTCCGAGCGCACCATTCATACACTCGAGGATATGTTGAGAGCTTGTGCATTGGATTTTAATGGCTTTTGGGATGATCATCTTCCATTGGCTGAATTTACATATAATAATAGCTATCATTCTAGTATTGGCATGGCATCGTATGAGGCCATGTATGGCAGAAGATGTCAATCTCTGATTGGTTGGGAGCTGTGGGTGACAGAAAGATTCTAGCTCTCGATTTGGTTGAGCAAGCTTCAGTAGATGTCTGGCTTATATGTGAAAGGCTGAAGGCTACTCAAAGTCATCAGAAAAGCTATACTGATGTCAAACATTGACTATTGGAATTCTTAATGGGGATTCTTTATTCTTGAAAGTCTCATATTCTAAAGGAATTATGAGATTTGGTAAGAAAGGAAAATTGAGTCCTTGCTATATTGAACCTTTTGAGATCTTAGACTGGGTAGGGGATGTAGCTTACCGGTTAGCACTACCACTGAAGTTATCTGGAGTTCATAATTTCTTCCACATGTCCATGTTATGAAAGTATCATCTAGATTTGTCGCATGTGATTCAGCATGAATCGTTAGAAATCAGGGAAGATATGAGCTATGTTGAGATGTCGATTCAGATCTTGGATAGGAAGGATAAGGTACTACGGTTTAAGACTATCCCTTTAGTCAAAGTTTTCTGGCAATACCACTCATAAGAAGAAACCACGTAGGAGTTAGAGAGCATGACAAAGGATAAGTATCTAGAGCTTTTCCACTGATAGGCCTACTCAAATTCAGAGGACCAAATTTCCTAAGGTGAAGAGGATGTGAGAACCACGTTTCCTACTACTATACTATAAGTTCTTCAAGCTAGGTATCTCATAGCTATTTCTATATTTTGATTTTTATAGGTATACTGGTGATATTTGGCTAAGGGCCCACTGAGACTTATATAGTTCGGATGGAGATGAAACTCCATAGTATTGAAATTTGGAGTAAAATAATATGATGGTAAGTTTTTGCAAGTCAAAATCATCTGTTTTGGTCATTTTTGAAAGTGTGCAACACATTAAAAATAACGATTAAAGACATATGCCATATGAATTTTCGTAAATAACAGTCAAACCGAGTAGACTTTTGACCAACCAACAGAAGTATGATAATCTATGTGTGATAAAGTTCTATGTCATGCCATTAGATAGACTAAATCACACGCGAAGAATAAAATCTACGCAAATTGGCCCGATAGGGGTATTTCTGTAATTTACCCTTATAATCAGTCAAACCTTAATAAAACCACTTCCAATGATTATAATATGTTAAATACTCATATTTTAGATAAAATAAAATATTTGGAAGTTAAATTGACTAGTTAATAACGTTATAAAAGTTTAAGGGCAAAATGGTCTAAAATCTTTAAGTATAAGGGCATTTTGGTAATTTTTCATTAAAATATGATTTTTTAAAAGAGTTTTCTGGTTTTTTATTCATCTTGGCCAACCTTCCTCCATCTTAAAATCTTAAGTAAAACACGTCGAAGCCGAAAACTATCTTGACCAAACCTGTGCAGAACTCAATACTCTTTAATTTGGTACCAAAATCTCATCCAAAAGAGGCCAAAATTAGAGTGTGAGTGTGAGACCCATTTCTACTATACTGTACATGTGTTATGTATTTGTTTATTAAGTGAAAGTTTGTGTATTATGTAAATTATAAGTGAAAATGTAATGTGGGCCCCACTTAATTTAATGTGTTCAGATGGACTTGAGACTGATAATACAGTGTACAATGGGAGTAATAAATATAATATGATGATTTTGAGTTTTAAAATCATTTATTTATATTATTTTTGAGAAGTGCGTAAACAAATTTGTAAATGACGGTTACGTCCCAAAATTATTTTCGTAAATTGTGCCCAAACCAAAATGAACTTGGATCAAGTAAAAATACCATGATATTCTACATGAAAATAAGTTTAAGAGGGTGTCAATAGATTTATTGAAATAGTGGTTAAATAAAAAATTTACGCGATTGACCCGATAGGGGTAATTTTGTAATTTCTCATTTTTGGTGAATTGTGCATCGATGAAACCACCATGATTCATCAAAATACACCCAATAAGAATTTTTGGAGATGAAATCTGAATTTTTTGAGTCCAATTATATAGTTATAAAAATTACGAAAACTTAAGGGTAAAATTGTCCAAAATTTACATAATCAAGGGCATTTTGGTAATTTTGCCCCCTTCTAGAATGCTCTTTATGACTCAGCAATATGCATCTGGCACTATTCACCTTCTTGCTCTCTCACTCCCACGACAACCTAGAAAGAAAATAAGAGAAAGAAAAGGAAAAGAAAGAAAATAATGAAAAACCTTATGAAATCTTGATTAACATCAAACTTATAACTAAAAAATTATTGTACTCACTCTCCTCTCCTCACCCATACCCATAGATCATCAAAGAAGGAACAAAACAAGGAGAAAAGAGGTGAAGAAGCATTCGGCCAAAGGTAAGATTTTTCCTTACATTGTGTTTCATTGGATTGCAAAGATGTAATTAGATTAATTCAAGTGTGTAGAACATGTTTCTATCATTGGATTGAATTAATGTTGGCTAAATAAAATTTCACCATGGAAAAAAGGTTTCGGCCAATTAGGAACATGATGAATCCATGTTGTTCTTTGCATGAAAATGTTGCCAAATAAGAAAATGAACATGAATAAGCTTAAATGTAACCTTAGATTGTTGAAATTCCATAAGAAATGCATAAGGAAGGTTTCGGTCATGGTGGTTTGGAGGTGATACTATGCTGCATTTGATGAGTTTACTATGCTAAAAATAATGTAGAAATTAAGAGGAGTCCAACGGAGCAATCAGATCTAATTTCGACTTAAAACGAAGAAGTTATGTTTTACTATCGGTATAAATTATACTGGTGAGGTATAAGCAGTGTACAATGTGGCTGCATTTAGTGGTGAATAATGGATCAAAAATTAGAGGAAAATTAAAGAAAATTATCGGTGAAATTGTTTTGCAGTCGGGAGGAATAAATCGAAAGTGGTGCTATCGAGAAATTTGACACCGCGAGACAGGTAAGGGATGAGTGTGGAAGCCGTAAGGATATATCGAATGCATGATTTCTATGGACTTAATTTTATGAAATTATTTAGTGTTTAATTGCCTTTGAAATCATGCAAAATTGTGGTATTTAGCTGGTATACAAACTGTGTTCGAAGTGCAAGAGGTTAGGGTATTCACAGCTGTTATGCTGCTGTAATTTTCTCAAAAATTTTATAAAATATCATGAAATATTTTATGTGCATAAATTGAGCGAAATTGTGAATTTTGGAATTTATTTTCAATATTTTCCATAAATAGGTATTTTACCGAAAAACAATATTTAAATATTCATGTAATTGAATTTTATCAAAGTGAGACTACTGATATGTTCTTTAAAGTGTTTTATAGTAAAATAGAACATTCATAAAATGTTTCACTAAAGCATGAATATTTATTGACCATTTTTCATTGTACTGTTAAAAGTGAAATTAAATACCTTTTTGGAATTTTACTAATTTAAATGATATTCATTAAATTTCCTCAAAGGTATTTCCACTGTTTATAAAATGTTTTGAGACTGTTAGGCCCCATATCATGCTCACTGTTTACTGTACTGTTACTATGCTGTTGATACTGATCCTATCTTTAGCGTCCCAGTGTCACTTGATTAGTGTTCACTGAAGACACCTTATAGTCTATAGCCATAGATTCACGTGTTATTATTTCCCTTCGAGAATTATTATAGCATGATATACCTAGGGTGTTGCTTGGTCTCCACCTACTGTTCACTATTTACTGAACTGTGATTTAACTGTTTATTGTTTACTAAATTGTTACTGAATTATGACTGTTTACTAAATTGGAAGTGTTTATGAAATTATTTCTGCTTTGAAATGTTTACTTAACTGTTACTATATTATGAACTCAAGTGTTTATTGTACTGAATTGTTTTCCTCACTAATTATTGAACTGTATACTATATTGTTACTGAACTGATTTTTATTATTGTTTACTTAAACTGTTTACTTTACTGTCTCTACTAGTGTTACTGTCATGTGTTTTAAAGTGGTTACTGAAGTGTTCTACTAAATGGTTTTATTACCATTTATTTATTGAAAATTTTATTAAATTATTTTCATATGACAACTAAACGATTATTCCCTATAGTCGCTCTGGGTTTCCGGGATATGACAAGTGTTTTAAAATACCTTCCATGCTCCATTTGGTTGCCTAGCTGACTATAGTATCCTTCAGATTTATGTGCCTAGTGAACTGTTAGGATACTAAATGATTTTCGAGCATATAGATTTCGTTATATCAGTCTTGCATACGATTCCTTTACTGAGCATGTTTCGCTCATCCTTTATTTTTCCACTCCACAGGATATTATCAGTGATTAAGAGGTATACCATTCTGAGGATATCAGCTGCGTTTTGGGTTACTCGAGACTGCATTTTGTCTATCCTGGAGGTATCTGATTTTTCTTTTATATATTCAGATTTATTGTACAGTACTACTTAAATTGTAAAGTAGGAACAGGGGATGTAAAGTGTTAAGGAATATTGTTAGTTTACATATTCCGGTTTTATAAATTAATTAGAGTTTACTATTTATCACTGCTACTGTTCAAGTGTTAAAAGCATCACAGACGGCCAAACCATAAATTTATATGTAAAATGTATGATATACTATACATTTGGATTGTTACAGCGAGGCAGCTAACCGAATTTGGTCATCACTAAGAGGTGAGAGAAAGTGAAGTTTTTCATGGTTTTAAGGCTTCATACTATGTGTTCTTCATGTTTAGCTAAGTATTTAAGCTTAATTTGAATTAAATCCATGTAAATCACATCATAAGGGTTTCGGCCATCATGCTCCCTATAAGTATGAGTGGTTGTTTGATGAATTATGGGTGTAGAAATGATGAATAGTATGTGTAGAGCATGAATACAAGCTTAAATAAGCTTAAATTGTTGAAAATAGTGGTGAATTTATGCATGTACTATTTGGCCAAGTGAAGGGTAGCCATGTATAATTTAATAGAAGACTACCGGTGAAATCGAAATCGAAAACGGAGTACTTTTGACGCTAGTTACAGTGTTAGCACCGGTATAAAATAGACCAATTTAGTATCTGCAGTAGGTAATGTGATAACTTTTTGAATGATAAATATTCTTTTTGAGGTAGTGTGATGATTGGTTTTATCTGTGTGATATTTTGTAGCTCGAAAGTGAGTGGTGTTATTCGGGTGCCATCAAAATTTTCGATAGAAACCGAGATGTAAGGAATACGTATAGAAGATATAGGGATACTATAATTGCATATTGGCTTTGAAAATGATTTGATGGAATTATTTTGGAATGATTTAAATTGGAAATTGTGGAACTGCTACTTGGTTATAAATTGTGTTTTTGTGCAAGAAGGTTTGGATAAACTTAGCCATTATATTGCCGAAATTTCAAAAACTTTATTTCAAATCTAGTATTCGCGACCAAGGATTTTTGAAAGTGCTTTGAAATGGAATGTGGGGATATATAAGAGATTTGAAAATCATATAGTTAGCTAGGAGCATAAAATTACAATTCAATCTCCGAGTCGAATTTTGTTAGTTTTCTCTAATTTTGTGATTTATGCGAGTGAAAGAAATGATTTAATACGATAATAAAATATTTGAAACTTTGAAATCTGAAATTAGAATATTTTACGAAGTTTTAATTTTAGACTACTATTATTCTAATTTTGATAAATTTATGATCCATTTAAAAAATAGTCTTTTACTGTTTTGAATTTGAAAATGTCTTTACTCTGAAATATACATTGTTTTGAGACTGTTGGCATCATAGTAATTTTCAAGCTTAATCATGCATTATGAAGGTTTAATTATATGCTGTTAGACCTGCCAAGTCTTCAACCCCGTAGATGTCACTTGGCAAGTGTACACTAAAGACCCCTTTAACTATGGCCATATGTCATTTCTAATCCTTCTGGGATTTCTATTTCATGCATGATACTGTTGGGTGTAGCCTAGTCTCCACTATACTGCCATTGATTTGTTTTATATGTGATTACTAAATCTTATCCTCCTTATGAAATTTGATTGAGTGTTTTGATTATCTAAGTGTTTGATTTCTTAATATGATAATTGAATTTGATTTACGAAGAGTTTGATTTTCTGAATTTGATCGATTGATTTGACTTATCGATAAGTTTGATTGTTAAATTTGATTATTTTCTAATTTAAATCCTGTATAATTTCTGAATGAATTTTGATATATTCTGAGTGGTATATGACATGTTAGATTCGGAAACTGTACTTTGAACAACATATTTTACTAGAAATAAATTATTCCCTATAGTCAAATTTAGGGATTGGGACACGTGAGGTGGATCAAAGCATTCTCTCATACTCAGCCTGGTTACCTAACTGATTATAATATTCATCCTTTTATCGTGCCTAACTTTGGTTTTTTTAGCACTACATATTATTTTAAATATATTTTTATTATGCATGTAGACAGGCATAATATTAGTACTTTTATACATATTTCTTACTGGGCTTTCACTGTAGCTCACCCTTTTTTCCTCCTCCAGATTATCTGTAGTAAACTATTTGGTTTTGCAAAGGTCACACTTGCTGTATCCCTCAAGATGTTCACCGATCACCGTAGAGGTCTACATTTTACTTTTTATATGTTCAGACTTTGTAATTACAGTACTATGATATGTAAATATTGTACAAGGGATGTAAACATATTTTGTAAACTAATTGTAAATTTTTGTATATGTATTTATAAATAATTTCTAGATTATGGGGTTTGATTGTAAATAAATTCTAAGTGGGTATTTGACAGACAACCTAACCAAGTATAAATTATACGATAAGTGTGATATTTGGACCGTGACACATTGAGAGAAAGAGTTTGATACTGGATATGTTAGTGATTGGCACTAATGTAAGTTAGTGTATGCCCTAAAGCTAACTCACTTAGCATGAGACATGGTACCATAATAACACATGATCACCTATGGTAAGTAACATAAAGGTTTTCCTTTCCTATTTAGATCAGCAATATTAGGGATTATTTGTCACTAAATACGGTGAAACCCCTGGAACAAAATTAACATTGCAAATGAATTATAAATGGTTATAATTATGAGATTCTTATATGTGAGGAACATAGATATGTATCAATTTTGTAGTTAATCAAATCATATTATATGATATTATAACTATGTGTGTGTGATACTACTTGTTAATTAATAAAGGGGTTATTTGAGATCATTTCTAATTTTTTGTTTTCTATTTTTGAAAAATTTATTTTATTTTTTGTTTTGTTTTTAAAATTTTAGAAATACAAAAAATGTCTGGTTAATATTATTACATATTGAAATAAATATTTGAACTATTTCAAATATAATAATTTAATTAACAAAATAAAATTTTAAAAATTATATAAAAATAATAATATATTTATAAATAAATTAATATTAAATGATATTATTTTGTACTAGTTAATATAATATTAAATATCATCATTTAATATTATCAAAATTTAATATAATTTAAATATATTATAATTAAATATTATTATCATCATCATCAGAACCTTTATCCGAATAGCTTAAGGTAGGCTACATGATCTAATAAATGAACTCATGTTAAGTTGTCAATATGAAGTCTCCTCATCAGTTTATTCTTATTTAAGGCAATATGTTATTCCAACTTTAGTGCTACCATATCTTTTTGAATGATTTCCTTCCAAGTTTTTTTTCAATGTTCTTATATCTTTGATCTTTTTTTTTATCATTCATTACCTCCACTCGCCTAACTGGAGCATCTACAAGTCTATGTCGTATGTATCCAAACTAACGTAAACGACTTTAACTTATCTTATCTTTGATAGATACCACTCCAACATTCTAATGGATGTTTTCATTTCTTATTCTGCCTTTTCTTGTATATCAGTATATCCATCCCAATATTGGCATTTCTATTATATGTATAGTTTGTGTAAGTAGTCTTTTAGTCATCAAACATTCACTTACAAAAAGCAATGTTGGTCTAACAAATGTTTTGTAAAACTTGCCTTTTAACCATATAGGAATACCTTTATCACACAACACACCTGTAGCACTTCTCCATTTATACCTGTAGCCCTTCTCCACTCACTTTAGCCAGTTTGAATCTTGTCGGTCACATCGTCGTCAATCTCTTCATTCATTTGTATTATTGACCCAAGATTTCAAAATGATCCCACTTAGGTATTGCCACTCCATCTAACATTACTATGTTCTATCTTCCTCTCTGTTTGAACTGAATTTATATTCCATGTATTCACTCCGCTTAGTTTGAAACCTTTTGATTCTAGCGTTTGTCTCTATAGTTTCAACTTTGCATTGATCTTCGCTTTAGTCTTAGCGGATAAGATAATATCATCTGCAAACATCATACACTAAAGCACTTTATCTTCGATGGCTTCTATCAATTCATCCATTACTACAACGAACAATAATGAACTTAGCATTGACCCTTGATATAATCCCATTGTGATAGAAAATTCACTTGTTTTCCTTTCACATGTCCTTACATGTGTTCTTGTATCTCTATACTTGTTCTTAATTAGTTCAATATATTTCACTAAATTCTTTTCTTCATTAAGGGCCACTATAGCACTTCCCTAGACACTTTATCATAAGCTTTTTCAAGGTATATAAAAATTACATGAAGTTCTTTACTCAATACTTGAGAACGCTCCACAAGTTGTCTGAGCAAGTTTATTGCCTCCATAGTTGACCGACCAAGTATAAAACAAAATTGATTATTCGATATCTCGACAGTTAGAGGTGGCAAATGTGTCAATTTTGGCGAGTTCGATTTGGGTCGTCTTCAGGTTAAGGTTATTTCGGACTCGTGCCATTTCGAGTTTTTTTGGGTTCGGGGTTTTTTAGATTCGAGTTTTTTCGGGCTTGGTTACTTTTGAGTTTTGGTTTTTTTTGTCTTAAGTTTTTCGGATTTGGTTATTTTCAGGTTCGATATGGTTTCAGATTCGATTCGGTTCTAACTGGGTCGATTTAGAGGGCTCAGTTCAAATTATTTTGAAATTTTATAAGTTATAAATATATTTTTTAATTTTGAATGTAATAATTAATTTAATTTTTTATATAATTAAATAAAAATATAATAGAAATGCTAAACTAAAGTTAAAATTTAATCAATATTTATATAACTATAAATTTTATATTTTAATGTTTTTATTACTTGACAATGATTTTTTTTATTTTCCTACAATATTCACATTTGTTATAAAATATATAATTATATATTAATAATTGTATAAAAATTTATTTTTTAAGTGAGCTAAAAATATATAGAGTAAAACTAAAGAAAACTAAAAATGCAAAAATATTAGTTACAATACATAATAAACAAAATTATTTCAAATAAATAACTAACAAATTATAAATAAATTATACTAAACAATTAAACAATTATATAAATTGTTTTATACTTTTAAGTTAAACTAATAACTTATTGGGGCATTGTGTCTTTTTTTTTTAATCAAAGTTGGACCATTGAAATTTAGACACTCTTAGTCTGATAAATTTTTATTTTTCTAACTTTGTTTTATTAGCTTTTTTAATAAATATATTATATTTTTAATAAAATTTTAAATTTTTAAGAATTTTTTTTACATTTATTTTGTTTTTTAAATACCAATATAATAAATTACATTAAATCTAACCATATAGCTAGTTAACTCGTTGTTTTATTATAATGTTGAATAGTACAATAGTATACATTAAAAAACACTTAATATTATTAATAATTAGTCAACTGAATAGTTCAATATTATATTTATTTTATTTTTTGTTTATACAAAAATCATAATATTAATATGATTACATTAAATGTAATCGTATTCGTATTTATTAATTAATCAAATATCCCACTAAAAAATTAGAGCGTTGAATTAAAAAAGTTATGTACATCAATTGACATTACATTAATAAATAATGACATTTTATATAATCATATCATATACAATTATATACCAATTGAGTACTAATTTTTTTCATGTTCATATTAACATAATAATATTAGATATACACCAATTAATTGAATGTCTAATTAAAATGTTAAATAGTATATATTACTAAATTAATTAATATAATGCTAGTTATTTAAATATAATTAATCATAATATTAATAAAGTATAAAAAACTAATATTAATTGTGTCATGTTCTGTCATCTACAGTAAATACTGATAATATCATATTCTTTCGGTTGGTTAGATTGTCTGCGATGCCTTCATTATTTTCACTTGCAAAATTATATTGAAATTAAAATAAAACATCAACTTTACTATCTTAATATTTATATAGATAATATTTCATTCAGTACATTTCAATAGTATTTACATCCCCCGTATATATGATATACAAAAGTATTACTGTACATAAACATCTAAACATATAAAAGTAAAAGTATACCTCCACGGATTGGCAATAGTCACCTAAGGGATACCAAAAATGCAGCCACTCAGTGGAACGGTATATCACTACAAATAATCTATAAGGAGGGGAAAAGAGGGAGATGAGCTTATTGCCCAGTAAGAAATATGTATTAGAGAATTGATACTATAAAATCTATATGCATAAATTATGAAATTTTCTAACATTGCACTAAGGAAAATTTAAGGAAGGATACTATAGTCGGCTAGGTAACCAAGTTGAGTTTGGGAGGATACTTTGAAGTACCTTATGTGTCCCAGTCCCTAGTTTCGACTATAAAGAATAAATAGGTAACCAGTTTGAGTTTGGGAGGATACTTTGAAGTACTTTATGTGCCCCAATCCCTGGTTTTTACTATAGAGAATAAATAGGTAACTAGGTTGAGTTTAGGAGGATACTTTGAAGTACCTTATGTGTCCCAGTCCCTAGTTTTGACTATAGAGAATAAATAGTTGACAATGTAACTAGTAAATAGTATGAAACATTTAGATAATACTATGCAGTTTTTTAGTTTATAAACAGTGTATAAATAATTCAATAAAACCATTCGGTAAATCAATTTAGTGTGGAAATCCAATAACTGATACAGTAACAATTTCAAATCATGATATAAAGCAATATTTTAATACTTCTGCTCGGTAACAATATAAAGCACAATTTAGTAAAAATGGTACAGTGGAAACCAGGCAACACCCAATAGATATCATGCCATAGTAGTATCCCAAGAAGGGAGAAACAGTAACAGTAAGACATATGACCATAGTTACAGAGTGTCCACAATGTGCACTGATCAGGTGATAATTGGGACAACTAATGATGTGATCAATACCAATCAGTAAATAGTAAAGTAACAGTAATAGTCAATTAGCGCGATGTACCAGAAGGTTCTACGAGGCCTAACAGTCTCAAGACAGTTGATAAGCGGTACAAACATCATTAAAGAAATCAGTGGCAATACTCAATATCTTCAATCAATCCATAAATGCATAGTTTAGAAACATGAGTAGTTCAATAATAAAAATTTATAAAATATTCACAGTTCAATATCCAATTCTCAAAACATTCTATTTATGCATATATATGTTATAAAAGCATACAAGTACTCTCACGTACGTAAAATTTGATAATATGAATTTTTAAATTTATAATTTCAGATTTAGTATGCATATAAGGTTTCAATATTAAAGTAAAATTAAACTTGTTAAAATTTTCATTTCTAGTATTCAAAATATACCAAAATATGATTTTATAAAGTTATTAGAAATTTCGGCAGTATAACGGCTATTCCTATCCTAGCCTTCCTGCAGGAAAAACGCAGTTTATAATTCCAACAACAGTCCACAAATCCAATGCATTTCATCTCAAAACAGTTCTATAAAATCATTTTCAACATCGATATGCATTCACAGTATCCCTACATCTTCCATACTTATCCCTTACCTTTCCGTTTTTATCAAAACAACCGTTAGCACCACTTGACTTATTTCACTCCCGGGCTGCAAAACATTATGTAAAGACAATTATTTCACTACACTTCAAGTATAAAGAATTTTACTCTCATTAAAATATATCACATTGCCTACTGCAGTTGCTAAATCGGTTTATTTCATACCGGTGCTCAAATTACAAATATACCTAAATCAACTCTGTTTTTTATTCTGATCGCACCAGCAGTCTTATATTAATTTATATAGTGTCATGGAACCTATAACACATTAAATTGGACACAATTCCTAGGCCCCCTTCACTAGGCCGAAACACATATGTATGGCTACACAAATTATCTCAACAAATTAAGTTTAATTTCATGCTTTACTATTGTTATTAATTCATTTTACACCATTTTCATATGACAAAGCACCATGAACATGTACATATCACCATGGTTGAAACCCTAAGGAAGGATTTGAAATGGTTTCAATTCAATTCATGGCCATACACATGTCTAAACACCTTAATTACATCACTTTCTACCATTAAACCATGAAAAATATCCAAACTTCCTTACCTTAGTGTGTGGCCGAATTCAAGGGGAAGCACTACACCTTGATTTTGTCCACTTTACCACTCAATTTTGGTATGGGTTTGCAGAGCACAGGATTCTGCACAAGTTTGTGAAAAAATTTTTCGGCTTCGGTGTTGTTTAGCTAAGGTTTTGGAAGCTTTTCTCTTTTTCTCTAAAGTTGGCTATGGTGGAATGGTGAGAGGTTGAAGAAGATGTGGCTGGTCCCTTTATAAAAATGTAGAAAATTCTTTTAAAAATTATCTTGCTTGAGAAATTACCAAAATGCCCTTATACTTATGATTTTGGACAATTTTGCCCCTAAACTTCAATAACGTTATTTACTAGTCAATTTAACTCCAAAATATTTTATTTTATCATATAATATAAGTATTAAACACATTCTAATTATTGGATGTGGTTTTATTAAGATTTGACTTATCGTAAGGGTGAAATTACCAAAATACCACTATCGAGCCAATCGCATAGATTTATTCCTTCGCGTGTGATTTACTCTATATAATGACATGCCATAGAACTATCATACGTAGATTATCATACTTCAGCCAGTTGGTCAAAAATCAATTTAGTTTTACTGTTATTCGCAAAAGTTCTTCCGACCTATATCCTTAATCGTCATTTTCTAATTTGTTTGCATGCTTTTCAAAAACGACTTAAATAAAGGATTTTGGGTTCTAGATTCTTATCATAAGTTTATTCAGCTCTCGATACTGAGTCTACCAAGTCTCACATCCAACAGGGCACTATAAGGCTTATGGGGTCCACCATGCTGTTTCCTTTAATACTTGCGAAATACATAGGAATTGAGCAATGGTGAGAAGTCTTACATGTGTAACAGTACTAGAATATGTGATTCTCATGAATTGTAATTATAATGTTTAATTTAATTAATTGACTATTTGTAATCTAAAAAACCTGAAATTTTAATTTTAAGATTAAGTTTTTATTTTCAAGTAAATTTAATATTTTTCTATACTTGAAACTTTAAGAAAATATAGCTTAATGTTCTTGATGTGTTGCATAAAAGATTAAATTTAAAGTTTCAAACAAATGTTGAAATTATATAGTGTTTTTTATATATTTGATTTATTATTGTATTAAAATTAAAATTTTAATATGAAATAAAAATAATAAAATATTATAATTATTTTGATAATAAAATAAAATGTTAAATTAATAATATATTATTATAAATACAATAAGTATAATATTAAAGATTATTTGATATTCATATATTATGGTGTTTTAAATTAATTTTATTTAATAATTGAATTAAAAAGATTTAATACTTATTTTGTTGGTAATACATAATTGATATAATTCTATAATAAATAATAATTGTTTTCAAAAATTTTAAACTTTTTAATTAAAAATGTGCATAAATTATTTATTTATTTTTAAATAATAATCATATAATTATAACTCGGGTTTTCTTGGGTTATAAATTCGATTTTTTCGGGTTTCAGATTGTAACGGGTTTAGGTAATGTCGGGTTTGGGTAGTGTCGAGTTCGATTTTTTTCGGTTTCAAGTTTTTTCGGGTTTCAGATTGTAGCGGGTTTAGGTAATGTTAGGTTTGGGTAGTGTTGAGTTCAGTTTTTTTCGGTTTCAAGTTTTTGGGTTTGGTTTTTTCGAATTCGGCTCTTTTACTTTTTTAGTCAATTTTAGTTGGTTTGGGTTCGGTCTCAAACTGGTTCAAGTGGGTTTTTAAGCTCGGACCAGCTTTTTCTAGCTCTATCTACAGCTTTCCTTAATCTCCGTGTTAAGTTAAATAATAATTAATTATATTAAATAATAGTACATAATAATAACAATATTAATCATTATAATAATAAAAGATAGGCAAAAGAGTAAAAAAAAAACCTTCGAAAAAAATGATTTTAATCAATTAAGCCCTTACATTTCAAATTTTACTCAATTAAGCCCTTTTTGTGGACGAAAACTGTTAGGTTTGTTATGTTTTTGGCAACGTGTACTGTATGGATTTAACAATTTCCATCCACAAAGGAGCTCAATTAAGTGAAAATTTAAATGTAAAGGCTTAACTGATTGCGAAAAAAGTTAGGGGTTCAATTGCTAAAACTATTTTTTGGGTTTTTTGACCCTTTAGCC
This sequence comes from Heritiera fomes, assembly GCA_032173925.1. Classification (NCBI taxonomy): domain Eukaryota; kingdom Viridiplantae; phylum Streptophyta; class Magnoliopsida; order Malvales; family Malvaceae; genus Heritiera; species Heritiera fomes. The sequence continues at coordinate 8,537,132 of JAPDPM010000014.1, read as the reverse complement.
TAAAAGATGTTATTTAAAATGTATTTATTTATATATTCAATAATATTATACAATTTTAATTAAATAATATTGTAATATTGTAGTTTCATGTAATTTATATTTTATATTTTCATATTTTTTATTAATAAATATATTAATTTTAAATTATTTATTTCTTATTAAATATTATTTTATATTAAAGTTTAATATTATTTTTCTTTAAAAATTAATTAATTTTATTTTATAGTTTTTATTATTCAAATATAAAAATTATATTAATACATAGACATTATTCACTTATTAATGACTGTGTTAGAAATGAAAAATCGAAAATAATGGAAACAAAAAAAAATTCTAGCTTCCAACAATTTTGATACTTTTCATTTTCATTTTTAGGTTTTAGAAACAGAAAAACATTACCAAACATGTTTTCTGCTGTTGTTCGCAAAAAAAATGATAATAAAAAAATAACAAACGACTCTTAAGTAATTAATAATAATATTATAGTATAATTATTAGATTATTTTTTTATATATTGATGATTGAATTTTTTACGTTGGCTTACTATTAAATCGAGAAAGGGGTGAATTGGTTTTGAGTTTCTTTCTAAGTTTTGCCTTCTAGTTCAAATTCTTCCTACATAATGATCAATGCCTAAGCATTCAACAAGTAGAATGATAAAGCAGTAAATAATGTAAGAGTGTAAAGAAGAAAGGCAACACATAATTTATAAAGGTTTGACACCCTTGCCTACATCCTTTACCTTTAGTCCCTCCCAATGATTTCTAGTAAATTGATTATCGAAAATGGGTTATAACCTTCCCCCTTTTGTAGGCACAAGAAGATAGCCTTCCTTTTTCCAAAGCTCAAGGATAACTTTACAAGCTTTTTCTTTCACAAGCTCAAGGAGAAAACCTATACCTTCCCTTTTCAAGGCTCAATGAAGCAACTTTTACAAACACTCATTTTTTTGGCCCAAAAAGCAAACCTTAATTCTTCTCAATCCTCACTTACAAGTTGAGCTCTCTAAGGTACTTTCCCTTTTACAAAGATGGAATAGGTTTACAATTGATAATATATTACCTCTACAGGCTAAATGAATATAATTTGGTACACGAAAGGAATTACAAGGGAGACAAGTGATGAAGACTATCAATAGTTTGTGTCTTTTCTTCTTTCCTCTTAAACGAAGCTTAGTTATGAGTATAACAATAGATTTGAAACTTTAGCTCTCTCTTGTTTAGCTTTTAGCTTCTTCCTTAAGTAGCTCGACTTAAGTTTCTAGTTGTTGATGATGAGATTTCAAGGTTCTTCCCATTGAGTAGATTTAGAAATCTGATTATTAGGATTTGCTAGACTTAAGGGTATCAATATATTCCTTTTGTGTATCGATACTTCATGAGGAAGTCCTGCACATTTAAATACACATGTATCAATATCAAACTTAACCGTATTTGTTCCAACATAAAACATGAGGCTTTTATTTTATGGTAATGATAAGGTATCTATCCATCATCAATCTTGCCAATATTTAAACATAAGGTATCGATACATATTCATTGTGTATCGATACTAAAACCAGTAAACACATATTATTGGACTTCTATGCAGGATATTATCTCATTCTTAATCATCAAACATGCATAGATAAATTATCACTTTAAGTACATTCATATTTGACAGATAATTCATCAAGCATGATTTTATCAGATTTATACTACTAATAAAACTTTCATACTTATGATTAAAATTACATTCTTCTTAAGTTAAAGGAAGTCATAATAAAACCCTAAGAAATTTAAGGTAAACATTTTAATTTGATAAGAAGATTTATACAATTGTCATTTGTTCATTTAAAAGTAAAGTAATTGATTATGTTTTGAAAATATACATGCAATCTTTTAATTCGTTTGTAAAGTTCATTTCAAAATACCAAAAATTTGAGATATAATTGCTTCTTCCATCTGGTTTTCAAAACTGAAATAATTCTCATCGATATGTTTTGTTGTAGAAAATTGTTATTAACAAAAGTTGCTATTATCATTCAGCAAAGGTGTTTAATGTGTAAAATATGGTGTATAGAGTAAGAATTGAATTGCTTATTTCTGTCTATAGTGTACAGAATATATATCCAAATGCAAGAATCAATTACTACTCTTTCTAAGGATAAGAATCTGTGATCTACCTATTGTGGAATCTGACAACACTAACTTAAGTAAGTCAACTAAGGAATATAATTACATATATTACAATAATATTTCCTAATACTCCCCCTCAAGTTGGAGAGTGAATATTATGAAGTCCTAACTTGTCACACAGCATCACAAATTGATCCTTTCCCAAGGCTTTTGTGAAAACATCTGCCAACTAGAATCGTGTAGGTACATAAGAAGGGTTAATCATTCCAGCTTGTAACCTTTCTCGAACTATATGGCAATCTATTTCAACATGCTTTGCACGCTCATGAAAAGGTGGGTTAGTTGCAATGTACAAAGTTGCCTGATTGTCATAAAACAATGGTGTAGGAGCTATTAATGGAATTCTTAAGTCTTGTAAAATATAGCACAACTAAGTAAGCTCCAAACATGTGTTTGCTATAGCTCAATATTCGACCTCTGCCGATGACCTAGAAACATTGGTTTGTTTCTTTGATTTTCATGAAATGAGTGAATATCCAAGAAAGATACAATATCTTGTAACCGATCTCCTTATGGCACAACAACCTCCCCAATTTGAATCATAAAAGGCTTCTAATGTAAGATTGTTGGTGAAAGGTAACAATAAGCCTTGACTAGGAGTACCCTTGACATACTTGAGGATTCGTATGGTTGGATCCCAATGTGGTTTTTGAGGCTCTTACATGAATTGACTTAATGTTCTAACTGAATATACTATATCCAGTCTCGTGACAGTAAGGTAAATTAGTCTTCCAATCAATCTTCTATATTTAGTTGGATCATTTAGCAATGCTCCATGGGAGTGAGTTTCAAATTTTGTTCCATTGGGAATTTATCTAGACGTACACCAATAAGTCCTGAATCTTGCAAAAATATACAACGCATATTTTCTCTAAGACATAAAATACCTTTCTTCGAACAAGAAAATGCAATCCCCAAAAAATATTTCAAGTCTTCGAGATTTTGATGCGGAAGCGCTTGAGAAGAAATTCCTTGAGACGTTTGATTCTTAAAGAGCATTGCCTGTTAGAAGAATGTCATCAACATAAATGAGAACTGCAGTTAACGAATTACCTTGAGCCTTTGTGAAGAGTGAATAATTAGCTTTTGACTATTAGTAACCAACCTTCTAAATAGTATTCGAAAAGGTAGAGAACCAATTCCTTGAGGCCTATTTTAGCCCATAGAAGGCCTTGTTAAGTCGACATAGAACGTTCTCCCCCTATCAGCGAAGGCTAGGTAAAGGCTCCATATATACAACTTCATGTAGATTGCCATGAAAAAAAGCATTGTGGACATCTAAGTGGTGTGTAAACCAATTTCGAGCAATAGCAATAGTGAGAAGGCAATAAAGTGTAGTAAGTTTGGCTGTAGGAGAAACGTTTCCCGATAATAAATGCTCTCGACTTGATTGTATCCTTTAGCAACAAGACAAGCATTGTAGCATTCAATGGTACTGTCGAGCTTCTACTTGATTTTGTAAACCCATTTGCATCTAATCGGTTTATGTCCAACGGGAAGAGGAACAAGACTGCATGTGTTGTTTTGCTCCAATGCTTTCAATTCTGCATTCATAGCTTGTTGCCAGTGTGGATTAAGGATAGCTTGAGCATAAGATTTAGGCTCTATGTGACCTATAATGTTAGCTAGAAAGGTACCATGGGCAAAAGAAATATGAGAATATGAAAAAAAAATGGGAGAGAGGATACCGGGTACTTGGTGTAGGATTTGAGCTCGAGGTATAATGATTGGCTTGAGATGACATTATGTTGTCTTTATGCCATGCCGAAGGTTATCTAGGATGAGTGGAATGTTGTACAAGAGGAATGGGAGTTGCGTCGAGATTTGAAGTGGTTGTGGTTGGTGTATTTGGTTCAGGTATGGTATGCGCATGTATTATGGGTTCAATTTCATAAAGCTTAAGTGCTTCAGCTTGTTGGGTTTTTGTAGATGGAATATTTGTGGTGAAAGGTTGTTTAAAAGGTATGTTGCTTGTAATGTCAAAGGAAAGATTGGGCAATACAGAGTCTTGATTAGGTGGAGTTGGAATATTGAAAAATGGAAAAATGGTCTCACAAAATCTTAAATCTAGGCTTGCAAAGAATTTCTCAATCTCTATATTATAAAGTTTGTAACCTTTTTGACTAGTAGGGTATTCAACAAATATGCATTACTTGGCATAAGGATCAAATTTCTAAGTAGGATGGACCACAATTGCATAACACAGACAACCAAAATCTTTTAAGTGATTAAGTGATGGTGGATGATTGTATAGTAACTCAAAAGGAGATTTATTTGACAACGATGGTGATGGTAGTCGGTTGATAAGTAAACAGTGGTCAAGACACATTCTCCCCAAAAATTAAGTGCTAAGTGAGTTTGAAAAAGAAATACACGTGCTACATTGAGAATATGGCAATGTTTACTTTCCATGACTTGATTTTGTTGTGGAGTGTAAACACAAGTGCTTTGGTATTCAATCCCATGTATCGAAAATAATTTCTCATGGATAGGAATTCGGGACCATTGTCTACTCTTAAAGCTTTAACATAGGCATGGAATTGTGTATAAGCAAAATAAATAAAAGACTTAAGAATATTTTGTGTTTAGGACTTGTTTTGCATAAGAAATGTCCATGTGCATCTTGTAAAATCATCCACAGTAGTAAGAAAAAACCATACCGTTAAATGTGCGAGAACTTTATGTGGAACCTAAATATCACAATGCAACAAATCAAATGGAGCATGAGTTGATATCGAATTTAAAGGAAATGGAAGTCTTGTTTGTTTAGACATGGGACAAATAATGCAATTATTATCATACTTTATTGAAAGGTAATAGTGGAGAAACCAGTTTAAGATAAGATGGTGATGGACGTTCAAGACACATATGCCACAGATTTAGAGTGTGAGATACTTGATGGGAGACAGGTGTCCTTTATAGTGGAGACATGTAATAGAGATTTATAGATGTAAGGTGTTTGATTTACAAATGTAAGATGTTTCGAAGAAGACTTCATTGTATTTTTAGACTATTTAATTCAACCTATACTACATATCGTAATTGGTGATAATGAATTAAATCTAAAGAAAAAAATAACTTTTATAGGACACTTTAAAATTATTTTCTTTTACTTTGATTCTTTGCCTGAGGCTCATTAAAATCAAAGTATAAAAGTTTCAACAACAATGATAAGAAGAATTAAGAGCAACATCAATAACATATTATTATTTTATATATTAATGTTTGAATTTTATAATTTTATAAGTGGATTTATATAGTTGTATTTGTTGTAATTGATTATGTTTTAAAAATACATATTTCAATCTTTCATACCATTTGTAAAATATAAAGAAAAACAATTGAGCTATTGAATAATAATTCTATAATTCTTTGGATGAAAATCCCTTCTAAAGTTTGTAGGACTATTACCTTGTTGTATAAGAAGAAAGTCACTTCTAGGGTTTAATGAAGATAAAACAACTTGAACTTAATATTAAACTTTTGGAAATTGGGCTTCTTTGAATTAGACCAGTCATGAACAATGCAATAAAAAACTTCAAGGTGTGTTACTATAATGCCACTTTCTTTAAGACTTATTTCACCTCCACCAGTTATGGTATGCAAAGAGGGTTATTGAAATAGCCTCAGGATACAATGAAGTCAACCTTGTTTAATATCACCTTGCACTTGTAATATTTAACCTCTAAACACCTTTGACAAATACAAGAGTATTATGTCTTAGACAAAGTCTTATGCAGTAAAACAATGTCTATGATACTTGTTTTCTACTTTGAGATTGGGAGAGAATAGAAGAATTCAGAATTAATTGGTATGTACCAAGTCTGAACTTGACATCTTTATTTATTGAGAATAATTTCAAGTGATGTGATCTTTTAATTAAGTGATATGACTTTTCATTTGTGTTGTTTGATTCAACAAACACAATTGTTTAACAAGATTAGATCTTTTGGAATCCAATGGTTATATTTCCTAACCATTCAAACTGAAAGAATAACTCTAGGAAAAGTTTGTAACTCTTCAGGCAAAAACTAGTCATTGTATTCACATTTATACTAGAGCAGTCAAATGCTCGAAAATGACAGTCGAATGCCTTAGTGTAATTTTGAAACATAGAGTAATTTAAAATCCAAAACTGCACTTAGTATGGGCAGTTAACTACCGACTGCCTTCCTAAGGCATCCAACTACCCAAGTGCAATTTTTGGACAAAAAATGTCCTATACAAAGGCAATTGACTGCCCTATACTCTTAGCAAAAATCATTTTATAATGATTTTACTTAACCTGAAATCATACCAATCACTATTTTTACTTGCCCATTGATTAAACATCATTTTAATCAATCCTTTCCACTTTATTTTGAAAATTTTCTAACAATCCCCTAGTAATTTCAAAATAGATCAAGTCAAACATTCAAGAAATCCATATGCATAAAATGATGGTAGAATAGGTCTTAAACCATCACCTTAGAGAAGAAGTACTTTTAATTAATTAGAACAACATGGTGGAACAAAGTCTTAAACCAGGGGTTCTATATTGATTAACCAATGACTGATTCTCACATAAGACTTCAAATTTCGTCAAAAGTCATTTAGATAAAACATCGACATGTTTACTGGCCATGTGTCTTGTATCTATTCATGAGTGCTTGAAAGCTAAACCCTTACTCCTAAAAGCGGCACCATTTCCACTCACATAGGTGAACTCCATCAAAAATGCAACTGTATAAGTATTCCAACACTGTACTTACATGTTATTGGTCTATTAATAGTAATAACTCAACCTCTCCCTTTATCATACGATTTTAAGCACTTGTCAACCTTGGGATGTGTTTATATTATAAGTTCTTGTAGTCACATTCAAATAATGTACTTGGGCTCATTAAACTCAAGACTTAATGTCCAATTAAGCATTGAGTTGAGTTTCCATCATGTATGACTAAAATTAATGGGTTTGAGTCTCATCCCATTGGAAGTTCTAAAGACAATCTCTCTTGTGAGACTTTTTGTCAATGGATCCGCCAAGTTTCCAGTTGACTTGACAAAATCTATGGTGATCACCCCATCTTTAATTAATCGTTTAACATAACTATGACTTAAACCAATATGTCTAGATTTCCCATTAGATACTTGGCTATAAGCCTTTGATACTATAGCTTCACTATCACAATAAATTGAGATTGGGGACATTGGCTTTGGCTATAAAGGAATTTCATAGAAAAGATTTTTCAACCATTCAGCTTCCTTACTTGCCAATGTCAGCGCCACAAATTCCAAAGCCATAATAGAATCCATAATGCATGTTTGTTTCTTGAAACCCTAAGAAACCGCACCTCCACCAAACATGAATATCCATCCACTTGTGGATGAATGATCCTCCATATTAGTAATCCAACTTGCATCGATATACTCTTCTAAAATTGAAGGTTCACCACTATAGACAATGCCATAATCAATTGTTTTCTTCAAATACTTTAATACTTTAGAAATGGCATTCTAATGCAAGTTACTTGGGTTGCTTGTATATCTACTAAGCTTACCAATAGCAAAAGCTATATCTAGTCTTGTGCATGTCATAGCATACATAAAAAAACCAATCACTCTTGCATTATTCAAGTTGTCTAACTAATTTATCCTTATTTGAATTTAATTTTAAATTAGGAACATATGGTGTTGCAATCATTGCCCGATTAAAATGATTGAAGCTTTTGAGAATTTTCCCAACATAATGTGATTGGAATATGTGAGAACTCATTATTTTGTACCGTATATGTACATTATTCCTATTAATTATCCATGAAGGAATTATTGATAATATTTTTACAAAGTTCAAATATAAAATAAAGATGTCTCTCACATGAAAATTATTGAGTTGGATGAAATCATAAGTATGAAAAATATTATACCTAGGATGGAATAAAATCGTCATGGAAAAATAGAGATTTAAAATGAAGTTATTTTTCCTAAAAATTAAATGTTGGTTAATTAAATTGATTTAAAAAGGGATCAAATAATTAACCAAATACATTAAAATAAATATTATAGCTTACAAAATTCTGATGAGGGAATCAAAATTTTACATGGTGGCATGAAAAGGAAAATTGCCTAAATAAATTGTCTAAATAAATCTAATAATTATAGGAAAAATTATATTAAGTAAATTTAATGATGGCCAATGATATGTAGCCAACACAAGCCATTTTTCTTCTTTTAATTCCGGCTGTATCGTCATCTTCATTCTCAGTCATCATCACCGAAAATTGCTCCTCTGTTTTGGTTCATCGTGTAGTCTTCCCTGCAAAACAAAATTTCCATTTTTCTTCAGCAAAACACTTACACTTCTTGAGGAAAATAAACCTTTACCTCACAAGCTTCCAAAACCCTCAAAGAAGTCAGCTCAAAACCCTCACACGGAAGCAGAATCACGTGGCCAGATTTCTGTTCAGTACAGGTGAAGATTCAGCAGTAATTTTTGAGCTCTTTATTCTTTAATTTTTGGCTTTAAAGGTTAAGATTATTATGTTTATAACTTTTATTTGAAATAATAGCATGCATAAGTTAAGTTAGGGTTTCGGTTGTGAGGGTTAGAAGAAGGAAGAGGGTGTTTGATGATGATGATTCACGTGAGGAAAACAAGCTGAGTATAAAAACGTAGATGGATAGAATTTATATTATCAGTCAAGAAATGTTTGAACTTAGTTTGAGGCAGGGGTCTACGTGAATCATAGGAGAAAAGATGACCATGTGGAAAAAGGATGCAAAGTTTGCATTTTGGTTCAAAAATTGTGGCTGATGGAAGAAATAGACTGGCTGCTGTACAACCGAACCTGGGAAAGAAAATGAGGCTGTTCGGTGCAGCTAAAATGGGAAGAAAATTGAGAAGGGTTTGGTTGACTTTGAGTGTGTGAAGGCTGAACTTTTGGCAGCTTAAAATGTACTAAGTGTGGTTATATTATAGAGACTAATGGGAACCAACGTGGGCTGAAATAGAAATGAAAGAGTAAGCTGTCGGTTTGGACAGCAACTTCAGAAAAGAATGGAAAAAATAATAATAAAAATAAAAAGAAAAGAAACAAGAAAAAGGGGTTAGGTGTTGACTTGATTAAATGATAGAATATGATGTTTATTAAATTGATATATATATATATATATATATATATATATATATATATATATATATATCTTAAAGGAATTAAGCACCTAAACCACATAAGGCCATTCGGCCATGATGGTGAATAAGAAAGAAGTAATGTGAAGGGTGTAAAAAGTTGAGGAAGATGACTGACTTAAAGAACTAAAATTATACAAGAATAAAACCAATAAAGTACTATGGCAAATAAAAGTTATAAGCCAAATAGGCTTAGTTATTTAAGAAGGCTATTTGGCCATAGAAAAGACATGGAAAGGGACAGGATTTAGAGTAAAAAGGTGGGAGAAGTTGACAAAATGGTGGCTGGAAAAATATACAAAAACAGAGTAGATATAATAACAAGGAAATATGATCAGAAGCCAAAAAGGCTTATGAAAGAAAAATGATATTTCGGCCACTCAATTTTGGCAAGAATGTTGACCTGGTAAAATGGCAAATAATGTCAAAACAGAAAAGGAAAATGAATGAAATATTCATTACCATAAGGAAATCATAAGAATTTCTAAATATTTGATATGATAAGAATTCAAGTAAGAATTCAAATAAGTAAAGGAATTTGATACATTTTAATATCAAATATTGATTTTATTAAGCTGTTATTTGCAGTTTATAATCTGGTGAGATAAGAAGCATAGTGGTACAATTTAGAGTATATCTCCACAGTGCTACTGAGTCGAAAATTCGGCATTCGTGTAGAACACGAAATAATGCGATCTTGATACACAGGTAAGAGACGCGTGTGTAGATTTGTAGGGATATCTGAATGCATGATTTACGTGCTATGACTTTTATACGAATTATGGAATATTGGTTTGCCTCCAATTACATGAAATTTGTGGTTTTCTGGTTGGTGAACTGTGTTTATAAGTGCAGGGGGCTAGGATTCGGGCAGTCGTTATACTGACGAAATTTATTCAAAATATTTCTAAAAATGTTAGAAATTATTTTGGTGCATTATTGATATTTTCCTAGCCTCGAAAGGGATGAATTAAATATTTTTTCATAAATGGTAAAATTTTCGAAAAGTAGTGATTAAATATTTATGATACCGATTCCGGTAAAGGTTTCAATACTGAAAATCCATCCCACGTGTTTTATAGTGAAAGGTGTGATTGGTGAAGTGAAATGGTGAATAGTGAATATTTTATAATTATTTTTAGGATGATATACTCTATTCTATTTATGGTTTTTCTTTATGGATAAAATAAATTCTATCACGTGTAATGATTTCCATAAAAGCTTCAACACTGTGAAATTATTGTTTTGAAACTAAAATATCTCTGCACGTGTTTTATAGCGTGAAATGTGTTGGTGAAATTACTATTAATTTTGGAATATAAATATTTCTATTTTCCTAAAAAGTATGAAATTACTGGAAATGATTTCCTATAACCTTGAATTTAAAGATTTAAAAAGGAAAGTGTGGAAACATGCGTATATGTACTACGGTGAAAAGGTGCAGTTATGAGAATTTTATTTCACAGTGAAATTATTTTATAAACTGTTTTCACCGTACGATACTGTGATTTATACCTTTATGGATTTTCTGAAAGATGTTATTGATTTTACTTAATTCCATAAAGGTAACGAGATTTCACATATACTTTTTGAGACTGTTATGCCCCATATCATGCTCACGTGTTCATGTGTACCTTCTCATGTGTTGTGCTGTTAACATTGAGCTGTCTTCAGCGGTCCCGACGTCACTCGCTCAGTATACGACCGAGGACACTTATAGACTATGGCCATAGATCTCATGTGTTTATTATACTGTCCTTACAGGGATCTCACGTGTACCCTATTATTCCCTACGAGACTTATAGCATGATATCATTAGGGTGTTGCGTGGTCTCCACTATTATTCCACGTGTTTGGATTTGATGAGAAATGTGAAAATTATACTGTTTATTGTGATGTTTTATCACTGATTTGTGAAATATGTGAACAGTGTATTTTACTACTACATGTGTTTAAAGTGATTGATTTCAACGGTGGAAATCAAACTGAATTCAAATGTGGTTCATATGATTTACTAAATTGTTTATTTAATCATATGACATTTCATATACAGTAAACATTTTAATAACTTTTATAACTAAAAGATTTTACTGCATATAGTCTTCGAGGTATTAAGATTTGCATACAAATCTCTTACTGAGCTGTGGTTTGCTCACTCCAATATATTATCTCTCCAGATTATTTTCATTGACCGGTTGAGTATATCATTCGAGGATTAGAGGCTGCACAGTGAGCACCCTAAGGCAGCATTTATAGATCCCAGAGGTATCTTTATTTTATTTTATATGTTCATATTTCTGATTTACAGTACTACCGTGTTATATTAAATTAGGGGATGTAAGAGTTGATTAAAATACAATTTGTAAATATTTATTTTCGTTCACTATATGAAGTTACAGAAATTGTGTTTTTAGTGAATTAAATATGGAAATTAAGATATCGTAAACAGCTCAACCTGTTCATGTGTGGTGAAAATGTGTAAAAAGTGCAAAATACTGTGTACTTAGGATGTGATAGAATAAGATCAAATTATTTTTCCTATGAATTCTTATTTCCAAAATCACATCTGCAGCACCCATATCTTTCACGGAAAAATTATTGGATAGAAACTTCTTGGTAATTTTGACTTGTTCTAAGTCTGTACCAAAAATCAACATGTCATTTACATATAAACATATGATGACACCTTTTCCATTTGTAAATTTACTATAAACACATTATTAGTGTGATAATCGAGAATTTTCCAATTTTGGTATTAAATACCCGGAAATTTAATTTTAATGCAAATAGATAAGCGGAAGTAAATAAATAAAATTATTTACGAGATGCGAATATCGTTGGAATTATGGAAATTGGTGAAGTAACGGATTGAAGTTTCGTATGGAGAAATATAATTTGGATATTAAGATATCCAAATTATAAGAAATAAAAATGAGTACCGATTTTCACTGAATCCTTACGGAAGCCTAAATTTGCGGGCTAATTTTTTTTTCTATTTCTTAATTCATTGTTTGTAGGTGACTGTGCAAGCTATCATTTGATTTAAGTGATCCTTGATCACTAAGGTCCCATTTCTATTTCTCTTTAATTGATTCAATTATGATATTCGTCTTAAACCATCAAGTACTAATGATTTATATATACATTATTATTGCACATATCAACACGAACACCATCTTGAACCACCATCAAACTATTTTATCTTAATAGTAAAATAACATAGCCTACATCTTGAACTTTGTTTACACAACCAATCAAAATATAAGTAAATACATTGTGCCATACTCATCTGTGTCTATCTAGTATGCTTGAAGCCATATACCTGAAACTGCACTTGGGAATCACTCACGAGGAGCTTTTCGAGTCAAAGCATTATGATAATGATCATAAATCTGAAAGGGAGGGAAAGAAAAGGGGAGTGAGTCATAAACTCAGTAAGTAACTACAGAAGCAACCTAAAAATCATAACCTGCATCTCTCAGTTTTCAAAACTCATAAATCATACACATCCGGTAAATCAATTTTAATATGCTGCAGTATAAAACATGACTGCATTTTCAAACATAAAGAATAGCAATCTCATAAATAGATTTAAATCTCATTTCGAACATTGCTAAATCAGATCCGATACGCTAATTGTAAAACATGTTCTCAAATCATAAGGCAAAAGCCAATCATCAATCGTCAAAGCATCATCATAAATCATATTGTCCAATCGATAAAACAGATCGTAGTACCAAGAGATAAGGCATAACATCATCAAGATACTTAGAGCTAACACAATAACGATCTACGATACCTAACCGTGGCAATCTCCCAAAAAGGGATGTTGCCTATGCATAGACCAATCAACCTCGAATCATTAATCAGATGACATCGGTACTTGTCCAAACGTAATATACGAGACAAGCTGATCGCTCCCGAGAGCTAGTTATCGAGACACAGTGCTCTAAGTCAATTAAGAACGCCCACACAATTCTCAAGGTATGATGCCCTAAGGTCTCAATACCTCGGGTTTAAAATAATATCCAATATCAATCTTATCAAATCAGCCTTCCAAGACTTCATATCAAAACCATGGTGCATAAATATGCAGCTAACAATCATGGGCTCGCTAAGCTTTTAAAGCACTTTAAGTTATAAAACAAAATCAGAAAACCATATCAAACCAAAAGCTTAGTTCAATTTGGAAACTCAAAAGTGTCATCATATTAAAGCAATAATACATAAAACCAAATAAAGATTTGGTGAGCCTACAGCATGATTATAAAACATTTTCAGAAAGCTAAACCAATCAGTCAAGGATAGGCCCAATATGCAGCATTTTCAATATGCGTCAAAGTCGATTTCATATGCAACATTTCATTTCATTTCCATACCAAATCAGAATTTAAAACAACGTATGATGATTTGGATGCAAGGTAGCTGTTTAGGGTTACTTACAGTGCTTCCTTATCTTACAGATTCAATCCTCCTTGGCCTATCAAGTTCCACGCGAGCTATGTTAGCTCTTAGTCAATTTCAGTCCTTAGCATCACCCTCTACATACACAAGGTGGATCGGGTTACTCATTACCCCCAATGGCATTCTAGGATTAAAATTATACAACTCAATAAGAATGACATCAAGGAGTAATTCTGAATTATTTCAAATATGAACTAGTTCTATCTATTCATTTCCTTTTTGCTCCCTTGAGCCTCTCATAATCTACTTGATTCAATTTCTGCATTTTAGGATTTTCTGACCTTTTGTCATTGTGCTAGCCTTAACTATAAATTTCAGAATCTAATCGTCAAGCCGTAAATTTTATATTACTTCTAACTCAGTTCCCTATTCGGAAGTATAAGGCATCCTGTGCCATTTCCAATAATTTTCCAAACTTTGGTCCAAATCTGGCACATTAGGCAAGACAGTTTCCTGACCTGTGTTCATTAAAATTTATATTACTAATTATAGGGATATATAATTTGTACAAACCCAAAATCATATCAATCCTGACTCATTTACCTTTCTGAAAATGTAGAGTTTACAATCAAACTCCATCTGAATTATTTTCTATGAATTTTTGAAGTTGACACTAGGCTGTTTGTACCCTGCAGTGAGTATCTTGCATTTGTATATACATATCCTAAGTTACATAATTCCAAATCCACAAATTCCAGAATTAGATGAAAGCTAACTCATTTCCCTATCTAGAAATGTAAGGTTCATGACTTAATTCTTCCTAGATCAACATTAGCAATTTTCCAAATTTGCATTATCTTCCAGCAGTATTCAGGCACAGTGTGACACTGACCTACTTGCACAAAATACTCCATATTTAATTATCAGCATATCCAATTGGTGCAAACCCAGAACCATCACAATCCCCTTTTCGGAAATGCAAGGCTTGTAACCTAACTCAATTTAGGCTATTTTCTACAATTTTTCAAAGTTAAACTGGAATTCACGTTTTTCTGGCAGAATACCATGTACTCATTTGTACATATCTCAAGCTACAGAACTCCAAATCAAGTGATTCCAAAACTGAATTATTCCTAGTTCAGAAAGCTATCTACCTTAATTGTTTCAGAATTTTTCTCAGTGTATAACATTTAAATTGAACATTTTAACATCAGTCTAGAACAGAACCATTACCCAAATTTCAACAGCAAACCAAAATCCAATCATTACATGCCAGTTTCATAGCAATTCAACTCAAATCATTATAGTTTCATATTCATATTAAACAATAAGGGATTATAAAGTTAAAATATTACCCACTTACCAAATTGCAGCAGTTAGCTTCTTCAAATCAAGAGCCATATCGAAACTGTCCAGCCCTATCTCTCGGCTTTCCTTATTTTTCCTTAGTTTTTCAGTTTGCTGAGATTTGCTTTAACAAAACTGTGAACCAACCTCCCTTGTCTTCTCAATTTTCACCCTTCTTATGTGTGATTCACACATGCAATCTCATAATTTTAACATTTATGAATATTTACTTAATAAAAGTTTAGAAATTCTTCAACATCTCACCTTAACCTTGAAACCGAGAACAGCTCCTTCACTTTCAGCTTTTCCTTCTCAAATTGAGATTGGAATCTCACATGCAGCAAGGGTTCAGGCTTCCTCAATACCTCTTCTCTCCATCTCCTTCAAAATCTCAACTTGGTTTAAGAGACTTCATGGCCGATTCTAAGAGAGATGAGAGGTTTCGGTTTTTTTTAAGAGGAGAGTAGGGGAAGAAACTAATTTGAGAGATAGAACAAAGGGGCTTCACGGTTTGATGGATGGCTGATGGGTTTATTTATTTATTTTTATTATTTATTTATTTTTTTAATTACATTTTATGTTTTAAGCCTTAAATTTTTTTTCTCATATTTCATATAGGTAGTTTAATCTAATTAAATTTGGACCCCATAAAATCTTATTGTTATTCCATTTAGGTCCTTATGGATTTCTTTTAATCATACTAAACCCCATGTTTCTAATTAAACTTTCCGATTTAATCGGTTCGTTCAATAAACCTTCTAATTACCCAATTTTCAAGCCTAACTTCCGACAATTAACTGTATTAATTCACAATGATTCTAAGGGCATGCCATACATGATCAGAAAGGTCTCCAAATTAGGCTTTGAACGAAGTTTGAATCACTTAAATAGGAGTTCTCTACAAAAAGTTATGCCCGCTTCATTATCAACTGCTCACAGTCAGAATTTCTTAACTATGACATAAATCTAAAAATTCATTGCCGTTGATCCACATCTAATTAGATAGCAAGTCTTATATTGTTGGAAAGCTTATCGAGTTAGTTTTTCATAAAAATTTGAATTGCCTTAATTGGAGTTTCTTACTAAGAGATATACTTGATTCTTTACACAGGTGTCAACTGACAGGTTTCACTGCACATTGTTCAACTTCAAATTTTTTCTGGTATTAATCTATAGGGAATTAAATTATGAGCTTTTCATGGCTAAAAGACATTTAAGTCAGCTTTGATAAGAATTTTACAGTTTATCGTTTCGATACTCCGATATGATTGAAACAAGCTAGATTGGTCATGAGCCAAAGGCTGAAACTTTCGGTTTATTGTCAAATCCTCGGATTAGGCCCAAATCATAACCACATGAAACAAATTGTCTTATCTGAAACCATTTATGATGAATTTAAAGTACTTACATGGTTTCTGGATGAGTGTGCGGTCTCGTGGGACTTGCCAACTTGTCTGTACGAAAACCTGCATTCCTACGCCAAAATCTGAATGTGTCACAATTTAGCCTCTAAACACCTCAAGGCTCATTTAACACTATTTAACATGTAGAAGAAATGGTGGTTATTACAGAATTTATAGATCCCGGAGGTATATTTATTTTATTTTATATGTTCATACTTCTGATTTACAGTACTACCGTGTTATATTAAATTAGGGGATGTAAGAGTTGATTAAAATACAATTTGTAAATATTTATTTTCGTTCACTATATGAAGTTACGGAAATCGTGTTTTTAGTGAATTAAATGTGGAAATTAAGATATCGTAGACAGCCTAACCTGTTCATGTGTGGTGAAAATGTGTAAAAAGTGCAAAATACTGTGTACTTAGGATGTGACAGAATGAGATCAAATTATTTTTCCTATGAATTCTTATTTCCAAAATCACATCCGCAGCACCCATATCTTTCATGGAAAAATTATTGGATAGAAACTTCTTGGTAATTTTGACTTGTTCTAAGTCTGTACCAAAAATCAGTATGTCATTTACATATAAACATATGATGACACCTTTTCCATTTGTAAATTTACTATAAACACATTATTTGTGAGATAATCGAGAATTTTCCAATTTTGGTATTAAATACCAAAAATTTAATTTTAATGCAAATAGATAAGCGGAAGTAAATAAATAAAACTATTTACGAGATGCGAATATCGTTGGAATTATGGAAATTGGTGAAGTAATGGATTGAAGTTTCGTATGGAGAAATATAATTTGGATATTAAGATATCCAAATTATAAGAAATAAAAATGAGTACCGATTTTCACTTAATCCTTACGGAAGCCTAAATTTGCGGGCTAATTTTTTTTTCTATTTCTCAATTCATTGTTTGTAGGTGATTGTGTAAGTTATCATTTGATTTAAGTGATCCTTGATCACTAAGGTCCCATTTCTATTTCTCTTTAATTGATTCAATTATGATATTCGTCTTAAACCATCAAGTACTAATGATTTATATATACATTATTATAGCACATATCAACACGAACACCATCTTGAACCACCATCAAAGTATTTTATCTTAATAGCAAAATAACATAGCCTACATCCCGGACTTTGTTTACACAACCAATCAAAATATAAGTAAATACATTGTGCCATACTCAATCTGTGTCTATCTAGTATGCTGGAAGCCATATACCTGAAACTGCACTTGGGAATCACTCCCGAGGAGCTTTTCGAGTCAAAGCATTATGATAATGATCATAAATCTGAAAAGGAGGGAAAGAAAAGGGGAGTGAGTCATAAACTCAGTAAGTAACTACAGAAGCAACCTAAAAATCATAACCTGCATCTCTCAGTTTTCAAAACTCATAAATCATACACATCCGGTAAATCAATTCGATATGCTGCAGTATAAAACATGACTGCATTTTCAAACATAAAGAATAGCAATCTCATAAACAGATATCAATCTCATTTCGAACATTGCTAAATCAGATCCGATATGCTGATTGTAAAACATGTTCTCAAATCATAAGGCAAAAGCCAATCATCAATCGTCAAAGCATCATCATAAATCATATTGTCCAATCGATAAAACAGATCGTAGTACCAAGAGATAAGGCATAGCATCATCAAGATACTTAGAGCTAACACAATAACGATCTACGATAGCTAACCGTAGCAATCTCCCAAAAAGGGATGTTGCCTATGCATAGACCAATCAACCTTGATTCATTAATCAGATGACATCGAGACTTGTCCAAACGTAATATACGGGACAAGCCGATCGTTCCCGAGAGCAAGTTATCGAGACACAGTGCTTTAAGTCAATTAAGAACGCCCACACAATTCTCAAGGTATGATGCCCTAAGGTCTCAATACCTCGGGTTTAAAATAGTATCCAATATCAATCTTATCAAATCAGCCTTCCAAGACTTTATCAAAACCATAGTGCATAAATATGCAGCTAACAATCATGGGCTCGCTAAGCTTCTAAAGCACTTTAAGTTATAAAACAAAATCAGAAAACCATATCAAACCAAAAGCTTAGTTCAACTTGGAAACTCAAAAGTGTCATCATATTAAAGCAATAATACATAAAATCAAATAAAGATTTAGCGAGCCTACAACATGATTATAACCACATGATTATAACCCTAAACCCAAATCATAACCACATGAAACAAATTGTCTTATCCGAAACCATTTATGATGAATTTAAAGTACTTACATGGTTTTTGGATGAGTGTGCGGTCTCGTGGGACTTGCCAACTTGTCTGTAAGAAAGCCTGCATTCCTACGCTAAAATCTGAATGTGTCACAATTTAGCCTCTAAACACCTCAAGTCTCATTTAACACTATTTAACATGTAGAAAAAATTGTGGTTATTACAGAATTTATAGATCCCGGAGGTATATTTATTTTATTTTATATATTCATACTTCTGATTTACAGTACTACCGTGTTATATTAAATTAGGGGATGTAAGAGTTGATTAAAATACAATTTGTAAATATTTATTTTCGCTCACTATATGAAGTTACGGAAATCGTATTTTTAGTGAATTAAATGTGGAAATTAAGATATCGTAGACAACCCAACCTGTTCATGTGTGGTGAAAATGTGTAAAAAGTGCAAAATACTGTGTACTTAGGATGTGACAGAATGAGATCAAATTATTTTTCCTATGAATTCTTATTTCCAAAATCATATCTGCAGCACCTATATCTTTCATGGAAAAATTATTGGATAGAAACTTCTTGGTAATTTTGACTTGTTCTAAGTCTGTACCAAAAATCAGCATGTCATTTACATATAAACATATGATGACACCTTTTCCATTTGTAAATTTACTATAGACACATTATTAGTGTGATAATCAAGAATTTTCCAATTTTGGTATTAAATACCCGAAAATTTAATTTTAATGCAAATAGATAAGCGAAAGTAAATAAATAAAATTATTTACGAGATTGGAATATCGTTGGAATTACAAAAATTGGTGAACGGATTGAAGTTTTGTATGGAGAAATATAATTTGGATATTAAGATATCCAAATTATAAGAAATAAAAATGAGTATATTTATATATTAATATGTTTATGTTATATAAATATATTTTTATATAAGTACATATGTATATGATTATACATTTATGTGTATATATATATATATATAAATATATATATGAAATATATATTATTTTAAATTAAAGTGTATAGATATATATAAATTATAAATACCAAATATATATCTATATATATATATATAAAATATAGTATATTTATATATATAAATATAAATATAATTATATTTTGCATTTATATATATTTTTAAATATAAATATATACAAATAAATTTTTAAAAAAATAAAAATAAAACAGAAAACGGGATCAAGATACTCGACCCCGTTTCCCCTCTGTTGTAACAGAGGAGAGAAACCACGCAGCCGACCCCGTCGACCGAGAGAGGAGAAGGAAGAGGAGAGAGAGACGTTGCCGGCGAGACAAGGGGGAAGAGAAGAAGCGATCGGCGACAGAAGAAAGAAGAAAGAAGCGAAATGAAGCGAAGCGAAAAAGGAAAGAAAGGAAAAAGGAAAGGAGCGGTGCCGGCGACTCCCACCACCACCTTCGATGCCGACAAGGCAGCCGGCGGTGAAAGGGAAGAGAAAAGAGAGGGGAGAAAAGAGGAGGAGAAAAGCTAATCGACTGCCACTCCAGATCCGCCTCCGCTGCCGATTGGGAGGAAAAAGAGACCAGAAACGGCTTCAGCACAACCTCGGCCAGCTGTAGGAGGCCTAAACCGGCAGAGAATCGACCGACAAGGCATTGAACCAACTAAGGGAGGCCGAACCGGTCTGAACCAGAAAAAGGAAAAAGAAAAAGGAAAAAGAAAAAGAAAAAGGAAAAAGAAAAGAAAAAAGAAAAGGAAGAAGAAGGGAGAAAAAGAGAAAAGGTAAAAAAATTTATAATAATTTTATTATTATTATTAATCGTAGATTAATGGTGTAAAGTTCTAAATTGAGTATGGGAATGGAATTGTAGAAAATCATGCTCGATGATGAGGGATGATGGAATCGGGAATACCGGAACTACTGGCGCGACGTTAGTGTCACATCCCGTGACCACATTTTTCACGTATTTCTATACAACTTATCCGGTTGGGCTGTCTGTGATACTTTACTTTTCATTAAATGTTACATAATTTCATATAACATAAATAATATTATATACATCCCCTATCTTACTTTATAAGTAAGTAGTACTGTACACATGTCTAAATACAGAAAATAAATGATCGTACCTCATATATCTCAGTCGGTCTATCACATTGTCCTTTATGTGTAGCCATAATCCACAACCATTGGATCTCACAATCACTAAAAACCTGAAATGTTTAAAATTGGGGAGTGAGCAAACCACAGCTCAGTAAGATAGTTAAATGCAACACTTGATATTCAGCTACCTATATGCTGAAAATAATTTTTCACTTTCTTTAAATCTTCCTAGAGGCTCTAGGCTCATATGTAGGAAGGATACTACAGTCGGCTAGGGATCCGGATGGAGTAAGGCAGGTATTTTAGAATACCTGGCTTGTCCCGGAACCTAGAAGCAACTGTAGAGAGTAATTGTTTTCTTTTGATATTCAAATCCCAGTAAAACATTAAATATTCACGTGATAAAACACTTAAGTAAATAAATAAGGAATTCATGTTCCTTTCACAAATACTCTTTTCCACACTTGTAAAACACCGTAAAATATTCAGTTTAACACGTAATATATTAAAAGCTCAGTAGCTGTAAATAATTTAGTACCAGCAAAAGTTCAGTGAAAAGTACAATCATCAGTACAATATCATGGAGACTAGGCAAGACCCTAAATATATCATGCTATAAAATCATCCCAAATAGGGGAAACACATGAGATCTATGGCCATAGTCTATGGGGTCCTCAGTGTGCACTGATCAGGTGTCCACTGGGACGCTGATAATAGGATCAGTATCTATCAGCACTAACACGTGACACGTGAGCATGATATGGGGCCTAACAGTCTCAAAATAGTAAACACATGATATAGACCCCATTTATGAAATCACTTTCATAACTATAAGTTTAATCAATCCACACATATTCAAAGGAAAATATTTTCATCTTATGAATAACATTTATAAAATATTCATACTGGGTCATCATTCCCGAAAATGTCTTAAACATTATAGAAAGTATAAATCACATTTTTCATACAGTGAAAACAGTTTATAAAATAATCACTGTAAAATATAAAAGGTCATAACTGTCCTTTTTCACCGTAACACATACGCACGCTTTTTCGTGCTTTCACTCGAAAACGTGATTTTCAAAGTTATCGGGATTCAAATCAATCATTTTTATGATTTATGAAAAATTAAAATATTTATTTTCCAAATCAACACTCTCGTCCCATATTTTCTCTGTAAACACATGCGGAGACTTTTAATCTCCAAACACTGTTTTTCACCTTTTATTTACCTTTATGGAATTTTCTATAAATACATATTTTCACGATTGAACCCATAAAGGTTATTTATAAAATCAAGTGAATATTTGAAGAAATATTATTAAAATATTCACTTTGGTCCTTTTCATTTTTCACCTCGTTTCACGTGAAATATCACCTATCGGGATAAATTTAGGTGATTTCCTTTTTCACCATTTTCAAAACATGAATATTTTAAAATTAAATATCATTATATTCATATTTTATGAAATTTACTTAATTTCACCCGAAAATCGATTCACGTGAAATCAAATCTTTTATTTTGGTTTTCAGTGATTTTCGGTAAATTTCAGTAATTTTTCGATAATTTTTCGGCAGTATAACAGCTGCCGATTTGGCTAGCCTCCTACATGGAAAATACAGTTTATATTTCTCAACTGGTATTTCACCACAATTTGAAACCAATAAATCACCACAATTTCCAAAACTAATTATTATAAATTGCATTTATAAATTAAATGCATAATTTAAAACATGTGGCCGAATATCCTTACAAGCGGCACATGTCTCCCTTACCTTTTCCCGGGTCGGCGACTGCCTCTCGAAGGTCGCGCCCGTATTCACCTCGCCCGATTCCATCGGCTCGATCATCGAGGGATTTTTTGGAAATTAAATTCTAAATTTTAGAACTTTTTCATAATTATTTAAATAAATAAATTATTTAAATAATTTAATACGTTTAGGGATTTCTTACTGATTCTCGTAATTCCCGGGATTTCCCGTAATTTTCGAATTCTCGAAAATTCTCCAAATTTCCGGAATTCCTTTTTCTCTTTTTCTTTCTTCTTTTTCTTCCTTCTTTCTTTTTCTCTTTTCTTTTCTTTTCTTTTTTTCCTTTTTCTTTTCTTTTTTTTTCTTTTTCTTTTTCTTTTTCTTTTTTTCCTTTTCTTTCTTTTCCCGCTGGACCGGTCTACCTCCCTCACCTCCGGTTCTTCTCCGGTGGCCGGTTCTCCGGCGGTTCGACGGCTCCACAGCTGGCCGGCACCACGGCGAAGCTGGATCTGGCCTCCGTTCGTCACAAATCGACGGCACGGCGGCGGATCTACTCGGTTTACCTTCGGTTTCTTCTCCTCCTCCGTCGGCCTTCCTCCGCCGTTGGTCACCTCACCGGTGGCTCTTTTGTCCTTCCCCTCACCTCTGTCGAGGTTCGGGTGGTGGTGGCGGTGCCAAGACCGGCCGGCACCGTAGTTTCTTCTCTTCTCCTTTCCTTCTCAGTTCGTCGATTTCGCCTTCTGTTTTCTTCCTTTCTTCCGCCGCCGGCAACTTTCTTCCTTTCCTCTTTGGCTGGTGACGGCGTCTCTCCTCTCCTCTCTTTCTTTCTCGCCGCCGACGGTGGTCGGGCGGCCTGTCGGGGAAGGGGGTCGGGTCCTCCTCCCGATTCCTTTCTCCTTTTCTTTTTTTTGTTTAATTAATTTAATTATAATTATATTTATAACTATATTATAAATATAATTATATTACTTTATTAAATAGTACTTGTACTATATATTATATAAATATATATATTAATAATAATATATATTTACACATAAAAATGTATATTTTCATATACTTTAAATTAAATTGCATTTATATATATATATATTGTATTTACAATATATATGTATTTAAACCTTAATGTAAAGTAATATTTACATTTTTCTCATATATGTATATATTTATATATACATAAAATATAAATATGTACTATTTAAATTTATGAAATAGTATATATTCATATATATGCCAATGTATAATAATATATACTATATATCATTTAAGTACATATGTATTTGTATAAAAAAATATATTTATATAATATATAATTATATAAATATATATCATATTCATTTCTTATTTTCTTATTTAATTTGGATTTCCATTTATCCAAATTAAATTTCCTCTATTCCTTATTTTATTTCCAACTTAATTCCTTTCACTCGAATTTCTCGATTTATCACTTCCTCAATCCTCGGAATTTCCACAATATTCCGATTCTCACAATTTTATTTATTTATTTATTTCCAATAAATGAAAAATTTACGATTATCACATTCTCCCCACCTTAAGAAATTCGGTCCTCCGAATTTAACTTATGTCCAAAGGTGGTATATGCCGCATACTTACGACTTCTTACCTCTATGTCATCCTCCAAGTAATACTGCTAGTACATTTTCAGCATTCAAGATTACTTTAGACCACTACATGTTGTCTTTCATCATATATGTTCATTTCTCAAATCGAGAGTTATTCATTTCCACTCTTTTCACATAAGAGTCCACGCACAGTATTTTTTTTTATCACAGCTGATTTATGCTGTTCATTATCCATTTTTCTCACTTAGTGCCAGGTCGACATAATTTAGTACTATCATGTACTCGTGTCAATCAATTATATGTGTCCCAGTAGCTTTCACATCTCATGCACACGCTCTCTCAATATCATGGAGCGTTTACATCTCACGCTCATATATATACACATCAGTATGGAGCGGTGCTATCAATACACTTGGGATCTTGAAGCCTTTTGCTATTCTCATTAAGCATATGGCATCTTAGAGACTCCAATCACATATCATGCTCACGGGAACTATACATATTTTTACACCATTTCATACTCATACTTCAACTATGACACTAGAGAGTCTAAGAGTCTGATAATGGAAAGTGATTCTATTCAGATCTTCAATCTTTAATCACTTCCATATCATCATTTCTCTTTTGGAGTCTTTATTGTCCACAATATTCATTTTACCACGGCGACATCTCACTTGCAGACTTTATTATGGATTATCTCTTACAATCATAAATCATGAGACTATCATGTTCTCTTCATGTAGTGTGGTCTTTACATCTCTTTACCTTTTGCATACCATCTTCTCTTTCCACTTATCCATTTACTGACTTTAATTTCTTTAATTATGTCTCATTAATAGAGTAGCTAGTCCCATAACTCTTTTATATATTGACAGTAGTATCAAGCTAGACTTATTAATCTCGTATCTCAATCATTATCTCTCTATCATAGACAGATTCACTATCATCTTATCATTTCGAGATTCTCTATCTCAGAAGGAGATACTGTCTAGCTAAACCTCTTATTTGCCAATCTTAGCACAATTCCATAGTCTTTAAGAGTTTAAGGGTCATACCACAATG
The DNA here is from genome assembly GCA_032173925.1 of Heritiera fomes. NCBI lineage: Eukaryota > Viridiplantae > Streptophyta > Magnoliopsida > Malvales > Malvaceae > Heritiera > Heritiera fomes. The sequence continues at coordinate 8,511,912 of JAPDPM010000014.1, read as the reverse complement.
CTGCTCATGTTTCATTTGTACTTTAGGCTCTATCAGCATTTCATCAATTTACTCATTTATGGATGCCTCTTTCCTTAGGCTTATATACCTCACAAGGCAAATCGTTAATCTCGTAACCTCAATAGGAACTCGTAAAATTCACTCCGAGTTCTAATCATCATCTTATGGACATCAGTCTCTAATCTTTTATCTAAGGACGCTTTATACTGAGGCTAGTCTTATTAGCTCCTCATGTATCTCTGATTAGATCAATAAAGCGTCTATTTTCATGTAGATGAATACTTGTTCTTCACAAGAACTTTATTACATAGTAACCATTTACTATATCATGTCGATTCATCTACTTATTAAAATCAGTTGTGCTGCTCTCTTTTACACTTATGCATCCAACTTCATTAATCTCAAAATTTTCACTATCTGTATTTCCATCAATCACACCTTATACACGTGCACTTCATTATTCTTTCATTTTCCAGAGTAGATTTCTTAAGCTTTCGAATTTTCTTAAGTTCTCTGATATAAGCTTAGAATCAGATTTCATATTCAAAATCGAGTCAATGTTATCTCGATTCCTCCAATTTATAACTCTGGAAATTCTATCGGAAATCAAATCCGATACTTTCTTTAATCACATATTTCTTATTAATTCAGACATTTTATCCTTATGTCCTTTCATTTACACTGTGTATTCTCAAGGCAGAGACAATTACTATTCGATTCATTTCAACTCATACTCTACTTTGATTTCATTGTTTACTCATACTTTACAGCCTTACGAATCTCATTCCAGTAAGCTGTAGTAAGTACAACAATTATCAACACATGTTACAGCTAACCAATATATTACAGTTATTCACTTTAAAATCATTTCCATTTAATGAATTCAGGCTTAGTTCCCTTGAGTATGTTATCCACGAGGTTCAAACCTTGGCACCCTTACATACCTAGTTCCTTACACTCGTGTTATCACTAAGCTTCTTGTAAGAGTCCCGCCCGTTCGAATCGACCGTCGGCGAGCATCCCCTAGGCGATCCTTTCGCCCCAGGTTTACCCTTACTAGTGAGTCGACGATAACATTGTTCGCCCGCATCTCACAACACATGATCCACTACGGGTCGCCCCATCACAGTTTTATCTTAAGGGTCATGAAGAACTTAGGTTAGCTGTCAACTTCTTTTTATCACTTTACTATTCTTATATATTCACCAATTCACGGTACTCCACACAGTACTTCATTCTGTAGCACATATTTCAAGATATTTCGGTTCTATATAAGATTATCTGTTTGATACCTCAAAGTAGTAAAATATATAAAACCGTAATTAACCACACCAATATGTATTTCATTATCTGTACTATTCATCTCATCAGTCAATTCCTGTAATCATTTCACTTTCCATAGTATTCAACGATCCCGTCAATACACTTTTAATTCTGGCCCTTACAGTCAGTAACCGGGCCAATCATCTTATAACATTCCACTATACACTTATTGGATCGCATCGTGTAAGGCCCCGGCCCGTCCGCCGTCTGCTTGTACATATCTATACCGTCCTCTTTTGGCGAGCACACTGGCCCCCTCAAGGATCTATCGTAAGGCCCAGTCCGTTCACTAGGTCGTTCACTATTCGCGTCCATAATCTACGTGTAAGTGGAATCAGTAATAGGGATCGTTATATTCATATCATGGCCTTTATGCCATTTACAACTCCATTACTATCAATGGATTCCAATTCAGCTCGATTTTATCACTGTTCCGAACATTGCCCAACATAGGGGCATTTTCGTCATATCGACATTCATTTCTTTCTCCTCAGTATACATGGGAATCAATGATCTCATTACCCATGTGCTGATATTATCCTTTCTGATACTTATATCAACAATTTAGATCTTATTCGATTTCGACAGAAAAGTTCACTAAAATCCATAATTGGATTATCTTGCTTGTAACACAGCTTTACATTATCAATTTCTCTGTCAAATCACTCAAATCCAACTTCTGTTCATCTATTTTGACTCCCTGTAAAATTTTGGAAGCAGGGGTATTTTGGTCATTCTTGGCCAAAAATTTTCTCTCTCTTCAAATTACCCTCAACCGGTGATCTTAAGGTCTATTTAATGATGATACTTCATTCCCCTCCTTTATATCATCACCTTTAGGTCTCAGTTCGATCCGGATCGAAAAGTACTGGTGGGGCCCTCACCGAGTCCTTTCGGTTCCTTATCGAACAAGCCATCATTTAGATTATAAGATCACCAACATTCTGGTAATTTTTGAGTCTATTTTCCTCTTTAACATTCTCAATTTACACTTTCTCACTCCCTTTAAGTCATTATACTCAGTTTACAATCATTTATTTTCTCTATGTATTTAGACGACACAGTACTACCGAAGATGTTTAACACTTTTCCTTCCAAAAGTATCCACAAACATCAGGCCAACCCTGCTCTGATACCATTAAATCTGTCACATTCCGTGATCACATTTTTCACGTATTTCTATATAACTTATCCGGTTGGGCTGTCTGTGATACTTTACTTTTCATTAAATGTTACATAATTTCATATAACATAAATCATATTATATACAACCCCTATCTTACTTTATAAGTAAGTAGTACTGTACACATGTCTAAATACAGAAAATAAATTATCGTACCTCATATATCTTAGTCGGTCTATCACATTGTCCTTTATGTGTAGCCATAATCCACAACCATTGGATCTCACAATCACTAAAAACCTGAAATGTTTAAAATTGGGGAGTGAGCAAACCACGGCTCAGTAAGATAGTTATATGCAACACTTGATATTCAGCTACCTATATGCTGAAAATAATTTTTTACTTTCTTTAAATCTTCTTAGAGGCTCTAATGTCATATGTAGGAAGGATACTACAGTCGGCTAGGGATCCGGATGGAGTAAGGTAGGTATTTTAGAATACCTGGCTTGTCCCGGAACCTAGAAGCAACTGTAGAGAGTAATTGTTTTCTTTTGATATTCAAATCCCAGTAAAACATTAAATATTCACGTGATAAAACACTTAAGTAAATAAATAAGGAATTCATGTTCCTTTCACAAATACTCTTTTCCACACTTGTAAAACACCGTAAAATATTCAGTTTAACACGTAATATATCAAAAGCTCAGTAGCTGTAAATAATTTAGTACCAGCAAAAGTTCAGTGAAAAGTACAATCATCAATACAATATCATGGAGACTAGGCAACACCCTAAATATATCATGCTATAAAATCATCCCAAATAGGGGAAACACATGAGATCTATGGCCATAGTCTATGGGGTCCTCAGTGTGCACTGATCAGGTGTCCACTGGGACGCTGATAATAGGATCAGTATCTATCAGCACTAACACGTGAGCATGATATGGGGCCTAACAGTCTCAAAATAGTAAACACATGATATAGACCCCATTTATGAAATCACTTTCATAACTATAAGTTTAATCAATCCACACATATTCAAAGGAAAATATTTTCATCTTATGAATAACATTTATAAAATATTCATACTGGGGTCATCATTCCCAAAAATGTCTTAAACATTATAGAAAGTATAAATCACATTTTTCATACGGTGAAAACAGTTTATAAAATAATCACTGTAAAATATAAAAGGTCATAACTTTCCTTTTTCACCGTAACACATACACACGCTTTTTCGTGCTTTCACTCGAAAACATGATTTTCAAAGTTATCGGGATTCAAATTAATCATTTTTATGATTTATGGAAAATTAAAATATTTATTTTCCAAATCAACACTCTCATCCCATATTTTCTCTGTAAACACATGCGGAGACTTTTAATCTCCAAACATTGTTTTTCACCTTTTATTTATCTTTATGGAATTTTCTATAAATACATATTTTCACGATTGAACCCGAAAATCGATTCACGTGAAATCAAATCTTTCATTTTGGTTTTAAGTGATTTTCGGTAAATTTCAGTAATTTTTCGATAATTTTTCGGCAGTATAACGGCTGTCGATTTGCCTAGCCTCCTGCACGGAAAATACAGTTTATATTTCTCAACTGGTATTTCACCACAATTTGAAACCAATAAATCACTACAATTTCCAAAACTAATTATTATAAATTGCATTTATAAATTAAATGCATAATTTAAAACATGTGGCCAAATATCCTTACAAGCGGCACATGTCTCCCTTACCTTTTCCCGGGTCGGCGACTGCCTCTCGAAGGTCGCGCCCGTGTTCACCTCGCCCGATTCCATCGGCTCGGTCATCGAGGGATTTTCTGGAAATTAAATTCTAAATTTTAGAATTTTTTTCATAATTATTTAAATAAATATATTATTTAAATAATTTAATACGTTTAGGGATTTCTTACCGATTCTCGTAATTCCCGGGATTTCCTGTAATTTTAGAATTCTCGAAAATTCTCCAAATTTTCGGATTTCCCGTAATTTTCGAATTCTCGAAAATTCTCCAAATTTTCGGAATTCCTTTTTCCCTTTTTCTTTCTTCTGTTTCTTCCTTCTTTCTTTTTCTCTTTTCTTTTCTTTTCTTTTTTTTCCTTTTTCTTTTCTTTTTTTTCTTTTTCTTTTTCTTTTTTTCCTTTTCTTTCTTTTCCCGCCGGATCGGTTTACCTCCCTCACCTCCGGTTCTTCTCCGATGGCCGGTTCGACGGCTGCACAGCTGGCCGGCACCACGGCGAAGCTGGATCTGGCCTCCGTTCGTCACGAATCGACGGCACGGCGGCGGATCTACTCGGTTTACCTTCGGTTTCTTCTCCTCCTCCGTCGGCCTTCCTCCGCCGTTGGTGACCTCACCGGTGTCTCTTTTCTCCTTCCCCTCACCTCCGTCGAGGTTCGGGTGGTGGTGGCGGTGCCAAGACCGGCCGGCACCACCGTTTCTTCTCTTCTCCTTTCCTTCTCGGTTCGTCGATTTCGCCTTCTGTTTTCTTCCTTTCTTCCGCCGCCGGCAGCTTTCTTCCTTTCCTCTTTGGCCGGCGACGGCGTCTCTCCTCTCCTCTCTTTCTTTCTCGCCGCCGACGGTGGTCGGGCGGCGTGTCGGGGATGGGGGTCGGGTCCTCCTCCCGATTCCTTTCTCCTTTCCTTTTTTTTGTTTAATTAATTTAATTATAATTATATTTATAACTATATTATAAATATAATTATATTACTTTATTAAATAGTACTTGTACTATATATTATATAAATATATATTATATAATAATATATATTTACACATAAAAATGTATATTTTCATATACTTTAAATTAAATAGCATATATATATATTGTATTTACAATATATATATATATATATGTATTTAAACCTTAATGTAAAGTAATATTTACATTTTTCTCATATATGTATATATTTATATATACATAAAATATAAATATAATATATAATTATATAAATATATATCATATTCATTTCTTATTTTCTTATTTAATTTGGATTTCCATTTATCCAAATTAAATTTCCTCTATTCCTTATTTTATTTCCAACTTAATTCCTTTCACTCGAATTTCTCGATTTATCACTTCCTCAATCCTCGGAATTTCCACAATATTCCGATTCTCACAATTTTATTTATTTATTTATTTCCAATAAATGAAAAATTTACGGTTATCACAGTTAGTGCGGAAGTCGCTAACTGGGAACAAGTAAGGGAGGCATGTGTAGCCTGTAAGGATATTTAGAGGTGGCAAACGGGCGGGGTCGGACGGGTTCCGAGCTGGTTTTTTTGGGTTTGGGTTTTTACGATTTCGATTTTTTTCGGTTTCGAGTTTTTTCGGTCTCGAGTTTTTTCGGTTTCGGACACTTTTCAGTTTCAGGTTTTTTCAGTTTCGAGTTTTTTCAGGTTCGGGTTTTTGCGGTTTCAATCCAGTTTGGGGTTCGGTCCGATTTTAATCGGGCGGGCTTAGCGGGTTTAGTCAAATTATTTTAAAATTTTATAAATTATAAATATTTTTATAATTTTCAATGTAATAATTAATTTAATTTTATATAGTTAAATAAAAATATAATAGAAATGATAAATTAAAGTTAAAATTTAATAAATATTTATATAAATATAAATTTTTACATTTTAATGTTTTTATTACTTGACAATTATTATTTGTTTTTTAAATTTCTTGTGATATTCACATTTGTTATAAAATATATAATTATATAATTATATATTAATAATTATATAAAAATTTATTTTTTAAGTGAGCCAAATATATAAATATAGTAAAACTAAAAGAAAGTGAAAATCCAAAAGTATTAGCTATACAAAACAAATTATAAATAAATCACACTAAACAATTAAACATTTATGTAAATGGTTTTATACTTTTAACAATAACTTATTGGGTTTTTGTATTTTTTGGGTCAACATTGGGCTATTGGAATTTAGACATTCTTAGTTTAATATTTTTTTTACTTTGTTTTATTAGCTTTTTTAATAATTATATTATATTTTTAATAAAATTTTAAATTTTTAAGAATTTTTTTTACATTTATTTTGTCTTTTTAATATCAATATAATTAGTAATTAAATTAAATCTATTCGCATAACTTGTTAACTAATTGTTCAATTATAATGTTAAATAAAATTATAGTATAAATTAAAAAATACTTAATATGATGAATAATTGGTCAGTTAATTACTTCAATTTTATATTTATTTTGTTTTTGGTTTGTACATAAATCATAATATAACATTATTATATTAAATATAATTGTACTCGTACGCAATAATTAATCAAATATCTCATTAAAAATTTAGAACGTTAAATTAAATAAGTTATATACACCAATTAACATTATATTATAAATAATAACATTTAATATAATTATATCATATACAATTATACACCAATTGAATATTAATTTTGTTATGTTCACATTAACATAATAATAGTAGATATACACCAATTGATAAAATATCTAATTAAAATATTAAATAGTACATATTACTAAATTAATTAATATAATGCTAGTTATTTAAATATAATTAATAATAATATTAATAAAGTGTAAAAACAAATTTTATTAAAATTACCACTTACACAGTAATACTACTCTAATATATTATTAAATTACACTTTAATTTACTATTAGAATTATTATTTTTATCCATACTTTTAATTTTACATTTAATAGACAATAAACAAATTATTTTTAATAAATACTTAATTCTATCATAATAAATACTTAATTCTATCAAAATAAAACTTACACACTAAGAGATTACATAATTTATTCTTAAAAGATTATTATAATATAATATACAAATCATTATTATAAGATACCAAATTTGTTTATTCATGTATAAGATTATTATAATATAATAAATAATTAATTACCACTAGCTTGATTTATAATTTTCTCTTTCAATGATGTCCAAGCTTATAAAAAAATTGTACTTATTTTGTTTAATTTAATTACTTAACTTTTTCTAATCTTAAAAACTTGAATTTTAATTTTAAGATTAGGTTTTTTTTTAATCTAAATTCAATATCTTTCTATACTTAAAACTTTAAGAAAATATAGTTTAAATTTAATTTTAGGAATAATAGCCAAATAAGCCCTCGACCTTAAACCCAAAATGGAATTAAGCCCTCAACGTTTTATTTCGTGGTAATCAGTCCATAAACTTTTATTTTAGTGGAAATAAACCCTCAACCTTCTTAAATTATGCAATTAAGTCCAAATATGTTAAATGACACTAACTGCCGTTAGTGAAAGCTGACGTGGATAGCTTACTTGGCTGCCACGTGGCATGTGTCACGACCCGAAGACCGCGACTTTCACTCGATTCTTATACTTTTCTTAGTCTACAAATTTATGGACTAAATTTTTCTTTTTCATTTTAAGGTTTGTATTCGGTGTCAGTGTAGTTACTATACTACCTAGGTGACTTATAGTCATTCCATTTAAATATTAAACAAACACGGAAACGGTTCTTAGTTACATCCCGACTTGTTAAACAGAATATGTACTGTGCATCAATTTAAGTCTTACATGTAAACAAGTATTTTATAAAGAACATATAACTCAGAAAACTAGTACCAAGTTCATACACCGTCTCCGATGCCCACTGAGCAGCTCACATGGCAGACGTTAACTTCAATAATCTGAAAGAGATGAAATTTAGTGGGGTGAGCAAAACCACGGCTCAGTAAGATACTAATATAAATACAAGAGTAGGATTAAACTGTCTTAAACTGCAATGCTTTGGATTTCTAAATATCCAAAAAATTATTTTCTCCATTTTCTTATTTAATTTGGATTTCCATTTATCCAAATTAAATTTCCTCCATTTCTTATTTCCAATTTAATTTTCCTTTTTCATTTCTTATTTAATTTGGATTTCAATTGGTCCAAATTAAATTTTCTGGATACCTTATATTTATTTAGAAAATTCTCGGTCTTCACATTCTCCCCACCTTAAGAAATTCGGTCCTCCGAATTTAACTTATACTAAAAGGTGGTACCATTCTGTACTCTTATGATTCCTGTCCCCTCAATCGTCTTTTATGTATTTTTTTTTTTACCAGTATACCTTCAACATCGAAATCACCTTTTTAAACCATTACATATCATTTTTCACCATATATCCATACTCCCTAAAATTTTCTTATCATTTTGGGAGTTATATCTTTCATCTCTTTTTGCATTATAGCTGATTCATATTGTTCATCATCCATTTTTTTTTCTCATTTGATGCCAATTCGATATAGCTTGATAGCTATCATTTAAACAATTAGTCCTTAATCACTTACATATCATCATATTTCTTTTGGGTTTCGTATTATCCCACAACACTCATTGTCACATTGATAAATCAAGGCTGCACCTCATTGCAAACTTTACTGTTAATCATCTCTTGCCATAAATGCAACATTTATCAATCATTTTCTCTCTATATCTCTTTTCATACAGTATTCTTATTACATCTCAATGTGATAACCAAAGTGAAATCACCTTCAGTCTTAAATTTGAAAACTGTTTCATATTCGTGTTCCCTTATAACTCGAAATCATAGTTTCAATTTCCAATAGTCCTCATAATTAAGGTGGGATTATACTTTCAATCGAGCCATATGTTTGGGTTCGATCATTTTTCGTTGGCTATTTCTTGACCTCTTTCAATCCTTCTCAATTTACATATCGATCATATTCTATACAATCATTCCATTATCTTCCATATAAATTGCCACAATCAATCATTCTCGATCATTCATATTCTATTCCTTCAAGGTGATACACAATTCTTCCAAACCATATCGATACCATTCATTAACGGTTTCCAGTCCGTTTTAATAGGTCATTGATTAGCATCTTTATGTCAAAGCCCAGCCTGTTTCAAACAGGTCGTCGACTGGTATCACCATACCAATAGCTGACAATTCTTGGTACATATTGAAAATCAACAAGTTTACATGTAGACACTACACAGTACATGGGATGTAACACTATCACTGTCTCAACTACACCGACACGTACTAGACAAACCGTGCTCTGATACCATTAAATCTGTCACGACCCGAAGACCGCGACTTTCACTCGATTCTTATACTTTTCTTAGTCTACAAATTTATGGACTAAATTTTTCTTTTTCATTTTAAGGTTTGTATTCGGTGTCAGTGTAGTTACTATACTACCTAGGTGACTTATAGTCATTCCATTTAAATATTAAACAAACACGGAAACGGTTCTTAGTTACATCCCGACTTGTTAAACAGAATATGTACTGTGCATCAATTTAAGTCTTACATGTAAACAAGTATTTTATAAAGAACATATAACTCAGAAAACTAGTACCAAGTTCATACACCGTCTCCGATGCCCACTGAGCAGCTCACATGGCAGACGTTAACTTCAATAATCTGAAAGAGATGAAATTTAGTGGGGTGAGCAAAACCACGGCTCAGTAAGATACTAATAAAAATACAAGAGTAGGATTAAACTGTCTTAAACTGCAATGCTTAATACTTACAAGGATGCAATTACAGTTAATCCTTTCTCATCGATACATCTCATTATCACTTTTCATTTCATAATCATATTTCTGTATTCTATCATCTCTTATCAATTCTCATATCATCTCTTATCAATTCTCATCTCATCTCTTATCAATTCTCGTATTGTAGATCATAATCACGGTGGTACCCAGTCATAATTCTCTTCGTGTATCTCTATATTCGTGTTTCATAACATATCATGACCTCATATAGATGAAATATCGTTACCACCGAGTCATGACATTCCTCATGGAATTCTCATATACTAAGCATATTGTCATATTAGGGTTTAATATGCAATTCATGTAATTTTTCTGTATAAACCGCGATCATTTCAAATCATATCATATATACTTTAGGACATGCTCAACATATGCATTTTCAAAAGTTTGCCTTTAAGGCATAATATAAACATATTCAATTTCAATTCATGTATTCGTTTTCGGAGCATGTCTAAAACATGTGCGGTTTTAAAACATTTTTCATATACTATAAATCATATCAGGTTTAGAGTTCATATCAAATCAATCTATACTCTAAACCGCATGTCGTTTCAAATTCGACACAAAATCGTATATAAATCATGTAAGTGTCGAAATCATTTATCATATACTTTTAAATCATTTACTGTAAATCATATCAGGTCTAGAGTTCATATCAAATCAAACTATACTCTAGACCGCATATCATGTCATGTTCGACACAAAATCACATATAAATCATATAGTGTCGAATTCATATCTTATGGACTTTTAAAACATGTTTAAAACATGTACTGTTTCAAAACATATTTCATTTCAAATCTGTTTCATGTACAGTATAAATCATGTCAAGTCTAGAGTTCATATCAATAAAAATCACACTCTAGACTTCATATCATATTTGTTAGAGACTAGGCTAGATCCCTATCATTTCTCTATCAATAAAGACTTAAATCACTGTAGCTAGCAGTGAAAATCATATCGTCCCCTGGAAACCAACTAGGGCGCTATCTATGGCCATAGACCTCATCTCTCTCAGCCCCACTGATCAGGCGTGACTGAGACCTGTCCACGACTATTGTCGGACAAGCATATCTATCTGCCTAATGAGCAAAGCTCCAATTAGGCGGTTTCCACTATGCTTTATTGAATTTAATTCTTTTAGGGTGCCTACAGTCTCATAAAACATTTAAATCTATAGCTTTCTTTTCAATATCATGTAAGGCATATGGTAAAATTCTGTATGAGACTTCATATATCAAAATATATATATATACATTTACCATATACTTTCATTTCAAAACAAATCAATACTTTTCAGTATTCATATAAACATTATTAAAATGTTTCAAGTTGCAAGAAGGCATGCTTAAATGCGATGCTGTAAAACATTTCAGTATGCAACTTCGGTAATGTTTCCATCAAATACGCTAAAGCGATTCATTTAACTTTATCACCATCAATTATTCGATTTCAAGACTTTCTTTCTGTCAACCAATAAATCACTATACAATTCATTCACTATTCATCTAATTCAGTATTCAATTTGCTCAATACTCAATTCATTTGAAAATCGAATCACTTGGTATTCAGACCATTCGGTATTCAATACCCTTTCTTGATCGTCATTGACTATTATAATCATTTATACACTTCATCATCAATATTAGGATCGCATCATTAGTATGAATCCTCTAAGTTTTGATAAGCATTTAAACATCAATTTCTAAAATAGTCATCAAGTTACCGAATTTATGCAAATAATAATATCATCCTTCAATATCTGTTCCAGAATCGACATCGAGGATAACAGAATCACAAAATCGATAGTCACTTATCAAATCCATTTATGATTTGATCTATTGATACATGTTTATCATTTTTGATTTGAGGTTCAATTTCATTTACTATCACAAAATCGTATCTAAATCCTCAAATCCATTTTCATGTGGCCTTTATGATTTTATCCGAACTTATGCAATTGTCGATCTTATTATTCAAGATCTATTCTAAGGTTATAAGCACAATCATCTTTTCACATATTTATCACTCATTTCTTTGAATCCATAATTGATCGGATTGTGTCGTAATTAAATCTCCATTTCAATCTCTCGAATTTGTCCATATTATCACTTTCGAAATTATTTCAAAATCATGAAACCGGACTCGGTAAATTCTGGAAATCATTACTCCGTTAATAACTTCACAATCCAATCATTCGACCATCGAAATTTCAACTGTGATCTTCTCTTCCAAGCTACATCATATAATTATCATCACTTTTATCCGTGATCCGTCTAATTAATAATTCCACCTCAATCTCAACTTGATACCATTTGTGATATTAAAATTACTTGATTTATCGATTCTATAAGGTTTTAAACCATGTAATTCACCACATTATCGTTTTCAACGATCTATCTTCTCATCGATTTCAATATCAAACTCTTTCGGTAATACTATAAAATCCTTTCAATATTTATTTTCAATAATTATCTCCAAGATTCCATTTATGTGAGAAACTTAATCTTTTTCCTCAATTATTTTCCTAAAAATTTCGGCAGCATAACGGCTTAATTTTCCCTAACCTCCTGCAAGGGAAACACAATTTATACTTGCAGCCGTTGATTCTCACCAATTTTACCTCTTACTAAGACCCCCACCATCAGTTGTGGGTCCTCTTAGCATTTTTTAGCAAATCTATTTAAATTGATGCATCATATAAAAATCATAATTCCATTTAAAGTCAATTAAATAAATGCATCATAAAAAATCATAATTCCCACATACAATATAAAGCTACTAATGCTTTATAAAAGTATCTTACTTGTTCGCCAAAGCTTAGCGCACTTTCCGATTTCCGAGCCTTGCCGAACTCCACCATTCGTCTCATTTCCGTTTTGCTACAATTTTCAATATTAATGCACTACATCAATATAACCATAAATTATTCAATAACATCAATAATTTATTTTTCCTCAATTTTTCTTACCTTTTCTTCCTTCTTCTTCTTCCTTTTCCTTTTTCCTTTTTCTTTTCTTTTCTTCTTTTTCTTCCTTTTCCTTTTCCTTTTCCTTTTTCTTTTTCTTTTCTTTTTCTTCTTCTTTTTTTTTTCTTTCTTTTTTTTTTTCCCTGAACCGGGTCGGGTCGGGTCAAACTGGGTCGGGTCGAGTCAAACCGGGTCGGGTCGGGTCAAAGCTTGGCTTGGCCGGTTCAACTTTGGCTGACCGGTTCAGTCACCGACGGCCACCCATTCCGGCGGTTCGGCCACTCCACAGCTTGCCGAGGTTGCAACGACTCCGGATCTGGCCTCCGTTTCTCGATCGGCGGCACCGGCGGTAGCAGATCTGGGACGGGCGGCGGCGGCTCCTTCTCTCTTTTCTTCCTCTCTTTTCTCGCCGTTTTCTTCACCGTCGGGCGTTCCTCCCTCCAGATCTGGCTTCGTCGGGGCTTCGCAAGGCGGCAGCGACCGGTGGATCGGCCGGCGTCGCCTCCTTTCCTTTTTCCTTCTCCTTTCGGTTTTCCGCCTCGCCATTCTCTCGTTTGCGCTTCGCTCTGTTTCCTTTTCCTTTCCCGCCGTCGGCGTCGACTTCTCTTCCTCCATCTCGGCTCGCCGGCGGCGTCACTCTCTCCTCCGCTTTCTCCTTTGGCCGGCAGGGGGCCGGTTCTTCTTTGGAGATCCCTCCTCTGTTGTAAACAGAGGAGGAAAATGGGTGGGAATCGGGATACCCGATTCCCGCCCGTTTTCATTTTTTTTTATTTATTTATTATTATATATAATAATAACAACTATAATATATATATATATGTATATAACTATTATACATATAACCATAATTATATATATATATAGATACACTATTTATAATATGTATTTAAATACATATTTTGTATCAAATTATATATATATACTTTTTACACTTTTAACACAAAAATAATATTTATATTTATCCAAGGTATATTTATATAATATCATTATATAAATATATCAAAATATTTTTATTTCTTATTAAGTTTTGGATTTCTAAATATCCAAAAAATTATTTTCTCCATTTTCTTATTTAATTTGGATTTCCATTTATCCAAATTAAATTTCCTCCATTTCTTATTTCCAATTTAATTTTCCTTTTTCATTTCTTATTTAATTTGGATTTCAATTGGTCCAAATTAAATTTTCTGGATACCTTATATTTATTTAGAAAATTCTCGGTCTTCACAGCATGCCACATGTGCAATACTAACGGCAGTTAGTGTCATTTAACAGATTTAGACTTAATTGCATAATTTTAGAAGGTTGAGGGTTTATTTCCACTGAAATAAAAGTTTATGTACTGATTTTCACGAAATAAAAGGTCGAGGGCTTAATTCTATTTTGGATCCAAGGTCGAGGGCTTATTTGACTATTTTGCCTTAATTTTATTAAAAATATTTTTAATGTGTTGCACAAAATATCAAATTTAAAGTTTCAAACAAATATTAAAATTCTATATTTTTTTATATATATTTGATTTATTATTGTATTAAAATTAAAATTTTATTATAAAATAAAAATAATAAGATATTAAAATGATTTTTATAACAAAATCCAATGTTAAATTAATAATATATTTATTATTATAAATGCTATAAGTATGATATTAAAAATTATTTGATATCATATATTATGGTGTTTTAAATTAATTTAATTTAATTAAAAAGATTCAATATTTATTTTGTTGATAATACATAATTGATAAAATTGTATAATAAATAATAATTGTTTTCAAAATTTTAAACTTTTTAATTAAAAAAGTGTATCAATTATTTATTTATTTTTAAATAATAATTATATAATTATAATTCAGGTTTTCTCAGGTTATAAATTAGGTTTTTTCAGGTTTTGGGTCGGATCGGTCTCGGTTTCGGATCGTATCGGGCTCGAGTTATGTCATGTTCGGGTTTTTTCGATTTCAGGCTTTTTCGATTACGGGCTTTTTCGGTTTCGGGTTTTTTTGGTTACGGGCCTTTGACTTTTTTGGTCAATTCTGGCTGGTCTCGGGAGGATTCGGGCGGGTTTTTAGGCTCGGGCCAGTTTTTGCCACCTCTAAGGATATTCTGTATGAATAATTTAAATATGCATTATTTTTATTAAAATGTTGCGAAATTAAATTGGTTGGAAAAATTGTGAATATTGGCTGGCTGCGAATATAAACTGTCTTTTGTTGCAGGGAGGCTAGTCAATCGGTAGTCGTTATGTTGTCGAAAAATTTTAGAAAATTTCGTAAAATCATAATAAATGATTTTATTACACGAGAAATGATTTCCAACCACAAAAAAATAAGAAGTTAATTATTTCTCATAAAACATGAATATACTGAATTTTATTTTTAAAATATTCATGTTTTCAAAATTGGTGATAATGAGATCACCGAAAATTCTTCCAATATGCACACTATATGTGACACGAAAAGGAAGATGAAAAGACATAAAGTGAATATTTTATAAATATTTTCTTAAATATTCACTAAATGATTTATATAACTTTTATGGTTTTAATTACGAAATTTGTTTATTTTTATAAATTCCATAAAGGTTAATTTATGATAAAAAAAACATGGTTTTGAGACTACTAGCCCCTCTATCATGACGATACGTGATATGTGATATGTTTAGTCCCGGTCGACACCTGATCAATGATCCACCGAGGACGATTATAGACTATGGCCATAGGTCTGATATGTTTACTTTTCTACTCTCTGGGATTTGTAGCATGATATGATTGGGTGATTGCTTCAATCCCCATATATGATATGTGACATGTTAAAAAGAAAATGTTTTATATATGATATGTGACACGTTATAAGGAAAATGTTTTCTATGATCTGATAAAAATCAAAATGATTTACAGCATTTTTCATAGTGCTTATTACGATACTGAGTACAGTACTGCGAGATGATTTTCATAAGACATGTGATATGTTTTCAAAAGGAAGAAGAGTTTATAAATCTAATATTAATATTCTTACTATGAGTTTAAATTGAATATTAGATTATATGTGATATGAATATGTGACATGTTTCAGAAGGAAAAATGAGTTTATAAATCTAATATTCTCATTATAATTTTAAAATGAATATTAGATTTAAATGATATAAATATCATAACGAAATGATTCTTATAGCTTACATTGCTATCTAAAATACTGTACTAATTATGGTATGTACAGTAAAATATGAAATAAGTTTAAATGAGGATGATGATGATTTAAACTAATATTCTTTTCAAAGAATATATGAATATTAGTTATTTTATTTAAATGCTTTATTTCATAAAAGCATTAGTTTGAAAGCATTAAACGGAAATGATATGAAATGTAAAGGAAAAGGATTTAAATTTCAGACGAATTAATTACTCTCCACAGTTGCTTCTAGGTTCAGGGACAAGACAGGTATTTCAAAATACCTTCTAAACTCCATCCGGATCCCTAGCCGATTGTAGTATCCTTCCTATATGTGAGTCTAGTGTACCTATAGGAAATCTGAAAAAGATTTTACAGCATATAGATATTTGGCTATCAAGCGTTGCATATAACTCTTTTACTGAGCCGTGGTTTGCTCACCCCTAATTTTAAACATTTTAGATTTTCAATGACTCGGAGATTTGACATCCGAGTATCTCGACTGTGCATCTGGGAACAATGTGATAGCTCGACTGAAATATGAGGTACATTCATTTATTTTATGTATTTAAAATTATCTACAGTAGTACTTTCTAGTAAATTAAGATAGGGGATGTAAATGATATTTCGATTTAATATATAATATCTTAAATGAAAAGAAAAGTAAAGTATTACAGATAGCCCAACCATATAAGATGCGTGGAAAAACATGAAATAAGGTGTTCACGGGCTGTGACAAATTTAATAGTATCAGAGCAAGGTTGGCCTAATGTCTGTCGATACTTTTGGAAAGAAAACGTGTTGAGAAATATTAACATTTCCTGTAGTACTGTACAGTCTGAATATATAAAGGAAATAAATGATTGTAAATTGAGTTAAATGTTTTGGAGGGAGTGAGAATTTATGAACTAAGTACTGCTAAAGAGGGTAATGGTTCTAGAATTCTACTTGAAATAGGTGATCTTATAACCTTAAAAGGAGGTCTGTTCGATAAAGAACAGAAAAAGACTCAGTAAAGGCCCCACAAAGACTTTTCTGTCCAGATCGAACTGAGACCTTACAATGATGATATAGGAGTGGAATGAGATATCATCAGTAAATAGATCTTAAGATCACCTGTTGAATTTATCTCGAAGAGAGAGAAATTAATGTAAAAATGACCAAAATGCCCCTATATTGAAAATAATGCCTCTGAGTCATAGTTGACCAAATTGATTTAAAAATTGACTGATTTGACAGTGAAATTGATGGTGTAAGGATGCATTACCTGTAAAATAATCCATTTATTTACCTCACCAAAACTTCTCTGTCCAAATCAAACAAGATCCTAAAATGATGATATTAGTATGAGAAGAGATATCATCATCAGGTAGATATTAAGATCACCTGTTTAAATTTATATTGAAGCGAAAGAAATAAATTATGAAATAACGAATATGTCCTTATATTGGACTAATTTCTAAATAGTGATGGACCAAATCAATTTTGAATTCCTTGATATTGGTGGAGCTAATGATAGTATAAAGAATGTAACACGTGTATAACACTCCCTATTACTAATCCCCATATACTTAGATTATTGATGTGACCCAAAATGTTTATAATGGGAAGTCGCAGAATGATTGGCCCTGTTATGGATTCTTAAGTGCATGAATTGAAAGTATACGGAAGGGATACTTAGTAAGGGATGGTTAAACACCATGAAAGGTGATATAATTACTGAATGTGACTGAGGAAGTGAACTGTACAGTTGATGAAATCTATATTAGTATGGCTAATTCTGATTCTATACATTTATTCTATTTCCTAAATATCAAACAGATATTCATAGAACCAGAATATTTTGAAATATGCTTCATAAAATGGTGTATTGTATGGAGTATTATAAAATTTGAAAGTATGTATAAGAATGGTAAAGTGACTGCAAAAACTACAACCTTTATACCACATTAGTGAATAAATAAGAGGTGTAAAATAAGCTAGGTACTATGATGTACTTTATAATTAGCATTATTCCAAGTAATGAGAATGAAATTGCAAGTCTAGTGAGTTTAGCAATAAAAAATCCTTGAGATAATTTAGAAATCTTATAACTAAGTTCGAGAATTATATAAGAACAAATAGATACATATATTCCACCAAATATATATGTGTACTTGTTTTAATAAAACGAAGGCACAAGTATACTAAAGGAAGTGTAGAATACTTGAATAATAAAATAGTGAAAATAAACATAAATAAGGAATATATGTGTATATATATATATATATATATACACATATTGAGTGTTAAATATGTATATATATAAATATATATAGATATATATATATATATATATAGATATATATATATATATATATATAAGTCAATTTCAAAAGAAAGGAGTAATATATATAAACATATATATACACATACCTATACTAAAAATATATTAGACACAAAAATATATATTATATATATGGATATATGTATGTATATATTTTATAATTAAGAATTGAAGTATAGGTATATATATATATATATATATATATATATATATATATATATTATATGTAGAGAATATAAAAAAATAAATAAATTATATATGAATATATGTTAGTGTATATATATATATATATATATTATTTAAAGACAATTATAAATTGTATGAAGTATAAATATTTAAAATGGGAATAGAAAACCTAAAATAAAAACAAGATTAAAATAAACTAAAAGAAGACTTAGTGGAGTTTGATGGGACTTTCTCCACTCACATTCTCGGCAACAACACCACTTAAGCTTCTCAAGGAAGCCTTGAAAAATAAAAGAAAAGAAAGGAAATAAAAGTGAAAAGAGAAGAGAAACTTGACGGGAGAGAACCCAGAAAAAAGAAAAAGAAAAAGAAAAAGAAAAGAAAGCTGAAGCCAAGAAGAGGAAAGAAAGTGCAGTAGTTGCTTCGCCATTTTGGACAGCAAAGGAGCAAAACCAGAACAAGTAGTGTTGGCTCTTCCACCTCGGATAGTAAGCAACGTGGAAAGGGGCTGTTTCAAGGGTGTTTCAAGGCTGTATAGAACAAGTTATGAAGCAAGGTAAGTGTAGAAATGAATTCAACCTTACAACTTGTTGTTTATGGTTGTACTGAACTTGTAAAACATGATTATTGTTGTTGAGTTAAATTAAAATTGACTTTAGGCAGTGATGATGTCATCAGTTATGAAAAGAAAAAAAATGGAAGAAAATTATGAAAGCATGACAATGGGAAGCTACGGTTTGGTTGTTTGGAGAATAAGATTTATGCAAAATTTAAGTATGATGAGGTGTAGAGGAATATATTAAATGAATGGAAATTGGTAGGAAATGAAAGCTAAAAAAGGTTTAAGTAACATAAAAACAATAGTTTGAAGAAAGGAGTGAAAAATCAAGAAAAATGGTAAATGAGGGTTTCGGCCAAGGTTGCTTTGGGCATGATTTGATGCTGCATTTTAGTATTTGATGAATATACTAAGTGAATAGAAAATGTTTATAAGGTTAGAGTTGAGAAAAGAAGAGAAACAAAGTGCTAAATGTAGATTTCAATTTTGCTGGAAAACTGTCTATCCGAGCAACATATTTAAAAATTCAGTTTGGGGGTTTTAGAATGAAATAAATTCTGAAAAAATTATTACAGGTAGCTTTATGAGTTAGGCAAAATTCAGTCTTGGAATTACCTAATTTGGAGTTGTGAAGCCTGAGAAATAGGCAGTTGAACACAAGGCACTCAGTGCATTAGGCGAGATGCTCTATGTCAACTTTGAAAATTTGTAGAAATTAGCACAGATTGAATTTGGATGCAAAATTTATGTTTATAAAAAGGTAAATGAGTTAAGAATAATATGGTTTTGAATTTGCACAATTTGGAGAAACCTATCTTGAGATATGGCTCAATTTGTACATAGAGGTCAGTAGAAAATCTACCAGAATGCATCTGGAAACAGGGCAAATTTGAGAAATTATTACAAATAATTTTGAAATGATAAAATCGTGAAACTTGCTATTCTGAATAGGGAATTGGATTAAGATTCTTATGGTTTTGGGATTCATAATTTTGGATATCCCTATAATTAGTAATATAAAATTTAATACACAAAGGTCAGAAAACCATCCTGTCATATGGGTCAGAATTGGGCTGAACTTTGGAAAATTGTGAGAACATGGAATGAACTAGAAAATGGGCTTTATACTTCTGGATAGGGAATTAAGTCAGATCACATATAAAATTGACGTTGCATTAATCAGAATTCAATATTTTCCGTTATGAATAGAAAGGCATTGATAGGTTGGAAATTCTTATAAAGAATAATTCTACCTTAATGAGTAGGATTTCTAAGAATGCTTAGTTTATATGTATATATGTAGACATGTATGATGTTCGAACCATGATAAAGAAATAAATCATAGGTATAAGACTTGGTTGCAAATCTATATATATATATATATATATATATATATATGTATATATATGTATGTATATATAAAACAAGTTGAAGATTAATAAATATTTTTATTATCCTATAAGGAATATAAGGTAAGGTTACATCAAAACGATAAGTAGTATCCTAGTAAGATACATAAAGATTTTAACTGTTGACCAAGGGATAAACTCAAATAATTATGATTCTAAGATATACGTTTGGTATGTGATTAAATGTAACTAAGACATTGTTATTGAGACGTTATTCGATTTAATTGTAGTGAATTTGGAGTAGTGTAGAAGCTAAGCTTAAGTTTGAGGATCGAGGAAAAGTAACCTACCAAGCATCGAGGTAAGTGGGTTAAATAAGTCTTACTAGTATCATCTCGTAAGAGATGAATGAATCTTTATTAAATACTTATTTAAATTTGCATCAAGTTGATGGAATACTACAGAAAAGAGTATAAGAGTAAGTATGGGTGAAATACAAGTTGGATTGATGTGTTTGTGAATAGTTTTCGAATTATTGTGAATTATGTGTGGCGTGTTATAACTTATTGTGCTCATTGAAAATACGAACTCGTATAAAACATAGGTGCCTATGTCATGAGAAATGTATGTGATTTATTTAAGTTGCACCTAGTGAGCATGCCAATACACTGTTACACTTTAAAAGTGTATATACGGATTAGTGTACAATAAGTATACAACCTACAATGTTTAGCTCAAAGAACTCGAATAGCTCCTAGTGGTATTATCGAACAGCTAGGACACTGGAATTGTATGACCACTAACGTGTATATACAACTTGAGGACTTGAATGATGGTGGAATATAACCATTTGAAAGCATGCGCCATAGAGGCCAACCCGAGTAAAACTCATACCTTTGTACCGTGTGAGCCACCTCTAGAGAACTCAAAGGAACTGCGTGCTACGCAGCTTTATTCGTGAACTACGGGAGCCACCTTTAGAGTCCTTTGAGAGCTAAGTGCTACACGAGTTCTGATGAACCATTTGAAGGCATGCGCCATAATGGCCAACCCGAGTAAAACTCATGCCTTTGTACCGTGTGAGCCACCTCTAGAGAACTCAAAGGAACTACGTGCTATGCAGCTTTCTTCATGAACTTCGGGAGCCACCTCTAGAGTCCTTTGGGAGTTAAGTGCTGCATGAGTTCTGATGAACCATTTGAAAGCATGCGTCATAGAGGCCGAGTAAAACTCATTCCTTTGTACCGTGTGAGCCACTTCTAGAGAACTCAAAGGAACTACATGCTATGCAGCTTTCTTCGTGAACTGCAGGAGCCACCTCTAGAGTCCTTTGAGAGCTAAGTGCTACAGGTGTATCGATGAACCATTTGAAAACATAAGCCATAGAGGCAAACCCGACTAAAACTCGATCTTTTGTACCGTGTGAGCCACCTCTAGAGAACTCAAAGGACCTACATGCTACATAGACTCTTTGGAACTGTGGGAGCCACCTCTAAAATCCTTTGAGAGCTAAGTGCTACACGTGTACTGATGAATTAGGGGAAATCATATGCCATTGAGAAAAATGAATAAATGATTGTGATAACTATCGTTAGATAAAATAGATCTTATACATAAGACAAAGAACGAGAATAATTGTTGAACTATACTTTTATTATGCTATACAATCATGTGTTATTTGTAATGGTTGTTTCTTTCATGCTTAACCACATCGATAAAAAGAGAAAAAGAATGATATTGTGTGAGTTAAAGAAATGAAGAAAAGCATAAACGAGCTTATGAAATCTGTTGTACATACAAGTTAGTAGCTAATCTTGATATAAGGCATACATGCTATTTTATGGAGTTCATGCATGTATGATCGTGTTTTACGATATGAGCCTAGTCTGTATTTATTTAAGCTACTTACTGAGCCCTGGATTTGCTCACCCTCTTAACTTTAACATCTACAGATCATACAGGTCGATATTCAACTCAAGCTTCATATAGGCTCTCTCGGGAACTGTACCTAGCTGTGGTACTCGTCTACATTCTCCGAGCCTTGCTTTTGTGCTTTTGAGGTATAGGAAGAAATATGGGATGTAACTTTGGATCACACTAGATTATTATGTAGGTCTATGTGATTATCAAGTACGATCCGGGATTAGATATATATTTTGAAGTATGTATAAAAATGCAAAATGTGAAATTTCTAGTGAAATGAATCTTAAGATATATGAGATGCATGATTGTGTAAATTGTGGGAAATAAAAGCTGGCTGTATTGTGAAGTTTAGAATGTGTTTTAATGCATGTGATTTTACTGGGAAAATTGATAAAATACAAGAGGAAGGTTTTCGACCCGTTTCATTTGGATAAGTGAAAATAAGGCTAAAACGATTAAAAATCACTTTGAGAAGTATGATATAGCTAGAGAAATAATATTATTAAGGCAAGATTTGATTTAGTTACTACACTAACACCGAATACAAACCGTAAATAGAAAAAAATTTGGTTTGTAATTTTCCAAAAGTAATAAGGTAAGTGTTAAGTGAACGTCATTGGCCCTCGGGTCGTGACAGATAAAATGGTATCAGAGCAGGGTTTGTCTAGTACGTATTAGTGTAGTTAAGATCATTTGTGGTGTTACATCCCATGTACTGTGAAATATATGTTTGGAAAATTATCTATTAATTGTCTTATACTGAAATTGGTCTACACTTGGTGTAGGTTTCTATTCTGATTTAATTCGGAATTAAGGGGGGACTGGGCATAGAATTAGACCCAAAAGATCAGCTCAAAGATAGTTGATTTGATTTCCAACCCCATCACTATTATCACCCCTATTACTATCATATTCGACTCATTCCCACCCAGCTAATAGGGTGTTGAGGATGGCTAGAATGGAGCAGGATCATGAGATAACGATAACCCTACTATTGTAGTTAGTGGTTAATCGAGCTAGTGCAACAAGCTCAACTCCTTATTATCACAAATGCTTTTACAAGTAGCTTGCACATAAAGTCAAAACTTCTAAGTTATTGGTTGTTGCTGGCACGTCTTTCAAAGAACCTCAAAAGAATGAGTGTGTATCATAAGTATAAAGTGATGGTAGGAGATAGAGACCTAATAGCAGATTTGCTAATATTGCATAATTACAACCTTGGTGTCATCTTGGATATGGATCGGATGACCGACGATCGTACTAATGTACACTGCTATAAGAAAACCGTAACTTTCTCCCTACCTAATCCACATATAATATGTTTTGATAGATGACGAAGCAATAAGTGCTCATTTGTTTTGTTTTAAATATATTGGAGTAATACCAGTAAAGGCATAAGGGCCTACGTGGTCAGAGATTGACATGATATACTTGTCAAGACTCATGAATGAGAAATGAGCTATGTGAGGAGTTGGAGTTTGAAGGATGTAGAAGTTTGAATATCATACTATTAAGGTTTTACGATTTAGAAACTATATAGTTATTAAGATCATTGGTTAAATTTATATTGAAGAAAAAGAAATAAATTTTGAAATGACAAATATGTCCTTATGTTGGATTATGTTCTAAATTGTGATAAAAACCAATTTGATCTTGAAGTCATTAGTAATGATGAAATTATTGATGGTATAAAGAAATGTAATATGTGTATAACGGTTCCGATTATTAATCCTATCTACACTTAGATTACGAATGCGACCCGAAATGTTTATAATGGGAAGTTGCAGGATGATTGGCCCTGCTATTGATTCTTAAGGGTTTGAATTAAAAGTGCATTAATGGGATGTTTATTAAGGGATCGTTTGATATTATGAAAGATGAGATGATTACTGAAGATGATTGAGAAAGTGATACGTATAGTTGATGAAATTCATATTAATACTGTTAATTTTGGTTCTATACATTCAGTTTGTTTCCTAAGTATCAAACATATATTTTTAGAACTGGAGCATTTTGAGATATGCTTTGCAGAATTGTTGGTTGATTGGAGTACTATAAATTTGAAGAATATGTATAAGAACCGTAAAGTAACTATAAGAGCAGAAAAAAGATGATAGCTAACCTGAATTATTAAATGAAAATGATTTCAAAGTGAATTACAGTAATGAATCGGATAGCTATAAAATGTGTTAGTTAAATGGTTATACTAATACAACATATTAATTAAGATGATTGATACGCTGTGAAGTATAAGTAAATAGGTGAATTAAGGCAGAATATGTGTTAAAATGAGTTAAATGCTAAATGTCTCTACCTTAAGGATATACAGTGGAAATGATAGGACATAGAGACAAAATGTCCAAAATGGTATGAGATTTATAATTAAAAAAAAGTATCGAATGTTATTCCTGATAAATTTTCAGAGTAATATAGATTTGAGAGATCGAGTTAACATTGACTCGACTAATGACATGGAATCTATATCTAAGCTTGTATCGGAGAACATTGGAAGAGTCTGAAAAGCTTAAGAAACAACTCTGGAAAATGTGTGGATAATGAAATTCACTTGTGTATGTGTAAATGATGGAAATATAGATGACTCGAATTGAGGATTTATAATTGTGAATTAAATTCATGTTGTTTAAAAGACTTCTTACTAAGAACAAATATTCATTTGTATGGAATTGATGCCCATTTGATCTAATTAGAGATTTATAAGGAATTCATAAGACTAGTCTCTGTACAAGGCGTCATCAACTAATAGTTGGAGACTGATACCCATAAGATAATAATTAGAGCCTGATAAATTCTTACGAGTTCCTATTGAGGTTTACAAGATTAATAAAATACCCTATGAGGTATGTAAGCCTAATGAATAAGTTATTTAAACCATACATGGATAAAGTGATGAGATATCAATATATTTTAAGACATTAATGGAACATGAGCAGCATTGTTGTATGACCCTCTAGATTCTCAAAGACTTTGAACTATATGTTAAAGTTAACAAACGGGAAATTTGGCTAGACAGTATCTCTTTCAGAGATATACGATCTCGAATGATATAACGACAGTGAATCTGTCTATGATAGAAAGACAGTGATTGAGATACGAAATTAATGAGTCTAGCTAGATCACACTGCCAGTCTATAGAAGAGTTATGGGCTAGCTGCTCTACAGATGTGACTTATAATTAAAGAAATTAAGATTGGTGGATGAATAAGTGTAAAGATGGTATTCAAAATGTTAAAAGAGTTGGATAGTGGAGTACCATACCACTTGGAAAAAGGGATTAAAATAATGAGATTTGGTAAGAAAGAGAAGTTGAGCTCTCGATATATTGGTCTGTTTGAAATACTGGAGAGGATTGGTGATGTAGCATATCGACTAACACTACCACCAGAGTTATCAGGTGTGAATAACGTTTCCCATGTTTCGATGCTAAGGAAGTATCATCTGGACCCAGCCCATGTTATTGAGTACGAACCTTTGGAAATCAGGGAAGACTTAAGTTATATTGAGAGGCCTATTCGGATCTTGGACATAA
Organism: Heritiera fomes; assembly: GCA_032173925.1. Lineage (NCBI taxonomy): Eukaryota > Viridiplantae > Streptophyta > Magnoliopsida > Malvales > Malvaceae > Heritiera > Heritiera fomes. The sequence continues at coordinate 8,485,874 of JAPDPM010000014.1, read as the reverse complement.
AAGATAAGATATTGAGGTCTAAGACAATCTCTTTAGTCAAGGTGCTTTGGCAGCATCACACTTCGGAAGAAGCAACATGGAAATTAGAGAGCTTGATGAAGGAGTACCCTCACCTATTTCAGATGGACACAGAAAATTTAGAGGACCAAATTTCCTAAGATGGGAAGGATGTAAAAACTACAAACTTTGTACATATTAGTGAGTAAATAAAAGGCATAGAATAAGCTAGGTACTATGATGCACTTTATAATTAGCGTTATTCCAAGTAATGAGAATGAAATTGCAAGTCTAGTGAATTTAGCAATAAATAATCCTTGAGATAATTTAGAAATCCTATAACTAAGTTCAAGAATTAGATAAGAACAAGTAGATAGATATATTCCACCAAATATATATATATATATATATATATATATCTGTGTACTTGTTTTAATAAAACGAAGGCACAAGATACTAAAGGAAATGTAAAATACTTGAATAATAAAATAGTGAAAATAAAAATAAATAAGGAATACATGTATATATATATATATATATATATATATATATATACATATTGAGTGTTAAATATGTATATATATAAATATAAATATATATATATATAAGTGAATTTCAAAAGAAAGGAGGAATATAAATAAATATATATATATACACATACCTATACTAAAAATATATTAGACATAAAAATATATTATATATATATATATATATATGGATATATGTATGTATATATTTTATAATTAAGAATTGAAGTATAGGTATATATATTATATGTAGAGAATATAATAAAATAAATAAATTATATATGAATATATGTTAGTGTATATATATATATATATATTATTTAAAGACAATTATGAATTGTATGAAGTATAAATATTTACAATGGGAATAAAAACCTAAAATAAAAACAAGATTAAAATAAACTAAAAGAAGACTTAGTGGAGTTTGATGGAACTTTCTCCCATCAAACTCCACTCACATTCTCAGCAACAACACCACTTAAGCTTCTCAAGGAAGCCTTGAAAAATAATCCATTTATTTACCTCACCAGAACTTCTCTATCTAAATCAAACAAGATCTTAAAATGATGATATTAGTATGAGAAGAGATATCATCAGCAGGTAGAGATATTAAGATCACCTGTTTAAATTTATATTGAAGAGAAAGAAATAAATTATGAAATAACGAATATGTCCTTATATTGGACTAATTTCTGAATAGTGATGAACCAAATCAATTTTGAATTCCTTGATATTGGTGGAGCTAATGATAGTATAAAGAATGTAACACGTGTATAACACTCCCTATTACTAATCCCCATATACTTAGATTACTGATGCGACCCAAAATGTTTATAATGGGAAGTCGCAGAATCATTGGCCCTGTTATGGATTCTTAAGGGCATGAATTAAAAGTATACGGAAGGGATACTTAGTAAAGGATGGTTAGACACCATGAAAGGTGATATAATTACTTAATGTGACCGAGGAAGTGATCTGTACAGTTGATGAAATCTATATTAGTATGGCTGATTCTGGTTCTATACATTTATTCTGTTTCCTAAATATCAAACAAATATTCATAGAACCAGAATATTTTGAAATATGCTTTACAAAATGGTGTATTGTATGGAGTATTATAAAATTTGAAAGTATGTATAAGAACGGTAAAGTGACTGTAAAAACTACAAATTTTGTACCATATTAGTGAGTAAATAAGAGGCATAGAATAAGCTAGGTACTATGATGCACTTTATAATTAGCATTATTCCAAGTAATGAGAATGAAATTGCAAGTCTAGTGAATTTAGCAATAAATAATCCTTGAAATAATTTAGAAATCCTATAACTAAGTTCAAGAATTATATAAGAACAAATAGATACATATATTCCACCAAATATATATATGTGTACTTGTTTTAATAAAACGAAAGCACAAGTATACTAAAGGAAGTGTAGAATACTTGAAAAATAAAATAGTGAAAATAAAAATAAGTAAGGAATACATGTGTATATATATATACATACATATTGAGTGTTAAATATGTATATATACAAATATAAATAAATATATATATAGATATAAGTGAATTTCAAAAGAAAGGAGGAATATATAAATATATATATATATATATATATATATACACACACACACACACACATACCTATACTAAAAATATATTAGACATAAAAATATTATATATATATATATATATATGGATATATGTATGTATACATTTTATAATTAAGAATTGAAGTATAGGTAAATAAATTATATGTAGAGAATATAATAAAATAAATAAATTATATATGAATATATGTTAGTATATATATATATAAATATATATTTTATTTAAAGGCAATTATAAATTGCATGAAGTATAAATATTTAAAATGGGAATAGAAAACCTAAAATAAAAACAAGATTAAAATAAACTAAAAGAAGACTTAGTGGAGTTTGATGGCACTTTCTCCCATCAAACTCCACTCACATTCTCAGCAACAACACCACTTAAGCTTCTCAAGGAAGCCTTGAAAAATAAAAGAAAAGAAAGGAAATAAAAGTGAAAAGAGAAGAGAAACCTGACGGGAGAGAACCAGAAAAAAAAAAGAAAAAGAAAAGAATGTTGAAGCCAAGAAGAGGGAAGAAAGTGCAATAGTTGCTTCGCCATTTTGGACAGCAAAGGAGCAAAACCAGAACAAGTAGTGTTGGCTCTTCCACCTCGGACAGTAAACAACGTGGAAAGGGGCTGTTTCAAGGGTGTTTCAAGGCTGTATAGAATCGGGTATGAAGCAAAGTAAGTGTAGAAATGAATTCATCCTTACAACTTGTTGTTTATGGTCGTACTGAACTTGTAAAACATGATTATTGTTGTTGAGTTAAATTAAAATTGACTTTAGGCAGTGATGATGTCATTGGTTATGGAAAGAAAAAAAATGGAAGAAAATTATAAAAGCATGACAATGGGAAGCTACGGTTTGCTTGTTTGAAGAATAAGATTTATGCAAAATTTAAGTATGATGAGGTGTAGAGGAATATATTAAATGAATGGAAATTGGTAGGAAATGAAAGCTAGAAAAAGTTTAAGTAACATAGAAACAATAGTTTGAAGAAAAGAGTGAAAAATCAAGAAAAATGGTAAATGTGGGTTTCGGCCAAGGTTGCTTTGGGCATGATTTGATGCTGCATTTTAGTATTTGATGAATATACTAATTGAATAGAAAATGTTTATAAGATTAGAGTTGAGAAAAGAAGAGAAACAAAGTGCTAAATGTAGATTTCAATTTTGCTAGAAAACTGTCTGTCCGAGCTACATATTTAAAAATTCAATTTGGGGGTTTTAGAATGAAATAAATTCTAGAAAAATTATTACAGGTATCTTTATGTGTTAGGCAAAATTCATTTTTTTAATTACCTAATTTGGAGTTGTGGAGCCTGAGATAGAGGCAGTTGAACACAGGGCACTCAGTGCAGTAGGCGAGATGCTCTGTGTCAAATTTGAAAATTTGTAGAAATTAGCACAGATTGAATTTGGATGCAAAATTTATGTTTCTAGAAAGTTAAATGCGTTAAGAATAATATGGTTTTGAATTTGCACAATTTGGACAACCCTATCTTGAGATATGGCTCAATTTGTACATAGAAGTCAGTAGACAATCTGCAGAATGCATCTGGAAACAGGGTAAATTTGAGGAATTATTAAAAATAATTTCAAAATGATAAAATTGTGAAACTTGCTATTCTGAATACGGAATTGGATTAAGATTCTTATGGTTTTGGGATTCATAATTTTGGATATCCCTATAATTAGTAATATAAAATTTAATACACAAAGGTCAGAAAACAATCCTGTCATATGGGTCAGAATTAGGCTGAAATTTGGAAAATTGTGAGGAGCAACATGGAGTGAACTAGAAAATGGGCTTTATACTTCTGGATAAGGAATTAAGTCAGATCACATATAAAATTGATGTTGCATTAATCAGAATTCAATATTTTCTGTTATGAATAGAAAGGCATTGATAGGTTGGAAATTCTTATAAAGAATAATTCTACCTTAATGAGTAGGATTTCAAAGAATGCTTAGTGTATATGTATATATGTAGACATGTATGATGTTCGAACCATGATAAAGAAATAAATCATGGGTGTCAGACTTGGTTGCAAATCTTAAATATATATATGTATATATAAAACAAGTTGAAGTTTAATAAATATTTTATTATCCTATAAGGAATATAAGGTAAGGTTACATCAAAACAAGTAGTATCCTAGGAAGATACATAAACATTTTAACTGTTGACCAAGGGATGAACTCAAATAATTATGATTCTAAGATATACATTTGGTATGTGATTAAACGTAATTAAGACATTGTTATTGAGACGTTATTCGATTTAATTGTAGTGAATTTGGAGCAGTGTAGAAGCTAAGCTTGAGTTTGAGGATCAAGGAAAAGTAACCTACCAAGCATCGAGGTAAGTGGGTTAAATAAGCCTTACTAGTATCATCTCATAAGAGATGAATGAATTTTTATTAAATACTTATTTAAATTTGCATCAAGTTGATGGAATACTACGGAAAAGACTATAAGAGTAAGTATGGGTGAAATACAAGTTGGATTGATGTGTTCGTGAATAGTTTTCGGATTATTGTGAATTATGTGTGGCGTGTTATAACTTATTGTGCTCACTGAGAATATGAACTCGTATAAAACATAGGTGCCTATGTCATGAGAAATGTATATGATTTATTTAAGTTGTACCTAGTGAGCATGCCAATACATTGTTACACTTTAAAAGTGAATATACGGATTAGTGTACAATATGTATACAACCTACGATATTTAGCTCAAAGAACTCGAATAGCTCCTAGTGGTATTATCGAACAGCTAGTACACTGGAATTGTATGACCACTAACGTGTATATACAACTTGAGGACTTGAATGATGGTGAAATATAACCATTTGAAAGCATGCGCGATAGAGGCCAACCTGAGTAAAACTCATGCCTTTGTACCATGTGAGCCACCTCTAGAGAACTCAAAGGAACTACGTGCTACGCAACTTTCTTCTTGAACTGCGGGAGCCACCTCTAGAGTCCTTTGAGAGCTAAGTGCTACACGAGTTCTAATGAACCATTTGAAAGCATGCGCCATAGAAGCCAACCCGAGTAAAACTCATGCCTTTTTACCGTTCAAGCCACCTCTAGAGAACTCAAAGGAACTACGTGCTATGCAACTTTTTTTCGCGAACTGCGGGAGCCACCTCTAGAGTCCTTTGAGAGCTAAGTGCTACATGAGTTCTGATGAACCATTTGAAAGCATGCGCCATAGAAGCCAACCCGAGTAAAACTCTTGCCTTTGTACCGTGTGAGCCACCTCTAGAGAACTCAAAGGAACTACGTGCTACGCAGCTTTCTTCGTGAACTGGGGGAGCCACCTCTAGAGTCCTTTGAGAGCTAAGTGCTACACGAGTTCTGATGAACCATTTGAAAGCATGCGTCATAGAGGCCAACCCGAGTAAAACTCATTCCTTTGTACCGTGTGAGCCACCTCTAGAGAACTCAAAGGAACTACGTGCTACGAAGCTTTCTTCGTGAACTACAAGAGCCACCTCTAGAGTCCTTTGAGAACTAAGTGCTACACGTGTATCAATGAACCATTTGAAAACATAAGCCATAGAGGCAAACCCGAGTAAAACTCGATCTTTTGTATTGTGTGAGCCACCTCTAGAGAACTCAAAGGACCTACGTGCTACATAGACTCTTAGGAACTATAGGAGCCACCTCTAGAATCCTTTGAGAGCTAAGTGCTACACGTCTACTGATGAATTATGGGAAATCATATGCCATTGAGACAATGAATAAATGATTGTGATCTGTGAATGTGATAACTATCGTTAGAGAAAATAAATCTTATACATAAGACAGAGAACGGGAATAATTGTTGAACTATACTTATATTATGCTATAGAATCATGTGTCATTTGTAATAGTTGTTTCTTTCACGCTTAACCATATCGATAAAAAGAGACAAAAAGAATAATATTGTGTGAGTTAAAGAAATGAAGAAAAGCATAAACGAGCTTATGAAATCTGTTGTACATACAAGTTAGTAGCTAGTCTTGATATAAGGCATACATGCTATTTTATGGAGTTCATGCATGTATGATCGTGTTTTACGATATGAGCCTAGTCTGTATTTATTTAAGCTACTTACTGAGCCGTGGATTTGCTCACCCTCTAAAATTTTACATCTACAAATCATACGGGTTGATATTCAGCTCAGGCTTCATATAGGCTCTCTTGAGAACTATACCAAGCTGTGGTACTCGTCTACATTCTTCAAGTCTTGCTTTTGTGCTTTTGAGGTATAGGAAGAAATATGGGATGTAACTTTTGATCACTCTAGATTATTGTGTTGGTCTATGTAATTATTGAGTACGATCCGGGATTAGATATATATTTTGAAGTATGTATAAAAATGCAAAATGTGGAATTTCTATTGAAATGAATCTTGAGATATATGAGATGCATGATTGTGTAAATTGTGGGAAATAAATGTTGGCTGTATTGTGAAGTTTCAAATGTGTTTTAATGCAAGTGATTTTACTGGGAAAATTTATAAAATACAAGGGGGAGGTTTTCGACTCGTTTCTTTTGGATAAGTGAAAATAAGGCTAAAACAATTAAAAATCACTTTGAGAAGTATGATATAGCTAGAGAAATAATATTATTAAGGCAAGATTTGATTTAGTTACTACACTAACACCGAATACAAACCATAAATAGAAAAAGAAAAATTTGGTTCGTAATTTTCCAAAAGTAATAAGGTAAGTGTTAAGTGGACGTCATTGGCCCTCGAGTCGTAACAGTGACTGTAAGAGCAGAGGAAGATGACAGCTAACCTGAGTTATTAAATCAAAATGATTTTAAAGTAAATCACGGTAATGAATCGGTTAGTTGTGAAACGTGTTAGTTAAATTGTTATACTGGGTACAGCATTACTAACCATCTTAATTAGTATGTTGTGAAGTATAAGTAGATAAGTGAATCAAGGTAGAGTATGTGTTGAAAGGAATTGAATGTTAAATGTGTATATCTTGAGGATATATAGTGGAATTATTGGACATAGAGATGAAAGGTCAAACATGGTACAAGATTTGTGATTAAAAAGTATCGGATGTAATTCTGATAAATTTTCAGAGTAATATAGATTTGGGAGATTGAGTTAACATTGACTCAATTTTTTATAAGGAATCTATTTCTAAGCTTATATCGGAGAATATAGAAGGAGTAAGAGCTTAAGAAACAACTCTGAAAAAAAAAATTGTGATAATGAATTCACTTGTATAAGTGTAATTGATGGAAATACATATGACATGATTTGAGGATGATTTATAATTGTGAATTAAATTTCTATTATTTAATAGAGTTCTTACTAAGAACTAATATTCAATTTTGCGAAAATGATGCCTTACTAGATCTGATCAGAGATGTATAAGGAGTTCATAAGATCAATCTCGGTACAAGGCATCATTAGATAAAAAGTTATAGACTGATGTCCATAAGATAGTATTTAGAACTCAACAAAATTCTTACGAGTTCCTATTGAGGTTTTCAAGATTAATGAAATACCTTGTGAGGTATATAAGCTTACTAAATGAGGTATTTAAATCATACTTATATAATTTATAAATAGTGTTCACTAATAACATATCGATATAGTCTAAGGCACCAATAGAACATGAGCAGTACTATTGTATACCCCTACAGACTCTCAAAGACCGGGAACTATATGTTAAGTTGGCAAATAGGAGATTTGGCTAAATAGTAGTATCTCTTTCTGAGATATATGATCTCGAATGACAGAGCGACCATGAATCTGTTTATGATTGAAAGATAGTGATTGAGATACGAAAATTATTGGGTCTAGCTAGATACTACTGCTGGCCTATAGAAGAGTTTATGAGGCTAGCTGCTCTACAGATGTGATTTATAATTAAAGAAGTTAAGGTCGGTGGATGAATAAGTGTAAATATAGTATTCAAATGTTAAAAAGATTTTAACAGTGAAGTACTATACTACTGAGGAAAAGCCGACGGAAGTGATTAGAGTGAAAAGATGAATATGTAATAAGAAGATAAGTTACATGATGATTATGGAACACTAATATGAAGCAGTTGCCAAATCTAAGACTAAAAGTGATTTCTCTTTGACTGTCACTTGGTTATAGCTAGATGGAAGATCGAGCCAAACTCAACAGATGAAATGTAATTATACTCGAAAGAGTAAAATAAATGATTTACAATACTTACTGCCAGTCAGGTAAATGGAAAAATGTTATATATACACACACCTCAGAATTGTGGAATTGTGTAGATAATGTGGTGACGAGATTGATAATTTGAGTATTCCACTACGGAATCTAAATTATGAAAGGATTACATTCTCAGGTATATTCTAAAATTTAAGTGATATTGAGTATACCATAACAATAAAGGATGTAACGATAATACTGCATGAAAAGAGATGATTAATATTAAAGTCTGTAAATGAGATGAAGCCTTGGTGAAATAAATGTGAAAATGAGTATTGTGGTATAATAGAGAAATATGATGTTATGGAAGTGATTATAGACTGACTGCTCAAATTGAATCACTTTCCATTTTTAGGCTCCTAGATTCCTCTAGTGCCATAGTCGAGATATAATTATGAAATGATGAGAATATATGTTAAGTTCCAGTATGCGTTATATATGATGGGAATCTCTTACTTGCCATATGCTTATAGAAAATAGGAAAGGCTTTAGGAGTCCAAATTTACTAACAGCACCGCTCCGTACTGATATGAATATGTAAGCGTAATATGTGAATGCTTAAAGATATATTGAGAGCGGGTACACTGAATTTAAAAGCTACTATGACAATTACATATTACTAATTAAATTGTTTAAATGATGACTATCAAACTATATCGACTTGGCACTAAATAAGAAAAAATCAGATAATAAATAATGTAAATTATATATATTGTGCTAAAAGGAGTGAAAATTGATAACTCCCAAATTGATAAGAGATTTTAGGGAATATAAATATATGTGAAAGACGATATGTAATGGTCTAAAAGTGGTTCTGATTTTAAAAGTATACTGGCAGTATTAATTAAAACATGATCTAGAGGTCAAGAACGATAAGCATACAAAATGGTACCACCTTTTTACTTAAGTGAAATTGGGAGGATCGAATTTTCTTAAGGTGAGGAGGATGTGATAACCGAAAATTTTTCTATTTTGGTATTAAATACCTAAAAATTTAATTTTAATGCAAATAGATTAGCAAAAGTAAATAAATAAAATTATTTAAGAGATGGGAATATCGTTGGAATTACAAAAATTGGTGAAGTAACGGATTGAAATTTCGTATGGAGAAATATAATTTGGATATTAAGAGATCCAAATTATAAAAAATAAAAATGAGTATATTTATATGTTAATATATTTATGTTATATAAATATATTTTTATATAAGTACATATGTATATTATTATACATTTATGTATATATATAAATATATATATGGAATATATATTATTTTAAATTCAAGTGTATAGATATATATAAATTATAAATACCAAATATATATATATGGAAAATATAGTATATTTATATATATAAATATAATTATATTTTGCATTTATATATATTTATAAATATAAATATATATAAATAAATTATTAAAAAATAAAAATAAAACAGAAAACGAGATCGGGATTGGGATACCCAACCATGTTTCTCTTCTGTTATAACAGAGGAGAGAAACCACGCAGCCAACCCCGTCGGCCGAGAGAGGAGAAGGAAGAGGAGAGAGAGACGTCGCTGGCAAGACGAGGGGGAAGAGAGGAAGCGACCGGCAACGGAAGAAAGAAGAAAGAAGCGAAACGAAGTGAAGCTGAAAAGGAAAGAAAGGAAAAAGGAAAGGGGCGGTGCCGGCCGATTCGGGCACCGCTACCGCCACCTTCGACGCCGACAAGGACAGGCCAAAGTGAAAGGAACAGCCAGTGATGAAAGGGAAGAGAAAAGATAGGGGAGAAAAGAGGAGGAGAAAAGCGAACCGACCGTTGCTCCAGATCCACTGCCGCCACCGCCGATTGGGAGGAAAAGGAGACAAGAAACAACTTCAGCACAACCTCAGCCAGCTGTGGGAGGCCTGAACGGTGGAGAACCGATCGACGAGGGGCTGAACCGGCTGAGGGAGGCCGAACCGGTTCAGACCAGAAAAAGGAAAAAGAAAAAGAAAAAGGAAAAAGAAAAAGAAAAAGAAGAAAAGAGAAAAAGAAGAAGGAAAAAGAAGAGAAAAGGTAGAAAATTTTATAATAATTTTATTATTATTATTAATCGTAGATTAATGGTGTAAAGTTCTAAATTGAGTATGGGAATGGAATTGTAGAAAATCATGCTCGATGATGAGAGATGATGGAATCGGGAATGCCGGAACTACAGGCGCAACGTTAGTGCGAAAGTCGCTAACCCGGAACAAGTAAGGGAGGCATGTGTAGCCTGTAAGGATATTCAGTATGCATATTTTAAATATGCATTATTTTTATTAAAATGTTGCGAAATTAAATTGGTTGGAAAAATTGTGAATATTGGCTGGCTGCGAATATAAACTATCTTTTTGTGCAGGGAGGCTAGTCAATCGGCAACTATTATGCTGCCGAAAAATTTTAGAAAATTTTGTAAAATCATAATAAATGATTTTATTACACGAGAAACGATTTTCAACCAAGAAAAATGAGAAATTAATTATTTTTCATAAAACATGAATATACTGAATTCTATTTTTAAAATATTCATGTTTTCAAAATTGGTGATAATGAGACCATCGAAAATTCTACCGATATGCGAACTATATGTGACACGAAAAGGAAGATGAAAAGACATAAGTGAATATTTTATAAATATTTTCTTAAATATTCACTAAATGATTTATATAACCTTTATGATTTTAATTACGAAATTTGTTTATTTTTATAAATTCCATAAAGATTAATTTATGATGAAAAACATGGTTTTGAGACTAGTGGCCCCTTTATCATGCCGATACGTGATATGTGATATGTAACATGTGATCTGTTTAATCTCGATTGACACCAATCAGTGATCCACCGAGGACGATTATAAACTATGGCCATAGGTCCGATATGTTTACTTTTCTACCCTCTCAGGTCTATAGCATGATATGATTGGGCGATTGCCTCAGTCTCCATATCATGTTAAAAGGAAAATGTTTTATGTATGATATGTGACACATTATAAGGAAAATGTTTTATATGGTCTGATAAAAATCAAAATGATTTACAGCATTTTTCATAATGCTTATTACGGTACTGAGTACAGTACTGCGAGATGATTTTCATAAGACATGTGATATGTTTTCAAAAGGAAGAAGAGTTTATAAATCTAATATTCTTACTATAAGTTTAAATTGAATATTAGATTATATGTGACATGTTTCAGAAGGAAAAAGAAGTTTATAAATCTAATATTCTTATTATAATTTTAAAATGAATATTAGATTTAGATGATATAAATATCATAACAAAATGATTTTTATAGCTTACATTGCTATCTAAAATACTGTACTAATTATGGTATGTACAGTAAATATGAAATAAGTTTAAATAAGGATGATGATGATTTAAACTAATCTTCTTTTCAAAGAATATATGAATATTATTTGTCGTAACGATTATTCGTCCGAAGACTCGATCGCTAGACGATTTTGGAAAAAACAAAAAATGGAGTCGCCACCAATCTTTTTTGACTAGGTGTGATTGGTCACCTAAAATTATTTATCTTTTTAATAAAATCTTAAAATTAATTAAGTTTTATCAAAAAAATAATTTTTGGTCTGCAAAAACAAAGTTTAGGTTCGGGAGTTCGGTTACGCGTAGGGAATGATTAGCACCCCCACAACGCCCGTTAAAGAACGGTACCACTTAATCATGTCTTATCTTTTGATCTTAATAAAATGGTCTTAATTAAATATTTAAAAGAACTTTATTTATTTCGAAATCATTTTGTTATTTATTCTATTTTGAAATATTTATTATTTTTTATTTGTAATAAGTGAAAATCTTTTGTATTGAAAATTATTCCGAAGTACCCCAATACTTTTGGTAGCATTTCGGATAATTCCCTCACCTAGAGATTTCTTAAGAATCGCTACTTGCGATTTCTATAGAATCCCATCATCGGGATTTACACTTATTGTAAAATTTCATGGATGCAAATGATGCAATCAAAATACAGATGATGCACATGAGAAATCCATTGTTTCATTTTATTATTTTTTAATTCATTTATACTTATATTATTATTTTGTAATTTATTTATATTTATAAAATCTTGTTTTTATTGAAAAATCATACTAAATATTCCAATACGCTGGTAACATTTAGCATATTTCTCTCACCTAGAGATCAGTTAGGAATCACTACTTGTGAATTCCGTAACATCTCATCATCGGAACATCAAATTTATAGTTTTAATTATTTATGTTTTCTATTTTATTTGTTTATATTTTTTTTATATAAGAAGTTTTAATGTTGAAATAAATAACTTAAATATTCCAATACGCTGGTAAAATTTAAGTATTTTATCTCAACCCTAGAGATTGTCAAAGAATCACTACTTGTGATTTCTAAAAAATCCCATCATCGGAAATTATTTACATATTCATTCATTTGCCTTTCCACTTTTTTATTTTATTATTATTATTTTTTTTAAATCGATTTATTTTATAAAATTAAGAATTTTATTATCGAAATAAAATTACTTAAATATCCCAATACGCTGGTGACATTTAAGGATTTTATCTCGATCCTAAGGATTATCAAAGAATCGCTACTTGCGATTTCTCTAAAAAATCCTATCATCGGAATTATCTTTTAAAACTTATAAATATTTCGTTTTTATTATTTATCCTTATTGATTTTTATTATTTTATTGAATAACCTTTCATCACTTTGGAATATTTGTTTTATCTTTAGAATTAAAAATCATAATAATTAATCCATAGAATAGCACTCATGATGTTTTTTTTTAAAAAGAAATATTCTTAACTCTTATTTTAATTCACACAATATATATAACGTGACTAACTTCTTAAAGAACATGATATATATTTTATGTAAAAGAAATATATGCAGAAGCCACGTAAAGAAAGACCAAACAACATGCTTTCAAACTTCAACAGGTTTACCTTAAACAGAAGCAAATGATGAGATGATCTACGTATGGCTTGGTGCAGCAATCGACAAAGACACAGTGGGACAAGTTCGGTTCTGGCAGGAAGCTTGGTGCAAGGATGACGATGATGGCACGACAGGCGACGCAAGTAGAGTGAAATACAGCAATTCAGAACGCCCTCGACAGCGAGCTTGCTAAACTGTGGGAATGATATCGGGGCGTCAGGTCGATGAAGCAGCAAGCAGCTGTGGTGAAGATGACAGTGACAACGAAAATAAGGCGGCAATATGGAGATGAGGGTTGCAGTGGCTACGGGGCAGATGGATACAGAGACAGCAAAGGCAGCAGCGATGGAGGTGATAAGGCCGAGAGCTGAAGCTCAGTGTAAGGGAGTTGACACTGGTTGCGACGAAGGCAAGCAAAGCAAGATCGTGGCAGCACCACCACTGCAGCAGGGGAAAGGAACCGCTTCGGAAGCAGTTTGGCTGATGATGATGTTGGAATGATGCTGGAACCAGGAATGATGCAGCGGGCTATACAATGAAGAAGGCAGCGGTGAAGTGCAGCAGCAGAGGTAAGCGACAGGCGGTGGCGGCAGCGATACGGCAAGGCTGAGTGTGGTGGCCACGGGCCACGGACAGTGACACAGGGATGTCGAAAATGCAGTGGGGTGATACAGCCGGTATTGATGCGAAGGACAGGAGTGAAGAAAAGGCACAGCCAAAAGAAAAAAACGATCCCAGATGATGAATAGTGAAAGAGCCGTGAAAACCCTGCCTTTTTCTGTCCCAGTCCTCCTTTTTTTTTTTTTTCTGTGTAAAAATCATCCCCTCGTTGGGCAAGAATAGTGCTCCCCTCAAGTACAGTGCTGCTCCAACACGTTTTGCTCAACGTTGCGTGTACTGCTCCAAAATTTTGGGCACACCGTTACTTCATCTCAAGACACAGCAGATCAAGGTTCTGCTACTGCTCTTTCTTCCTCGTTGAAGCTGTAGCAAACACAAAGAACCAGCTGCTCTATTTCACGATTTCAGCAGCAACTCCAACGTCCAAGTCAACTTGTGTTCTGCTTTTCTGCGACAGCGCACGTTGCAGCAACTATCTCCAAAACGAATCACAGATTCTACTCTAATCGACAACTTATTCTTAAGCTTCAGCAGCTACACGGTTCAGCAACTTCAACGCCTAGCTTAGGGTCTTCTTAGAACAGCAACGCACGTTTTCCAGCTTCTCTCTGCCGCCTCACTCTCTATTTCTTTTCTTTTTTTTTTTTTTTAAGGTTTCTAGGGTTTCTCCTTTTATTTTCCCGTCTTCTTTTTTTCTCTTTTGTCCCACGTTTCTTTAAGTTCTTTTTCTAGGGTTTTTCTCTAGGTTTTCTGTCCCCCATTTTTCTTTGTGTGTTCCAAGTTCCCCCCTTATGTAATGGCTTTAGATGGCCACTTAAAGAAAGTCCTTCAATTTTGATTTTTCTTTCCTTTTCTTTGCAATTTTTATTTCATTAAATTTTTGTGATTGATTTTCTTGACAAATTACATCCCTAAGTTTAAGTAATTGACTTGAGTATTAATTCCTTCCATTTTTGCCGTTAATTTCATTTATTTATGGTAACAAAAATCAACATTGGTCAACCCATGATATGCAAAAGATATATATGGTGTTCACATGGGAGATTTTAGGGTTTGACCAAAATTTATTTCATTTTTTTTAAATTAGCCGGACAAAATTCGATGTCTACAGCTGCCCCTCTTTGTACATTGCTGAGAATCAGGAATGAGGCAAAGACTTTAGACAACAATTTTGTCGAAACTTTTTATTTTTATTTTTTGAAAAATTCAATTTTGATTCTCGAAAATAATACCTTGACTCCATACCAAGGCTCGACCCATGAGAACAATGAATTCGATTTGAAACACATAATATCTTGACTCCCTATCAAGACTTGATCTACTTTGAAGGAGTGAATTTGACTTTGAAACACAACACCTCGACTCCATACCAAGGCTCGATCAACTCTAAAAAGATGAAATCGATTTTGACACATGAAACCTTGGCTCCTTACCAAGGCTCGATCAACTGTGAAAAAGTGAATTCGATTTTGAAACGCATGATACCTTGACTCCCTACCGAGGCTCGATCCACTGTGAAAAAGTGAATTCGATTTTGAAACACATGATACCTTGACTCCATACCAAGGCTCGATCCACTGTGAAAAAGTGAATTCGATTTTGAGACACATGATACCTTGACTCCCTACCAAGGCTCGATCCACTATGAAAAAGTGAATTCGACTTTGAAATATGATACCTTGACTCCCTACCAAGGCTCGATCCACTTCGAAAAAGTGAATTCGATTTTGAAACATGATACCTTGACTCCCTACCAAGGCTCGATCCACTTCGAAAAAGTGAATTCGATTTTGAAACACATGATACCTTGACTCCCTACCAAGGCTCGATCCACTATGAAAAAGTGAATTCGACTTTGAAACATGATACCTTGACTCCCTACCAAGGCTCGATCCACTTCGAAAAAGTGAATTCGATTTTGAAACACATGATACCTTGACTCCCTACCAAGGCTCGATCCACTGTGAAAAAGTGAATTCGACTTTAAAACCTAATACCTTGACTCCCTACCAAGGCTCGATCCACTGTGAAAAAGTGAATTCGATTTTGAAACACATGATACCTTGACTCCATACCAAGGCTCGATTCATTTTAGAGAAATGAATTCGATTTTGAAACACATGATACCTTGACTCCATACCAAGGCTCGATCCACTGTGAAAAAGTGAATTCGACTTTAAAACATAATACCTTGACTCCCTACCAAGGCTTGATCCACTGTGAAAAAGTGAATTCAATTTTGAAACGTAATACCTTGACCCCATACCAAGGCTCGATCCACTTCGAAAAAGTGAATTCGATTTTGAAACATAATACCTTGACTCCCTACCAAGGCTCGATCCACTGTGAAAAAGTAAATTCGATTTTGAAACACATGATACCTTGACTCCCTACCAAGGCTCGATCCACTTCCAAAAAAATGAATTCGATTTTGAAACATATGATACCTTGACTCCCTACCAAGGCTCGATCCACTGTGAAAAAGTGAATTCGATTTTGACACATAATACCTTAACTCCCTACCAAGGCTCGATCCACTTCGAAAAAGTGAATTCGATTTTGAGACACATGATACCTTGACTCCCTATCAAGGCTCGATCCACTGTGAAAAAGTGAATTCGACTTTAAAACACATGATACCTTGACTCCATACCAAGGCTCGATCCATTGTGAAAAAGTGAATTCGACTTTAAAACACATGATACCTTGACTCCATACCAAGGCTCGATCAACTCTGAAAAAGTGAATTCGATTTTGAAACACATGATACCTTGACTCCATACCAAGGCTCAATCCACTGTGAAAAAGTGAATTCGATTTTGAGACACATGATACCTTGACTCCCTACCAAGGCTCGATCCACTATGAAAAAATGAATTCGACTTTAAAACATAGTACCTTGACTCCCTACCAAGGCTCGATCCCCTTTAAAAAAATGAATTCGATTTTAAAACACATGATACCTTGACTCCCTACCAAGGCTCGATCCATTTTAGAAAAAGTGAATTGGATTTTGACATATAATACCTTGACTCCCTATCAAGAATCAATTCAATTTGAAGAATGGATTCGATAAAAAAAAATTCCATGATCCATAAAAATTTTATGATTCGCATCTAGAAAAACTTGAAGATCATAAGAGATTCGCATCTAGACTTGAAGATTCACATTCTAAGAGTTTCACATCTTGATTTGAAAATTCACATTCCAAGAGTTTCTTATCTTGACTTGGAGATTCACATCCTAAGAGTTTCCCATCTTGACTAAGAGATTCACATCTCAAGAGTTTCACATCTTGACTCGAATATTCGCACTAAGAGATTCACATCTTGAGAGTTTCTCATCTTGACTTAGAAATTCACATTCTAAGAGTTTCTCATCTTGACTTGGAGATTCACATCCCAAGAGTTTCATATCTTGACTTGGAGTTTCTCATCCTAAGTGTTCATTGGTTTTGTAAGTTGAATCTAGAAGACCTAAGTCTTATCATGCATCAATTTTACAATAAAGCCAACTAAATCTCATTTACTCATAAAGCTAATTTCACTGGGCTTGAAACCACCCAACGATGCCAGCGACATTAGACTTAAAGTCTTGTCATGACTGCACCATTTTTGTTTAAAGAAATATTTTCTTACTCTTTAAGGAACAGTTAACCCCATTGCATTCCTTATTCATTTATTCATTTTCTTTTTTCTTTTATTTTTTCAATGATGCAAATGCAAAATGCATGCCCCTAAAAAAAAATCTATCACAATGATGATAATGCACATGCTTCCTTGAAATATGCCCCAATGTAATAGTTAAAAACCATGATGCATGTGTCTTTTAGAATGATGTGAATGCCTAAATGACAGAAGTCTCCTTTTTCTCAAAATTTCTCTCTCTTTTTTTTTGGTGCCGAAAATCCATGGCTTTCTTCATTAGGATCGTTTCTTCTTCTCACAAAGATTCTCTTCTTTATTTCCGATCTCGTTCGTAGAAGCACATATGTCAGCTACATTCAACATTCTTGCTCTCTTTTTGTATATGGCCCTTTGTCATCTTTAGAATCTTTTCCAAAGTAATGCCAAAGATTTTTATGTATAATTGTCATTTATTCATTATCATTCCAATTCCATGACAAATGCAGTTTAGTCACCAATTTCCTCAATCCATTTTGGGAAAGTATGAACATTAGAAAGCTTGGGAGAATAAGGAAATGTAGGAACAAACTTAATAAAGTATAATAAGAAATTGGACAATTCAAAGTGGATAACAATGATAGGTTCTCAATTAAGAAACTGGATAATTTAAAGCAAATGACAATGATAAGTTCTCAATGAAAAACCAGACAATTTTGACAAACTAGTCAGGATTCTTTGAAAAATCTATTCAATTGACATTCTCGATCAAATTGAGTTACCCCCTACTCCATGAGATTCTCAATGATGCTGGTTCTCCTTGTGTCAAACCATCTCCCCAAATCTTCAACTAGATTTTCATTCTTTTAACTCAAACCGCCCTTTCGGGTTTTCAATTTGAGCCTCCCCCTTTTATCCTTCTTTTCTTTTTTTCTTCTTTTTTTTTTTGTCTTTTCTTTCTTTTTTTCATTTTCTCATTCATTCTCTTTTTTTTTTTGCAACTTCACTAATATTCCCAACAAACTGATCGCAATCTTGTTGTTTCTTGATGGCATCATAAGTATGTCCAAGTTCAATGCATGATTCTCCAATTTCAAGTATTCACATTTGATCAAAATGGACTTTTAAGGCACGTAATGTAGGCTCTGGTGATGGGTTATAAAAAAAATGGATATAATCAAGCTCAAAATTTGTTTCTTTAAGGGTCAAAAACCAAGGGATCATTTATCATCATGCAAAGCATGCTTGCCGCTTTGCCTTAATTGATTTTCATTTTCATCATTTTCTTTTCTTCTTCCATTTTTTTTCTCTTTTTTTTTACAACTTTACATTTTCACCCCTCCTTTTTTTTACAAGAGGACTCAAACACCAAAAGGTGTTTTCTCTTGAGATTTTCTCTAGAGATGACTAATGACCTGAATTTCTTCATTGTTAATAGGTCTTTCCCAAAATTTGCCCCTCGATGTGAAGGGTGATCCTTTGTGGGTTTGTTTTGAAAAAAACATAATAGGCTCAATAGGGGTGGCAAATGGATAATTTTACTCATGCACGAAGGATAGATCAAAGACGGCCATTTCTCATCTCAAATGTAAATACTCTTATTGAAGAACATTTATTGAACAAGAACAACACAATGGATACAAGAGCTTCACTTCTTTGTCATTTCATGCGACTTTAACTTCTCTTGATAGGAGCTATCTCTTTATTGCTTCAACAATCTTAGCAATTTAAGGGACAAGAATGATCACTGACTTTGCCAATAGAAATAGAATTTTCAAAATAAAATCCCAGACTATCATCATAATTGACTGCTCATTCATTTTTTTTGGGAAGTTAATTGTGGCTGAAATACAAAGAGATGAAAGCAAAGATTTGTATGGAAGAGGATATGTAGTGCAAATGCATCTGTCATTTTATTCAAATGATAATAGATAAACTAACTCATGCATAAAAATTTCCCCAAAGCTTATAGGCGTAAGCATTTAAGGAATTTCATTACTTTAGAATAACTCAAAAGTGACAAACTTTGGCTTTTCCTCATAGAACACTTGTCCTCCAAAATCTATGCCTTTTTGCAGCGAAAGGTTCCCACCAACATTTTACTTTTCCTTCTTATTAAAATTTAGCAAGCCAACATTGATCAAACTCTGCACCTTGTATTTAAAAGCAGGGCAAGTCTCTATGGAGTGGCCTACATTCCCACAATGATAGTCACATCGAGCAGTGGCATTGTACCATTTAGGATATGGAGGTTTTAATGGTTCTAGATAAACAGGTGCAACAAGATTATCTCTCACTAATTGTGGAAATAACTCTGTATAGGTCATAGGAATTGGGTCCACAGAGATTCTCCCTTGATTGTTCCTCACCCTTTTTTGACTACCCACCAGTTTGTTTGATTGAGTAGGGACTTGAGAATTTGATTGCCAACTGGGTGATAAACAAAAGGATTATGGGTAGTGTTGTCTATAGTTGGATAATAAGGATATGGGGGATGTGCAATATAGGGTTGAAAAGGAACAAAACTCCTTGGTGGTTGATTTTCAATGGTAACAGCTTGTGTTTCTCCCTCTTTTCTCTTATTTGCCCCAACTCTATTTGAAGCAGAAGTATCATCAATTTTACCACTCTTAATGGCATTCTCTATCATTTCTCCAGAAATTACCAGGTCAGCAAATTTTTTTGTAGCACTCCCCACAAGCCTATCGTAATATGATGATGGCAAAGTATTAACAAACAATACCGTGGTTTCCTTTTCAGTAAGGGGAGGCTGCACTTGAGATGCGTGGCCCCTCCACCTATTGGCATACTCCTTGAAACTTTCAGAAGGCTTCATTTCCATATTTCGCAAAGACAATCTATCTGGTGCCATGTTAGTCATGTGCTTATACTGGGACAAGAAGGCTTTTGCCAGGTTATTCCATTTGCGAACGTAACTCCGATCAAGCTGATTGTACCACTTGGCTACTGTTCCAGTTTAACTATCTTGGAAGCAATGGATGAGCAACTTATCATTATTTGTATACCCAGACATTTTTCGACAAAACATAGTGATGTGAGCTACTGGGCATGTGGTCATATCGTATCTCTCAAATTCAGGTACTTTAAATTTCGGTGGAATTACTAGATCTGGGACCAAACTAAGCTCATTAGCATCTATATTTCCAAAGAAATCCATTCCTTCGATTGCCTTTAGCCTTTTCATCCAACATTTCATATTTTTGTTATGACTCGCCACTTTCTTTCCTCAACTTTTCTTGCTCCATGGGATCATGTAAATTTGGAACAACAATAGGATCAACAGGGCTAGATCTCGAGTGCTGTCCTCGGTCTGGTTGTTGATTCACAAAAACATGAGCTTGGGGATAAGCTCTTTGGGAAGTTTGAGTTTGAGGGGCTATAAACTCCGATGGGTACAGTAGATTCTTTCTGATAGGTTGAGGCTCATTTCCTGATCCTTCCGTGACCTCTTTGCCTTTCATCAAAGTCATCATCATCTCCATCATCTTCGACATTTGCTTCTGAGATTCTTTTTGAGATTTAGCTAGCTCTTGTTGAATTCTTTCCATCTTTTCCATTCGCTCAACATGTTCATTTTCCATGGCTTCGGCCTTTGATTGAGTACTGTAACGATGTCGAATAAGTGGTTCAGAATGCGGTGGCTTCTTTATTTTGGCACCTCTAACATTTGTTTACCACAATTTAGAGCATATTATTATTTGAAATTGTGCCATAAAAGAAAAGACTATTAAAATCATCCCAATACGCTGGTGAGGATTTTAAAAGTCTTAACTTTTTACTTCCAAGATTTGATGTCATTACTTATGATCACCAAAAATTTTCATAAGTGGGCACAAGATGGAATGTATGTATGCATGCTAAATGCATGTATGTGCATGAAATTCAATAGCTATTGCACATATGATGAGATGCATATATCAAGTTTAAAATCTTACAAAAACACCTTCTTTTTTTAAAAAAAAAACGAAAATCTTTTTTTTAGAATATGCATGCTATTGAAATCACAAATAAAATTGAATGAGAAGGGTTTTTATTTTTATTTTTTTCACAATTTCAACATTCACTTTATTATATTTCCCATAAAGGTGTTACATAAAAGTATTCATTCATGTGTCATAATTTAAGGTAACCCTCACAAAATGCTGGTATAGCTCTAGCTAAGGTTAGTTTCTCTATGGCTTAGTACATGCTTGGTTTAAGTCTCTAAAGGGTAAAAGGTTCTCAAATTGTTCCTTACTGACGTCCACACTAGACTAGTAAGGCACCCCAATCCTCACTCATGACAGGCTACAAATGGAAAGGGTTCAACTTGAGTGAGAGTATTTCGCTTGCCATTGCGGAGGTTATCACCTCACGAGAGCAAAGGTACTATACTCTCTCCTAAAAGGGACAAACCCGGGTGTAGGGTTGATGTATGCAATGAATATGTCATGTATGCAAAGGAACAAAATTTAAAGTGCATCTCAACAAAATGCAAATGATAAAGATGATTCACACATTTTTTTTGTTTGTATTTTTTGTTTGTATTTTTTTGTTTTTTTTAATTATTTTTTTATGAAAAGTTTTATTAAATATTTATTAAGACCATTAACTAAGATTTTGGATAAAACATGATTAATCATGGTTCGACTCTCTAATGTCCCCAGTGGAGTCGCCAAGCTGTCGTAACGATTATTCGTCCGAGGACTCGATCGCTAGACGATTTTGGAAAAAACACAAAATGGAGTCGCCACCAATCTTTTTTGACTAGGTGTGATTAGTCACCTAAAATTATTTATCTTTTTAATAAAATCTTAAAATTAATTAAGTTTTATCAAAAAAATAATTTTTGGTCTGCAAAAACAAAGTTTAGGTTCGGGAGTTCGGTTACGCGTAGGGAAGGATTAGCACCCTCACAACGCCCGTTAAAGAACGGTACCACTTAATCATGTCTTATCTTTTGATCTTAATAAAATGGTCTTAATTAAATATTTAAAAGAACTTTATTTATTTCGAAATCATTTTGTTATTTATTCTATTTTGAAATATTTATTATTTTTTATTTGTAATAAGTGAAAATCTTTTGTATTGAAAATTATTCCGAAGTACCCCAATACTTTTGGTAGCATTTCGGATAATTCCCTCACCTAGAGATTTCTTAAGAATCGCTACTTGCGATTTCTATAGAATCCCATCATCGGGATTTACACTTATTGTAAAATTTCATGGATGCAAATGATGCAATCAAAATACAGATGATGCACATGAGAAATCCATTGTTTCATTTTATTATTTTTTAATTCATTTATACTTATATTATTATTTTGTAATTTATTTATATTTATAAAATCTTGTTTTTATTGAAAAATCATACTAAATATTCCAATACGCTGGTAACATTTAGCATATTTCTCTCACCTAGAGATCAGTTAGGAATCACTACTTGTGAATTCCGTAACATCTCATCATCGGAACATCAAATTTATAGTTTTAATTATTTATGTTTTCTATTTTATTTGTTTATATTTTTTTTATATAAGAAGTTTTAATGTTGAAATAAATAACTTAAATATTCCAATACGCTGGTAAAATTTAAGTATTTTATCTCAACCCTAGAGATTGTCAAAGAATCACTACTTGTGATTTCTAAAAAATCCCATCATCGGAAATTATTTACATATTCATTAATTTGCCTTTCCACTTTTTTATTTTATTATTATTATTTTTTTTAAATCGATTTATTTTATAAAATTAAGAATTTTATTATCGAAATAAAATTACTTAAATATCCCAATACGCTGGTGACATTTAAGGATTTTATCTCGATCCTAAGGATTATCAAAGAATCGCTACTTGCGATTTCTCTAAAAAATCCTATCATCGGAATTATCTTTTAAAACTTATAAATATTTCGTTTTTATTATTTATCCTTATTGATTTTTATTATTTTATTGAATAACCTTTCATCACTTTGGAATATTTGTTTTATCTTTAGAATTAAAAATCATAATAATTAATCCATAGAATAGCACTCATGATGTTTTTTTTTAAAAAGAAATATTCTTAACTCTTATTTTAATTCACACAATATATATAACGTGACTAACTTCTTAAAGAACATGATATATATTTTATGTAAAAGAAATATATGCAGAAGCCACGTAAAGAAAGACCAAACAACATGCTTTCAAACTTCAACAGGTTTACCTTAAACAGAAGCAAGTGATGAGATGATCTACGTATGGCTTGGTGCAGCAATCGACAAAGACACAGTGGGACAAGTTCGGTTCTGGCAGGAAGCTTGGTGCAAGGATGACGATGATGGCACGACAGGCGACGCAAGTAGAGTGAAATACAGCAATTCAGAACGCCCTCGACAGCGAGCTTGCTAAACTGTGGGAATGATATCGGGGCGTCAGGTCGATGAAGCAGCAAGCAGCTGTGGTGAAGATGACAGTGACAACGAAAATAAGGCGGCAATATGGAGATGAGGGTTGCAGTGGCTACGGGGCAGATGGATACAGAGACAGCAAAGGCAGCAGCGATGGAGGTGATAAGGCCGAGAGCTGAAGCTCAGTGTAAGGGAGTTGACACTGGTTGCGACGAAGGCAAGCAAAGCAAGATCGTGGCAGCACCACCACTGCAGCAGGGGAAAGGAACCGCTTCGGAAGCAGTTTGGCTGATGATGATGTTGGAATGATGCTGGAACCAGGAATGATGCAGCGGGCTATACAATGAAGAAGGCAGCGGTGAAGTGCAGCAGCAGAGGTAAGCGACAGGCGGTGGCGGCAGCGATACGGCAAGGCTGAGTGTGGTGGCCACGGGCCACGGACAGTGACACAGGGATGTCGAAAATGCAGTGGGGTGATACAGCCGGTATTGATGCGAAGGACAGGAGTGAAGAAAAGGCACAGCCAAAAGAAAAAAACGATCCCAGATGATGAATAGTGAAAGAGCCGTGAAAACCCTGCCTTTTTCTGTCCCAGTCCTCCTTTTTTTTTTTTTCTGTGTAAAAATCATCCCCTCGTTGGGCAAGAATAGTGCTCCCCTCAAGTACAGTGCTGCTCCAACACGTTTTGCTCAACGTTGCGTGTACTGCTCCAAAATTTTGGGCACACCGTTACTTCATCTCAAGACACAGCAGATCAAGGTTCTGCTACTGCTCTTTCTTCCTCGTTGAAGCTGTAGCAAACACAAAGAACCAGCTGCTCTATTTCACGATTTCAGCAGCAACTCCAACGTCCAAGTCAACTTGTGTTCTGCTTTTCTGCGACAGCGCACGTTGCAGCAACTATCTCCAAAACGAATCACAGATTCTACTCTAATCGACAACTTATTCTTAAGCTTCAGCAGCTACACGGTTCAGCAACTTCAACGCCTAGCTTAGGGTCTTCTTAGAACAGCAACGCACGTTTTCCAGCTTCTCTCTGCCGCCTCACTCTCTATTTCTTTTCTTTTCTTTTTTTTTTAAGGTTTCTAGGGTTTCTCCTTTTATTTTCCCGTCTTCTTTTTTTCTCTTTTGTCCCACGTTTCTTTAAGTTCTTTTTCTAGGGTTTTTCTCTAGGTTTTCTGTCCCCCATTTTTCTTTGTGTGTTCCAAGTTCCCCCCTTATGTAATGGCTTTAGATGGCCACTTAAAGAAAGTCTTTCAATTTTGATTTTTCTTTCCTTTTCTTTGCAATTTTTATTTCATTAAATTTTTGTGATTGATTTTCTTGACAAATTACATCCCTAAGTTTAAGTAATTGACTTGGGTATTAATTCCTTCCATTTTTGCCGTTAATTTCATTTATTTATGGTAACAAAAATCAACATTGGTCAACCCATGATATGCAAAAGATATATATGGTGTTCACATGGGAGATTTTAGGGTTTGACCAAAATTTATTTCATTTTTTTTATTTTTTTTAAATTAGCCGGACAAAATTCGATGTCTACATTATTTATTTTATTTAAATGCTTTATTTCATAAAAGCATTAGTTTGAAAGCATTAAATGGAAATGATATGTAATGTAAAGGAAAAGGATTTAAATTTCAGACGAAATTAATTACTCTCTACAGTTGCTTTTAGGTTCCAAGACAAGACAGGTATTTCAAAATACCTTCTGAACTCCATCCGGATTCCTAGCCGACTGTAGTATCCTTCCTATATGTGAGCCTAGTGTACCTATAGGAAATCCAAAAAAGATTTTGCAGTATATAGATATCTAGATATCAAGAGTTGCATATAACTCCTTTACTGAGCCGTGGTTTCCTCACCCATAATTTTAAACATTTCAGATTTTCCATGACTCAGAGATTTGACATCCGAGTATCTCGGCTGCGCATCTAGGAACAATGTGACAGCTCGACTGAAATATGAGGCACAATCATTTATTTTGTGTATTTAGACTTATCTACAGTACTACTTTCTTGTAAATTAAGATAGGGGATGTAAATGATATTTCGATTTAATATATAATGTCTTAAATGAAAAGAAAAGTAAAGTATCACAGACAGCCCAACCATATAAGATGTGTGAAAAAACGTGAAATAAGGTGGTCACAGGCTGTGACAATTAGATTCATTGATAATGTATCCATTTGCTAGAACTACCTAATCAAACTTTTGATACCATTACTTAGGGGCTTGCTTAAGTCCATATAAGGACTTAATCAATTTACACACTTTCTTTTCTTAATCAAAAATCACAAACCCTTCAGGTTGTTCCATATACACCTCATCACCCAATTCACCATTTAGGAATGCAGTTTCTCAACCATTTAGTGAATTTCCAATTTATAAATAGAGGCCAATTGTAATGCCCAAGCTCGCAGTCCCGTAGGACCCTCATTGGCACATTACTCATCTATATTGTCCGCTTTGTAAGGCGATGCCACTGCATTAGGACCACACAGGTCCACCTTACGCACGGGCCTAATGGTTAGTCGTGATTTGACATAGGCAAAGTAAGTCCTATGTTCGAGTCACGGCGGACGCAAAAGAAATCCGTGCGTAAGGTGGACCTGTGTGGTCCCAGTGCAGTGGCATTGCCTTACAAAGCAGGCCTAATGGTTAGTCGTGATTTGACATAGGCAAAGTAAGTCCTATGTTCGAGTCACGGCGGATGCGAAAGAAATCCGTGCGTAAGGTGGACCTGTGTGGTCCCAGTGCAGTGGCATCGCCTTACAAAGCAGACAATACAAATGAGTAATGTGCCAGTGAGGGTCCCACGGGACTGCGAGCTTGGGCATTACACCAATGCTATAAGCATTCTTATTCCAGCAATTCTTGCTATTGTGCATATGTATTGGAATAATCGATTCCATACTTTTGTGTAAATCCCTTAGCAACATGTCCAGCTTTAAACTTGTCTATAGTACCATACACTTTCATTTTCTTCTTGAAAATCCATTTGCAATCAATTGGTTTGCAACTTGGAAGTAAATCTACTAGGATCGATGTGTTATTACCCATAGTTGAATCCATTTCATCATTTATAGGTTCGTTCCAAAAAGCTACATCTTGAGACTTTATAGCCTCTTCAAATGTCCTAGGATCGGATTCAATATTGAAACAATATTTAATATGATTATCTATATTTCCTCTTGTTCCTTCAACAAGAAACATGTGAAAATTCGAACCGTAAGTTTTAGCTTTTCTTGCTCTTTTGCTTACTCTAGGTACAAGGCTATCTTCTTTTTGAAATTTGCAAGAATCATTCACAAAAATTTGCAAGATTCATTCTGAAGTTCTTTTGAATTATTTCGAGCAATGTCTATAGGATGAAGAATTGACTTGAATTTTCCTTCATTAAATAAGGCA
This sequence comes from Heritiera fomes, assembly GCA_032173925.1. NCBI lineage: Eukaryota > Viridiplantae > Streptophyta > Magnoliopsida > Malvales > Malvaceae > Heritiera > Heritiera fomes. Next base: position 8,458,567 of record JAPDPM010000014.1, on the reverse strand, counting down.
TCTCTTAATTCAATAACCGTATTAATAGGAATTGAATCATTTGGTTCAATGACCAAAAATCTATAAGCCTTACTGTTTTGTGCATAACCAATTAATATGCACTCAACTCCCCTTTCACCTAATTTCTTTCTTTTAGGCTCGGGAACCTTTACTATTGCTCTACAACCCCATATCTTAAGATAACTTATGTTGGGTTTTCTTTTCTTCCATAATTCATATGAGGTAACTTTGTTCCCTTTGTTAGGAATTCTATTTTGAATGTGACATGCAGTCAACATTGCCTTACCCCCAAAATCCTTGTCATAAATTGGAATAGGATATCATAGCATTAACCATTTTGGTTAGTGATATACTTTTTCTTTTAGCCACACCATTAGATTGCTGAGTATATGGTGGGATATTTCATGAACAATTCCAATATATTCAAAATATAATGGATCAAAATATTCACCTCCCTTATCCATTCTTAAGGTTTTAATCCTATTATCACAATGCAATTCTACTTCATTTTTATAAGTTTTAAACTTGTCCAATGCTTCATTCTTAGAATGCATCAAATAAACATAGCAAAACCTAAAGAAATCATTAATAAATGTGACATAGTATTTCTTTTCTCCTATAGATGATGTTCCATGTAAATCTCCTACAACACTATAAACCAATTCTAACAACTTAGAATCACTTTTTACCTTAGGAAATGGTTTATTTGTTATTTTTGTAAGCATAAAAATTTTACATTTCTCATTACTTCTAATAACATAAGGAACCAAATCGGACATAGACATTTTCATTATTTTATCATAATTCATACGTCCTAATCTACTATGCCATAAGTCAAAAGAATCCACATCATAAACTAAATCATTTTTATTATTATTGATATTGAAACAAGATACATTAATTTTAAACATGCCTTCATTGGCATATCCCTTTCCCACAAAAATTCCACCGTTGGATAGTATACACTTATTCCCCTCAAAGACAACTTTGAACCCAAACTTGTAGAGTAAACTAATAGACACTAGATTCTTCCTAACTTCAAGAACATACAAAACATTGGTTAAAGTTAATGTTTTTCCAGAAGTGAAGTTCAAATCTATGGTCCCTTTATCTTTGATTTCAGTTGAAGAAGAATTTTCCATGTAGAGCACATTGCCATCTACTTCTTTTTTGAAAGTTTTGAACATAGCCTTGTTTGTGCACACATGTTTTGTAGCACTAGAATCTATCCAGTATGCTTCTTTGTCTTCAACAACATTAATTTCAAAAATCACAGCAACAAGTCTTTGGTTGCCTTGGATGCTTCTTTCTTCTTTTTGAAGACATATCAATCCTTTTTGAAATGCCCTGGTTTTCCACAATGGAAACATGCACCTTTCTTCTTGAATTTCTGGCTTTTGGTAGAAAGTTCCTTTGTCTTCTTTGTGGATTTTTTATTGGGAGTAGTATCCTCCACCACATGGACCTTGGAGATGTTAGTCTCCTTTTCTTTATCATACTCCTTGCAATATTGTTCCTCTATCCGAATCAAGAATGATATTTCTTCCTTTTTATGTTTCAAGGTTCTCTTGATATCCTTTCATGATGCTGGAAGTTTATCACTTATAGAAGACATTATAATTGACTCATCTATGTTCATTGAATATTACTTAAACTAGTTAAGGATGACTTCAATCTCAACAAACTGTTCCATAATAGGTCTAGAATCATTCATTCTATAAATGTTTCAACCTATTACCAGGAACTTTTTTGCTAGTTGCATTTTCTTTCATGTATCTGGCATCCAGCTTTTCCATAACTCTTTTGATGTGTTGATTGTACTATAAGTATCAAATAAAGAATCTGACATACCATTTAGGATGTATCCTTTACAAGTGTAGTCATCATTGTCTCACTTTTGTCTTTGATGCACTTCCTCATTTGTATCATTTTCTTTCTCTTCTAGTCTTGGTGTTGTGAGAACATAAACCACATTGAGGGATGTAAGTAGAATCTTCATCTTTTGTTGCCACCTTATGAAGTTCCCTTTATCGAACCTATCCACCTTTTGGAAGTTGAATGCCAATTCTTTCCACGTTTACATCTTCATGATTCTTGAAAGTAAGTCTTAAGATTGTTTTACAAGAAGAAAGTCACCTTTGGGGTTTGATGAAGATGAAACAACTTGAATTTGGTATTGAACTTCTGAAAATTGAACTTCTTTGAATCATGAACAATCATGAACAATGCAGTAACAGACTTCAAGGTGTGCTTCTATAATGCCACTTTCCTTAAGACGTATTTCACTCCCACCAATTATGGTATGCAATTAGGGTTATTGAAATAGCCTTAGAATACAATGAAGTCAACCTTGTTTAATATCACTGTGCACTTGTAATATTAAACCTCCAAACAACTTTGACAAATACAAGAGCATTATGTCTTAGCCAAAGTCTTCTCCAGTAAAACAATGTCTAAGAGACTTGTTTTTTACTTTGAGATTGAGAGAGGATAGAAGAATTCATAATTAATTTGTGTGTACCAAGTCCGAACTTGATATCTCTATTTATAGAGAATAATTCTAAGTGATGTGATTTTTAAATCAAATGATATGATTTTTCATTTGTGTTGTTTGATTCAATAAATACAATTATTTAACAAGATCAGATCTTTGCAATCCATTGGTTATGTTTCTTAACCATTCAAATTGAAAGAATAACTCTAGGAAAAGTTTACAACTCTTCAGGAAAAAACTAGCCGTTGTATTCACTTTTATATTAGAGCAGTCGAATGCCCTAGTGTAATTTTTAAACAGAATACAACATCTAGGCAAGGCAATTGACTGCCTTTCCAGAGCAATCGACTGCCCTAAAGTAATTTAAAATCCAAGACTGCACTTCGTATGGGCAGTTGATTGCCCTCAATAGATAGTTGATTGCCCCTATCCAAGTGCAATTTTTGGACAGAATATGTATTACACAACGGCAATAAACTGCCTTATATAGGCACTTGATTTCCCTATACTCTTAGTAAAAATCGTTTTTTAACGATTTTACTCAACCCGAAATCATACCAAATACTAATTTTACTTACTCATTGATTAAACATCATTTTAATCAATCTTTTTCACATTATCTTGAAAACTTTCTAACATACTTGACTATTACCTTATATAATAAGGATAGAGCCTTAAATTAATTAAATTTTTACAAATAGATTTATAATTTTCTTACATATAATATTGGACTATTCAATGAAAACTAATCCTCTCGTACACATTAATCAAGATTTGAATTCAAAATTTTTAAGCTGGAATGTTAAATTTAACTGCTAAAATGTCATCTTGGAGATAACCAAGTATGATATCTTAATAATTTAAAATTACAGTTAAATAGATTTATAAATTAACTTAGAAATTTGTGATGATTGTCATGACTTAGGAGGTTAACGATCATTGCTATGTTCATCCTTTACCCGCAATTGAGATTTTTTCTATCATATATGTTTGAACCTTTGAGAGGATAATTATTATGTTTTATGCAACTCCATCATCCATGGGTTAGCTTGTTGTGCAAAAGCAAAGGCAAAAAAGTAACAAGGAATGATTATGTTTTGAAAAAGAATGTTTCGTAATTAATCAGAGAGTCAAATCTCCGTCTAGTTTGGTGAGTGCAGACAAGGTTCTTTTTTCTTATTTACAATTAATGAAGGTAAGAATTGGTTTTTTTAATAGTTGCAGTTTGTTTGTTACTTTGAATAAATCACATACGATTGATTTTATATAAAAAAAATATTATTTGATACACTGATAATAAATTTTTTAAAATTTACAAATAAAATTAAAATAATAATACATATTTTATTTTATTTATTTTTTAATTTTTTCATATCTTTTAAAAAATATATGTTATCATATTGTAAAATCTAAAGTTTTACTAGTAATGTGTTGGATTATAATGTTATACATTTTATTTAATTTTTTAATTTTGAATAATATTTTATAAATATTATTATTTGATCATTCGATAAAAATAAATAAACAACATTGGATCATTCACTGTTTTTGGTTTGATATTCATTTCTCCGTCCACGTCAATTATTGTACGGCGAGATTATGTTCACATGATTGGTTGGACATAACCACGTGATACAGAAATTGACATGGAGTGCCACGTTTGACACTGTGACTCCGTTATCTTTCAACGGTGGTTTTTGAGGTTGATTACAACAATTAGTTAACGAACATGAATTCACCTTTCTTAAGGCTGGGTAAAAGTCACCTTCTCACGTATTGAAACAAGCCTATAAAAAGAGTGAATAAAAGAGACAAGAGGAAGGGAATGATTGTTTTTGAAGAAAAGGCTCATAAAATGTTCCAATTTAGGTGAACAGAGGCGACTGACATCAATTATTAAGCAGTTCCTTTATAAATGTGGCTTGGCTTCATATTATAATTGTTCATCCACCAATCCTTGGCATTAAATTAGGTCACGCTCTCAGCGTGCCCTGGCAGGCAGGCAGGCAAGCACCCGTCACTGTTCCCTTCATAAACTCACTTTTTTTGTGTAATCTTACGTATTTTTGTTTTTTTGGTATAAGACAAATTTTATTTGAATCAAGATGATAAATAATAAATTTTATGATTTCAAAACTCCAATTACGTTTAATATAAGCTCACTTTCATGGAACAAGATTTTTCTTGCAAAATCAACTCATTTTCCTTTCCTCTGCGTACCCGTCTATTAAACACTAATTAAATCATTCCTCACTAGCAAACCCTAGATAAAACGAAGACTTAAGTTTCTTACTGCAATAGATTTAAGTAAAATAATATATCCTCTATCTAGAAGTGACAACATATAAATTCAGAGAAGGGTACTTCTAAACACACCTTATTGTAAACTAGACACACTCTATTTTTATATAAAATTACATAATTATCTTTTTTTTCCCACTTTATTGTTTACCGGAAATTACTTCTAAGAGCTTGCTACCGCCAGCAGCTTGCTGCCTGGCATGCTGCCGTAGCAGCTTGCTGCTTGTAGCACTTTGCTGCAGCAACAGCATACAACTACTATCTGGCAGCATTCAAGTGCTGTTAGACAGTAGCTCACCGAAAAAAATTATTGATGAGAGAAAGAGATTTAGGGTGTGCAATAAAAGCAACAAAGGAATAAAAAAATTTTAAAGTGTGTCTAACAAAATTTAAGGTATAAATAGAAAATCTCTAAAGAAGGCGGTCAGGCCAACCATGTTCAAGTATGGTTCAGCAGATAAATATATGCAACAAAATGTGATACTCTTAATTAGTTCAAGGACCGGTGGACCACTGATGCTCTCATGCTCCTCAGACAATGAGCTACCCTATCATTCATTGCATATTTTTCAAGGGGACTGTAAATAAAGCACAAAAAGGCTTCACAGCACCAATCATGAGAAAGAATATACCTAATTAAATTAAGCTGCAAATTACAAACAAGACGGTTCTTTTTAAATCAGGTGGAGCCGGTTGCAACATCTCCTTTCTACTTTTTTTCAACCAGCAATTTCCAAAAGTTTTACGTTTTAACATATTTTGAACAAGTTTGAGTAAGGGGACTTCAAAAAAAAAAATTTTGAGTAAGGGAAACAATTGTGTGGTCTGTAAGCACTGATAAAGTGATATCATATATATATATATATATATATATATATATATATATATATTACAAGGTACATGTTTACAAGTATTTTTTTTTATGTGAACTTCTATGTGGATAGCTTAAATTTTTGACATGTAAGTTTTGTAACAGTTATCAAATAAGTGTTAAATCAATAGTTAAATATGTATTAAACAGTTACCAATTTATAACACGCATTAAATATTAAATAGTTGACTTAATAGTTGACTTAATTTATTGCTTTAAAATTTGATTTTTATATTGAACTTATGCTATGGTATTATTTAATCATGTATTAAACTTAATATATTATATTATTAATATATATATGATTTCTATATTATATTTAATAATTAAGTAATAAATGTATTATTTTAGTTATATTTAATACTGAAAGAGTAGAGACATTTAAATATACAAATTGTTTAATTCATTTATTATATTTAATATATAACTTATATTTAGATTTGTTATATCATATTTGTTAAATATTAAGTTTTCCATAAGTGGTGAGTCTAACTTGAATATAAAATTAATATTTAATACATGTGCGATAAACATCACTTTAATTTACCTTTATTATGTGTAAATAAAGATATGAAAACCTATTACACGACAATTTTAAAATGGATAACACAAAGAAATCATAGAATAAAATTGGACTATCGTATCATATTAGACATATAATCTAAAATCAATTCAAATAAATGAACAGATTCAAATGGAATATAAGATGAACGGATTCAAATGGAATATAAGATCACAAAAAAAATATACTTTTTAATAGATGCAAAATAACACTATTTGAACAGGTAAACTGTTGAGTTTTGAACTTTTAGATCTAATAATTAGATTCAATTCATAACACTTCAATCATAGGGAAAAAAAAAGAGAACAATATAGCAGTAGTTGTTTTCTTTCTTTAAGGTGGGGGTGGGCATTGTATTTATCTGAGTTGAATGAAAAATACGGCTCTGAATTTGTCAAAAAGTTAGAACAGTTGACTTATTACTGTCAAAGCCTATACACTCCCTTAATCAGGAAAAACTCAAAAAAAAAAAAAAGAAGAAACCTCCAGTTGTCCACTGTCATCACCTACCAATCTTTTACAGTAAAATGTTAGATATTGGTAATAAAGAAACATCTGTAGGCTTTAGCAAACCTACCTACTTCTGGGTTCAAGGATTAATTAAGCACGGCTAGCACAGCAACAATGAAGCTAACTCATAAATTAGATCACCAAGCCTCTATATTAATTGTTCCAAAGATGAATGAGAAATGGGTTTAATTTCTGGCTGATGATTATCCCCCTGGAATTAAGAATAATTACTAATAAACATACAGATTTAAGTGTTACGTTGAGAAACTTTCATACCCAAAGCAAGGTATTGACTCTCTGGCGCGGTATAAAATTCTGTGCACATCATATCTTCATATCCAGGAACTTAGGCACCCAGAAACACAATACAGAGAGGCAATTGAAGAAGCCTAAGATTTCCAATTGCATAAGATTGCTAATACAGAAATATATACACAAATTAACTAAAATCTACATCAAAATTAACCCCAAAAGCAGAGAAAAAAATTATACATAAATTCTTTCTACTTATACAGAGTAATAATTTACCAAGTATCCGTGCTTCAGTGAGCGAATTAAATTAAAATTAAAAGCTTAACAATCCTAGTAGTATGAAAATTAGAACAATCTGTGTAAACTATTACCATGTAAAGCAGATAACAAGAAAATCATCTCTTCATCACTCCCATCATACTCTACCTGATTTTGCAGCCTGTGATATTTAGCCACAATCTCATCTGGCAAAACTTTAGTCCTGCAAAGTGGACAAGTAGCCCAATACTGCTGAAGCCACCTATCCAGGCAGTCCTTGTGGAAAGTATGCTTACATTTCAATTTCCTCACTTTCTCTCCTTCCTCAAGCTCTGATAAACATACTGCACATTCACTCGACTGATCCACCCTCGACATTGATCTTCTCGAGTAACGGATTGTCGGGTTCTTTTCTTCGATGAATTTCAGGTACTGCGTTGTTGTGATGAGGCGTTTTTCAGAGTCACAAACGCCGCCGGTGATGGACCTGATAAGGATTACAACTTCGAGGAGTAAGAGAGTGAAAAAGACTATGGTCATGGTGTAGAGGCGGGAGAAGAATTCAGAGAGAGCAGCCATGGTTGGTGGTGGAGCAAAGAGATGGAAAAAAGAACATTGGATACGGCAACGAGTAGGGAAGACACTTTATTCTTACATTTAATATTTGATAGTGAATGTTTAACTGCGGTGACTTTTTCTTATTACATTTATTTATGGATGATTATTTGATATGAGTGGAATATTTTTTATTTTATAAACTATATTAGAATGATGATATGTATTTTATTTTATTTATTTTTTATTTTTAATATTTTATAATGCACATATTTCAATCTTAAAATTATTTATAAAATAAAAATATTTTACTGAAAATATATATAATAATTATTTTTTATTTATATGTACGTTATTAATATTATACATTTATTTATTTATTTATTTATTCAAGCATGGATAAGGACGTTTTTGGCTTGTTATCTCATGCTATGTTCACATGACTTATCTTTACGCTGACATGTCTCTACTTCAAACTATACGGGCAAACTTTTTTTTTATTTTTTGGTTTTGCTTTTGAGACGAATTCTTTTTGTAAACTACGATGTATTTTCATATTATAATAGCTATGAAACTAATTATTACTCGTGTTGCGTGATAGGTGCTAGTCTAAAAAATTTTGATCTAATAAATATTTGAATACGAGACTTAACGTTATATATCATCTTCACTCAAAAATTCAGTGAGATCCTGCATCATTAAGTCAATATTTTGGGTTTGAGAGAAAAATTTTGATATAACGGTAAAAATTATTTTTTATGATTTTAAGGTCACGTGTTTAAGTAGAAACCATTTTTCTTTTAATTTAAAAAAAAATTACGTACACAAGACTTTCTTCATATCTCATAATATGAAAGCTTAACACTCTGTATCACTTTATTTTTTTTTATTTTTAGATTTAAGATCCCAGCTAAACATTTTTTTATTTATATAAATCGTTAATAATAAATTACTACCTAATGACTCAACTTGACTTTAGAGTCTAAGCTAAACATTTTTTTTATTTATAAATCTTAATAATAAATTTGTTGATCAAAATTGGTATTACAAATCTTATCTACTTGGGGTAGCATGAAGATGAAAAGTTGGAACTACTTGGACTTCAACTTCTAGAATTGAACTTTTTTAGTCACAATGAATCATGAATTTAATGCAATAATAGACTTCAAGGTGTGCTACCGCAATGCCACTTTCCTTAAAATTTATTTCACCTCCACCAGTTATGGTATGCAAAGAGGATTGTTGAAATAGCCTCATGATACAATAAAATCAACCTTATTAAATATCATCTTGCACTTGTAATATTAAACCACTAAATACTTTAGACAAATACAAAAATATTATGTCTTAGCCAAACTCTTCTACAATAAAACAATATGTAAAAGACTTGTTTTTTACTTTGAAATTGAGAGAGGATAAAAAATTCAGAACTTTTTAAGTGTGTCTTGAATAAACATTGTCATCTCTTTTTATAGAGATAAGTCCAAGAGATGTGATCTTTGATTTGAATGTCACAACCATTCAATTGTGTTATTTTATTTGAACAAACACATCTTTGAGATTGATCATGACTTGCTCATAATTTTTAACCATTTAATAGTGAAAAATTACCCTATAAATGAGGTTGCACCTATTCAAAGTAAACTAGACATTATAGTGCATTTTGCACTAGAGTAGTCAGTTGTCATAAAGGGCAGTTTACTACTCTTGGATTTCTAAGAGGGGACTACTTTCCTAGGGTAGTGGACTGCCCTAGAATAACTTTAAAACTAAGATTACACTTTGTATAGGCAGTTGACTGCCCTCCTAGGGCATCCAATTGCCCAAGTGCAATTTTTGAACAGAAAAATTATTGTACAAGGGTAGTTAATTGCCCTTCCTTCCCTTACTCACACCAATTTGTATATCTCTTTTTCTCCATCATTTGTGTCCAACTTATCATACATATTTTTCACAACCTTTGCTTTAGCATCTATCACCGCTTTCTTTAATTCATTCCAAGCTAGCTTATATTTTGTGAAGCTCTCTATAGTGTTTTTTCTTCAACGTATTGCAAACATCTTGCTTAGTCTTTGTAACTTTTTTAACTAATGCATTTCGCCATGCAACATCCTTTCTAGTTAATGTTCTTCTGCTTGATACTTCTAATATCTCATTGCTCACCTTTTGAATGCATTTAGTCATTTTGTTTCATAGTACATTTGGATTCTCCTCTATTGTCTAGCCCTCTTTTTGGGCCCAACTATCTATACATAGTGCATGACAATTTCTTTTAGCTTCCACCATCAAATCCTTTCATCTTAGTTTTGTTGGTTCCTTCGATGCTGTTTATGAATCCTCATGTCTAGGACTAGAAACCTATGCTGCAAGGAAACACTCTCATCTGGGATAAGCTTCCATTTTATACAGCTACTTCTATCCCTCATCTTAGTAAAAAAAGAAATCTATTTGACTTGCGTTCGAACCACATTTAAAGGTTATAAAGTGAGGTTTTTCTCTTTCTAAATGGTGTGTTCACTAGAGTTAGATTATAAGATAAAAGCAAAATCTAAGATAGCATCTCCACACTCGTTTCTTACACCGTAACTAAATCTCCATGAACACTCTCAAACCTGCTCTAGTAGCATTTGCATGGCCATTAAGGTCAACGCCAATAAAAAAAAGGTTTTCTCTAAGGTACTTCTTGTATGACTTTATCTAAATCCTCCAAAAACTATCGTTTCTAGTCTTGCCAGGTCTATCTGTGGTGCATACGTATTAATAATGCCTTCCCTCCTAAAACTAGCTTAACCAAAATAATTTTATCTCCTTGTCTCTTAACCTATACAACATTCTCTTAGTATTTTGTCTATGATGATATGTACACCATTCTGGTCTCTATATTTTCCTATCTATCGAAGCTTATACCACAACAATACTATCTCTATAGCCTTTACCCCAGCCCATTTAGTCTCTTGGAGACACAAGATATTAACTTTCCTTCTACATATAACCTCACAAGTCTCAACTAACTTATTGTTAAGCGTATCTATATTCCAATATTCTAACCTAAGTTTATGGTTATGGCTTAACCTTTCTCCTACACACAACTTCAAAAATCTCAACTACCTTACTATTAAGCATACTTATATTCCAATATCCTAACCTAATTTTATGATTATGGATTAATTCTTTACTCATCCTCGCCCATTATAGTGTGAGAACTCTTATCTATTTGACATCACATCTAGGAGTCAATTTGGAGCATTATTTTCGGGCGATGATTTAGCAACCTTTGCATACTTTTCACTATACTGAGGTTTTGATATAGTGTGTCGCTATGTAAGGAACACCCTAACAGAGTTCTGACATCGGTTCATTTGAATTAAACAAGTATTAATTGGTTGATTGCCAAAACCTATCGCCAACCCTCTTCCTTTATCTGAACTGGGATAGCAGCATTTTCATATGACACTCAACATAAACAAAATTGTCTTCCAAGATTCGAATGATGCTTTATATTGAAATTGCCTTTGTTTTATTTTAAGTTTATATTGAACTTGAATTTTTGTTTTTTTAAAATAATTTTTTAGCAACAATATTAACCTCGTGATACATCAACCTAAGTTGTTAAGAATTAAGAAATAATGAATTTTTATAAAATATCTCATTTTTAAAATTAATTATTAAGGTTTATATATAATGCACTGACAGTATATAGTTTCTCTACACTGTCAATGCACCAGAGATTGACACCTCATCAATAAGCTCTTATGAACAAATTAAAAAATTTATTTATATTTACTTTTAAGGGCTTGGCATATTTTTTAATTTGCTAATTAATGAATGTCAACCTCTAATACATTGACAGTGTATAGAAATTATAACTATCAGTGTATCATATACAAACCCAATTATTAATTACCTTATACTAATTAAAATTTCACAACATAATAAAATACTTAAAATTATATAAAAAATAAATTCTAAAATTTCATTCACTAAACGAAGTTCAACATTCACTATAAAATTTTTGACATTTTAACCTAATGATCCACATTTTTTACAAGTCTGAAATAATGATAAATTTTCATTTGTAGGTTTATTTTACCTTAACCAGCCACATCCAGTTGCAAGACTGAGATTAGAGGTGGTAAAGCTGGCCTGAGCCCGAAAACCTGCCTGAACCCACCCGAGATCAAACTCAGACCAACCCGATTTGACCAAAAAAGTCAAAGGCTCGAAATCAAAAAAATCTAAAATAGAAAAAGCCCGAACTCGAAAAAACCTAAACCCGACACAACCCGAATCCGACATAACCCGAACACGATACGATCCAAACCGAGACCTATCCGATCTGAAACCCGTAAAAAACCGAATTTGTAACCCAAAAAAACCCGAATTATAATTATATGATTATTATTTAAAAATAAATAAATAATTTTTAATTAAAAAGTTTAAAATTTTGAAAACAATGATTATTTATTATACAAGTGTATCAATTATGTATTGCCAACAAAATAAAAATTGAATCTTTTTAATTCAATTATTAAATAAAATTAATTTAAAACATCATAATATATGAAACCAAATAATCTTTAATATTATACTTATTGTACTTATAATAATAAATATATTATTAATTTAACATTCGATTTCATTATAAAAATCATTTTAACATTTTATTATTTTTATTTTATAATAAAATTTTAATTTTAATACAATAATAAATCAAATATATATAAAAAAATTATATAATTTCAATATTTATTTGAAACTTTGAATTTGATATGTTGTGCAACACATTAAAAACATTATTAATAAAATTAAATTTAAACTATATTTTCTCAAAATTTCAAGTATAAAAAGATATTAAATTTACATTTTAAAAAAAAACATAATCTTAAAATTAAAATTCAAGTTTTCAAATTAAAAAAAGTTAAGTAAATTAAACAATACAAGTATTTTTTTATAAGCTTGGACATCATTGAAAAAAAAATTATAAATCAAGCTACACTACAAGAAAATTACCATATGGTAACACTAAAAAAAGTGTCACTAAAACTCAAAAATCTACAGATATAACTTATTTAATCTTATACCGATGATTAGAATGTGTATTCCGACGTTTCTTTAGCTGTTGGTATATGTGACTATTACTTTTGGTATAATTTTGAACATTCCAACAATAAAAACCATCGTTATAGATACATTAGTAAAAACATTTTTATTTATACTTTTAATTATTAATATTAATTTATTTTTAATACTAATCAAATATAGCTCTATACAAAATAAAAAATCACAATAAAATGCAAAGTATTTAATAACACTTAAAATAAAACTACAAAAATTATTTCTTAGAATCCGAGTCCTAAAATAAGTGAAGAGCAAAAATCTAGAAACTACAAGCATAATTAATTGTCTACAAAAATAATACTTGAAGTAAACAAACAACTGTCCAATGTAAATGATCCAATCATGGGTTTTCATCCTGCATAAAATAAAAAGCATAATTAGATATTTAAATTAAGAACAAAAGAATTATAATATTTCTAAAAATGAGTACAAAATACATGCTAATGCTAGGAAAGGAAGGTTTTGGTGTAAAAAAAAAGTTCTGCCCATTTAATAATACTAATGATTTCTACCAACTGACAATACATACATCCTCCATATGAAAACTTTGCTTTGGAATGATATCAATCGCATATATCAAATTAAGTAGGCAATCAGACATGCAATTACAAGTAGACAAAACCAATCACTAACTCATTGCATTAAAAGTTCTAGTACTTAGCAAGCACTAAAAATTGTCCCTAAGATAGATCAAATAGTAAAACATTATTAGCTTGTAGTAATGACAAGAAACTGATCAAAAACCTTTTTGCTTTTGCCTATGATGGATGGCTCTTAAGGACATTAATTCAGCCCAGCAATTATTCAAACACACAATAATAAACATGCTCTATAAACTAAATTAACTCAAAAATATAAAGGAATAGGGCAAGAAGACTTACTACTCAAATCTGCAAATCAACTTACTGCAAGACAAAAGTAAATAAGTGAAAACAACAATTAAAATTGCATAACTGAAATTAAATTTAAAACCGAAAAGAACTAAAATCGAAAATCTTACATACCAAAAATACCTTAGGTCACTTAAGGAAACTTGGTTGTAAAAATTGAATGCATATGAAGTCAATAACTAGCACTTAAATTGTTTAACTAACATAAATATAGAAGATGAAAACTGAACATTAGTTGACTACCTAAAACCAAAACTACTTTGTTTTTTTTTCTTTTAATTTTAAATTTAAGTGCTAAACTACCTATCTTTTGATCCTAACCTTATGTAATCTTTTAACCCCTAATTTCCTAAGTCTAAATTAGTCAAAACTAACCTTGAAATATGAAATTTACACCCAACTGTAATAGTAAACTAAACTCTATTTGTGAAGTCAACATGAGATCGAAGCTTTGAAACTTGAATTGTTAGAGTTTTTCTTTTGTTACTTAAAATAATGAAATAAACCTAATGTCTAATAAATTATAATAATTAAAATTTAATAAAACAGTCACTTAAACAAGCAAAATCAAAACCGAAAATAAATCAGAAAATAGTACATCAGAAAAAATGACTTTGAATTGTCCTTAGATAATTTTTATCAAACAGCTAATAGACTCCTATCCTTAATTGTTAATTCATTAAATGGTTTAAACATGTAATTCTAAAGCATAATTTATCATCAAACAGAACATCATTGAGTAAAGAAACATCAAAACAGATTTAAAATAGAAAAATCAAAAACCGAAACTGAAAATTGCATCAAAATCGTGACTTCTGTTGGACAGAAAACCAAACATAAAATTGATGAAAACCTTTAATTGAAGATGCACAACTGTGAATCATTAAGGCTCATTGAAGACAAAGATAAAACTAAACTTTAAAGAATTTAAACTAATTAAAATCTGGGAAGCTTTAAAAACCAAACTAAAGAAGGAAACCGAAAACTTAAAAACCGCCAGAATTGAAACAGAAAATTAGCAGGGTTGTTGCACAAAAACAACAATAAAAGTATGATGACGTCGATGTTCGTACTAAATCTCCATGTGTCTTCAAGAAGCTTCTGTAAAACAATAAAAGTCAGAGGGACGCAATGGTGGTTCCCTGCGTAGACACTCCGATACTTAAGTCAGTAGAAAATTCTTCAATCTTGGGAAGGGTAAAAGCCAGTAGTCAAAAATTAGAGAGTAAAATCATATCTGGGGCCTATTTATAGGCCAATATTACAGGAGGATAAGTCTGTATTCTGCTAAGAATTTGTGTCCCAATACAACACAAGTTCTTTAGGATCCAGAGGAGACCGAGGTCTGTCGCCAGCGATAGGCCCAACCATCCGGCACATTTGTGGCGCCAGGGGTCTGTCGCTGTGTCACGTGTTGCGTTCACAACTGTGGCGACAGGCTAAGGGGTCTGTCGCCCGCGACAGGTTCGTGGCACGTGTCGACTCCAACTACAGGCGATAGGCTATGGAACCTATCGCAACGACAGGTTCGTGCCACGTGTCGACATCCAACTATAGGCGATAGACTTTTACGTCTGTCGCCCAGCGACAGGTGTCTCTCGCGGCTATGCCTTCTGTCGCCGAAGGCCACGTGGCCTAGTGGTTTTCTGCCACGTGGTGGTCTCTGACAACATTGGGCTTGGCCCAATATAGATAAACTTTGTCATATCAAGTGCTCCCCACTCTCTTGTTGTATTTCTGCAATCAAGAGAGTATAAATATGTGTCTTTGGGCCTTAGCCCACCATGAATAGTCTTCTTTGTTGTTTGTAATTTCTTGTATTTTTTACAGGTGAAAAGAGCTCTGTTCTGCGAAAGGTGTGATCTGGCGCGACGTTTAGCATTCTCTGTCGTGGCTTTTGGCATTCCCTGTCGCGGCTATATAAACCCCTGGAACCGGATGAGAGAGTGCATGAAAACCCTCTGAGCAGCCACCTGTCGCCCATTTTTCAACTCTCTCGCGAAAAGAGTCTGTCGCCGAATAGTCTTTTAGCTCTCACCCGGAGTCTCTCGCTTACATCGTGATAGTAAGTACATCTGTCGCCTTATTTATTTCCTTTCGCAAATAGATTTTGGTCTCCCGCAGGTACTTTCATTCTTCTGCATAGAGTTTTTAGGTCTCCCGCAGGTGTCTCGCTTGGTACGTCTGTCGCCCAATTGGTCTGTCATCTGTCGCCTTTAAGTCTGTCGCTCGTAAAAGTTTGTTCGCCTTTTGGTCTGTCGCCCTTTAGGTCTGTCGCCAAAAGGGTCTGCCTTGAGTTATTCCTTTCACCATGTCTTCACAACGTCAAGGTAAAACGCTTATGAAAGGTGGCGTTGTGTGTTCTTTGACAAGTGCAGACTTAGAAGATATTAGGGTGCGTTTCCCTCTTCCCTCGGGCTATGGCTATAGACTTCCAGTGCAAGGGGAGGTAACGCCCAACTCGGTTAGAAATGGTGTGGCCGTCCATAAGGCTTCTTTGTCTTTCGGTTTTCGCTTCCCTCTTCCGGAGTTTGGCGAAGCGTTTCTTAGATACAAAGACATCGTCCCGTGTCAACTCCACCCCCATGCGTGGGCTCAGCTGGTAGCGTTTTCCATAGTGTGTCACCACCTAGGTATTATTCCATTGGTTCCTCTCTTAAGCGACTTTTTTAGAGTTCGTAGGTTGAAAGGGCTGATAACGTTTTCCTTTCAACGGTTAACGGTCGACGAGTTTCCTAATAATAAGATCTTCTCGGATCTCCCCAATAAACTACGCGGTTTTGAGAGCGAGTGGATCGTTGTTGAGATTCCCAGTAACCTGCGGATTCGCTCTAGATGGAACTGTGATACCTCTGACCACTCCCAGCGCTCGGACAGGTTCAAAACAGAAATTTTAAGAGAACAATTTGGCGAGTCTATTCGGCGAATCTGTTCTACTGGGGAACGCAATTTATTCTCTCTTCTAACCCCGGAGAACATTGCCACTGCCGGCTGGGGCGTAAGCAGGACCGTTCTTGAAGCTTCTGCTGCCCCGTCTAACCTGCCCACAACTCCTCGTTTATCCGATGCTGGCCCTAGTCAGCCATCCCCGGTCTTAGTAGCCGAAGCATCTACCCCTGTGGATCGCCTTGTAGATGAGTCCTCTTCAGATTCAGAGGACGGGACCCCTGAGGCTGCGGGTACTAGTGGTTATTCAGGGGATGGCCCTGAGTGGGCTCAAGCTGACGCCTTTGGGAGTCCTTTTGTTGATTTTTCGTTAGATTCGAATCTGGATATTTTAGAGGATTTTGGTGGTTTTCTAGGTTTTCCATCCTTTTTTTTTATTTCTTGTGTGGTGTTTCGCTTGGTCGGCTAATCCTTTCTTTATATATTGTGTAGGCATGAACTTCCGAGATTTGATGCGTAGGAGGGATGCCAATGCTGCTGCTGCTCGAGCGGCTCCTCCTTCTCAGTCGCAAGTTAGAGCCCCATCTGGGCCAGCGCGTGCTCCTACTCCTCCTCCACCTTCTACTGGCGAATCCAGCCGCCCTACACAAGAGGCCGGGAGAAACAAACGGAAGAGGCCTCTTGTCCCTGATCGAGGTTCAGGCGATCGCGAGAGCTACGAGTCCCAAAGGAGTGATCCAGTCCCTCAAGAAGGTGGCTCTCGTGTTGCTGAGGGTAGGTCGGCTCCCCGCCAGCCAAGGCGCAAATACAGGAAAAGGCTGATTGTTGAAGCCTCGATGCCTACAAGACCAGTCTTACCCAAGGTGGTAGACCCTACTGTGAGGCGTTATGTGATTGATAGTGGGGTCGTCGTTAGTGGGGACGATTTTCAGACCTATCCCGGAGTGAACGATAACGACAGCATCGAGGATGCCGGGATAGCGTCTCGTCTGGCTTGGAGCACCATTCTTCCTCGTGACAAGGCGGGGCTGTTTACAAACATCCCGGAGGCGGAGGATAATTCTGATTATCTCGCTATGAAGGTAAGAGTTTGGTAACTAATTTCCTCGTCTAAACTTTTTTCGTTAAAAGATCTGTTGAGTTACTTTTGTTTTTTGTCTTATCAGTCAGCTCAACAAATTGCGGCCGTCAATGCTCGGCACAGGGCTCTCAGGGAGCAAGCTGATAAAGAGATTCGTGAGCTTCGGGATCAGAAGATGGAGCTTTCAAACGAGGTTAACCAGCTTCGTCCTTATGTCAACAGGGTGGAGGAGGTAAACAAAAGGAGCGCTGATCTTGAGCGAAAAAATGCTGATCTCGAGCGAAGGCTCCAAGAAGAGCAGGCGAAGGTGTCTTCCCTTCAAGGGTACCAAGAGGCTTATAATAAGGCCGTCAATGACCGGGGAGCAATGGAGAGGCAGCGAGATGAGGCTATTGAGGAGCTGCACAATGTACTGGATCGTCAAAGAGAAGCTCGAATCGAGGCCGTTCGTGAATACCGCTTGTCCCAGCATTGTTTTGACAAGAAAGCGGCTTTCTCGACGGGGTTTATTAAATATGGTTTCTATTTGGCTCGCGCTTGGTTGGAGAGGCATCGGCCCAATGAGGCTTTTCCTGAATTGCTATTCACCGAGGAGGCTAAGTACTACGATGCTCCTTCTTGGACCAAGTATGAGCCCGATGCACAAAGTCCAGAGGCCTATTTAGCGGAAGGGGCCGTAGATAATCTAGACAACCTTGAGGGTCCGTGGCCTCCTCGAAAGCCACTACACATGCCTGAGTCTTCCGAAGCACTTGGTCAATCTGAGCCTCTGGCAGTGTGTGACGTCTCTGAGCCTATCGAGACAGGCGATCAGCTTGAGTCTATCGAGGCACTGCTGGGGCTGGACAGCGACGAGCTCCAGATTTCAGATTCTGCTGCCGCTGATCCCATGCCAGACTCTGCGGCCGTGGTTGGGCCTTCAAGTGGGCTTTCAAGTGACATTCCTGTTTCCGGGGTGGCTCCCTCGTCTTCCCAGGATCCTGGTTCTTTGACTCCTCCAGTTCCTGAGCCCCAAGCTTCTCGAGATGCTAGCGCCGATGTAGCGCCTTCCCAGTCGGCTGATTCGGTCATCGCCGTAGATTAGAGTTTTATAGTTTTTGTTTTGTTTGTTAATTCCGATGTATAGGTTCATTTTGAATGAAAAGTACCGTTCTCATTTTGTAGTTCTTTCTCCTTTTCTATGAATGCTTTGCTTTTTTTTTTCGTAACTTGTTGTATCGTTATATCGTGAGATTCTAATGAGCAGGATTAGATATTGAGCAATCATAAGCTATAAGGAGCAGCATTAAAGCGTCAATAATAAAATCCTTATTTAAAGCATTATAGATATCGATCAATCGCGGATTCAATAAGCTTTAAAGAGCACCATTAAAAGCGTTTAAAGAGCTGCATTAAAAGCGTTTAGAGATACCAATCGATCACAAAATCTAAAGAACACCATTAAAGCATTGTAGATATCGATCAATTGTGGATTCTCGACATAAGGCGTACCTTTATATCATGTTGCTCCCCGAGTTCAACTTTGAAATAGCGTTTATTTCTGTTCAAAGATGAACTTTCCTCGAGCATTGTACCCGTCTTGCGCCTTTTTCGCTTAGAGATTTTTTTGTTTGCCCGTTTCGCGCATTTTTCGCTTAGGGACTTTTGGTTTGCCCATCTCGAGCATTTTTCGCTTAGGGATTTTTGGTTTGCCCATCTCGCGCATTTTTCGCTTATGGACTTTTGGTTTGCCCATCTCGCGCATTTTTCGCTTAGGGACTTTTCGTTTGCCCATCTCGCGCATTTTTCGCTTAGGGACTTTTGGTTTGCCCATCTCGCGCATTTTTCGCTTAGGGACTTTTAGTTTGCCCGTCTCGCGCATTTTTCGCTTAGGGACTTTTAGTTTGCCAGCTTCTGCTTCATTTCAATTCCTGTAACACACAATCTGTTCTCGAACATTGCATTAGAGGATATATGTAGAAAATGAATAGCTGGCTTTTATTCATGAATCAAATCATTAAAAGACAATAATATCTGTAAAGTAACTAAGCAATAGATGGAAAAGTAAAGATATGAATAATTAATAATCAGAGAAGATGGTTACTGCCAGTACAGCTTAAGATGGTTAGCATTCCAAGTCTTCGAGATCTTTTTTCCTTGCAAGGTTTCCAAGGTGCATGTGCTAGGTCCGACCATCTTTCTGATTCTGTATGGTCCTTCCCAATTGGCGCGTAGCTTTCCATCCTCCTTGTGGACGTTTGTAATTGCTGACTTTCTCAATACCAGGTCTCCCTCTTGTAATTCTCTGTTCTTTACCCGTGCATTGTAATAAGTGGCTACCCTTTGTTGGTAAGCAGCTAGTCTCATTTTTGCCTTGTCTCTCAGCTCGTTTATCAGATCTAAATTCTCCCTTAGTCCCTGGGAATTAAGTTCCTCAATGTAAGGGACCAATCTGGGTGACTCAGCTCCAATTTCTACCGGAATGAGGGCCTCAGTTCCATACACCAAATTGAACGGTGTTTCCCCTGTCAATACTTTACTTGTCGTCATGTAGGCCCATAGGACACTCGGGAGCTCATCTACCCATGCTCCTTTCGCCTTATCTAGTCTGGTCTTCAACCCGTGTAGTATAGTTCGATTACTCACCTCTGCCTGCCCATTGGCCTGTGGGTAAGACACAGAAGATATTCTTAGGAGAATATTCAGGCCTTTACAGAAATCCCGGAAAGCATCACAATTGAACTACTTCCCATGGTCTGCATTTATCACACGAGGGATTCCGAATCGACAAATTATGTCTTTCCACACCATTGCTTCCACCTTCTTTTTAGAAATTGTAGCCAAAGGCTCAGCCTCTATCCACTTCGTGAAGTAATCCATGGCCACAATTAAGTACTTCCTTTGTCCTGAGCCTAGGGGAAAAGGTCCCAGAATATCCAGTCCCCACTGTGCAAATGGAGTTGGTTGGAGAGTGCTCTGGAGGGCCGAAACCGGCGCAGTTGTTATAGGAGCGAATTTCTGACACTTTTCGCATTTTCTCACCTTGTCGGCGGCATCCTTCCTCAGTGTAGGCCAATAAAACCCCGCACGCAATACTTTTGAAGCCAATGCACGAGCCCCTAAGTGTTCTCCGCATATTCCCTCATGGACCTCAGCTAGGGTGTACTCAGCTTGTTGGGGCCCTAGACATTTTAGCAAAGGCATTGTGAACCCTCGCTTATAGAGTTCCCCATTTACTACTGTGAACCTGGCACTTTTTAATTTCAGCCTTCGAGCTTCGTTTCTATTAGTTGGAAGTGTGTTCCCCAATATGTAGTCTTTGATCGGGACTCTCCAATCATCTCCGTTCTCGATATCGTACACACCTTCTTCTTCGATACTAGGCTTAGCGAGAGATTCCACTTTGATCATACATCCTTTAACTCCTCTAGAAGAAGCCAACTTCGAAAGAGCATCTGCATGGATGTTCTTTGACCGATTTATCTGAGTTAATTGGAAGTGTTCAAACGACTGTGCCAATAATTGCACCTTTTGTAGATAAGGGATCAAAGCGGGTTCTCGTGCCTCATATTCACCCGAGAACTAGTTCACCACCAACTGTGAGTCACTATGGGCCATTAAGTTGCTGACTCCTAGTTTTTCAGCAAGTTTAATCCCAGCTATCAAGGCCTCGTACTCGGCTGTATTGTTCTAACTTGGAAAGTCGAAACGTAGGGAATACTCATAGGTTTCCCCTTCCGGTGAAGTTAGCACAATTCCAGCCCCACTGCCATCCATGTTACGAGCTCCATCCACAAACAATTTCCACCAGACTAAGTCTGTTTCATCACGGACTTCCCGGCCAGTGCATTCTACAATGAAATCTGCCAACGCCTGCCCTTTTATAGCTTGGCGAGGCTGAAAGTGTATGTCATACTCACTTAATTCAACAGCCCATTTAATCAGACGTCCGGAGTGATTTGGTTTCTGCAGTATTTGTCTCAATGGCTGATCCGTCAAGATGGTCACCGAGTGAGCTTGGAAGTAAGGTCGTAACTTCCGAGTGGCCATCACCAAGGATAAAACTATTCTTTCCACTAAGGGGTATCTTGTCTCGGCATCTAGCAGGACTTTCCTTACATAATAGATTGGGCAGTCCTTGTCCCCTTCTTTTCTCAGTAAGACTGCACTTACGGCTTTCTCTCTTACATCGAGGTACATGAGGAGATGATCACCGGGCTGTGGCCGAGACAGTAGAGGCAACTCTTTCAAGTAGTCTTTCAGCCTTTCAAAGGCGTCATTACATTCTTCTGTCCACTTGAAGTCTTTTCCTGCCTTTATCGCCTTAAAAAATGGTAGACTCCTTTCTGCTGATTTGGACAAGAAGCGATTCAAGGCTGCTATCCTCCCTGTCAACCTTTGAACTTCTCGCACAGTATTGGGTGGCCTCATGTCCAAAATAGCTTGAACTTTCTCGGGATTAGCCTCTATCCCTCGATTTGTAATCATGAATCCCAAGAATTTCCCAGATCTCACCCCGAATGAGCATTTATTGGGATTCAACTTCATCTTATATTCCCGCAACACACTGAACACTTTTGTCATTTTCTCAGCATGAGATTCTCCCTGTCGGCTTTTGATTATCATATCGTCAACATAAGCTTCCATGGTGTTGCCCAACAAGTCTTGGAACACCTTATTTACCATGCGCTGGTAGGTCGCTCCCGCATTTTTTAAGCCGAATGACATTACTCGATAGCAATATGTCCCACTATCGGTAATAAACGAAGTTTTCTCCTCATCATCGGGATGCATCATAATTTGGTGGTACCCCGAAAAGGCATCTAAGAAGCTAAGACATTCGTACCCACAAGTTTCATCTACCAACTTGTCAATCCGAGGTAGTGGATAAGAATCCTTTGGGCAAGCTTTATTCAGATCCGTGAAGTCCACACACATTCTCCATTTCCCGTTGGCTTTCTTTACCATTACAACATTGGCCAACCACTCCGGGTAATTGACTTCTCTGATGAACCCTGCTTGCAACAACTTCGAAATTTCTTCATTTATTGCAAGTTGTCTTTCTGGAGCAAAATTCCTCTTCTTTTGTTTTATCGGCCTTGCTCCTGAGACTACGTTCAACCGATGGCAAACAACTCCAGGATCAATTCCGGGCATATCGGCTGTAGTCCATGCGAACACGTCACGATTCTCTTTCAAGCATCGGACTATTTCCTCTTTTATTTTTTCAGGCAACTGACTCCCCACATATACTACCTTCTTCTCATCTTCTTCATCTAATCGGATTGCCTCCATCTCCTTGTCAGGTTTTGGTTTAGGCGGTTCTTCGATCGTAAGGGTTTCCTTTCTCTGAATTCCCTTACATGTGGTAGACGCAACATTGCACGTTCTGGCTTTCCTTTGATCTCCCCTTACTTGTCCAACACCGTGAGGAGTAGGAAACTTCATCAGCAAATAGCAGGGATGGACCACCGCCCTCATGTCATTTAACAATAGCCGTCCGAGGATCATATTGTAGGCTATAGAGGTTGATCTCACAACCATGAACAATGCTTGTCTGATGACATCTTTTGGGCTCTCCCCCAATATAACAGGTAGCTGAATGGCGCCTGCTACCTTTACCTTTTCACCGGAAAAACCGTATAAGGGTGTGGGCACTGGTTTTAACCTGTCCTCCGATATGTTCATCTTCTCAAAGCAGTTCCAGTATATTAAGTTCACCGAACTCCCATTATCGACCAAGATTCAGCCCACCGGATGCTTTGCCACCACTGCTGAGATCACCATCGGGTCATCATGAGGAACCACTATGTCCCCCCTATCGGTCGGTGTAAAAATGATGGGTTCCTCATCTTGTTTCTCCTCCATCACAGAGTTGATTTGGTGGGCCTGTCGGGCATAAGTTTTCCGAGACGAGGAAGATGTACCAGCTAATGATTCACCCCCGGATATTACGTTAATAGCTGGTCCTGTGGGCTCATTATCTTCCTCTCGATTTCTTCTTTCAATCCTTCCGTCATTACCTCTCCTTTCTCCTTCATTACGTCTCACAGGTCCCCTGTTTTCACCCCTTCTATCTCTAAAGTTGTTTCCTCGGTTCTGCGCGGGTTGGTTATTTCTATCACTCCTCCATACGAAACGGTTTATTTTTCCCTCCCGTGCTAGCTTTTCTAGCTGATTCATCAACTCCCTATATTTTTAGGTCGTGTGCCCATGCGTTGAGTGGTAATCGCAATACGACCTCAAATCACGGCCCAGATTACCTGACGCCTTCTTCGGAGTCTGTATAAGACCTGTTCCTTCAATGGCTGCTAACACTGAAGCTCGAGATTCAGTGAGTGGGGTGTAGGAAGTGTGTTTCAGTGCAGGGGGTTTCTCAAACTTTCTCGGTTGGCTGGAAGATGCTTCAGTGACCTCTCTTCCTCGTTTCCTTCCCTCTTTGGATTCTCCTGTTGCTACCATTTTCATTACTTCCTCCTTGGTTACATACTTATGTGCACGGGAAAGCAGATCTGAAATTGTAGTTGGCTGGTCTAGGGACAGGGATTCTTGCAACTTCTCAAACCTTGTCCCTTGTAGCATGGCTGCTACGGCTATACCAACTTGCAGATCTCGCACCTCTAAAGTAGCATCTCTAAACCGATCTACGTAACTTTTCAATGACTCCTTAGCCCCTTACTTAATAGTGAGCAAATAGGTCGGTTCCTTCCTTCTCTGACTGTTCACGGCAAACGCCTTGAGAAACTCACTTCTGAGCTGGTCAAAAGAGATTATGGACCCTTCAGGCAGGTTATTAAACCACTTCATCGCATGTCCAGACAGAGTTAGGGAGAAGGCCCTACACATTATTTTGTCTTCCCATCCATGTAGCAACATTAAGGCCTCATAGTTTTGCATATGGTCGTAGGGGTCCATCTTTCCGGTGTATGCGGCCATCTGCGGCATTTTGAACTTTGGGGGCAGAGGTTTTTACATGATGGCCGTGCAGAATGGTACTCTTCTCCTCTGGCTCTCTTCTGCAGACACTAACTTCTTTTCTTCCAGCACTTGTTCTATCATTTTTTTCATGTCTATCGGAGGAGCGAGATGACTTCTAGCATGAGACAAGTCAGGTATGTCTTCAACTACTTCCTTGCCCTTTGCTTGAGGTGTGTTTGTTCGTACCATCTGTGTGCACCAAGTGGGGTCAAACTTCGAATCGGCAACCCAAGTGCTTTGATCTCCAGCACCGTTCTTTCCAGCACCTCCAATACCATGGTCTACATTAGTAGCATCCAAATTCGACAAGTCATGGTAGTGGGCGGTAGACCCTGTCGCCCTGTCCCCCTCCTGTCGCCCAGACACCTGCCGCCCTACATGTGGGGCCTGTCGCCTAACGCCTGTCGCAGGGTTTAGGCCTGTCACAACCTCCGTCTCTCGTTGGGTTCCGGCGACTGGTCTCATATTCCCCTGTCCTGTCGCAGCCCTTTGAATATCATTCTCTTCCACAGGGGAAGCCTCTTCCCGGCGATAGGGTCCTATCGCTGCATCATCCTCCTGTCGCCCAAACACCTGCGGCGGGACCCCTTGATTTGCTCCTCCTACCAAGTTCTGCACGGCAGGCGGCAGATTCAATGTCGGGAGAATCCCTTGGAACAAATCCACCATGGCTCTCAGCGCCTGGGAAGTCTCTTCGCTCTGTCGCCTCAGAGCTTCGAATTCTGCCGCCGACACTATAATTCTTTCTTCATCCCTATTCACCTGGTTCCTCTGACGGATCTGTTGTTCAGGGGAACTCACGGAGTTTTCCTCACTCCCAGTCCTAGCATTTGTTGATCTCGTTCTCACCATCTTAGAAAATCTTGGTTGGCTTTTACACGCTTCCCACAGACGGGGCCAATTGTTGTTGCACAAAAACAACAATAAAAGTATGCTGACGTCGATGTTCGTACTAAGTCTCCACGTGTCTCCAAGAAGCTTCTGTAAAACAATAAAAGTCAGAGGGACGCAGGGGTGGTTCCCTGCGAAGACACTCCGATGCTTAAGTTAGTAGAAAATTCTTCAATCTTGGGAAGCGTAAAAGCCAGTAGTCAAAAATTAGAGAGTAAAATCATACCTGGGGCCTATTTATAGGCCAATATTACAAGAGGATAAGTCTGTATTCTGCTAAGAATTTGTGTCCCAATACAACACAAGTTCTTTAGGATCTAGAGGAGACCGAGGTCTGTCGCCAGCGATAGGCCCAACCATCCGGCACGTTTGTGGCGCCAGGGGTCTGTCGCTGTGCCACGTGTCGCGTTCACAACTGTGGCGACAGGCTAAGGGGTCTGTCGCCCGCGACAGGTTCGTGGCACGTGTCGACTCCAACTACAGGCGATAGGCTATGGAACCTGTCGCAACGACAGGTTCGTGCCACGTGTCGACATCCAACTATAGGCAATAGACTTTTACGTCTGTCGCCCAGCGACAGGTGTCTCTCACGGCTATGCCTTCTGTCGCCGAAGGCCACGTGGCCCAGTGGTTTTCTGCCACGTGGTGGTCTCTGACAACATTGGGCTTGGCCCAATATAGATAAACTTTGTCATATCAAAGAGAAAATAGAAACTTTAAATGCTTTAATAACCTTTGAATGCCCAAAGATTTAAGCCTAAATTTCTAATAAATTTAATGCCTAAAACCAGCTCTAAGTAGCACTATTTAATCAACTTACTTTTGTAGAGTTATCACAAGCGAAGAAGAGGAAGAGGAGATTCAAGCACAACCTTCAACTTTCTGACCAGTTCTCGGCAACCAAACACAAAAGACCCCATCTTGACCACATAAAACCCATGAAAAAATCAAAACTTTGAAGGAATTTGCAAAGGAAAACCAACAAAAAATAAATTTTCTCACCTCTAAAAAATGAAATGCTCTCTCAAAACAAGAAATTCGTAGCCAAATGCAAGATCGTAGAAAGAACTAACTACAAAGTAATTGGTTGAGAGGGGACTTGGGTTCTGGCGAAGAAGAGGAAGAGGAGATTCAAGCGTAGATGGTTTGGGGTTCGGGAAAAAGAAGAGGAAAAAGATTTTGATTGAAGGGTCTAGCTTAGGCTTAGCGAAGAAGAGGATGAGTGTTTGAAGGGAAGTGGTATGGGAGCAACTAGTGTTGTCTTGTTGATTGAGGGAGAAAAAAAGAGGGAAAGGACAGTGGCTAAGTATTAAAGGCACTAAGTTTTTTAATTGAAACCATATTTTACCGTCAAAAGATTATTTTAATAAAATAATTATAAATTCTGAAATAAATAAATAAATGAAAATATTATAAATGGCGAACAAATTCAATAAAAAATTATAAATTTGAAAAAAATAATTAAAAGTAAAACTTTTTAATTTTTTAAAATTTTGCTTTTTTAAATTTTTCATTAATTAATTTTAATATAATAAGTATAATTGATATATTTTCATAATTTTTAATTTGTTTGTCGTGATTTTTTTTAATGACAAATGTAAAATGTGCTTTCTACAATCAACAAAAATTATAAATATTTTTCAATTAAAATGATTATAATTTATCACTTAAAACCTATGATTATGATTATTATTATTATTATTATTATTATCATTATTATTATTATTATTATGAGCAACATAATATCTTTTGTTCCATAAATGTATCTGCCAATTTGAAAACTTACTTTGAAGCTTCCGTGCTTATGTTTTATTGTGCCTGTTTTACTATCATTTTGGGATGATAATTCAATTATAACATTTTACTTATAATTTTTTATAATCATTCATCATTTATAAATATGAATATTTGTGTATTTTAATAGATATCATACATACTTCTTAATTATGGTCAATTAATTTTAATTTATCTTTATATAAGAATGAACATAAGTAACAAGTGAACAATTTAATTAGAATGTATTAAAATAGTATTAAAATTCAATGAATATATACAACATTGTATTGATGGATATTCATAGATTGTAAAAAAAAATTTATTTATACCAACGGTTTAAGAACTATTAGTATAAGTATTGTATATTTTGATAGTATTAAAAATTCGTAAGTATATACCACACTTATATTGACGGATATTCATAAACTGTTAGAAAGAGTTTCATCTATATCAACGGTTGAAGAAAGTATTAGTATAAATACGTTATATTATGATGATATTAAAAATCTGTTAGTTCTCACTAAACACACTTTTGAGAAAGGGTGAGGAGCTTTAATTGTGACAAAACCTCGAGCAGAATTAGTTTTAGATCATTAAAACGAATGAGGACACTTATGGTTTACACCAAAAAATTCGTTGGTATATACCATGCTTATACTGACAAATATTCATAAACTGTTAGCAATATCTATTAGTCAACATTTTAATTAGACATTTGAATAACTAACATTATATTAATTAATTTAGCAATGTCTACTATTTAACATTTTAATTAGACATTTGATCAATTGGTATATATCTAATATTATTATGTTAATGTGAAAATGAAAAAAATTAGTACTCAACTGATGTATATCTATATATGATATGATTATATCAAATGTTATCATTTATAATATAATGTTAATTGGTGTATATAACTTATTTAATTCAATGTTCTAAATTTTTAATAAGATATTTAATTAATTAGTGTGTACGAGTTCGATTATTTTAATGTAATAATATTAATATTATGATTTATGTACAAACCAAAAACAAAATAAATATAAAATTGAGGTAATTAGTTGACTAATTATTCATAATATTAAGTATTTTTTAATGTATACAATAATTTTATTCAACATTATAATTAAACAATTAGTTAACTAGTTATACGGTTAGATTTAATTTAATTACTAATTATGTTAGTATTTAAAAAACAAAATAAATGTAAAACAATTCTTAAAATTTTATTAAAAATATAATATAATTATTAAAAAATAATAAAACAAAGTAAAAAAAAGAAATTTACTAAACTAAAAGTGTCCAAATTACAATAGCCCAACATTGACCTAAAAAAATATAATGACCAAATAAGTTATTCTTAAGAGTATAAAGCTATTTATATAAATGTTTAATTGTTTAGTGTAATTTATTTATAATTTGTTAGTTATTTATTTGTATAGCTAATAATTTTGGATTTTTACTTTCATTTAGTTTTACTCTCTCTCTCTCTCTCTCTCTCTCTCTCTCTCTCTCTCTATATATATATATATATTTATATATGACTCACTTAAAAAATAAATTTTTATATAATTATTAATATATAATTATATATTTTATAACAAATGTGAATATGGCACGAAATTAAAAAAAATAATAATTGTCAAGTAATAAAAACATTAAAATGTAAAAATTTATATTTGTATAAATATTTATTAAATTTTAACTTTAATTTAACATTTATATTATAGTTTTATTTAATTATATAAAATTAAATTAATTATTATATTCAAAATTATAAAAATATTTATAACTTATAAAATTTTAAAATAATTTGACTAAGTCCGCTAAACTTGCCTGATTAAAACTAGACCGAACTCGAAATCAGACTGAAACTGAAAACAACCGAACTCAAAAATATCCGAAATCAAAAAAACTTGAAACCGACGGTATTCGAAATCGAAAAAACTCGAAATCGAAAAAATTCGAAACCAAAATAACTTGAAACTGAAATAGTTCGAATCCGAATATAACTCAACCGAACCTGTCTGAACTGACTCGTTTGTAACCTGTAACCGAGATGGATAAATTCTTGAAACTATCTTTTCCTAGACAAGCGAAAATAAGGAAGAACCTCACCCGCTCTACTCAAGGCTTGACAAAGACGTAAGACGTGACACGGACTGATAAAGGCTCACCTTATCTTCAATTCTTGGTGGCAAAACATAAGCTAGTGAACCCCATGTTTCGTGATCAATCTCTTTTGGGTTTATGTCATTTTAGGGCTTTTGAAAAGGATTTTTTGGCCATTGGGCCACATTTTTGGTTTGTGAGTACCTAGTACTACTGTGACACAAACCTTAATTTAACTTTTTTACACCTCAAAGCCAATATTTTTCTTTCGGGCAAACTCTTGTAACAGACAATGATAATTATTCTATACATAAGCAATGAAGTTTTTTACTTACAAAAATAAGATTAAGATAATGATATATATTTTTTAAAATATTAAAAAGTAAAAAATAAATAATATAATATATGTGTCATTATCTTAATATTACTTGTAGAGTAAAAAAAACTTCATTTACGATATATAGAATAATTATGCTAACAAACAATTATTATTATTATTATTATTATTATTATTATTATTATTATTATTATTGGAAGTTAAAACTTATTTTATTTGGCCTAAAAGTAGAATTAAACATTATGGTTGGCTCTCAAAATTTTAAAATGATTTAACTTTTGTGGGAAGTAAATTTCAGTTTTTAGATAAAGTTATAAATTAATTTTTTTTTCAAAAAGTACTAATTTAAGAACAAATATTTAATACATTTTTTTAATATTTTTAATTTACTCTTTTATAGTGTACAAAATTATGAGGAGACTTATATTACTTGACATGATTTTTTTTCCAATTTTTATATTGATTTCATTTGTTTCTCGTTCTAATTAGCAAAAGTAGTATTTTATTTATTTGATTCATTTGAAAACTTGTGATTTAATTTAAGAAAATTGATCATTTATTTTTATTTATTAAAAATATATAAAAATAATCTTAAATCGTTTTCAACTCTACAATATTTTTATATTAATTTTGTCAAATACTATTTAAACCTCTATTACCATTAATTTTAAAATAGCTCTACTCGAAATTCAAATAATACTTTTTATATAAAATCCAACCGGATCAACCAACTCCTCAATTGAGAAGGCCTAAATTATTGGAAATGAGTACAAAATCATAGAAAGAGTTAAATTATGAAAATCTTCGAAAGAGTTAAATTATGTCAATATTATAAAAGCATGCTTTTACATTATCTAATCAAAATATGCTACATTAAGTTTTTTTATTTAAAATTAATTACTTCACTTATTGGAAATTAAACTTCATATTTTTTTTAGACTTTTGTGTAATACAAATTGTGTATTGATAACGTTCACTCGAGAGTTATATAATACAAAATTTTGTTATGAGTTGAATATTTTCACCAAATTTTAATTCAACCTAAATTGATGGATTATGTGTAACACCTCAATCCCACATCCAGAGTTTGCAAGACTTTACAATGCTATATATGTAGAGACTTGAACTCATACTTGCAAGGTGCCTTTTATGAGACAACATTGTGAGACCTTTGGGTCAAAACGGATAATACCTCGTAGGTTGGGTGCGAGTCTCCACAAATAATATCAGAGGTGGTCCACCAGCCGAAATATGGGACCTTAGTGCTATATTGTGGGAGCCACCTCTAGATTCTTGCGGAAACTAAGTGCCACACGATGAGAGCCACCTCTAGATTTCTAGCGCTTGGTGTGATCCTGGTTCTGTTCTGATTGAGCTTAACAAAGACGTCAAGCTTTAAAGTAAGGGAGTTTGTAACACCCCAATCCATATCGAGAGTTTGTGAGACTCTACAATGTTATATATGTAGAGACTTGAACTCATATTTGTGAGGCGCCTTTTATGGGACAAAACCATGAGATCTTCGAGTCAATACAGACAATACCTCGCAGGTTGGGTGCTGGTCTCCACATTATGTTTTAAATATTTTAATTGAATAAATTTAACTTTTTATTATTAAAAATGTTAATTTAATTTAAAAAAATTAAATTATAATTAAATCATTTCAAAATTTGAATGGCAACTCTAGCTGAACCAAGTTTCTAATAAGAATTTAAAAGGTACTTAGAAAAAATACTAAAAGTTGCAAATCATATCTAGAATTTTTATTCAAACGAAGATCCTTGTTGGCTCTATGTAGACTTTACTTATCAAAGTGCAAGTGTTGGAAACTCGGAGAAGACCTTTGTTGGGAGGTGAGGTACCATTGATACTCAACTTCTCCAAATGATGACTCATCCGCCATCAATTTTTCCAAAAAAAAAAATCTTTATCCCAACATATGTATTTAATGACTTTTAAAATTTAATTGAATGGAGTGGAAAACCCCAACTCAATGTATTGGTCGCTATAGCTCTTTAAGAGAGTTAAGGGTAACGGGCTTCGATCTTTTGAGCTTTTTTTTAAAAAAAAATTCACGTGAAAAAACTAAAGGAAACTTTTTGGCCCAACCATATCTGGAGACCATGCCAAAAATCAATTTCCAAGTCCCACGAAAATCACATGGGACAAGATTTACAATACTAAGTAATGAAATATTACCAATTTTGCTTCCTAGGCCGTTATTGATCTATAGTTTTAGTACTAATTTAATCTAATCTAATTTACATATTTATCCTTATAAATAAAAAATATTGACTTTTAAGAATTTGATGTAGACATGTTGATGGATCTTAATGGATTTTGGTTAAGATTATTCTGGTTCTAACCCATTGGCAATAAGAATTAGATTGGCTTGGTTAGTAACAGGACTAGTTTCAATTTTGATTCCTTTCAGAAACTAATGAATCCAATTTATTCCTTGCAATCAAAACATAGGTTTTAGACAAAATCGGATGGGTTTTGGGTTAATTCATTTTTTTTATTTCAATTATTATTTGACAAATTCTAATAACCAAATATCAAAGATTTTTAACAAGTAAAACCCCTTTAAAAGGGTAAAAAACCATAGGACCATAGCTCATAATAAAATTTGCTATATGTGAAATTGTTTACATAATACAATTTAAAAAAAAACTAAAATAAAAATATTCTTCACAATTGGTAAGAATTTGTTTCAAAATTTCTTCCTCTTCCTTAGAACTATACCCATGAAACTCATCTCTTATTTCTTGTTCTTGGTTCCTTAATTCGACTGTGATCTACTCTTTAAGACATGTGACCATGCATAATAATGTCAGAGAAAGATTGGTTCGATGGTCTTCGATAGAAATGGAAAAAAAATAGGGCAGACCTGAAAAACCAACCTGACCTGCCCAAACCCAAACCTAACCAATTCGATTTGACTAAAAAAGTCAACAATCCAAACCTAACTCGATTTGAAGCCGAATTGATTTGAAACCAAATTGATCTGAATTCTTATTGACTCGAACTTGACTTGATCCAAATCCAAATTGATCTGAACCCAAGGTCAATAAAACTTCGAATCAATTTGGTTTCGAATTAAGTTGGCTTCAAATCGAGTTAGTTTTGAGTTGTTAACTTTTTTTAGTCAAATCGGATCTATCAGATTTGGATTCGGGCATATCGGCCTGGTTTTTAAGGTGCTACCTATGTTTTTCCACTTCTGTTAGAGACCATCTAACCAATCTTTCTCCGGCATCATTATGCATGATCACATGTCTTAAAGATTAGTTCATAATTGAATCAAGGAACCAAGAATAAGAAATAAGAGACCAGTTTCATGGGTATAGTCATAAGGAAGGGGAAGGAATTTTGAATCAAATCCTTACCAACTATGAAGAATATTTTCATTTTAGTATTTTTTTTTTGTAAATTGTATTATGTAAACAATTTCACATATAGCAAATTTTATTATGAACTACAGTCCTATGGTTTTACCCTTTTAAAGGGGTTTTTACATAAAAAAAACTTTGATCTTTTTCTTATTTTCGGTTATTAAAATTTGTCAAATAATAATTGAAATTAAAAAAAAAGAATTAACCTAGAACCGATCCGATTTGGTCTAAAACCTATGTTCCCATTACAAGGATTGGATTGGATTGGATTCATTAGCTCTTAAAAGTAATTAGAATCAAAACTAGTCTCATTGCTAGCTGAACCAATTTGATTCTTATTGTTAATGGGTCGAAACCAAAATAATCTTATTCGAAATCGGTTCCGATTTATTAGCATGTCTACATCAAATTTTTAAAAGTTAAAATTTTTATTTATAAGGATAAATATGTAAATTAGATTAAATTAAATCCGCACTAAAACTATAGATCAATAATTCAATTATAGTTATGGCATAAGAAGCAAAATTGCTAATAAATTTCGTTAACTGGTATTGTAAATCTTGTCCTATGTGATTTTCGTGAGACTTGGAAATTGATATTTGGCATGGTCTTTGGATCTGGTTGGACCAAAAAGTTTAGTTTATTTTTTTCATGTGTATTTTTTTAGGAAAATCTCAAAAGATCGAAGCCCTTTACCCTTAACTCTCTTAAAGAGCTATAGTGACCAATACAACGAGTTGGGGTTTTCCACTCCATACAATTAAATTTTAATAGCCATTAAATTCATATGTTGGGATAAAGATTTGTTTTTGGAAAAAAATGATTGCAAAATGAGTAATCATTTGGAGAAGTAGAGTATCAATGGTACCTTTGCAAACAAAGGTCTTCTTCAAGTTTTGAACGCCTACACTTTTACAAGTAAAGTCTACGTAGAGCCAACAAGGATCTTCGTTGGAATAAAGATTCTAGATATAATGATAGTGACTAAAGATTTTTGTACTTTCTAGTATTTTTCCAAGTACCTTTTAAATTCTCACTAGAAATTTTGTTCAACTAGAGTTGTTATAGAATTTTGACATGATTTAATTATAATTTAGAATTTCTTATTCTTGGTTCCTTGATGCGATTATGAACTAATCTTTAAGACATGTAACCATGCATAATGATGCCAAAGAAAGATTGGTTTAATGGTTTCCAATAGAAGTGGAAAAAAATAGGCTAGACCTAAAAAACTAGCACAAACCAAAACCCGACAGAACTGATTTGACTAAAAAAATCAACAATCCAAACCTATCCCGATTTGAAACCAAATTGATTCAAAACTAAATTGATCCGAATTTTTATTGACTCGAACCTAACCTGATCCAAATCAAATTGATCTAAACCTAAATTGATTATAATTCAAATCAACCTAAACACAACCTGACCCAAACCCGAATAGATTAAATTTAAGAGTAACAATAGTACGACTTGAACTTAAGAATATGAAACGAGAAAAAAAAAGAATTATACAAGAGAGTGTTGGCTCAATTACCTAACTGAGAGGGAGTGAATTAGTTTTTCACTAACCTTAGGTTCATTTTTTAGTTTTTCTAAATTCTCTAGCCTATATTGAAGTTCTCTAAGTTCTCTAGGCTATTCTAACATACAATCCAATAACAACACAATATATACAATTAAAATGCAAATAAATAAAGAGTAAAAGGTTAGAGAATTGTACGCAGTGATTTATAGAGGTTTAGAAATCTTGCCAACGTCCTCTACCTTGAGACGCTACCAATGATTTTTCCCATATTCACTATCTTGAATTTGTTACACTCTTTTTAGTCGGCTCAAGAGTAACCTTCACACCTCTCCTTTTTTCGAGCTCAAGGAGGAAACCTTATGTTAGCTTTAAATTGACATATATATTTTGAAATGACAAAAACTTAAGTAAGCCTTAATGCTTTAATTCATATTGTAAATTTGCCTTATCACACATAATTTTCTCAATACATTTCAAGTGATCATATCAAACATTAAGACCATGATTTAATGATGCATACTCTTATTGGTCTTAATACTTTGTAAATGTTTTGAATATTTTAGAAAATCACTTGATGAATTTTTTAAACCATGTTTTCATTTGAGAAAGTCAAGAAAAACTCCCACAAAAGTGCCAATATGTTTTGGGTTGGATTAGGATCAAAGGTCACATCATTTCTAACCCAAAAGTGCAGGAAAATGGCTTTCTGGAGGCATGGGATCGATCCCCTAAGGGAAGGGATCGATCCCCTAGTGGCAGTAAGCTTTTTGGTGGAAGAAAAGGTCCCTCAGCCCAGAAAAATTAGTTCTGGAAAGCAGGGATCGATCCCCTAAGGGAAGGGATCGATCCCCTAAAGGCAGAATGGCTCCCAACGGCTAGAAAAGGTCCCTCAGCCCAGAAGATTCAGATCTGGAATGAAGGGATCGATCCCCTATGGAAAGGGATCGATCCCTTTGCCCGAAAATAGCCTATAACGGCTAGTTTTGTGAGATACAACGGTCATATTCGATTTTGGCTCCACCCAACGTTCACAAACCATCCAAGGGACTATAAATAGAGTCTTAGAAGCTAAAGAAAGGAAGAGGAACAACCAAGCAACATCTTTCATCATCTTATTCATCTTTCTCAAGCCTCAACATCAATTCAAGAGATAAAGAGTCTTCATCTTCTATCATTCATCTATTTCTTGTATTGCTTAGCACAAACTTTGTATAGGCTTTTCATTGTGCTTAATTTCTGTAATCACTTGCCTATCTAGAGGCCTTCTTTGATTACTTCATTTGTAAACTCATTTCATTCCTTGTAAAGGGGAGGTTTCTCTTGAGCCTTGAAAAAGAGGGAGGTTACTCTTTAGCCTAGGAAAAGAGAGAGGTTACTCTTGAGCTTAGAAAAGAGAGAGGTTACTCTTGAGCCTAGAAAAGAGAGAGGTTTCTCTTGAGCCTAGAAAAGAGAGAGGTTTCTCTTGAGCCTTGAAAAGAGGGAGTGTAACAAATTCAAGGATAGTGAATTTGGGAAAATCCTTGGGAGCGTCTCAAGGTAGAGGACGTA
Organism: Heritiera fomes; assembly: GCA_032173925.1. NCBI lineage: Eukaryota > Viridiplantae > Streptophyta > Magnoliopsida > Malvales > Malvaceae > Heritiera > Heritiera fomes. The sequence continues at coordinate 8,422,245 of JAPDPM010000014.1, read as the reverse complement.
GGCAAGGTTGCCGAACCTCTATAAATCACTTGTGTACATTTCTCTATCCTTTCTCTCTTTACTTTCTTGCAATTATATTTGTGTTTATTGCATTGAATTTATATTGTATAATTGCCTAGCTAAGAGAACTTAGAAAATATCAATATAGGCTAGAGAATATAGAGAAACCGAAAAACGAACATAAGGTTAGCTAAAAACCGATTCACCCCCCTCTCGGTATAGCCTATAGAGTCAACAATTGGTATCAGAGCTTGGGCTCGAGATTGAATTAGATTAACCTCTATCGAGCAAAACGATCTTAAATGGCTCACTTGAATGTAGGCACACCCCTAGGAGAAGAGGGACACTCATTAGTTAGACCTCCACTATTCAATGGTGAGAATTACTCTTATTGGAAAACTAGGGTGATGTTATTTGTGCAATCTAATGACTATGAAGTGTGGAGAGTAATAGTTAATGGTCCTAGAATCCCAATAAAGAAAGTAGATGGAAAAGATGTCCCTAAGAGTGAGGATGAGTGGGACATCAATGATATGAGATTGGCACAATTGAATGCCAAGGCTATGCACACCCTCTTTTATGCATTAGGTCCAAATGAATATAATAGAGTGTCCTTATGTGAAAATGCTAAGCAAATATGAGACAAACTAGCCATCACACATGAAGGGACAAATCAAGTTAGAGAGACCAAAGAAGGAATGCTCACACATGATTATGAGCTATTTAGGATGAAAGAAAATGAGTCCATTAGCAAAATGTTCACTAGATTTAATGATATAATTAATGGACTTAAGGCATTAGGCAAGAGCTATTCCAATGTAGAAATGGTCAAGAAAATCTTGAATAGCTTGCCAAAATCTTGGGAGGCAAAGGTGACTGCTATAGAAGAATCTAAAGATCCTAACACCTTGTCTCTAGATGAACTTATGGGCTCCCTACTTACATATGAGATGAAATTGAAAAGAAATGAAGTGCCTTCAAAGAAAATAGGGGTAGCACTTAAGTCTTCCACTTATGAGGTCATTGAAAATGATAGTGATGAGAGTGGAAATGAGGAAGAAAAAGAAATGGCAATGTTTGCCAAAAGATTTAATAGATTTATGAGAATGAAAGAGAGAGAGAATGAGAGGAGGCACCAAAGTAGAGGGGTAATAAGAGGAGAATCTAGTAGGAGAGAAAAAGACTCCTTAGTGTGTTATGAATGTAATGAACCGGGTCACACTAAGCTAGATTGCCCCTTACTTAGGAAGGAAAAGGATAGGAAACCTAGGAAGAAAGCATTTGTGGCTGCATGGAGCGATAGTGATAGCTCCGATGAGGAAAACATAGATAATGAGGTAGCTTACTCATGCTTTATGGCTATTAGTGATGATGAGACTAGTTGTAGTTCTAGTGAAGATAATGATTATACCTTTAGTGAACTACAAAATGCCTTTGATGATTTAGCAAATGAATTTCAATGCATGAATTCTAAATATAAGAAAATCATTGCTAAATTAAAAATAGAAAATGAAGCCTTGACAAGTGCTAAGATAGAATTTGAAAAGAAACTAGAAGAGGCAAACTTAGAAATAAATGAGTTAAACAAAAAGAACACAAATTTGCATAACTCATTTTCTAGGTTTTATATGGGTCAACAAAAGCTAGATCACATGTTAGAGACCCAAAAAGCTTTCTTTGACAAAGATGGGTTAGGTTATAATGCAAATCAAAAAGAAACTCATCTTAGGAATTTCTTAGTGAGCAAAAATACAATGCATGATTTGTCTCTCACATGCTCACTTTGCAATAGAATAGGACACTCTTCACAAGCATGCACTTATAGAAAAACTACATTTAGAGGAAGAGTAGTTAAGAAAATGTGGGTGCCAAAGCATGCTGTAAATAATGATGGATTGTGTTTGAAATGGATCCTAAAAGGATTAAAAATTGTTTGCACTAACTCTCATGGACCCAAGAAAATTTGGGTACCAAAGCATGCTTGAATGTGTTTGTTGTAGGAGTGTTAGAGCATGGGAATACAATGGAACAATGGAGTTTAAATGCTCAACACATCCTCATGAAGTTTGCTTGTGCCAATGAGAAAAAGGAAAAGCTTGAGGATCCATCCTTGGCAAGGTCACAACAATTCTTCAAGGAATGGCACAAGGTGGATTCAACTATTCAAGGCAAAGCATACTCAAGCAAAGGAGTTTTGTAAGCTTAATTCGTTACTCCTTAAAACTCTTATTTGATTATTTATGCTATGATGAGAAATTTGGTTGATGTTCTTTGATGCCTTGTGAGTTGAATGATTGAACAAAAGACATGATGAATGATTGTTGAATGTTTGATGGATAGTTCATGATGCATTGGATAATTGAATGAAAGGCATGATTTATGATTTTGAAAAGATTATTGAATTTCTGTAGTTTGAGCAAGTTTGATATGCTTAGATAATATATTGAGTTGCTCAAAAGTTGTCAATTATGTCATATATGCAAAATGCCATGTCATGAACAATAATGAAGAACTTGTATGTTGACAATCATGGCATGTTGTTCACAAGATGTATGCTTTAATGATTTATATGCTTAAAATCTATGTGAACAAGTTTGTTTTGACATATTTATGAAATTCAATTCATTGGTTTGGTTAAAATATGCTTAAATCTCAAAATGACCCCCTTTGAGGCCAAAAATGCTTTTATTGGTGAAAATCCTTCCAAAATTGCAAAATCTTTTGTAAAATGGTTTTTCATTCAGATTTTTCATTCATACAAGTCCAAAATCATGTTTTACAAATGTTTAAACCCTTACTTGGACTTAAATTACTCAAAAACGAAGTTTTGGTACCTCACAAGTCCAATTTTCCGTCAAAACATCTGCAGAATCTGCAGAAACAGGATGAGGGATCGATCCCTCAACTTACAGGATCGATCCCCAAGGCAGAAATGCAGAAATCTGAAATTCTGGGTATAAGGGATCGATCCCCTTACCAAAGGGATCGATCCCTATTGGCATAAAGTGTCTATTTCTGGGTTTTTAAGCCTAAGTTGAGAAGTTTTCTTAATTCTCTTAATACTTTCTTTCTTCTCAACTTAAAATTCATTGTTTTAACTTCTTTTTAATGAACTTTAAAATATGAAAAATCATTTTTCATTGATATCATGCCTCAACTTCATCAATTAATATCATTTCCAACAAATGGTATCACTTTCAACAATCTATATCATTTTTCTTGAACTCACAAGTGCAAAATCAGTTTTCTCATTGAAAATAGTCATGAATTGCATAAATCTTAAAATAATCTTGAAATATACTTTTAATGAATGCTTAAACATAATTTTGAGATTTATTTCAATGATTTATGGACATATTTGAGAATTTGATGAACTTGTGCATAATGAGTGTTTTTCATATTTTTTGTTCATCTTAGTCAAGCATGCTTATAGGATTATGTCTCTTGGCTTGACTTATCAATTCCACACTAGGTTTCATGATAATTTTACATCTAGTGGATTGATTCCAAATGTAAATTCAACAATTGGTAATAGTCATTGGCCTATAATGTGTGATGGTAAATGGATCCTAAATGTTCAAATGCATGAAACTTTATCATCCTTGTACTTAAAGAACTAGGGTCTTAATGACAACACCAACACTCAAAGATGAATGCAAACTTGAACAAATTTAATATCCATGCATTTATTATTTGAATATTTCCTTGCTCATAATTAGTTAAGGACTTGAATTAGAAAATGAGCATAGGATTTGTGTGCTTGAAACCATGGAAGAAAATGTGTTTGCTTGAATTCCTTGATGTTTTGAATCTTCCATATGGTATCAATTTGTGAATATGAATATGGATTAATATTTTATGATTGTGTACTAATGTTTAATTGATCCATATGCATATTTGATGATATGTGTTGTGTTCTTGCATATTTAGAATGAGTATTTTCTTGACATGAACACACTACACATAAATATTGGATTCATGCAAAATGCCTAAGCCAACCATTAGTAATAATTGGTATTTAGATTGAAATAACAATTAGTATCATTGGAAACCATATTTTCAATAATTGGTAAGCCAAAACTAAATTGCCAATTGGTTTGAGCTTTAAATTGACAACACTACTCATGCTCTTTAGATTGAAATGACAAATAGAGAAGAATTCTCTTAGGATCCTTTTGCATGAAACTCTTGTGCGCTAGAATTTGTAGTTAATTGCTATATGTTTTGAATCTATGCACACTCTTGCTTGAACATGATTTATGAGCACATGCATATGATATGTTATCTAATTTTAGCTCATAATCATGATGTATTGATATGCACCTTAGTTGGACCTTAGAGAAAAATTGATATACTTAGGTGCTTGCTTAACTTCATACCAATTGGAACCTTCTTGCAAAATTACTTATCAACAATTGGTATCAAAATTATTTATAAACAATTGGTATAAGATCATAAGTCATATTCATTGCATGAATATTTCATACTCTTTGAGAATATTGACTTATTGATTTGTGCTATAAGTCCCATGTACTAACATGTTTCTTATTGGATGGAGCATTCTTTTATTCTCACATAGCCATGATTTTAGGGGGAGCATATTTTTTAGTATTTTTCCTTCTTTTTGCTATGACAAAAAGGGGGAGAGATAGATATAGGGAGAGATATTAAGGGGGAGAAATAGTTTGAAAATTCATTTTCAAAACCCATGCTTATATTAAGAGGGAGCTTTATAAAATCCTGCTTTATTTGAGGGGGAGTATTTTATCAAAGAATTTTCAAAGCAAATTTACATTAAGTTTTGTCATATCAAAAAGGGGGAGATTGTTAGCTTTAAATTGACATATATATTTTGAAATGACAAAAACTTAAGTAAGCCTTAATGCTTTAATTCATATTGTAAATTTGCCTTATCACACATGATTTTCTCAATACATTTCAAGTGATCATATCAAACATTAAGACCATGATTTAATGATGCATACTCTTATTGGTCTTAATACTTTGTAAATGTTTTGAATATTTTAGAAGATCACTTGATGAATTTTTAGACCATGTTTTCATTTGAGAAAGTCAAGAAAAACTCCCACAAAAGTGCCAATATGTTTTGGGTTGGATTAGGATCAAAGGTCACATCATTTCTAACCCAAAAGTGCAGGAAAATGGCTTTCTGGAGGCATGGGATCGATCCCCTAAGGGAAGGGATCGATCCCCTAGTGGCAGTAAGCTTTTTGGTGGAAGAAAAGGTCCCTCAGCCCAGAAAAATCAGTTCTGGAAAGAAGGGATCGATCCCCTAAGGGAAGGGATCGATCCCCTAAAGGCATAATGGCTCCCAACGGCTAGAAAAGGTCCCTCAGCCCAGAAGATTCAGATCTGGAATGAAAGGATCGATCCCCTATGGAAAGGGATCGATCCCTTTGCTCGAAAATAGCCTATAACGGCTAGTTTTGTGAGATACAACGGTCATATTCGATTTTGGCTCCACCCAACGTTCACAAACCATCCAAGGGACTATAAATAGAGGCTTAGAAGCTAAAGAAAGGAAGAGGAACAACCAAGCAACATCTTTCATCATCTTATTCATCTTCCTCAAGCCTCAACATCAATTCAAGAGATAAAGAGTCTTCATCTTCTATCATTCATCTATTTCTTGTATTGCTTAGCACAAACTTTGTATAGGCTTTTCATTGTGCTTAATTTCTGTAATCACTTGCTTATCTAGAGGCCTTCTTTGATTACTTCATTTGTAAACTCATTTCATTCCTTGTAAAGGGGAGGTTTCTCTTGAGCCTTGAAAAAGAGGGAGGTTACTCTTTAGCCTAGGAAAAGAGAGAGGTTACTCTTGAGCCTAGAAAAGAAAGAGGTTTCTCTTGAGCCTTGAAAAGAGGGAGTGTAACAAATTCAAGGATAGTGAATTTGGGAAAATCCTTGGGAGCGTCTCAAGGTAGAGGACGTAGGCAAGGTTGCCAAACCTCTATAAATCACTTGTGTACATTTCTCTATCCTTTCTCTCTTTACTTTCTTGCAATTATATTTGTGTTTATTGCATTGAATTTATATTGTATAATTGCCTAGCTAAGAGAACTTAGAAAATATCAATATAGGCTAGAGAATATAGAGAAACCGAAAAACGAACATAAGGTTAGCTAAAAACCGATTCACCCCCCCTCTCGATATAGCCTATAAAGTCAACACCTTATAACCACTACTTTTTACGGGTATCAAGTAGCAAACCTTACAACCAATCCCTTTTATGGCTTTAGGAGTAAACCTTTCTACCCAAACCTCACTTACAATGAAGCACTCAAGGGTTCACTCCCCTTTACAAATTGTGAATGGGTTTTCTAGTTTGTGTAATCAAGGAGATACCTCTAGATAGGCAAATGATTATAAGATTGAGCACAAGAGAAGCCTATACAAGATTTTGTGCTATACTATACAAGAAAGATGAGAATGATAGAAGTTGAAGAATTTCTAACACAAGATTTGGTTTTGAAGCTTGAAGAAGATGAGGAATTGTGTGTCTTGAGTGTCTTGAACTCCTAAGCTTCTATTTATACTCCCTTGGATGGTTGTTGAAGCTTAGTGGAACCTAAAACTTATTTTTTTGTTGGCTCTCACAAAAAAATAGCCGTTGGGTACATTTTGCAAAGAAGGGATCGATCCCTTTAAGGAAGGGATCAATCCCTTGAACTGTTCTAGCCTTCAAGGGCATTCTGCCAACAAGGGATGAATCCTTTACTGTAGAGGGATCGATCCCTTGCACTAGTCATGTCTCCCTTTGGTCAAGGGATCTATCTCTTGCACTGTTCATTTTGGCTTTGCCAGGCTTTTTAAGCATTAAAAATATTCTTAAGCCAATTTTGAATATTTTTACACATGACATGACTTTGAAAACATGAATTTGAGCCCAAAAAATTTATCAAGTAATTTTCTTAAAATATATTCAATAATTTCATAAGAAAATTACTTAAACTAGTATTTAAAAATGTTTTCTAAATTAATCAAAGGATAATTATTACATACACTGACAATGAAGTTTTTTTACTCCACAAGCAGCGTTAAGATCGTAACACATGTCCTGTTTTATTTATTTTAATATTTTTATAAGACACATGTCATGATCTTAACGCTGCTTGTGGAGTAAAAAACCTCCACTGTCAGTGTATGTAATAATTATCCTTAATCAAAACCAATAAAGATAATCAATTAAATCATGGTTTTATATTTGATAAAAGCACTTAATATGGTTTTTGAAAATCATAATTGATAAAGCAAATTTACAATATTGATCATTCATTTAATCTTAAGTGTTTGTTATTTCAAAATATATATCAATTTAAAGCTAATAATATCCTCCTTTTTTATATGACAAAACTTTAAGTAAATTTGCTTTGAAAATGCTTTGAAAAAGCTCTCCCTTAAGATGATCATGATTTTCAAAACAATTTACAAACTACATTATCTCTCCCCTTTTTGTCATAGCGAAAAGAAAGACAAATAAAAATTGCTCTCTTCATAAAAATATAGCTTAAAATTTTTGAGGACATAAGAAAAATTGCTCCAACCAACAAACAAAATATTAGCACATCGAGAGTTATAGCACAAATAAATAAATCATGCCATATAAAGATCATGAGATGTTTGTGCATGCAATGAACATTGTTTATAATCCTATTCCAATTGGTCATAAATAAGTTTCAATACATTGCCAATTAGACATAATGATGCAAGTTGTTCATACATTGTCTATTAATTCTATATAAAGATGTAAATGGGTACCCTATAAATGGGTACCCGGTACTACCCGACCCAACTAAGGTTAGGGTAGTTAATAATCGAGTTCGAGACGAGTTCAGGTAGTAATTTTACTACTCGTCACGGGTTCAGGTAGTGATCTTAAGGTACCCTACTACCCGAACTCGATTACAAATAATAATTTTTAAATATTAGTATATATTTTTATTTATAAAATATTTATTATTAATGTAATACTTAATTAAATTAATTCATTACATATTTTAATTATGATTTTTAACATTAATTTATTTTTATGAGTTAATTTAAATGTATTAATTTAATTTTTCTTAAAATTAATTTTAAATTTAAAATTAAAAGTCAAATTTTGACTTAATAAACGGGTATTTAGCAGGTTTGGGTAGTTAAACGAGTAGTTCTTATATTAAATGGGTAGGGTTTGGGTAGTAAAAATAAAAATAATTGGGTATTTAATTGGGTGCGGGTATTTTGAAATATAATTGGATTCGGATTCGAGTTCGAGTTCGGGTACCTCAAATTTCACGGGTACCCGTTCCATTTACATCCTTAATTCTATAACTTGCTTATTTCATGTGGGACCCGATTCTACTATACTGTATATATGATATGAAATTATTTATTAAGTGAAATTTAATGTATTAATTAAGTGATTATAAGTGAAACTGTGATATGGGCCCCACTTATTTTTAAGGTGTTTTGGTGGGCTTGAGACTGATAATGAAGTGTACAATGGTGTAATAAATATAATATGATGATTTTGAGATTTAAAATCATTTAATTATATGATTTTTTTAATTATTTGGAATGATATTTGTGAAGTGTGGAAAACAAATTGGAAAATGACGGTTATGTCCCGAGAGTATTTTCGTAAATTACGCCCAAACTAAAATGAGTTAGGATGAAGTAAAACTATCATGATATTCTTCATGAAAAGTAGGTTAAGATAGTGTCAAGAGATTTATCGAAACAGTGGTGAAATTGGAGAAATTTGTCGACGGGTCGCGGGAGTAAAATCGTAATTTCTCACTATCCGTGCACCGCATGTCGACAAAACCGCTTCCAATCATCAAGATACATTAAATATGATTATTTGGTGATGGAATTAGAAATTTTAGAGTCCAATTACACAGTTTTACGAATATGGAAGCTTAAGGGCAAAATTGTCCAGAATTTACATAATCAAAGGCATTTTGGTAATTTTGCCCTAATCCTGAATATTCTATAAAATGCCACATTCTTCCAGCTGGCCACCTCTTCTTCCTTCTTCAACCTCACGTGAAGAACCACCATGGCTAAAGCTTGATAAAAAGAAAAATTCACAAAAACACCATGAAAACAACCTTAAAATCAAAATACTATTTCTACCAAAGTTGTTCTAAATTAAATTCTCTATCTACCTATACCCATATCTCAACCTAAAAGTGACAAAATCATGAAGAAAGGAAGCATGGAGGATTTGGTCAAGGAGGGGTAAATTCATGCTTGTCCATTCTTTTGATTCTAAAGGTAGATAATGATAAATCTAAGTGTGTTAAGCATGTTTGTGATGTTAGATTTAATCAATGGAATTAAATCAAATTTTACCATTGATGAAGGCTTTTGGTTGGGTGAAGAACATAATGAATCTATGTTAATCTTTGCATGAAAATGGTGATAAAAGGCTTAATGAGCATAGATCAATAGCTTGGTAAACATAGATTGTTGAAAAACAATAAGGGTGCCTTAAGGGAGGATTCGGCCAAGGGTGTTTGGGCAGCTTAGAATGCTGCATTTCATGAGTTTAATATGCCAAATTAATGTAGAAATTAAGAGAAGATTAATGGTGCTTTCGGATTTGAAATCGGAGCTAAAACGAAAAAGTTAGGAATTTCTATCGGTGTAAATTATACTGCATTAATATTAGCAGTGTACAATGTGGCTACAATTAGACATGAAAAGTGGCTTAAAATAAGTATTAAATGAGCTAAGAAATTTGTGAAATTGTTTTGCAGTCGGAATATTCGGATTTCGTGTAGTGCTATCGAAAGATTTGGTAACACGAGACAGGTAAGGGATGAGTGTGTAAGCCGTAAGGATATAGCGAATGCATGATTTTGATGAGTATAATTTTATGAAATTATTTGGTATTAAATTTCCTTTGAAAAACAATGTATTGATTCTTGGTTAAGTGTGACTACATTAGTGGAGAGAGAAGTGAAAAGCAAACATATGGAAGTGATAACTTGTCTTTGACTTTGCATCTTTATATTTGCATAAACTAATCTGAATTGTGTACTTTGAAGTGAGACTGACATTATACACACACAAACCAGGATTCCAATTTGGGTTAAGACTTATGATTGAATGATACCTAATGTTTGATCTATGATTGTGAGTCTTTGAGATTGGAATTTGTACTTTGTTTTTTAGGATGATTGAGAAAATAAATATGCTTCGTACTTGTCATTTCCTATTTATGTTTTGTTTTGTTTGAGGACAAGCAAAAGCTCAAGTTTGGGGATATGATAACTCTACGAAAATAGAGTTATTTTAGTATTTTATTTATTAATAATTATTTAATTCCCTCATTATTTTATTAATTATTCCCCTAATTTTATTAAATTTCTCATGTTTTGCAGAAAAATAATTTCTAGATAAATTTTAGTCTTTTCGATAGAAAATATATTAAAAATTGGCAAGAAAGGAGACTGGACCACTACAAGACAAGGGAGCATGACTCTTCATTTTCTCTCTCATCTTTTGACATCTAACATGCCACATATCATCATCCTACTCACTCTTAGTGGATAAGAACAAAAGACACATATCAATACATGGAGGACACATGCCCTTGCCACCTTGTATGCTTATGTGGATTAGAAGACAAAAAGGAAGGTGCTAGAAAGGATGAGATGTCCATGGCTGATGTGAGCACTTAAATGACATGAAAATATCTATTTTGAAGAGCCAAGGGCATGAAGACAAGTGGCAATTAATGCCAACTCATCTAGGATAGAAAATAACCATTGTATCGCTAGGTTAAATGACTATATAAGCAACTTTATGAGACCTAACCTAGGGTGGGCTGCCTAGGGTTTAGTTTTATTATTTTTCCAGTACTTTTTTATGTCTGTACACGTTTAGAGCAGCTATCATTTTCATTTCCTTAATGTTCTTTACATTTTTGCAAGTTAAATACAAGGTTTCATGATGTTTTCCTGTACTCTTTGTTACTTTCTTGCACTTTTTACTTAAGCTTTTTGTTTCTTTAAATTTCCAGCAACTTTAATCATCTTCTACTCTTTCTTTTGTTTTATTTTGGTGCATGATTGAGTCCCAAGATCATGGGAGCTTAAGAGGTTGAAAAACTACCTTCATAGCTCTTGTGGGGGAGCTTGATCCACAAGTCCCTTGAGTAATTTTTATTTTCAGTTTTAAAGCTTCAAATGATTTTTTAGTATTTTTTTATTTACTGTTTTAGGAGTCTATTTTATTGTGTTAAATCAGTTTTTAAATATCTTATAAAACAAAAAAAAATTGATAGAAGTATAGTAGTTGAGTTTAGGCGTGAACTTGGTCCCTAGCTTCCCTTTCTATTTTTGTTTACTGTTTTTGCAAGCTCTTTCATGGCTGATTGGCGTGGGTAGCTTTTGTCTCTTGCCATTTTTGGCTTAGTAACTTTCCAGCAGTGGCGTCAGTCCTTGGGTTCAGTTTTAATTCTGTTATGTGTTGTCTTTCATACCATTTAGATGTTCTTTCAAGGATATAACGTGTCATGCATTGTGGGGTAGTGTTTAAAAGGTATTTGATTTAAATTTTCACATAGTATTTTCTTAGTTGCATCTTGCAATCTATCTTATATTTTCCAGCAGTTAGGAGTTAATTTAGAGTAGTTTTAAGTTCTGTTTTCAGCATAATTAAGGTGTATTTTTTGGTAGTTTAGTGTCACATTTACATCATATTTAAGTTAGTAAATATTTAGGAATTAATTAGATTAGATTTCATAAGCATTTCCATAGCATTCCATGTAGTATATCTAGTTTTATTTTCTCAATTTCCTGTTCTGAGTGGCGTCATTCATGGTAATTTTTAGGCTGTGTTTTTCATGCGTTTTAAGCTTCAATCAGGTATCTTATGGTCTTAGTTACATCAAATTTTAATTAGGAAATTTTAGGGAGTCATTTAGGATAGGTTTCATGGCATTTCTTAACTTTAATCACATTTAAAATCTGTTTTTTACTGATCAGTTTTAGTGGGCTGTTTCCAAATTTTTTTTTTGAGCTACTGTTCTATGACAATTTAATGTGCATTTAGGTAGTATTAGATCATAGTAGGACCATACATTCATTAGGTAATTTTTTTTAGGCTAGCTTAAGTTGCATTTGCATGCCTTTTACAGCATAAACTTTGCATTCATTCTCATTTAGGCGTCCTTAGTTAAGTGTTCTGTCCAGATTTTTTTTAGCTGCTGCTTTGGAAGTTGTTTAGGTCAAGTCACATTAAGTTTAGGTCATTTTAAGTGCATTTAAATAGTGATTTAAGCATATGACAAGTTTGGTTAATTTACATGAGCATTTAGTTGCATTTTTAGGTTCATTTAGCATTAAATTTGCTTGCTGTCTAGGTTTTGTATTCACATTAATTCTATGCATTAGGTATTGTTTTAGGTACATTTTAGGTGTCTTAGGGTAGTATTCATATAGTTCTTTGATTAGGTAAAGTTTGGTTTAATTTCAAGTTCATTTACTTAGGCATTTTCATGCATTAGTTTAGGAACTTCATGCATTAATTCATTTTTCTTTCAATTGCATTAGTTTTGATTTAATTTTTTTTAACATGTTCATGCATTTTTATTTTTATTTTAAGATTTTCATGCATATTTTCATTATTTGCATTTTAGACCCATATAGTTAAGAAATTACATTTTTACCCTTCTATTTTATTAATTTGCATTTTTGTTTCTTTTCTTTTGCAATTATTTTATTTTCATCATTTCTACTGTAAGTATTTCTTCTTTGCTTTTTAATTTCAATTACTTTTATTTTATTTTATTTTAATGTTGTTATTTTCATTTATTTATTTTATTTTATTTTGTTTTGTTAGCCTTTGTAGATCACACCCAAATAAACAAATTTTCATAATTTGCTAAGATATACCATAGATAATAGTATCCGATACTTAGCTAGATTTTGCAACACTAGTCTTTGTGGGACGATATTTTTGGACTTACTTCCGTATTACTTGAAGATCACTTACACTTGCGTGTAAAAACCTTTTAGGATCGACGGTTATGTAAAAAAGGGTTTGGATAAAAAATTTGACTCGAAAAACTAATCGGATCGAGTTTGGGCTCATGTTCATTTCCTTAATATCTTGCCTGATCTCAGTTTGGTCCGGCACAAGAAAAGGTCTACTTACATATTGTGAACAGATCTATTAAGTGGTGTTATTCATATTTATTAAATTTTGAATTGTTTTTCGTGATTTTATATTTAAATTAGACTTTTACTTGTGTTAACTAATTTCAAATTAAATAATTGTTAGATTGTTTTGAGTTTTTATAACCTTTAATTGAAATATTTTCAATTTTGTTTTTTTAATTAAAATCTGACAATTTTTGTCAATTGATCGGATCGCGTTCGATTTCCTACGGTCTGAATGATTTGCAGGTTCTGAACAAATTCCGCCACTCTATTAATATTAAGGATTGCTACTCAAGCTTATATCAAAGCAAAGGATTACTACTCAAGCTTAGGGATGGTAATGGGTACCCTATAAACGGGTACCCGGCACTATCCGCCCCGATTATGTAGGATTAGGGTAGTATATAATCGGGTTCGGATAGGGTTCGGATAGTAAAATTACTACCCGTCACGGGTTAGGGTAGGGTTCGGGTAGTTACCTTAGGGTACCCGCTACCTGAACCCGATTAGAAATAATAATTAATTAATACGATATTTATATTTTTTATGTATAAATTATTTATTATTAATATTGTATTTAATTAAATTAATTCATCAAATATCATAATTATGACTTTTAACTTTAATTTATATTTATTAGTTAAATTAAATTTATTAACTTAATTTTTTTAAATAAATTATTCCAAAATTGATTTTAAATTTAAATTTGAAAGTCATATTTTGACTTAATAAACGGATATTTAACGGGTTCGGGTAGTTAAACAGGTATTTTTTATTTTATAGGGTTATGGTTAGGGTAACGCAAATCAAAATAAACGGATAGTTAATCGGGTTCGGATTTTATATATTCTAATCGTGTTCGAATTAAGATATCCCAAAATTAACGAATACCCGATCCGTTTACATTCCTACTCAAGCTATCACTCATTACCCATTAGACATTAGTGATGCAAATTATTTAAAAAAGAAAATTAATTAGAAAGGCGGCTTTAAAGCGGTAGGTCCTCACCAACTTGATGACTAACACTAATAGCAAAATTAGTTGCATTGAAGGTTACGCGCCCAAAAGCCGCTGGGCAGCTTTTCCTTGCCCATATCTTCATGATAGTGCAGCACGGAAAGCTTTAGGAGAAGATTCGACAATTCTTTAACAAATCTAGGCTGTGAGAGATCTTTATTAATGACAAACTGCGCAACTTGCAATTTTTTTTAATCACAGAAATTTTAATTTATTTTATAATTTAAAATTAATCATATTTAAATTAAAAATAATAAATAATAAAAAAAATTTTAAAAATAATAAATAAAAAAATTAATAATAACGATTTTAAAATTTAAATCATATTTAAATATTAAAAAAAATCTTATTTCACCTTTATTTCTTCTAATCTAATTAATTTTTTTTCCATGATAAAGGCTGACGTGTTACTTTTTGGCTCAACGCACTAAGTTTGCAATGGCCATGCCACAAAAAGGGGGCCACTCCAAAAGCAAAACCTAATTTTTATCTATCTACAATTCTATATTTGTAACATCCACTTCTTCAAATAATTTCTTTCCGACTCTCTTCTTAAACTCCTTCCACACCATTAAGATATAATGCCAGAATAAAGTAGCTTCGGTTGGGGATTAGTGATGGCTAGCTCACCCACCCTAAGACCCCCTCGCCCCCCCTGCGCCTATAAATATTCCTTCCGTAATGTCTCTTTCTCTTTATCCCACAAATCACATTGAGACAATTTTTCTATTCTTTGAGTAGTAGTACTTAGTCTTGCTGTCAGGGTCATATTATGTCTTCCATTGGAGCTAGCAGTGCTCAGGTTTATCTCATGCGCAAGCGCCAGGAGGAAAAGATGAAGAGAATGGAAGAAGAGAGTGCAAGGAGAAGGGAAACTACCAGCTATGAAGAGAGAAAAGCTGGTTCTGTTGTTGGAAGCAAGAGTAATAAGGTTCACCCTGGGAATCTTTCTTCCCCTGCAGACTCTGCTGGGAATATTGAAAGCCAGGGATCGCGCAATGCAGCTTAATTATATGCTCCCCATATTATGATTTATATGTGTATCATAACTTCTATATTAAAGCTTGGCTTTGTCGTGCTTGATTATGTATATTCTGAATACGGTTGAACTTGTTTGCAGTTGCTTTGTGCTGTTCCTTTCATGGTTTTCTTTGTTTTAAACTTCTTGTGGTTCATTTTTTTCAGTAATATCTGCATGGAGGAGTTTATTCTGTTGACTGCATGCACTAGCTTGATGCACACTACCTTCTGGATAAGTAATAATGGATTATTAATTATTCTCTTCTAGACCGAACAGAAGTCTGAGTGTAAGGCTAAAGAGTAACGACTTTTTTTTTTTTTGATTGATAAAGAGTAACGACTTGACCAACCATATTTTGGATTTAAACTAGTTTCACGTTTTAAACTCTAATCAAATAAAAAAGGTGCATTCGAATTAACATTTGATTCCGTAATTTAATGCATAGTTTTTTTAATCCAAAAAACTAATATATTAAGTGATATTTTTTATCCGAGTGCTGGGATTTTTAGTCTGAAATTCTATAAATTTATGATAATATTTAGTTTAAAACTTAATTTAAACAAATCAATATATAACTATGAAAATACACTACAAGAAAAGTGAGCATCAACGATGAAATTTTACCAATGAAAATTTTGTCACTAAAAGAGGGTATTAGCGACAAATTTGATACGAAATAGTAACAGATCAACTACCAAATTTTATAGCAGAATTAGCAACAAAATTTGTTGTAGATTTTCTATCTCAAATTTTGTCCCTAATTATGGCGGGCTAAAACTGTTCATGTACCACGTTAATTAGCGAGAGAATTTCCGTCACTAGAGTCAAAATAAAAAGGCATTTTAATTTTACTAATTGTTGAAAATGAATTAGCGACGAAATGTTTGTTAGTGATTTCGTAGGTAATGTCAGAATCAACAACAAAAATTCTTTCGCTGATTCCTTTTATAGCATTTTTTACCTTATCTTTTTATCTTTTAGGGGTGAGCAACTATTTTCAAAACTGATCGAATCGATCGGTATTTGGTTTAGTCAATTCAGGTGAGGTCGATTTCGGTTTAGTCAGTTTTTTACAGTCTGTTTACTCAGTAAAAACGATCAATTTTTGGTTTTTATAAATGCTAAACTGAACAGACCAAAAAACCAATTTGTTTTTTTTAAAAAGAATAACAATAAATATATAAATATATAAATAATATATAAATATTAAATAATAACCCTTAGAGCCTCAAACACTAACTATTACTTTGCTCTTGAGTCCTGACCCTGTTCTCTCATCCTTTGTCTTCAAAGATCGAGAGAGACCCTCACCAGTCACCAATTGCTCTGCGTTGTGCCTCATAGCCTCCCTTCCCAGCTCCCATCTCCCAGCCACACGGCCCACACCCACACACACACACACCCCCACCCCCAAGCTCCTTAGCCCTTGACCTCACAGCGGCTCACGTGACATATCCCTCACGCCACCAACTAGGAGACATCACGCTACGGCAATCGGCACATGGCACTCGATAGATCCCTCTTGCCTCACCAACTAAGGTCTATTTCATGTCCCTTTCTTTCTTGTCTCTCACTCTTTATACTCTGATTATCTTATATCATAAATCTCTTCTCAATAGTGCACTGCCACTGTTGTTGCTGGTTCATTGTTTACTCCGCCAACTTCTCTAAGACTCTAACAACCTTAATCCATAGGTATATGCTTCCATTGACCATATGCAATATATTTTTATTTTTATTTTTATTTTTATTTTTTACAATTTAAGATCTGCATACTTCCATACGTAGTATGTTTATAATTACTATGTAATTAATATTATCTTTGTTCTTCACCTTTTGCTTGATTAATTGTCACATCCCAAGTACACATTATTTTACCCTTTTTACACATTTTCACAACATATGGATAGGTTGGGCTGTCTGCGATATCTTATTTTTCCACATTTTATTCACTGAAACACAATATCTGTAACTCAATATAGTTAACAGAAATAATATTCACAATTTGTATTTGTGATCAATACTTAGATCCCCATAATTAATACAATATTGTAGTACTGTAAATCATAAGTCTGAACATATAGATTAAAATAATTATACCTATGGGATCTAGAAGCACTGCCTCGGGGTGCTCAATACGCAGCCTCTAATCCTCAGATGAAATACCTCAAATGGTCACTGCAAAATATATGGGGAGATAAAATATTGGAGTGAGCAAAACCACAACTCAGTAAGAGATTTGTATGCAAATTTTGATACCTCGAAGACTACATGCAGTAAAACCTTTAGTTTTCTATTTATAAACTGGCACTCTACAAGGGAGTGATACTATAGTCGGTCGAAAAATCCAGATGGAGCATGGAAGGTATTTTGAAATACCTGTCTTGTCTCGGAAACCCAAAGTGACTATAGGGAGTAAAAATTTATTTTTATATAAACTCACTAAAATATTTCCTGAATATAAAATATCACATGTTTAAATAAAATAATTTATTAAATCATGTGAACAACACTTGAAAATTATTTGATTTCCACCATTAAAATCAATCACTTAAAACACGTGTAGCAATAAAACACTCGTTCACATATTTCACCAATCAGTGATAAAGCATCACAATAAATAGTATATTTAGATAGTTATCACCAAAACCAATAATAACATGTGGAATAATAGTGGAGACCAGGCAACACCCTGATGATATCATGCTATAAGTCCCGTAAGGAATAATAAGGTACGCGTGAGATCCCTGTAGGGACAATATAATAAACACATGAGATCTATGACCATAGTCTATAAGTGTCCTCGATCGTACACTGAGAGGGTGACGCCGGGACCACTGAAGACGGCTCAATGTCAATAGCACAACACATGAGTAGGTACACATGAACACGTGAGCATGATATGGGGCCTAATAGTCTCAAAACAGTATATGTGAAATCTCGTTACCTTTAAGAAATTAAGTAAAATCAATAACATCTTTCAGAAAATCCATAAAGGTACAAATCACAGTATCGTACGGTAAAAACAGTTTATAAAATAATTTCACTGTGAAATAAAATTCTCATAACTGTATCTTTTCATCGTAGTACACATATACACATATTTCCACACTTTCCTTTTTAACATTCGAAATTCAAAATTATTGAAAATCAATTTCCAATATTTTCATAATTTATGGAAAAATAAAAATATTTATTTTTCAAATTTAATAATAATTTCACCAACACATTTTACGCTATAAAACACGTGCAGAGACATTTTAGTCTCAAAACAATAATTTCACAGTGATGAAGCCTTTATGGAAATCATTACACGTGATGGAATTTATTTTATCCATAAAGGAAAACCATAAATAGAATAGTGAATATCATCCTAAAAATAATTATAAAATATTCACTATTCACCATTTCACTTCACCAATCACACCTTTCACTATAAAACACGTGGGATGAATTTTCAGTAGTAAAACTTTTACCGAAATTGGTATCATGAATATTTAATCACTACTTTTCGGTAATTCCACCATTTATGAAAAATATTTAATTCATCCCTTTCGAGGCTAGGAAAATATCAATAATGCACCAAAATAATTTCTAACATTTTTAGAAATATTTTGAATAAATTTCGGCAGTATAACAATTGCCCGAATCCTAGTCCCTTGCATTTATAAACACAGTTCACCAACCAGAAAACCATAGATTTCATGTAATTGGAGGCAAACCAATATTCCATAATTCGTATAAAAGTCATAGCACGTAAATCATGCATTCGGATATCCCTACAAATCTACACATGCTCTCTTACCTGTGTATCGAGATCGCGCTATCTCGTGCACCACACGAACATCGAACTTCCGACAGCAATTTAATTCACCAAAATCATTAGCTTAATTATCCTTTTATTTTAAGCTATGATTTATATCAAAATGTAAATATAAGTAAATTCTCATAGCTAAAAATGGCTATTCTTTCTCCCTTTCTTCCTCTATGGCCGAATGGCCTTTATCTAATTAATTTCATTATTTCATTTTCTTAGTCAATGTGAAATATAGCTGTACTGCCTTCTTCCATGACATTTCCATCATATAAGAAATAAAATGTAATATTTTATTCTTTCAATTTCCTCTAAAATCGGCAGCCCTCACACATTGACCATACTTGTATTTTAACTATATCTTATGGCCATATTTTCTTCATTTTCAGCCTTTCCTTTTGACTTCCTTTACTTAGCTATTTATTACAAATCAGTCCATGTTCTTTTCTTCCATTCACGGCAGCAACATGTTCATTTTCTTTCTTATTTCCCCACCATTTCAACCCCTTTTATTGACTTTTATGCCAGCCCTCATCATAATCGGTCAACATAACAATTCAGCTCCCCCTTGTTCTGTTCGGCTTCAGGCAGCATTTATATTCAGTTTTCATGCTTTTTAAACACCATGTTTATCTCTTAATTTATCAAAGTCAACAGGCAACATGGTCCTATATATATGTGTGTGTATATATATATATATATATATATATATATATATATATATATATATATATATTTCCTCTTCCTATTTCACTTTCGTTTATGTCAACTACGCCACCTGCACCTTAGCTTTTGTTTTCTGTTTTAACATCATTTAAGCACCACGTTAAGCTTCTTTGAACCATCATGGCTAGCCTAATTACTATGGCTTCTTGAATATATATACTATCATTAATTTATTTTCATGTTGAAGCCCTCTTTACTGCCATTTACGCCACATACATACAGCAGAAATTCATTCCATCATTCACGTTCTAACCTACAGCCATAATTTCTTTCTTCCTCACCATTTACGTCACACACACACACACCATAATAACAGATTATGTTCAACCAGACTAAATTTTCTACATGTTTTTCATGCCAAGCCATATGCCTATGCATCACTTACTTACAAGTCATCACCACAAGTAAGGATTAATGCATAAAGCGTTGGCTGAAATTCCTTTACCTGATTCATGCTACTGGTCAGCTGCAGGGAAGCCCTCCTTAGGCCTTTTTTTGGCTGAACTTTTGAAAGAAAGATGAAGTTAAGATGGTGAGGGGAAGATTATATGAAGAAGCTTGGCTGATTTCTTGATGAGAGGGTGGTGTTTCAGAGCTAGAACAGGGACTCGGTGGAGGAGGAGAAGAACAAAACCATGACTGATGCAGCAGAAATGGCTGAGGCGATGCATTCAGCTGGAGAAATAAATGAAGCTTGCATTGTTGGATTATTTTGATTGGCCAAAAATAAATTTTAATTAATAAATTTCTGATTTCATTTATCTAAAGACTGAAAGGCCCTCTAAAGTCACCATATTTACTTCATTTGCCATTGCACAGTAACTTTCTGGTTCAGCCCATTTTTCCATTTAAAACTTTAGTTATTTTAATTTACTTCTTAAGCCAAATTATGGCTTATTTGGTCCACTTGGACCACTTCATGAGAAAACTAGTTTGCCTTTGTACAACTTCAAAATTTTCGATTCTATCACACTTTTCTTTCGACATTTATAAAATATCAAAAATTTATTTAAAATCTATTATTCCATACATGTACAGTATAAATTAACGAGTTCTCACATTCTCCCTACCTTAAGAAATTCGGTCCTCCGAATTTTATTCGAACCACTCATATATGCACCACACCACGATTTCTCGAATTTCGGTTAGTGACCATCTATATATCCTGACTCTACAGTACTACACAAATATAATCACTTTACTTTTCCACTTTACTTTATTACTAAGATATCGACAGATATCAAACCAACCCACTCTGATACCATTAACATATTACTAAGATATCGACAGACATCAGGCCAACCTATAACTCTCAGGGGATATCACACCTTTCTTTCGACATTTATAAAATATCAAAAATTTATTTAAAATCTATTATTCCGTACATGTACAATATAAATTAACGAGTTCTCACATTAATACCATACATAAATTAAGTAATGATGTTTATAATCTCTGTTTATAATCCCTGTGTAATTAATATTATCTTTCTCCTTCAACTTTTGCTTGATTAGTACATAAATTAAGTAATTATGTTTATAACTATTGTGTAATTAATATTATCTTTGTTCTTCACCTTCTACTTGATTAATACATAAATTAAGCAATGATGTTTGCACTTGGTTTATCTTTGAATAAATTAGCAAGTAAGATTTGCATAATGAAATCTGTTCATTATATACTAATTTGGTTTTTGTTTTTATGTTTTTTTTAAAATGTCCAATGAAATGAATGTTGATGTTTTGCCTAAGAATTTGGGTTCTACCCCAGATACTACTCAATCGAATCCTCAATCCTCTTCATACGATGAAACAACAAGGAGTGAAATTTTAACTTCTTAATCTAAAGTGAAGAAGAGAACAAATAAGTCATGGCTAAGGTATGGGATCACTTCACTAAATTTGTGAATGAGGAAGGTGACAATAAGGATAGAGGTAATTATTGTGGTAATTAGTATTTTGCTAATACTAAAAGAAATGAAACCACTACATTAAAAGGTCACATGAGTACTTGCAAAAAATTTCCTTGTACCATCAGTGTTGATAATGATACTCAAATAAAAATAGTGCTGTCAACGGGAGGAGTAAGTTCTTTAGGCACATGGAAATTTAACCAGGATGTCATTTGGAAAGGTGTAGCTAAGATGATCATTTTATATGAATTGCCTTTTAAGTTTACGGAAGGGAGAGGATTTAAGCATTGCATGTCACTTGCATGCCATAGATTTCGCATGCCACCATGATGGATTGTTCCAGGAATTGCTTTTAAATTTTTGTTGATAAAAAGGTTGAGCTAAAGCAATTCTTGAAATCATCTTGTACAAGAATATCTCTTACCACTAGCACATGGACTTCATTAAAAAGAATCTACGAGATTCACTAATATTTCCACATTTACACTGTATTTGCAATTAGAATGATCAAAGTAATAGATGACAATCGATTGCCTAATTGCTTTGTAGGTATTGAAGGAACTGTCAGGTAAGGCCCATAGGATTTTTCTTAACCCAGATGGGAACGGAAGTGCCAAATTGTTAAATTTGAGCTCAAAATACATAACTAATAAGAAGACTACTTTTTGAAATTCCTTCGTTTAAGCATACTTAGGTTTACGTGCAACAAATTTAAAAATGACGATTGCGTCTATAGACCAAGAAAACTTTTGTGAATAACAGTCAACTTGGTTTGACTTTGGACCAATACACTGTTATAATTGAACCCTTGTGTGAAGAGGTATAAGCCTATTATAACCGAAAGATAGAACTATGCAAAAATTCCAAAAACTATGCGATTACACCGTTACGGCTAATTTGGTATTTTCACCATTTTGACCGATCAAACCCTATCAAAAGCCTTAACAATGATTAGAATATGTTGAATAGACATATTTTATGAGAAAATAAAATATTTTGGAAGTGAATTAAATATTGGAACAGAAATTGAAGTAGGGACATAGTTGGAATTTTTATTATGTAATAAGGGCACTTTGGTAATTTTACGCATAAGATAATTTTAAATAGATATTTTAGGCTTTCTTCTTCCTAAGGCTGGCCACTCTTCATCATCATCTTCTTCTCACACTAAAAGCTTAGGTTAGAGGGAGAAAGTCATTACAACTTTAGCTTAAGCACTCGGAAACCAAAAATTGACTTTTGCAAACTTACTCAGCTCTCTGAGCTCTACAACATACTACCAAATTGAGCTTTGGAGTGACCATTTTCAAGGTGTTTGGACCCTCTTCAATTTCGACTATTAAGGTAAGTGAGAGAAAGTGGAATTTTTCTTGATTTTAATGGTTAATTTGTATGTGTTCTCGATGTTTAATCATGTATATGGCATTAAATTGAAGCAAAAATCATTGTAGAGCATCCTTAGGGTTCCTACCAAGAGAGGAATGTAGGGAAACCATGTTGAATTTCATGCATGAATGGTATAGGATGAATGTAAAGACCTTGAGGAAGATAGCCATGGTGTTGGAATTGAAAAATGAAGAGTGTAGTGAGAGAATGAAGTTTCAGCCAAGTGAGGAAGGAAGGGTTACCATGCTCAATTTGATGATTAAATGGTCAAGGAATATGTTTAGACGTTAAGAAGACTATTAGTGAAGTTAGATTCAAAAAAGGACGTGTTTTGACTATAGTTGTGATTTGGCATCCAGTAGGAAGTAGACCGAATCTGCTAATGAATTAGGCAATGTGGAAGGTCTGAATGTGTAAAGTAATCTTTGTAACTGTAATGTGGAGTTTTAACAATGTTTTGGTATTGTTTTGCAACCTGAAGTAACGAGACCAAAGGATGGTTTACCAGTCTATTGAATGCTACTGAGCTGCCACATTGGACTATGGCCTAAGTGGTAAGAATTTTATATCGAAGGCATAGGTGGTACTATGAATGCATTGGGAATATTGGCTGCTTGTGATTGAATTGGATTATATATTAAGTGCAGGAAGGTTAAGGTAGTTAATACCGTTACATTGTCAAAATTTCGTAAAACGAACCTTAAGACAGTAAATTACTATCAATAGATGATTTAGGATAGGAAAAATGAAAGAAGAGAATTGAATGATGGAATTAGCCCATTGACCCTAAGGATAAACGTATTTGTAACTCAATTTTTGAAGATGTTTTTAATGATTTTTACATGTTTCGAATTTCCATTATGTTTTTAGATTCATTATTATATGTAAATAAAATATTTTGGACACTGGTTACTGAATCTAGAATATTTACCGAATATTTATGTTTGAAGGGTACATGTTACCACTATTAATGATTTATGAACTGAATGAAAAGGTATTCGATTGAATTGACCTTCTATAAATGTTCAATACTGTTATATGATTTGTTTTGAGGTTATTAGCTCTCGTAGTCGCTTTCAGGGAATCATGTTAATGTAATGTAATGTTTGCTGTTTGACACTAATCACATCTTCAGCACCCACAGTTGTCACCTGATCAGTGCACTCATGGACCTTTTGACTTTAGCCATATGTCTTAATGTTATTCTCACCCGAGAAATTAATGTTGCATGATTCTATTGCGATGTCAACTATCTCCACTGAATGTTTTATTTAACTGAAATAAAATGTTTTACCGAAATTTATTTATCGATATGAAATGTTTTAATGCAAAGAAATGAATTATCGATATGATTTTACTATTTGAATGACAAGAGTTACTATACATTCAATGACATGATTTTATTGCTTACTACTGTTTATTAACTTGATGAATAAATATTTTATATTGCATAGTATTGTTATGGAAGTTAGAAAAGAAATGGGGCTTTGGTTTTAAATGCATGAATTCCTTCTCTGTGAAGATTTCGTACAAATTCCCCTATAATCGGACCTAGGGATTGGGACAAGTGAGGTGTTTTAAAGCATCCTTATATACTCAACCTTTTATCCTTAATTGGTTATAGAAATTCCTTCTTTGTATAACACTATGTCACAGTTAGAGAATGTTCATAAGAATGTCTTAGCATTATTAGGATACATGCATGTTGTTGCATAGTATCTGCTCTTTTATATGCATTTCTTACTGGGTGAAAGCTCAGCCCCCCTCTTTTTCCCCTTCCAGATTATTTGCAGTAGTTAATGGGAGATCATTATCTTTTGAACAATATTCCTTTGAGGCGACCATTTATACCCTGAAGGTATATTGTATTTTCTTATATGTTTAGACTATTTGTACAGTACAATGCAATACTTTTGTATTGATACCAGGGATGTAAATAGTGTTTAATATTGATAGTTAAAGTTCATTGGGGTTGAGATGAAAATGATGAGAATGAAATGAGTTGAAAGAAATAAGATTGAAGTAATGACTCGACAAACAACCTAACCATAATGATTGAAAAGAAAAAGTTAGCTCAAGATTTAAGGTAAAAGGGACGTCACATAATAAACAATATGTGCATCACAGCTCACTTCGTAGGCAATGATTGGAAATTAAAGAAAAGGATTTTAAATTTTTGTCCTATTTCTAGTCACAAAGGTGAAGTTATTGGTAAGGTGATTGATAAATGCTTGCATGATTGGGGGATTGATAAGCTTTTCACTGTTACAGTTGATAATGCTAATTCCAATGATGTTACAATTTCATACTTGAGGAAAAAATTTAAAAATGTAGGAACTAGTATGCTAGGTGAAAAAAATCATCATTTGAGATGCATGGAACATGTTGTTAATCTTACAGTTAGTGATGGATTGAAAGAAATGAATGAATCAATTGCTTGTGTTAGAGGGGCAATAAGATATGTAAGACAATCACCTTATAGGTTAACTAAGTTCAAAGAGTGTGTTGCCAATAACCATATTCAAAGTAAGAGTTTATTGTGTTTGGATGTTAGCACTAAATGGAATTCCACTTACTTGATGTTGGATGTGACTCAAAAGTTTGAAAGGGCCTTTGATGCTTATGATGATGTTGATTCTAGTTATAGAGGTAAGCTTTTGTTGGGAGATGGTGTTCTCAAACAAAATGATTGGGTAAATGTTAGGAGGTTTTGCCTTTTCTTGCAACAATTTTATAACCTCACTGTCAAAGTTTCGGATTCTTTGTATGTCACCTCTAACATCTTTGTCGATAATATTTGTGATGTTTATTCTACTTTGAGAGATTGATAATTAAGTTGTGATGTTGAGTTGAATGCAATGGCAAGGAGGAATGAAGGATAAATATGATAAATGTTGGGGAAATATACAGAAAATGAATGTGTTGATCTATGTTGCTACTGTTCTTGATCCTTCAAATATGTTGCTACTGTTCTTAATCCTTTAAAAAAGCTTTCTTTTGTGGACTATTGTGTTATGAAAATGTATTCTACTGAAAAAGCTTTATTAATGATTAAGAAAGTAGAACAAGAAATAGATGAATTGTTCAATGAGTATAAAATTATGTTACAATCTATGTATTTGGTAAAAGTAGGCAAGTGAGCTATATTAGACAAGCCATCGATGGAATTGGTATGCCAAAAAAGAAGCTAAGTCATATGTCTGAGAATAAGAGGTTTAGGGTTGAACATTGCAAAGAAGAGCATAAATCCGAATTGGCTAAATATTTGAGTGAGGATCCTGAAGATGAAGATGATGACTTTGATATTTTTTCTTGGTGGAAACTCAATAATCATAGGATTCCAATCCTTTCTCATCTTGCTTGTGAAGTTTTCGCCATTCCTATATCCACAGTTACTTCTGAATCTGTTTTTGGTACCGATAGTCATGTGCTTGATGCATATAGAAGTTTTTTACTCCTAAGATTGTGTAGGTCCTTATTTGTGCTCAAGATTGACTACGAGGATCTTCTCATCTTGATCAATCTCATGAGGATGACTTGGTAGAGCTTGAAAAAATTGATATAAGTAATACTTCATTTTCCCTAGTATCATTTTTTATTTCTTTTAGTTCTTTATGTGAAGTTTACTTTTACTATTTTTGTTTATATATTTTTAGATTTGTCAAAAATTGCATTGGATCTCGTATTAGATTAATGCAAGCAAAGGTGCATGGATGGATTAGGGTAAAATGCATTTGTAGTCCCAAACTTTTTATATAGGTTTCATTTTGATCAGTAACCTTTAAATTGTTCCATAATAGTCCTAAATCTTTTTAAAATAGTATCAATGCAATCCTATCATACTTTTTTACTAAAAATAAAGAGAGAACTACAAATTAAGGTAATGGGTTTAGAATTATTACTCTTTTCTCCCGTCATCATCATCAGAGCCTTTATCCCAAGAGATTGGGGTAGGCTATATGAACCAATATCTGAATTCACGTTTGATCATCTATATGTATTCTCCTCCTCCATAAATTCCTATTCAAGGTCATTTGCTCATCCAATTCTAAAATTTATTTATTAAAAAGAAAGTAAAACTTTTAAATTTTTAAGAATAAAATATAAGTATCATTTTGTCCTTAATTTTTAAAAATTCTCTTAAAAGTAAGAGAAACATAACATTTTGGTTACCTTCTGAATAATAAAAACTTATATTTATAAATTTTCATAAAAAATATGAATTAAATCTTATTAAAACTAAAAATAATTGTTTAAAATAAAACATATTCAAATAAATTTTTAACGCTTAACCAAATAAAAGTAAATATTATTTAAAAAGTGCTTTTTATAAATTATTACTAATATAATTTGAAACTTTTTAAATTTATGTCAACGTAACACAACTAACTTATTTATGTGAGATTCGTATTTCCTATTACTACTATATAAAACTAGTGGAATAAGATATCTCATAACTATTCATATATCTTGTGTTTTGTAGGTATAACGGAGATTTAGATTGTGGGCCCCACTAGGACTTTTACTGCTCTGATGGAGATAAAACCCTACAGTACTGATATTTGGAGCAAAATACTGAGATGGTAAGAATTCTAATCTTAAATTCCTCCATTTGTTTATGTTTTGAAAAACGTGCAATAATTTAAAAAATGACCATTAAGTTCATAACTTGCAACAATTTTCGTAAATGACGATCAATCTAAACGAACCTAAAACCAACTGATAGACATAGATAAATCCTTATGTAAAGTAGTCTCATACCATGTTCACAAGTACACTAAATCACATGCAAGAACCAAAATTTACGTAATTGACCCATTAGGGGTATTTTGGTAATTTTGCCATTTTGGTCAGTCAAACCTTATCAAAGGACTATCCAATGATTAGAATATGTTATATAAATATATATATATATATTTATATATATTCTATGAGTGAATGAAATATTTAAAACTTACACTGACTATTTAAACGTAAATTAGAAAGAAAGATACGTGTTTGGAATTTTTAAATTTGTATAAGGGCATTTTTGTTATTTAGCATTAAAATATTAAATTTTAAAGAATGCTCTAGTCTTCTTCCTCACTTGGCTGGCCATCACCATTCAACCATAGCTTTCACACTCTAAAAGCTTAGTGAAGAGAGAGAAAACCCTTGAAAACCATAGTAAAACATTTTGAAACCGAAAATCATCTTCATCAAACTTGTTCAGCTCTTAGAGCTCTTCAACATAGTACCAAAATCCAGCATAGTAGAGGCCATTTTCTTGGTGTTTGTTCTCCCTCTAGTTTTGGCCAACAAAGAAAGGTGAGAGAAAGTTTGGTTTTTCATGTTTTAATGGCTTTATACTATATGTTTAAGATGTTTAACTATGTATTCAAGCTTGAATTGGATTAAAACCCCTAGAAATCACACCCTAGGGTTTCGATCAAGCTTTCCTATGTGAGAATGTGATTTTGTCCAATGTAAAAGTGGTGTAGAAACAGTGTAGAGAGTGTCTAAAATGCGATTACGGCCTTAAATCGTTGAAATAAGAAGTGTAGACATGGAAGGCCATTTCGGCCAAGAGAACAGCATAAGGAATTCATGCTCAAATTGATGTAAATTGGGTCCTAGGAAATTGTATAAATTAATAGGAGACTACTGGCAAATTCAAAATCGAAAACAGAGGTGGTTTGATGATAGTTGTAGTGTTAGCACCGGCATGAATTAGACCGGATTTGTAGCTGCAGTAGGCAATGTAGTTAATTTCAAGGAGTTATGAACTAGTTATAACTAAAGTGTGATGAATTGCCTGTGTTTGTATAATGTTTTGCAGCTTGAAAATGAAGTGTGAAATACTAGTGCTAACGAGCGATTTGGCAGAATCCAAGCAGTAAGGAATATATGTAAGAAGCATAGGGATACTAAGTTGTAATACAAAGAATTAAATTAATATGTGATTGAATACTATGGAATGATTAAGATTGGGAAATTGTGCTGGTGATTATTAAACTGTGTTTTAGTGCATGAGGGCATAGGATTAACCATACCGTTATGTTGCTAAAATTTCGAAAATCGAACCCTATACCCAAGGACTACAAGGGTAGATTATCATGTGATAGAAATAAAGCTATAAGAGTGTATAAATAATAGTTGCATACTGGTCACTAAGACAACCCAATTTGTAATTCAGTTTTCGATACTGTTTTTAATGATTTTTCTCATTTTCAAGATTTCTATAAGTGCTAATGTCATTCTTATACGTAAATAAGATATTTTGAACATTGGATTCTAAATTGAGAATACTTGCCAAATATTTTTATTTTGACTGATATTATTATTGATTTTACTGACTTATGGACTAACTGAAGATCCATTCTATCGAGTGGATTTCTAAAGATTGTTTCTACTATCACTACAAAAAAATGAACTTTCAGCGACGGAATTAGCGACGGAAAATTCCGTCGCTGATAGTTAAATTCCGTTGCTGATGGTCTTCAGCGACGGATTACCTACGGATTACCGACGGAAATTTTTCTGTTGGAAAAATCGATGTCGCTGATGCTCACTCCGTCGCTAAAACTTCATTTCCGTCGGTAATTCCGTCGCTAATTAGCGACGGAATTTTTTTACATCAGCGACGGATTTTATATCATTAGTGACGGAAAATTCCGTCGCTAAAAACATAATTTCGTTTTTTAATTTACATGAAAATCCGTCGCTAAAAGGCATCAGCGACGGAAATTTCCGTCGCTGATAGTTTTATTATTATTTTATTTTATAAAAAAAATCCGTCGCTAAAAGGCATCAGCGACGGAAATTTCCGTCGCTGATAGTTTTATTATTATTTTATTTTATAAAAAAATCCGTCGCTAAAAGGCATCAGTGACGGAATTTCGGTCGCTAATTCCGTCGCTGATAGTTTGTTATTTTTGTTAATTCAATAAATATTCTGTCACTAAAGAGCATCAGTGACGGAAATTCCGTCGCTAATGTTATGAATTCCGTCGCTAATTTGATGAGTTTTTTCACTTATTTAACAGATTTTGTTGCTAATTTCTATGAATTTTGTCAAAAAAATGTTCTGAAATTAATTATTTATATTTATATTTATATTTATATATATATATGAGAGAGAGAGAGAGAGAGAGAGAGAGAGAGAGAGAGAGAGAGAGTGAAAGAGAAACATTTAAAATAAACCTAATATTTATACTTAAATCCATAAACATTATCTTAAAATAAATTAACTAAAAAAAACAAAAATACATTATCTTCAACATCAGTATCACCACTACCACTAGCACCTCATCGTATCATCAGCATCATCTGTAAGTAAAAAACAAAAAACAAAAATATAAGTATTAAAGTTTATCATATAAAAAAATTGACAACATAAATATAAAAGAAAAATAGAGTAAATTTACAAAAAAAAGGAAAAAAGTAAAAGGAAAGAGGGATAAAGAAGAAAAACAAAGAAAAAAACGAGAAGATGGACAAAAAAGAAGATAGAGAGGAGTGAAGAGGAGAGAAAACAGAGAATATGAGAATATATAGAGTCTTTGGCGCGCATACAGAGGAATTACCGACGGAATTACCGACGGATTAGCGATGGAAATTCCGTCGCTAATGCTATGTCAAAATATTTCCCGCTAAAGCTTAGGCGGGAAAAATTCAAAAACAATTTTTTATTTTTTTTCGAATTTAAGGCATCAGCGACGGATTTTTTCCGTAGCTAATTCCGTCGCTGTTGCTTTTTAGCGACGGAATTAGCGACGGAAAAATCCGTCGCTGATGCTTAATGAACAAATTCATTTATTTATATTTTTTTCGATTTAAGGCATCAGCGACGGATTTTTTCCGTAGCTAATTCTGTCGCTGTTGCTTTTTAGCGACGGAATTAGCGACGGAAAAAATCCGTCACTGATGCTTCATGAAAGAAATTTATTTATTTATTTATTTTTTTGATTTAAGGCATCAGCGACGGAATTTTTCCGTCGCTAATGCCATTTAGCGACGGAATTAGCGACGGAAAAATTCCGTCGCTAATTTCTCCTCATATTGTTTGAGAAAATGTAAGGAAATTAGCGACGGAATTTTTCCGTCGCTAATTCTGTCGCTAAAGGGCATTAGCGACGGAATTTTTCCGTCGCTAATTCCGTCGCTAATGCCCTTTAGCGACGGAATTAGCGACGGAAAAATTCCGTCGCTAATTTCTCCAAAATGTAAGGAACTTAGCGACGGAATTTTTCCGTCGCTAAAGGGCATTAGCGACGGAATTAGCGACGGAAAAATTCCGTCGCTAATTTCTCTTCATATTTTTCCACTTCCACCGTGAAAAATATGAACAGAAATTAGCGACGGAATTTTTCCGTCGTCGCTAATGCCCTTTAGCGACGGAATTAGCGACGGAAAAATTCCGTCGCTAATTTCTCTTCATTTTGTTTGAGAAAATAAGTAAGGAAATTAGCGACGGAATTTTTCCGTCGCTAATTCCGTCGCTAAAGGGCATTAGCGACGGAATTAGCGATGGAAAAATTCCGTCGCTAATTTCCTTGCATTTTGTTTCACGTGATTATGCAAGGAAATTAGCGACGGAATTTTTCCGTCGCTAATTCCGTCGCTAATGCCCTTTAGCGACGGAATTAGCGACGGAAAAATTCCGTCGCTAATTTCCTTACATAGTTTTGGGTTTAGCGACAGAAATTTCTGTCGCTAATTCCGTCGGTAATATTTGGCGCGATTGAACAGCACCTCCCCCCATAATTAGCGACGGAATTAGCGACGGAAAATATTCCGTCGCTAATTACCGACGAATTTCCGTCGCTAATTCCGTCGCTAATTTCATTATAAATTCCGTCGCTAATCCGTCGCTAATCCGTCGCTAATACCACTTTTCAGCGACGGAAAAATTCCGTAGCTAAATTTCCGTCGCTGAAAATCAATTTTCTTGTAGTGTATTTCATAATCTGTTTTGAGATTGTTGGCCCCATAGTAACCTTCGAGCTTATCATGCTTATCTGAGTGAGTGATCAAGTATACTGTTGCTGTTGACCTTAGTTATGTCTTCAGCACCCGTAGTTGTCACTTGACTAGTGTTCATTGTGGACCACTTTGACTATGGCCATATGTCTTACTATTACTCCCTTTTTGGGATTCTTATACTGCATGATACTATTGGGTGTTGCCTGATCTCGACTATACTGCTACTAAATTGTTTTACTATATGTTTACTGAATCTGATCAATTGATTTGATTTACTAATTGTTTACTAAATCTAATCGATTGTTTACTGATTGTCTTATTATAATAGTTTCTAAACTGAATTTCGTATTATTTACCCAATGATTGTTAATTATCTTTTGAGTTGCTTATGAAATGATTGATTAGAAACAAAACCTCTGAACTACTTATTTAATAAGTTATATTAAATTCCCTATAGTCGGATTTAGGGACTTGGATAAGTGAAGTACTTTAAAGTATCCTTCTATACTCAATCTGGTTACCTAACCGACTATACTATCCTTCCAATAGAGTGCCTAAACTTTGTTCTAATAGTGAAATTTAAGTATGGGAACATGTTTTATGATACACGCACGTAGCTATGCAGAGTATCAGCTCTTTTATATATATTTCTTACTAGGCGTAAGCTCACCCCCTTTACTTTCCTTCCAAATTTTCTACAGTAGTTTTCCTTTTCGTTCAGAGGTTACTTTTATCGGTATCCCTCAGACAGTTATCCAGAGACCGTAGAGGTATACAATTTTACTTTTATATGTTCAAACTATGAATGTACAGTACTACTATGTATGTAATTTGTACTAGGGATGTAAACTATAATGTAGCGTACTAAATGTAATTATAAAGTAGAAACCAATGAAAGTTAGATGTAAAAATTTGAGTTCAATTATTCATGTATATATCGAAATGAATGTTTTGGATCCTGGCTTTTTTGTTGATAATGAAATCTGAGTGTTGACACTATAGATAGCCCATCCAATTACAAAAGTTTATACTAAGTGTAATAATCGGATTGTGACAATTTACAACTATAATCTCTTGAGAAAATAATATTAGAAGTAATCTATTAAAAATCACTTATAAAATGAGCTCAATTCCCACTCCATTTATGTTTAAGACTATAGCTAGATTAGGTATGGTCATGGACCAGGTCGGGTCAAGCTCAAGTTGAACCTAGATAAGGTATTAAGTGATTAAATGTAAGCTCAATCCTATCTTATTTTTCGAACATAACTTTTTGCCAAATCCAAATTTGCACACAATGTATAAACCCAACTCGCTGAAAAACAATTAATTTTTCTTTAAAAAAACTATATAATAAAATATAAAATATTAAAACACATAATAGTTAACAAGTATAACACAATAAGTTCAAATAAATTCTTATAAAAGGGTTGCAAGAAACATGAAAATTTAAAATTAAAGTCTAAAAAAATACAAACTCAAATTAAATTATACAAAACATATAAAATCATTAAAAATGTATTAGTATAAAAAATAAAAAAAAATATAACTACTAGGAAGGGTTGTGTGAGATTCATATTTTCTACCATTCTTGCATATTACTAGCGAAGTCAGGAAAAGTAAATGTCTTATAAGTGTTTAAATGCTGCTTGTTCTGTAAGTATAAAAAAGAACCGCATAATAGGCCCCACTTGACTTTTAAAGTCTTGATGGAGGTGAAACCTGGTGGACTCATTATTTAGAGCCAAATATAGCAATGGTAAGAATATGCACATCAAACTCATTCATTTATGCATGTTTTGAAAAGTGTGCAAATAAATTAGAAAATAATGATTAAGTCCATATGCCAATAGAACTTTCGTGAATAACGATCAAAACAAGTTGACTTTTGACCAACTTCGGGGATAATTTCTCATATAATAAAGTTTTAGGCCATGTGGATTGATAGATTAAATCACACAAAAAAGGTAGAAAATTACGCGATTTAATGGCTAGGGCTATTGTGGTAATTTTGCCCATTTGACTAGTCAAACCTAATAAAAGCTCAACTAATGATTAGAACATGTTAAATAGATGTGTTTCATGATTGAATAAAATATTTTAGAGGTTAGACTGACTGTTTAAAATGAAGTCAAATAATAAAGGGTAAAATTGGAAGATTTCTTAATTATAAGGGCATTTTGGTAATTTGCACTATAGATATTATTTTTATAGAATTTTCCAGCCCTTCTTCTTCCTAATTTCGGCAGCCACTATCTTCTTCTATTTTCCTCAATATCTAAGCTCACTTAAGAGAGAGAAAGCCATTAAAATACCACCTTAACCACCTCAAAACCGAAAAGAGTCTTCACCAAACCTATACAAAATTCAGAGCTCTACAACCTGACACTGTAACATCCTGAATCTACAGTAAATTACATATTTTGTTCTTATTCATACATTTATACCGGTTAGGCTGTCTGTGATGCTTAACAATCCGTTAATCGCTTTAGTAATAATTAGTACTCTTATTCATCGTACCAATATGGAAATATGAGTTGTTACATTATTTCCTTAAGATATATATATATACATCCCCTTATATTTAAAGCAGTACTATACAAATTTGTTGAATATATAAAAGAAAATAATATACCTTCGATTTCGAGTATCTGCTGACTCTAACAGTCGATAATCTCTGGAAGGTAATTCCCTTAGTCCAAAATCAGCAATCTGTGGAGTGGAAAATAAGGGGTAAGCAACAACATGCTTATTAAGGAAGGTGTATGCTGCTTTATAAAAATAAAAACTATATCCCACAAAACGTTTATTTTTCCTAACAACATACCCAATAGGAAAACAGTGGATATAGTAAACAGTCTTTAATATTTAAATCACTGGCTAAACAGTTTACAATATAACATAGTAAATAGTAAACAAGATTCAGTAAATCCTTTCAGTAAACAGAAATCAGTAAGTTGAGACTAGGCATCACCCTACAATTAAATCATGCTATCATCGTTCCTGAAGGAACGCATCGTTCCCGAAGGATTGTAGTAATCATCCCCACAGGGATACAGTAGATCTTTGGCCACAATCTATAAGTGGTCCTCGGGTACACTTGCCAGGTGACCTCGAGACCTCTGATAACTTGGTGGGTCAATCAGCCTCGTGATAGTAATGCATGAAACTCGGGGCCTAAAGTCTCAAAAATCACTTTATATCTCATAAAGAACCTTTAAGGAATTATTTCACATATTACATCATTTTCTTTAAAATGATTGTTTTCCAAAAAGGTAATATATTTTCTGTTTACAAAACACAGTAAAAACAGCCATAATTTCACGATTTTTCGTGTGAGAAAGAAAAACAAGTTAAATTGGCTCGCATGTTTTCACTCGCCCATGTGGCGAACTAACGTTGCCCACTATAGCTCTCCCACCGAGCTGAACTAGGGGGTCGCCCACAAAATATTTCTCTTTAAAAATAAGGGGTTGCTTATCTAGCTTTCCCAAATTAAAACAGTTTATCAAATTAATGCATGTCTCAAACCAAATCGTTTTCTCAATCTTTTTATAATATTTTTCTCCACTGGACATGCATTTCATTTCACATACTACTCCCTTACCTGGTCTTGCGAAATCGAGCTTTCCGGTTGCATTTACCGAAATCGTACTTCTCAACTGCAAAATAATTTTTACCAACTCATTAGTTTAATTGTCCTTTTTTATATTTATATCACAATATAATTATAAATAAGTCTCATACTCAAATGGCTATTCTTCGTGCCATTTTCTCTTCCTTCTTTTTCTATGGCCTAATGGCTTTTGTTTAATTAAAGCTCATTGTTTCTTTCTTCTATCATTTAAGAAATAAACTTTACTATTTTATTTCTTTTATTTTTTTGTACAATCGGTAACACACATTTCCTTGTGTGAAAATGGTTTCTAGTCAAGGTTATGTTTCTATCATTTTTCCTATCTTTGGCCTTCATATTTGACCTTCTCACCTTGGCTAATTAACACCATTTTCAGTATTTATTCTTCCCTTTTTATACGCCACTCTCACCCCCTTCTTTCCCTCTTAAACTCGTGTCCTTTATGCATTCTTTCTTTATTCTCATTCACGTCCCTCATGAAATTTTTTATTTTTTTCCATTCTCTTTCACGTTAGCTTCCTTTCATGTTGACTATTATCTTAAGCCTCATTCAGTTAGCTCTAGTCTTTTATCTCATATTGTTTTTGTTTAATTTCCAGCTTCCATTCACGTTTCACACCCTTCCCATCTTCCTCTCTAAGTTCTACTATACTTAGCCACAATTGTTGAGTATTATTCCTTAATCTTCCCTTTCACTCAACTTAGGTTTTCTTCTTTCTTTCTTCACGCCATTTTCCAGCCCACTATTGTTGACTTTTTATCTCATCTACTCTTTATTTGGCCAGCAATCTTTTACTCCCTTTCACACCTTCCATTCGATTTTCTTTCACCCTTTCCTTTCTTTGTTTTGGTTCCAGCCTTAAATCTTCATATTTGTTCATGTTTTATTTAATGTTTTCACACTATGTTTACACCTTAATTTATCAAGACCAACTCTCCTACATTTCTATAGTGTCCTCTTGTTAATTTTGCTTCTCATTCTTCACGTTGACCACACTCCTAACAGCAGAATTTCTGCTTCTTTTATTTATTCCTTAACACCATTAACAACCTATAGTTCCATCATAGTAAATTGCTACATGTTCTAATGTCAAGTAATATGCACATACCTCACCTAATTAATATATCATCATCATAAATCAAGAATTAAATACATGAACATGGGCTGGAACTTTATTTACCTTGTTTGATTGAGCCAACACAACTCACAATTTGTTTTGTTGCTCCCCACGTCAACCCTCCTCTCCTTGATTTACTTGGATGGTTTTATGAGTGAAGGAAAATACATGAAGGAAGACTAGATGCTTGGGTAGCAAGAGAGGAATTCTTGTCAAGTAAATGAGGAAGAAATGAATTAAGATGAGGCAAGAGAAATCGGCAATGTCGATCATGAAGAGAATTATATTACATTTTGTTTAACTTAATCAACTTTATAGCCGGCTATTAAGTATGATAGCTTCCAATCTCTTTGCTCATCACTTTCCTTGTCCTTTAGCTCATTAATTGTTGAAGAAAATGGTAGCAAAAGGTATGGCATGGTAACAGTATTCTACATTCATTAATTTGTAGATAAAAGCTGTAGCCAAAGAATGATGTGCTGAGATTCTTTTCTTCTCAATTCATCCAACACAGCCGGTTTTTCCCTCTAACAGAAGTGGCGTGCAGCAGCAAATTTTCTGCTGCCTGTTGACCTATTTTCTTCCTTGTCATATTCTTCAACCAATACAAAAATTCCCATGTTGACTTTGATCTCTTTGCCATTAATTAACTTTCACATTGCATGTAAATCGGTTAAGCCATTTGGTGTCTAAACCGATTGGTACAAGGAGAAGCAAAGTGGCGTGAAGTCCACTTATAGCCTCTTTTCTTGACTTTCCTTCATGCTTCATTTTCCAAGCTTCCTCCAATAAGCTTCTAAGCATCATGTTATGTTTAATTAATGCTTATTACATACCATTTTATCCATGACTTGAATTGCTTTTTTCCTAGCATTTCTTTCCAACCGAATGTACTAAGTGTAGTAACATTGTTGGTGTGTTGTCCATCTTCCTTGGCTTTTCTTCACTTCCTTTGTTTGCTATTAAGCCAATAATTCCAACAATTTAATTTCTCTTCTTAAAATTTTAGATATTCATTCTTTAAAATTTTAGATATTCATTCTACTTCACATACACCATATAGAATTTAAATCCAATCAGAAAAATGGAAAGTGAAAATCCACATTCAATATTTATTTCCAATATCAATCATTTACAATTATGGTGTACAGTGTAATAAATTCGGGTCTCACAGACACAAAATCAAGTGTCAAAGTGGTTAAAGTCCAAACGTAGGCACTCTCACAAGTTTTATCCTAGGTAAGAGAGAGAAAGAACTTGTGATTTTTCATGATTTATTGATTTTACACTGTGTTTAAGTTGTTTTGGCATGAATTTAAGTTTTGGTTGAATCAAAACTAAGGAATTCTCTCTCTTGAGGTTTTGGCCATCATCATTAGTGCATGAGCATGGTGTTGTTTGATGAGGATTTAATGCAAAATTAATATAGAGCAGTTGTAGAACAAGAATTTAAGCCTAAATTGAAGAAATAAATGGTGTAAGAGTGAGAATAAGATTC
The DNA here is from genome assembly GCA_032173925.1 of Heritiera fomes. NCBI lineage: Eukaryota > Viridiplantae > Streptophyta > Magnoliopsida > Malvales > Malvaceae > Heritiera > Heritiera fomes. Next base: position 8,383,970 of record JAPDPM010000014.1, on the reverse strand, counting down.
AACCTAATGAAGGGGACCTTGGAAGAGTGCTCAATTTAATGTGTTTTGGGGTCTAAAATAATACACAAAATTAATATTTAAATTAATAAAATATAGGCACAAGCTCTTATGAGTGTTTGATCGTATGACTAACTATTGATACTGTTAGACCTTAGCCACGTCTTCAGCGCCCACAGATGTCACCTAGCTAGTGTACACTATGGATTTATTCCAACTATGGCCATATGTCTTACTGCATGAGTCTATTGAGTGATGCCTTGTCTCCACTATATTTTTACTAGGGTGGTAAATTCATTGTATTCCAGGCACACCCAAACTTTATTGATTTCTTAATTCAAGTTATTATTAAATATATTTCTAATATTTATATAAATTACTGCAATTCATTTTTTATATTGTTTACAGAGTGTTTTGGAATTAATTATTTTAATGAACTATGAATTGCATAATGGAAGCTACTTTTGAATGCCTATTAAACTCTGCGATTGAATAAACTTTAACGAATTCCCTATAGTTGGAATTGGATAGAGAGACAAGTGAAGTACTCTAAAGCATTCTTTTGTGCTCAACCTGGTTGTCTAATCCACTATAGTATTTTTTTCGAATATTGTGCCAATGAACTTGTGATCATTGGTTTTTGTGCTAAAGTGCATGTTTTAAAATACTTGCATATAGTTATGCATAACATCAGTTCTGTTATATATATTATTGGGCATAAGCTCACCTCTTCTTTCTTCCCTTCCAAATTATCTACAATAGTTTCTTTGCTTCTGCTCGGGAGGACTTTTGCTTTTGGTATCCCTCAGGCGGTTATTGAATCCCATTGAGGTATACAAATCTTTTATTTATTCAGACTATTTTGCACAGTACTATTTTATGTAAATTTCATACTTGGGATGTAAATTGAATTTAGATTGATATATGTAAATTAGAGGTTACCACATATCTATATACATCTATTTGTAAGTGAAAGTGAAGACACTGTAGACAACCCAACCAAATCATAAGTAAATTATATGAATAAGTATTATTATTGGCAGATTTGGTACGTGACAAGAAAGTTGGTATCAAAGTGAGGTTGGCCTGATGTCTGTTAATGTCTTTCAATTTAGAATTGGTTTACATTTCTCATAGTATTGTGCTTATCTGAATACATAATTGATTGGGTGATTGAAAAACATTTTTGTGTTTGTTTTAGTACAAAATGAGTGATAGGCAATGAGGTACCGGATGGGGAAGGGGTCATCCTGGATGTATTCAACCCTCCTTATAGCCATCTCCAGAACTAGTGCCAAAGCTAGCTCTTCCTCCATAACCTGAGAGTCCAAACACCTGAATCTCCAGGCTGAAGCGTATGTTTGCTGAGTTTCTCGCTATTCAAAATAGAGCACTAGTGTAAGAAGTAGCACAACCACCTTCGCCTCAAGTTAATGTCCCTTTCACACATCAACCATAGCCAGAACCACCCCCACCTCAGCCTCAGCCTCAGCCTCAGCCTCAAACGTAGATTCTTGCCCAGCCTAAACTGAATCCAGTGATTAGGTGTGACATAAATCTTCTCCAACAGTTTAATAAGTTAAATCCTCCGAAGTTCAAGGTGAAAAGGATCCACTGGCAACAGAAAATTGGGTGAACATCGTGGAGAAATTATTTAGATATTTGAGGTGTATAGAGACCAAAAAAGTTGGGTTGGCTACCTTTTTATTTATAGATGAGGCATAGCATCGGTGGAAGTCCACTGAGACGGTGCTAGTTGCTAAACACCCAGTAGTAACTTAGGATATTTTCCTGGAAGCTTTTCGTAAGTAATACATTCCTCGTACAGCCCAAAGAAGACTGATGTCAAAGTTTCTACATTTACATAAGGGAAAAATGACTATGGACCAGTGTGAGTCCAAATTCACTACATTAAGCTGCTTCGATCCAAAGACAACGAGAAACAAAGAGCATAAGATTGAGCCGTTCATGGCATATCTGAGGCCATCTATTTGGAACAGGTTGGCTCTATTTGATATCACTATTTATGATCAAGCTATTCGTCGAGCTCAGTTACATGAGCAAGATTTTGAGTTCTAGTAGGCAGAGTTCGAACCTTGAGCTAATAGTAAAGGTAAAGAAAAGATGAGAGGGGGTTTTGAGGATCAATCAGATAAGGGACCAACTAAGAAAGCCAAGAGTATTGTGATCGAGGGTAAAACTACTAGAGATGAGTCTGCTAGGTCCATAAGAACTATTGCCCCACTGCCACTTAGAAGGGTACTGCAACCAGGTGTAATCGACGTGGGAGGTCGCATGCAGATAAGCCCTGAGAATGAGCTACAGGAGCTTGTTTTACGTGTGGACATAAGGGATATTTGATTAAGGATTGCCCTCATATTGAGCCACCAACATTGCCAGTCATAGCACCAGTAGTAACGCTAGTAGCAAAAGAATTAGAAAAGGCTGCACCATCCGCATCTAGGAGAGTCACGGCTGTAGAAAAAGGGAAGCAAGCTATGACTTAGGGGAGAGTGTATGCCCTTGATAAGGAGTTTGCTGACGCTTCTTCAAATGTAATTAAGGGTAAGATCTCTACTTTTGGTATAAAGACATTTATATTAATTGATCCAGGTTGTACACATTCGTTTGTATCCTCATTGTTTACTATTAAACTACCAGTAGAGGCTAAACCTTTAGGATACTCATTACAAATAAATACGCCCTTTAGAGAATCACAAATACTTTATGTAGTGTACCGAAACTATAACTTAAGGATAGGAGAAAAGGAGATAGTAGCTGACCTGATTGTGCTTAATATGTATGATTTTGATGTCAGCTTAGGAATGGATTGGTTAGCTACAAATCATGTTAGTTTAGATTGTTACACCAAGTATGTAACCTTCTCTTATACTAAAAAATATATTGTAAAACTTTTTGCATAATAATAAATATAAAATTTCATTAAAAATGTGTTTGAGATTGAACTTTTGAATGTTGTGATTGAATGATTCATTGCTATGTAGAGGACATAGAAAAGAGACGTCGGGAGTTACACAAGATTTTTGTGATCAAGGATTTCTCATATATGTTTCAAGATAAATTACCAGGTCTTCCTCCAGATCGTGAGATCAAATTCACTATTAATTTAATACCTGGTACCGAACCCATCTCTAAGCCTCCTTATCGAATGACACTGAAGGAGCTTAATGAGCTTAAGAAGTAGCTCCAAGAGTTATTCGACAAGGGATTTATCCATCTTAGTGTTTCTTCTTGAGGTGCACCAGTCCTATTTGTCAAAAAGAATGATGGTAGCTTGCAACTATGCATTAATTATCGGTTGCTCAATAAGGCTACTATCTAGAATAAATATCCTCTGTCCAGGATTAATGATCTATTTGATCAGCTTAGGGGTGCACAGGTATTTTCTAAGATTGATCTGTGAGAACCGAAATTTTTCTAGCTAAATATGTGTTTCTTATGTAATTTAGTGACACAAAGAGATAATGTACTTATGAGATTATAGTACGTATTCATAGAAGTCAAGTATCCGAGATTAATATGAAATATACGATAAAATGATATATGAAGTGCACACTAAATGAGTACGAGAGGAGTTATAATTCTACGATTAAAAGGAGTTACGTGTGCACGTGAGTCAAACTAAAAGCACGTAATATGTATGCATGCAAACGTACACGCATATATGTATACGTATAAACATACGCAAATAATGATAAGAAAATAAATTGATGTACATATATATGCATAAGTATAGATATATGTATATGCAAATAAACGTAAATGCATAAGCATATAAATTAAGTACATAAGTGTATAAAGGAAAATATACAAGTATATATTACATAGAATACAATTGTATAAGTGGAAGAAATATATATGTGAACATGGATAAATAAATACATATTATAAGTGTATTACAATTTATATACTATACATAATACATAAAGTATGAGATAGATTTATATATAAATTGTAATCTTTAATAAAGCTATATATATATATATATATATATATATTAAAAGGTTTGAAATATAATAGTTTATATATTAATGGTATATATATTATATTATACTATATTATATTATAAATATATATATATATAAAAAGGAATGGCCGGATTTGGTGGAAAAAATCCCACCCAAATCCAAAGTGCTCTGCCGCAAGTCTAACAACAGCCCTATACCTATACTACTAAAAAAAAAATAAACTAAAAGAAAAAGAAAGAAAACCTAAAACACACAAAAGTGCTCAGCCCTTCTTTCTCACGTTTTTCCTTCTCCCGTTCCTACTCATCGTCTGAAACTTCTCTGCCTCCCATCGTGTCTTCCTTTCCTCCCCGTGTAGCACACTTTGGATAGTCAACGAGGACCTTGAGAGGGCTGAATGGAAGTGTAACATTAAGGAAAAAGAGGGAAATTGTTGGCTAATTAGTGGACAGCTTATGGGAGCTGTGTGTGAACTGGAAAACGTGGGTTTTTGAAGAAGGAAATGGACTGCCACGAGAAGGAAAGAGGGCCGGAAATCAAGGTTTAATTGCTGAGGGTTCAAGGCATCTGTTGGGACCGAACCAGGCTTGAAGAAAAAGGGGGCTTTGTTGGTGCTGTTCAGGCAAGGAAAACTAAGAGTGGTTCGGTTTAAAGGTTCCAAGAGGTAAGATTTTGCCTCCCTTAGTTAAGTTAATAAATGTGTTTAATATGTAAATCAATATGAAATGATGTTTTATATATATGACGAATAATATGGTGAGGATGGTGAAACAAAATTGGCTAAATGCATATGCATATATACATATATGCATGTCATTAGTAAATATGAGGAATTTATCATGAGTAAGGTAAAATGATATATATATATATATATATATTGCTATATATTTATATAATTGTATAATTGGGAATGAAAGAATAAAATCTAAGAATTTAGATTTCATTAGTATCAAATACCCATATATACATGTACATATATATTACTTATACATATATGTATGTATACTACTTGCTTAAAATACGAAGAAATAAATAAATATATATATATATATATGTTTATACTACTCACTTGAAAATTTAAACAAGAGACAAAGAAAGGAAATAGCATATACAAATTAATAAACCTCTTATTGCCTTATAAAGAAAATAAGTAAAGAGTTATTAAACCGAGTAAATAATGTTTCGAAAGACACATAAAGAATCTAGTCCCTCACCAAAGAGATGAGTTAGAATAGTTTAGATCCTAAGACATATAATTGATATATGATCAAAATATAATTAAGACATGTTATTGAAACATCATTTGATTTAATTGTAGTGAATTTGGAGCGGTGTAGGAGTTTAGCTTGAGTTGAGGATCGAGGAAAGGTAACCTACCAAGCACCGAGGTAAGTGGGTTAAATAAATCTTACTAGCATCGTCTCGTAAGAGATGAAGGAATCCTTATTAAATAATTAATTAAATTATATAGGATATTGGTTGAGCATTACGGGTAAGATAATTAGAATAATTATGCAAGAGTTTTAAACCGAACATAATGTGCCTGTGAAATGCCCTTATTTAAAAGGTGATCTTTGTCGTGTATTGTGTAATGTGTTATGTGTTATGGCACTCTCATGATCATTGAACATGTTAACATATTGTTATGCTTGGGTATGAATACGTGAGTTGAGTACCAAATACACATATCGTCTCGATGTTGAGTCCATAGACCTCAATTAGCACCTAGTTTTATGTACCAAGAGTAAAGACTCGAATTCCGAACCGTGGGAGTCACCTCTAGGATCCTTCGGGAACTACGTGCTACACGAGCTTCGATGTGCTGGTTCGTCATAATCTCTAAAACCTCGAGTGGACTTTGGGCCATAGAGGACAGTACGGATGAGTGATGAAGCTAGGCAATCGTTGTCTGATGGGCCCAGAGAGGTTGCCATGGCCGATTGTGCTGGTTCGTCATAATCTCTAAAACCTCGAGTGGACTTTGGGCCATAGAGGACAGTACGGATGAGTGATGAAGCTAGGCAATCGTTGTCTGATGGGCCCAGAGAGGTTGCCATGGCCGATTGTGCTGGTTCGTCACACCCCTAAAATCCTTCGGGAACTAAGTGCTACACAAGTTTCGACGAAATATGAGAAATCGTAGGGTATTGCGATTATAAGTAAGTAAGTGATTGTGATTCATGAAGGCGATGAATGTTGAAGGATGACATAGATCTTAGGCATATGACACATGATGTATGTGATTATTGAATGATATCTATATATGCCATTTGAACATGTGCTACTTGAATGTTCGTTTCTTTCGATTATTTGAGTTATGTCTATATATGTCATTGAACATGTGCTACTTGAATATTCGTGCTTCCACACATAATTATATTTTTAATAAGAACGATGACTGGTGTAACTAAGGATGAAAAGTAAGTATGAGTAAGTTATGACGTGTGTACACTTACGAAAAGGGTAATAAACCTTAGTATAACCCATACATGCTAATTTACAATAACTCAAGCATGTATGATCGTGTTTTACGATATGAGCCTAGTATGTTTTATTTAAACTACTTACTGAGCCGTGGATTGCTCACCCCTTAATTTAACAACTGCAGATCATACGAGTTGATAGCCGGCTCAGGCTTCGCGTAGGCTCCTGGGAAATCGTACCTAGTAGTGGTACCCATTGCGTTCTCCAGAGCTAGCATTTTGTATTTTGAGGTATACTGATAGTATATCATTTTGATAATTATGTGTACGTTAACTTTCACAGTACTAAGATAATATGTGGGATGTAACTATGGATCGCATTAGATGACTATGAGAGTCTAGGTGGTTATCGAGTCCGATCCAGGTCTTAAATTATGTTTTGAATTATGTATAAATGTGGTAGATACGAACTTAGTAACGGTTAAACTCTCGAGATCTTGAAATACGTGATTGCATGAAATTGTGGAGAAACACCAGCTGTTGTATTATGTGATTTAGAAATGCGTTTTGTGCAGGGAATTATACCTGGGGAAATTGATAAAATACAAAGGGGAGGTTTTCGATCTGTTTCTTTTGGGAATAGTAAAATAAGACGAAAATCATAAGAAAAACCTCTTTGAGAAACGTGTCATAGCTCGAGAAATAATATGAGTAAGATAGGATCGGAATTTAGATACTACACTAACACCGAATACAAACCGTAAGTAGAAAAAGAAAAATTTGGTTCGAAATTTTCGTAAGCAAATCTAGTAAGTGTTAAATGGATGTCATTGACATTCGGGTCGTGACATGATCTAAGACCAGGATATAATCAGTTGAAAATTTGAGAGGCAAATATCCCTAAGACTACATTCAGAACTCGATATAGTCATTATGAGTTTTGGTTATGCCATTCTGGCTCACTAATGCCTCTGCAGCTTTCATGAACCTGATGAATGAAGTATTTAAGCCGCCTTTTCTGGACAAGTTTGTCATCGTATTCATTGATGACATCTTGCTATATTCTAAATCCGGGGAGGAGCATGAGCAACATCTCTACATTGTCTTACAAACCTTCAGCGATCGGAAGTTGTATGCGAAGTTCAGTAAGTGTGAATTCTGGCTAGATCATATCACATTTCTGGGACATGTGGTGTCTAAGGACGGGATAACTGTTGATCCGTCCAAGATAGAAGTTATCATATTATGGGAGAGACCGAAGTCGGTAACAAAGATTCGGAGTTTTCTGGGTCTAGCTGGATATTATCGTCGATTTGTTGAGGGTTTTTCTCAATTGGCTGCTCCTTTGACCCGTCTCACAAGCAAGGACATTAAGTTCGAATGGATTGATGCTTGTAAGTGTAGTTTTCAAGAGTTAAAATGGAGATTGACTACAGCACTGATCCTCACTATTTCGAGTGGTTTAGGAGGTTTTTCAGTGTACAGTGATGCATCCTCACTGGATTTGGGTTGTGTGCAGATGCAAAATGGGAAGTGGTTGCTTATAGTTCTTGTCAATTGAAGGACTATGAGAGGAACTACCCTACCCATGATCTGGAACTAGTTGCTGTAGTGTTTGCTTTGAAGATATGGCAGCATTATTTGTACAGTGAGAAGTTCTAGATGTACACTAATCACAAGAGTCTCAAATATCTATTCTTGCAGTGTGAGCTGAATTTGAGGTAGCGTATATGGATAAAGCTGCTAAAGGATTATGATTGTGAGATATTATACCACCCGAGGAAAGCGAATGTGGTGGCAGATGCTTTGAGCAAAAAGGACTTAAGCATGGTCTCTTTTATGATGATTTGAGAATATGAACTATTAGAGCAGTTTGCGAGCCTCAATCTCAGTGTTACTCCTTCTGAGAGATATGGTTTGATGGCTAGTCTTCGGATTAAGCCTAATTTGATAGATCGAATTAGAAATGCATAAAAGGAAGATACAAGTTATATCGAGATTGCCAACCAGATACATTGGGGATTGGCACAAATGATATTCTAAGGTTCAGAACCAGATTTGTGTTCCCAAAGACAGATAGTTGAGAAAGCTAATCTTGATAAAGGCATATACCTCGAGGTATACTTTACATCCTGACAGTGCTAAGACGTATCAAAATCTATGTAAAGTGTACTGGTGGCCTAATATGAAGAGAGACATCACTGAGTTTGTTGCAAGATGTCTCACTTGTCAGATTGTAAAGGTAGGGCATCAGAAACCAGCAGGATTGCTACAGCCTCTACTGATTCTGATGTGGAAATGAGAGCACATCACCATGGATTTCACCATGGATTTATCGAAGACTAGAAGAAATCATGATGCTATCTGCATGATTGTTGATAGAGAATGACAAAGTCAACTCACTTTCTTCCCATTAAGTCTACAGATTCTTTGAACGCCTTAGCCGATCTTTATGTCAGGGAGATTTTCAGACTGTATGAGTTCCGGTGAGCATTACTTCTGACAAGATTCTCGATTTACCTTTCATTTCTAGGAGAGATTTCAGGAGGCTATGGGATCTTGATTAAATTTTAGCACAGCTTTCCATCCGCAGACTGATGGGTAGTTGGAGTGCACAATTCAAACGCTTAAGGATATGTTGAGAGCTTGTTCACTAGATTTTAAGGGCTCTTGGAATGATCATCTTCCATTGGCAGAATTTGCATATAACAATAGTTATCACTCCAATATATGCATGGCATCTTATGAAACATTGTATGGCATAAGATGTTGTTCTCCTATTGGTTGGGAAGAAGTGGGTGATAGAAAGATATTAGCTCCTGATCTGGTTGAGCAAGCTTCATAGGATATCCCAATTATTTGTAATAGATTAAAGACTGCTCAAGTCGACAGAAGAGTTAGGCAATGTCAAACACCGACCTTTGGAATTTTCGGTGGGAGATTCAGTTTTCCTGAAAGTTTCACCATCTAAAGCCATAATGAGATTTAGGAAGAAAGGGAAGTTAAGCCCTCGATTTATCAAACCTTTTGAGATCTTAGACCGAGTGGGAGATGTGGCTTATCGGTTATTACTGCCGCCAAAGCTGTCCAGTGTCCATAATGTCTTCATGTATCAATGTTGAAGAAATATCATCCAGATTCATCTCATATGATTCAGTACGAGCCATTAGAGATTAGAGAAGATATGAGCTATGTGGAGAAAACAATAAGGACCTTGGATTGAAAAGAGAAGGTACTACGGTCTAAGATGATACCTCTACTAAAGTTTCTCTAGCAGTACCACACAGCAAAAGAAGCTACTTGGGAGTTGGAAAGCCTAATGAACGATAAATATCCGAAGATATTCATCAAACAGGTTTAATCGAATTTATAAGACAAAATTTCCTAAGGTGGAGAGGAATGTGAGATTCATATTTTCTACCAATTTTGCATATTATTAGTGAAGTCAGGAAGAGTAGATGTCTTATAAGTGTTTAAATGCTACTTGTTCTGTAGGTATAAAAAGGAACCGCATGGTAGGCCCCACTTGACTTCTGGTGTCACGATGAAGGTGAAACTTGGTGGACTCATTATTTAGAGCCAAATATAGCGGTGGTAAGAGTTTGCACCTCAAACTTAGAGGTGGCAAACGGGCCGGTTCGGGCGGGTTCGAGCCGGGTTATATTCGGGTTCGGGCTATTTCGATTACGGGTTTTTTCGGTTTCGAGTTTTTTCGGTTTCGAGTTTTTTTGATCTCGGGTTTTTTTGATCTCGGGTACTTGCGGTTTCGGTTTTTTTCAATTTCGGGTATTTTCGGGTTCGGTTTTTTTCGGATTCGGTCCGGTTTCGAGTTCGATCTGGTTTTAACCGGGCGGGTTTAGTCAAATTATTTTGAAATTTTATAAGCTATAAATTTTTTTTATAATTTTGAATGTAATAATTAATTTAATTTTATGTAGTTAAATTAAAATATAATAAAAATGCTAAATTAAAGTTTAAAATTTATTAATATTTATCTAAATATAAATTTTTACATTTTAATGTTTTATTACTTGACAATTATTATTATTTTTTAAAATTTTATGTGATATTCATATTTGTTATGAAATATAAATTATATATTAATAATTATATAAAAATTTGTTTTTCAAGTGAGCCAAATCTAATATATATTATATTATAAGGTACATAACAAATTTAGTAAAATATCTACATAGATGCTTACATGAACATTCTTGAAATAAATTAATTAAATAATATTATTTTATATACTTATAAATTTAGATAGTTAAAACTAATTTGTGTATCACATGAGTAAAAGCTAATGTATATGTGTGTGTATAGTAAAACTAAAGGAAAGTGAAAATCCGAAAGTATTATTAGCTATACAAATAAATAACTAACAAATTATAATAAATCACACTAAATAATTAAACATTTATATAAATCGTTTTATACTCTTAACAATAACTTATTGGGTCATTGCATTTTTTTGGGATCAAAGTTGAGCCATTGGAATTTAGACACTCTTAATTTAGTAATTTTTTTATTTTTTTTTATTAGCTTTTTTAATAATTATATTATATTTTTATTAAGTGTTTTTCTTACCTTTATTTTATTTTTTAAATACTAAGTACTAACATAATTAGTAATTAAATTAAATCTAACCGTATACATTAAAAAAATACCTTATTATTATTCTTAATTGGTCAACTAATTATCTCATTTTTATATTCATTTTGTTTTTGATTTGTATATAAATCATAATATTAACATTATTACATTAAATATAATCGTACTCATACACATTAATTAATCAATTATCTTATTAAAAATTTAGAACGTTGATTAAAAAAGTTATATACACCAATTAACATTATATTAATAAATAATAACATTTGATACAATCATATGATATACGGTTAATAATTGGTGTATTTACTAACCTGCTTCAGAGGTGCCAACTACCAACTATCCCAGCATTCGTAATCCAGATCCTCCTATTACTATCCTCATGGACCTCATCTATCTTAGGATGGTGATATTGTCAGTTATATACTTATACATCAATTGAGTACTAATTTAGTCATTTTTTTCATATTTATATCAATAGAATAAGATTAGAATTAGATATACGTTAATTGTGAATGTCTAATTAAAATATTAAATAGTAGATTTTACTAAATTAATTAATATAATCTTAGTTATTTAAATATAATTAATCATAATATTAACACTTGTTAATATACTTAAAAATAATAATAAACTTTATTCTTAATTAAATTTAATATTAACAATAAATAATAAATCAAATTTTAACTTAGGAAGGTTCTAAATACATCCATTTTTTTTCATGCACCCATTTTTATTTGTGCTGTGAACAGTAAATTATGAAAAGAATAATGTGTAATAAAAAAAGGATTTGTTTAGAAATTCTCTTTTAACTTTTAGACATTTTATCATATTAATTTTTATTATAAAAATTAGTATAAATATTAAAAAAAATTACAAACAAAGAGCACTTAAAAGAATAATCCCTCCAAAAATTTATCCAATTTCATTCTTACTTCCCGCTCACATTTCACATGGTCAGATTGAAGAGGGAAAACGAACAGCCATTTTAATAAAATGATTAATAAAATAATAAATTAATACATTATTTTTAATGTTTCCAAAATTATTAGTTTTTACAAAATTAATTCTCAAAACAAGTAAACCCTAAAAAATGGGAATCGAATTAGCAGCAACCCAAATGAAACCTTGCAGCCGAACCCTTTCTCAGTTTCTCTCTTCCTCTTTCAACCGAATCCAAATAAAACCCTAAAAAATCGAAATCGTAGCAGAGTTTCAACAGAATCAGCACCTCTTTCTAACTTTCTTGGTCTTTCACTCTTTCTTGGTCTTTCTTTTACCGTTTATTGTTTTGGTCTTTCACTCTTTCCACCCAACACTTGGTAGCAGGTCTATCTAAATCCAACGACAGTAGCTCTTTCCCTCTCCAGATCGAGCGACAGTAGCTCTCTCTCCAGGTTTGCTTTTTACTGGGTGCGTGTGTTTGAAGGGTTATTTGATTCTTTTTTGTGCTTTAGGGTTATTTCTTGAAATTGCTTTAACTAATTTCAGAAATTAGATTGTTCTTGTGGAGATTTCTAATTGTTTCTGACTTATGACACGTTTCTCCTCTTTCCTTTTTTCCTCTATGGCTTGAAATCTATTTGCCAATAGAATCTACTTCGTTACCACCCTTCCAAGTACACGTTTCTGACTTATTTTTTTTTCTGCTTCTACCTGCGTAGCTTGGCATGGAAAATTATACTGGTTCTTAAACGAGTAGCTCTTGTTATGCTATGAACGTGGGTTGAAGTGGCCTTCTCTCTTCAGCTTTCACTGTCTATGTTAATCACATTATCTCAAAGGAGACTGCAGTGTGAAAGATAAAGGCTCTGGTTCCTTTCTGTAAGACCTCTGTTTTGGAAGGTTTTAGCTGTATTCTTAGCCATTTCTTAGATTTTTCAGCGTGCAAACTAATAATGTGTTCTTGATGTACGGATGTGGATTGTGTTGGGTGCTTGTTGTGTGACTAAAAAACCCATCTGTGTTTCTCAATTTCATTTTCTGTTGCTCATTCAATTTTTTCCTTTAGTTCTACTACCAAACATCACAATGCATTTAGTTCCACATTTCAGAAAATTTAATCTTCTTTTTTATTTTTTTGAAAGGCAAAAATTTAATCCTCTTTAAATATAAAACACAAACTCGTCTGCTTGAACTGCATTACCTTTCTTTCTTCTTTCCTCCAACCCTACGATTTCTCATGTGTGTATTTGGGCAATTTCTACAGATGTTTACGTGTAAGTGGTTCTATTTTATCAGATTTTAATATGAATTTAGCTGTCAAAGAAAAAAGGTGCAATAATGTAGGTAAGAAAAATCTTTGGACCAAAACAAAAAACAGAACATAATCTGCTTTTTTTATTCAATCATAAATCTTCAAAATGTTCTATTATTATTTTTTATATAAAACGATTAGGATATCTCCAAATTTTATTTAAATAATTTTTTTAAGGATATTGAGAATGGATTCTTTACTGTTTGCATAATTTTACTTTCTACAGTTTTTTTTTTAACTTAAATTAGATTGAGATTGAGAGATCACCTTTCTCTATTAGAATTAATTTGGGAAGTCAAACCCAAGACAATCACCAAAAAAGAGTTTGATCATTTAAAATTTTGTTGCTTCTAAGGAGACGAGAGATCAATGACTTTTGCACAACATGCCGATACTGATATAAAGATGTTGTCTCTTAGGATCCATGATGGACAATAAAATTGATTTTTGTGATATTAAAAAACATCAAATGGCAGTGACATTAGTTATTGTAAAAATAAAATTATGTTTATGTTATGTGCGATTCATATATGTATCTTGTTATTTTTTATTATATCGATGTTGATTGAGCATGTATTCTAATTAAATAGTGAGTTTGTTTTTAATAGTTAGAATTTTGTTATTTTTTTACAGATATGAATATGGAATCCAATTCTAATGATCATGATGGCTTTAATACTGTGGAATGTTCCTCAACACCTGCTGCTCTTACTTCAAGTTCTTCAAAGAGACAAAAAAAATCCAGTGTTTGGACTGTTTTTAATATGCTTGATCCTGAGGAACAACTAGTATATCAAGCGAAAAACAATGATACCAAAGAAAGAGCAAAATGCAAGTTTTATGGGACTGTAATGATTGGAGAGTCACATTCAGGTACGTCTACTATGCGTCGGCATATTCAAACTTGCATGAAAACAGATCATTCTTCTGAGAGTGATGTTCAAGTTGGGTGTGAAAGTAAGAAAATAGACCCATTAGCTATACGTGAAAAGTTGGCTAGATGTGTTATTACTCATGGATATCCATTTAAAATTGTTGAAGATGTTGAGTTTAGAGGCTTACTTTCCTCTTTGAATGATGATTTTAGACCCATTGTAGGAATACTTGCAAGGCTGATTGCTTGAAATTACACAAGAAAATGAGAGAGAAAATTAAATCTAATATGGAAAAACTTTCAAGTAGAATTTGTTTGACTGCTGATATGTGGACATCTTGCACTACTGAAGGATATCTTTGTTTAACTGCACATTTTGTTGATGATGATTGGAAGTTGCGTAGTTTAATTTTAAATTTTCAACATGTGCCACCACCCCATACTTCATTTGTTTTGTACAACAAGATTTATGATTTACTAAAAGAATGGGGAATTGATAGAAAAATTTTTAGTATTACTTTGGATAATGCTAGTAATATGGATAGCATGCAAGCACAATTATGTGATCTTCTTAATCAACAAGGTGCATTGATATGTTATGGAAAATTTTTTCATATTCGTTGTGCTGCTCATATATTAAATCTTATTGTTCAAAGGGGTTTGTCAGTGATTAGTGAAGCTTTGAAAAAAGTAAGAGAAAGTGTAAAATATGTTGAGGGTTCTGAAGGAAGAAAGATCAAGTTTCGTGATTATGTACTTGAATCAAAGTTGAATTATTCAAGGGGTTTGTGGTTGGATATGGTAACTCGATGGAACTCTACATATTTGATGCTAGAGAAATTTCTTTATTATCGGGAAGCTTTTGAGAAATTGAAAATGTCGGATGGTAATTACACTACACTTCCAAGTCCTGAAGAGTTCCTTTGACCTAGGAATGTTTCTATGTTTTTGAAGCCTTTTTATGAGATTGCCACTTTATTTTCAAAAAGAGACTATCCCACTAGTAATTTGTACTTTGAAAATGTATGGGAAATTCAAAAGAATATTCAGGATGTACTTGTATCTGAAGACCCAATGATGGTATCAATGGCAGTGGAGATGGATGATAAATTTTGTAAATATTGGGAAGATTACACTCTGGTGTTATCTTTTACAGCTATACTTGATCCTCGGCTTAAGTTGCAACTTTTGAAATTTCTTTTAGCAAATTTGGGTGTTGAATATGAAGATAAGTGGAAGGATATTTTGGAAGAAATGAAACTACTTTTCAAGGAGTATGAGAATCAAATGAAGCTTCTTTCTCGATCATCTGTGATTGTAGGTGAATCAGATCAAAGCAATCGGAGAACAATTTCTCAAATGATAAGTGTAAGTTTAATTTTTGTTTTTATTTTGTGATTAAAAAAATGATATTATTTACTTTAGTAACTTATTAAATTATTACTTATTTCTTAGATAGTAAGTAATTTCATCATTTTTTATGTTTTAATTTACATTTATTATTATTGTAGGGATTTAAAAGCTATGACAACTAGTCAAGTTCGCATAGATCAGAGTTAGAAATATATTTGGACGAACCAAGAGAAGACTATGAGATGCAACTTGATGTGCATGAGTATTGGAAGAAAAATCAATTTCGACATCCTATACTTTCACTCATGGCTAAGGATGTTTTGAGTATTCCAATTACCACAGTTGCATCTGAATCAGCATTTAGTATGGGTGGTAGAGTTATCAACAAATGGAGAAATTGTCTTACACAAGATAATGCAGAAATATTGATTACCACTCGTAATTGGTTGCATGGATATGATATAGATGATGATGGTAAGATTTTAGTGTCATTATTATTTTATTATTTTTTTATTATTTAAATTCTTATATGATTATTTTCAATGTATTTCATTAACCAAAAAAGATGAAACATTGGGATGTGGAAAGAGTGTTTCACTGTAATGAAGTTGAATTAGTTGTCTTATGAAGGAAAAGGAGGATTAAGAGCTTCTAATTGCAATGTATGTTGATATTCTACATTTTACTAGCTTCATTGATAAAAATTTAAAGATTTTTTTGTTAAGAGTAATTAGTTGTGATTGATTTGGTTGTAATTTGCAGGTTTCAATTTGGATGTTGGAATCATTTGATGTATAATTAAAGTTGAAGATTGGAGGTGATCTAGATGGGGTATGATAAGCTGTCTTTCTTTGTTTTAGTGATTTTGGTTAAGGGGTTGTGTTGTTTGATTTGGAGGAATCTCAAGTTGTTGATATTTGGTTTAAGATGTATCTTTAAATTATATATTTCTTGATCATTATGATCTATGCCATTATGCCTCTTCATTATGTATTATCAGTCTGGTTTTTCATTATGTTTTGGCTTAACCCTATGTCACTTACTAATATGTTAAGCAAAGAATTTACTATTGTGCTAATTTTGTGGCTTTCCCTTCGTTATGTTTTGTTGAAGTGTTTCATTTGATTGGTAGTTCTTCTTTGAGTATAGATCCTTTGTTCCTGCTCTTTACTTTTAAACCTTTAATGACCCATTTTTTTATGATAAGGCTTTGAATAATTTATCTTGTGTATATACTGTATCTTTATTGAAGAACAAGCTGTTGCAAGTAAGCTTTGCTTTAACTCATCCAAGATGCAACAAGAAGTTTGTAGTTGTTGGACATGGATTGTCTCTTCATGGTATTGGGATGTATAGAGTCCAAGATATAGTAAACAAATGGTATTTTAGTACCAATTTATAGTTTATCTAATTTTGTATGGTAGTGTATAATCTTGGGATATAGACTTTATATTTTAATATTGTTTTTAGTAGCATATCTTTTAATCTTGTGTTTAAAACCACAACCTGTCATTTTCGTCTTTGTTTGTCTTGAAATTGTAGTCACATTTGGAAAAGAAAATAGTTAGCACTATTTCTTTCAAGACTATGAGATAACACTACAAAATAAAATGATTGCAGAAAATCCAAACGAAAGTTTCTTTGCAAAGAGGCATTTCAGTTTTAACTTGGACGGGATTGTAGTATAATTATTTTTTTTGTGATTCCTGAGTGTTTGGTTTCCAAGAAAATAAAAATAAAAAAAAGAATATGAAGGTATTTTTCTTGGTTATTCTTTAAATTCTAAGGCTTATAGAGTTTTCAATAAAAGAACACTTGTTGTAGAAGAGTCAATACATGTAATCTTTGATGAATCAAATATTTCTAGTAGAACCAATCTTGATGATGAAGTAGAGATTTTTGATGAACCTATAGTTGACCCTTCTCAAGATAAGGATGTTAGGGAACAATTAGAAGATCTTACTATTAACAAAGATGAGGAATCCATGGAACAAGACATAATTGAGAAGGAATCTAAGTGTCCTAGAGAACTTGGATATGTGAAAGATAACGATATTGTTGGAGATCCTACCATTGGAGTTAGGACTAGGTCAACCTATAGAAACATATGTCAACATGTAGCCTTTGTGTCACAATTTGAGCCAAAGAAAGTGGATGAGGCTTTGAATGATGAAAATTGGATTATGGCCATGCAAGAAGAATTAAATCAATTTGAAAGAAGCAAAGTGTGGACATTAGTAGAAAGACCTAAAGATTATCCCATCATTGGAACCAAATGGATATTCAAGAATAAGATGGATGAAAATAGCATTATTGTTAGAAATAAGGCTAGGTTAGTGGCTCAAGGCTATAGACAAGAAGAAGGGATTGACTATGATGAAACCTATGCTCCGGTAGCTAGATTAGAAGCCATTAGTATGCTACTTGCATTTGCATGTTATAAGGATTTTAAGTTATATCAAATGGATGTAAAAAGTGCTTTTCTAAATGGTTATATAAATGAAGAGGTTTATGTTGAGCAACCTCCCGGTTTTGAAAATCCAAAATTTCCTAACCATGTGTTCAAACTTTCAAAAGCCTTATACGGATTAAAACAAGCTCCTAGAGCTTGGTATGAAAGACTTTCAAAGTTTTTAATCAAAAAGGGTTTTACAAGAGGAAAGGTAGACACAACTTTGTTTATACAATCTAAGGGTCATGACTTATTGGTAGTTCAAATTTATGTAGATGATATCATTTTTGGTTCTACAAATGAGTCATTGTGCAAAAATTTTTCAAAGCTAATGCAAGGTGAATTTGAAATGAGTATGATGGGAGAGTTAACCTTCTTTCTAGGACTTCAAGTTAAACAATGTAAAGAAGGTATTTTCATAAATCAAGCTAAGTACACTAAAGATTTGCTCAAAAGATTTGGAATGGATGAATCTAAACCTTTCTCTACACCTATGAGCACAAATATTAAGCTTGATAAGGATGAAGGAGGAAAATGTGTAGACACTAAACTATATAGGTCTATGATTGGCTCATTGCTATATTTAACTGCTAGTAGACCCGATATAATGTTTAGTGTATGCTTGTGTGCTAGATTTCAGTCATCTCCTAGAGAATCACACCTACAAGCAGTAAAAAGAATCCTTAGATACCTCAAAGACACTTCTTCCTTAGGACTTTGGTATCCTAAAGATTCTACACTTGACCTCCATGCCTATTCCGATGCGGATTTTGGTGGATGCAAAGTGGATAGGAAAAGCACATCGGGAACATGCCAATTCTTAGGAAGTAGGCTCATTTCATGGTTTTCTAAGAAACAAAATAGCGTAGCTCAATCCACAACCGAGGCTGAATATATAGCTTCCGGCAGTTGCTGTGCTCAAGTGTTATGGATTAAGCAACAAATGAGAGACTATGGAATAGAAATGAACCAAGTTCCCATTAGGTGTGACAACACTAGTGCCATCAATCTTACAAAAAATCCCATCCAACACTCTAGAACCAAGCACATTGAAATTAGACATCATTTTATACGAGATCATGTGCAAAACGGAGACATAATTCTAGAGTATGTGGACACCTTGCACCAATTAGCTGATATTTTCACAAAGCCCTTGGACAAGGAGAGATTTTGCACTCTTAGAGGTGAATTAGGCATAATGACTGCTCCTTGAAGTAATTTGATGTTGCATGCATATGTTAAGTTGGTTTGTGATGATTGCAAGATAGCAATTTGAAGAATGTAATTCCCACTTGCAATTCATGACCTTAACTTGCTAAGTTACTGTTCATGTTCATAATAAACTGTTGAGTGTTATGTGTTTTGATCAAGATACACTTCTTTCATTTGCCAAAACACATTTCTAATGTTAAAATACAATCACAGCCATGTCCACCTCTTGGTCTTGCACACTTATGCAATTTTCTGCACTATGCTGCAATTTTCTGCACTTTTTCTGTAGTTTTCAATCTCACTTCCTGCATTTTAAGTGAAAACAATCAACTTTTGATTTTAAGATGATAAAAATACATGAGTTCTATTGTTTTCAAATCATTTTTATGCATCATAAACGAGGCAAGTGACTAAGGAGACAATTCCTCTCGAATAGGATTGCTTTCCCAGTCAGTTGGCCAAAATTCTGGGTGATGGGAGCAATCTGACTAAAAAGGGATCGATCCCTCTACAGTAGGGGATCGATCCCCTCGTGATAGAATGTGCTTCCAGCTTTCTCTTAACCGTCGGCCTCCCCTCACATATCACACTATTCCTCTTCCTCTTTCATTCCAAACGCCATTCCCCATTTTCTCTCATCCCAAACTTCTCAATCTCACTCATTTCTACACCAAATCACTTCATTCTTTCACCAATCTTCCTCATTTCCTTCTCTCTTTCATTTCCCCTCCTCATTTCCTGACAAAATCTCTTCTTTTCTTCTCTTCCTTCTCCTTCCACACCATGGTTACTATTCACCCAACATTTCAATTGTAAGTTTTTCTCACATTTTTCATTTCATTTTTCTTGCATTTCTAGTTAATATCATCATGTCTTGACTGCCCATTTGCTTATCTTGCATTAATTTCCAGGTCTCGGGCAAAGGGATCCATCTAGGTTTTCACTTCATTTGGCACTTGTCTTTTTCTAGGAATTTTATTTAGTCTATTTGTAGTTGTTCATCCGAAATTGCTTGTTATACTTGTTAAATGCATACTGGGTTGTGGCTCTCTGCTGTTGGTTAAGTCATCTCTCTCCCACACACTCATCCATAGTTCCCCAAACTTGTGCACACCACCTGTTCGATAAAAGTTCTCAACGAAATTTTATCTCTTTTTCTTACTCCATATGGCTCCTAAAGTTAAGCACACTGCTCAAAAACGCAAAACCAGTGCTTCCTCCTCTTCTTCCTCCATATCGGCCACCTTCAACCGATGCTTTCGCCATGCAAATGAGAAAACACAATTTCTAGCGAACTTTGCCAATATGCCTATTAAGCATTGGCGTCCAATTGATTTCGATTTCCTCGAATCAATTAACTTCCTTTACTTGGCCAAATTCGCTGCATTTAATTGGATTGACTTTCTCAAAATCAACACTCCGGTTCCTCCAAACATCATTCGTGCTTTCTTTTCCAATGCCGAAACCATCACGGATCCAAATAATGAATGTCGTGTTGTGGGAATTCGATCCTATGTCATGGGCAAACACATTGAAATCACCACACAATCCCTCTTTCTTACCTTTAGAATTCCAGACGGTGGTAATATCTATGAGAATATCGATGTCCCCTTAGAGTTTCCCATTACCAATAATCGTGCAAGTGACCTTCCTGTCTTCGCACGCCTCCTCCATATTATCATCTCCTGGAATCTCCGCCCTCTTGGCACCCGGTATTCTCACCTTCGCAAACTTGATCGTTTTTGGCTCCATCATATTCATGCACCCGACGGCGAACAACCAAACCTCCTTCACTTTATCCTTCAAGATTGGGTGAAAATAGTCACTGACAAAGTACACACAATTGTCTTCCCTCAACCTCTCGCCTTTTACTTGCTCTCTAAAGGCGTTGACTGTTCATGTGAGGTCGGTGTACTTCCGGATCCCAGTACCACGATCAATCTCGCCACTCTACATAACTTGGGATGGTATCTTCATCAAGTGGGTGACACCTTCGAATGGGTCAAGGGTCATGGTCAACCTGCGTCTCCCGAACATGCTCCGGCGCCAGACGACGAAGAAGGAGCGAATACAGCCGACGCACCTGCAGCAGCCACATCTTCTGCACCTTCCGGCTCCTCGTCAGCCTCTCTTGACCAGATCATGCATATGCTTCAAAACTTTCAGCACGACGTGGGTGAGCGACTTGATCACATCGAGGCCACCCAAGCTGCCTTGTTCGATGAAATTCAGGATGTTCGCATGCAACACGAGGACTTCGTCGAGCAATATCACAAGACCTTTCCAAGGCGTTGATCCTCTTTGTTGTGCCATGTGTCCTGCTTTCTAGTTGTTTTATGTTAATGCCTATGATCATGGCTTTGCTAGTTATACTTTCTAGTTGTTTTCTGTTAATGACTATGTCTCTGACTATGTTAATGACTTTGCTAGCTATGCCTTCTAGTTGTTTTATATGTTAATGACTATGTCATGTTCTGACATTAATTGTGCTTTAGTGACCTTGCGTTGATCCTTCTTTCTTTTTATTTCCTTCCCATACTAGTGCTTATTTGGTTCTTATTGCTTTAACTTGATTTCTATCACTAACCACTCCTCTCCATTCTTTCTATTCTTTTGCTATGACAAAAAGGGGGAGAAATGATGTGGTAGATATTAAATTGAGGGGGAGCAAATATTGAGGGGGAGTAATATTTTTCAAAAATCAAGTAATCTCAATTGTCAAATACATAAGCAAATTTAACTTAAGTTTTGTCATATCAAAAAGGGGGAGATTGTTAGCTTTAAATTGACAAGTATTTTGAAAATGACAAAACTCAAGTAAACTTAAAAATGATTTTTATACAAGTAAATTTGCTTTGAATGAACTCAATGATTGAAACTATTTTAACGAAGTCATGGAGTGTGATTTCAACTGAAAAAGTCAGTATATACTCTTAAGAAAAGTGCTAGAAGTTTTTGAACTGACTTAGAATCACAAAAAAAACCATAAACTATCTCAAATTGCAGTTAAAGACGTGCAGGAAGGCATTCTGGTTAAAAAGGGATCGATCCCTACTGTAGAGGGATCGATCCCCTCCTGGCAGTAAGTTGGATGAGCAACCTGGAAGAAGTTGAAAGGCTCACACAATAAAAGGGATCGATCCTTCTGGGAAAGGGATCGATCCCTTTGCCCGAGACCTGACAATAACGGCTAGTTTTTGAGGGTTTCAACGGGAAGAAATGCATTAAATGCTTCACCAACTGTTCCATTCGTTTGGTGGGTTATAAATAGAGGCATTTATGAAGATTGAAAAAAGAACAAGCATTCAAAAGTATTCAAGCTTCAAGAGAGAAATTCAAATTTGAAAGTGTTCATTGTATTACTCTATTTTGTGAGATTCATTTGTGTTCTTCACCCATTCACTGAAATTCTTGTTATTCAAGGGGTGAGCTATCCTTGTAAGGTCAGATATTGTAGAGTGTTGGGTAGCAATACAAGGGTAGAGGCTTTCAAGGAGATTTCAAAGTCTCTAAGAAGATTGTAAGAGGTTTTGCCACACCTTCAAGTGGCTTGTAAGGATTCTCAAGGAAGTGGTGAATCAAAACCTTGAAAAAGAGTTCAAGGAGAGAGGACGTAGGCAAGAGATTGGCCGAACCTCTATAACACTTGTGTTTGCTTCTCTTTCCCTTACTCTTATTTACTGCATTTATTTCATCACTGTTTATTTTGCTTGAATTGTGCATTAAGAGCTAAGAAAATTAGAAAGACTTAGAAAAACCGATTCACCCCCCCTCTCGGTAGAGCCAACAGAAAATATCTGAGGAAAAAGATTAAGTTTCTCACATAAATGGAATCTTGGAGATAATTATTGGAAATAAATATTAAAAGGATTATATGGTATTACTGAAGAGTTTGATATTGAAATTGATGGGAAGATAGATTATTGAAAAAGATAATGTGATGAATTATATGGTCTAAACATTATAGAATTGATAAATCAAGTGATTTTAATATCATAAATGGTATCAAGTTGAGATTGAGGTGAAATTATTTATTTGACGAATCACAGATAAAGGTGATGATAATTATATGATACAACTTAAAAGAGAAAAAAAAATCGAAGTTGTGATTTAGATGGTCGAATGATAGAATTGCGGAATTATCAATCGAGTGACGATTATAGGATTGATAAATTCAAATAAATGGACCGTCTTAGTGGTATGAACTGAGATTTTTGGCAATAATATGGATAGTCGCAAGGCGACTTAAATGATTGAAATACTGATGATAGTGGAAATTGGCAAATCCTTTTAAGTGGTAAATTGCCAATCAAAGAATTGAATGGAGGACGTTTTATAGATAATTCCAGCATGATATTACATTCTACAGGCCATATGAAAAGTGAATTGAGGATTGTGATACGATTTATGATAGTGAATGAAAATGAACTGCAAGTCGAAAATTCTGAATATGTACCAATAGGTCAAACCATAAATGGATTTGATATGCGATTATTGATCTTGTGGTTCTACGATCCTTGATGTCGACTCTGGAATAGATATCGAATGAGGATATTAGTATTTCATAATTTCAGTATCCTGATGGCTATATGGAAACATGATATTTGATGCTCATAGATACTAAGAGGATTCACACTGATGATGTGGTTCTAGTATCGGTAATAAAAGTACAATTGATTATTATAGTCAATAATTATCGAAAAAGGATATTGAATACTGAATGACTTGAATACCAAATGATCTGATTATTGAATAGTTGGAGTACTGAATATTTTGAAAACTGAATGAAATGAATATTGAATTGATTTGAACACTGATTTACTGATGTGTTAGAAGGATAGTTTGAAATCGAATGATTGATGGTGGTAAAGTTAAATGAATTGGTTCACCATATTAGATGAAGGTATTACTTATATTGACATTTGAAACTATTACCAAAATTACATATGGAAATGATTTCATAGCATTGCTTTTAAGCATAATTTGCTACAGTTTTCAGATGTTATAATAGCATTTATATAAATGCTATAAAGTATAGATTAGCTTTAAAAAGAAAGTATATGGTATATACGTACTTTCATATACGAAACCTCTTAAAGAACTTCACCATATGCTTTACATGATTTTAAAAAGAAAAGCTAAAGATTTAAATGTTTTATGAGACTGTAGGCACCCTAAAAGAATTAAATTCAATAAAGCATAGTGGAAACCGCCTAATTGGAGCTTTGCTCATTAGGCAGATATGCTTGTCCGACAATAGTCGTGGACAGGTCTCAGTCACGCCTGATCAGTGGGGCTGAGAGAGATGAGGTCTATGGCCATAGATAGCGCCCTAGTTGGTTTCCGGGGGACGATGATATGATTCACTGCTAGCTACAGTGATTTAAGTCTTTATTGATAGAGATGATAGGGATCTAGCCTAGTCTCTAACTGATATGATATGAAGTCTAGAGTATGATTTTATTGATATGAACTCTAGACTTGACATGATTTATACTGTACATGAAACAGATTTGAAATGAAATATGTTTTGAAACAGTACATGTTTTAAACATGTTTTAAAAGTCCATGAGATATGATTTCGACACTTATATGATTTATACGTAATTTTGTGTCGAACATGGCATGATATGCGGTCTAGAGTATAGTTTGATTTGATATGAACTCTAGACCTGATATGATTTACAGTATATGTTTTAAAAGTATATGATAAATGATTTCGACACTGATATGATTTATATACGATTTCGTGTCGAATTTAAAATGATATGCGGTCTAGAGTATAAATCGATTTGAAATGAACTCTAGACCTGATATGACTTATAGTATATGAAAAATGTTTTAAAACCGCACATGTTTTAGACATGCTCTGAAAATGAATACATGAATTGAAATTGAACATTTTTTTATCATGCCATAAAGGTAGACTTGAATGAATTGAAAATTCATACGTGGAGCATGTTCTAAAGTACATATGACACGATTAGAGATGATAGCGGTTTATACAGTAAAGTTACATAATTGCACATTAAACCTTGACATGATAATATGCTTCGTACACGAGTTTCATGAGAAATGTCATGACTCGACATAAATGATATTTCATCTAGACGATGACATGATATGATACATGAACATATGATAGATATGAAGAGAATTGTGAACTTACACTGTGGTGATCATGATTTCTCTATAAGGAAAAGTGATATGAGATGATAAATTACAGGAGTACGATTATGAAATATAAAGTGAATTGATATGGTGCTTCAATTGGACATGATGTACTCCGAGATAGAGGAAAATATAGACTAATAGTATATGACATTCAATTTGGATACGACAGATTGTTGTGCGATGCACTATAGTGTAAGGACAAGAAGACTGAAAAGTGATTATGATGATAATTTTAAAAGTATAAGTGATAGATAGATGACAAGAAATGAGATAATGATATGTTATCGATGAGAAAGGATTAACTGTGATTGCAAATTTGCAAGTTTTAAGCATTGCAGATTAAGACAGTGTAATCCTACTCTTGTATTTATATTAGTATCTTACTGAGCCGTGGTTTTGCTCACCCCACTAAATTTCATCTCTTTCAGATTATTGAAGTTAACATCTGCCATGTGAGCTGCTCAGTGGGCATCGGAGACGGTATATGGACTTAGTACTAGTCTTCCAAGGTATATGTTTCTTATAAAATACTTGTTTACATGTAAGGCTTAAATTGATGCACAGTACATATACTGTTTAACAAGTCGGGATGTAACTAAGAATCGTTTCCGTGGTTGTTAAATATTTAAATGGAATAACTATAGGTCACCGAGATAGTATAGTAACTACACTGACATCGAATACAAACCTTAAAATGAAAAAGAAAAATTTAGTCCATAAATTTGTAGACTAAGAAAAGTATGAGTATAAAGGAAAGTCGCGGCTTTCGGGTCGTGACAATTTAAGTTTGGGTTGAATCAAAACTATGGAATTTTCTCTCTTAGGGTTACGGCCATCACCATTGGTGCATGAGTATGGTGTTGTTTGATAAGGATTTAATATAGAATTAATGTAGAATAGCTGTAGAACATGAATTTAAGTCTAAATTGAAGAAATGAATGGTGTAAGAGAGAGAATGAGATTCGACCTAATGAAGGGGACCTTAGAAGAGTGCTCAATTTAATGTGTTTTGCAGTCTAAAATAATATATATAAATTAATATAAGATTGTTGGCAAAATCAAAACTAAAAATAGAGGTGTTTTGATGGTAGTTGCAATGTTAGCACAGGTATGAAGTATACCGAAATTAAGACAATACTAGGCAATTTGCTAGGTCTCAATGAGATAAATATTATTTATAGCTGAATTATTGAGAATTGACAGCATTTGTGTGGTGAATTGCAGCTCAGAAGACCAAGGAAGAAACTGGTGCTAACGTACAACATAGCGAGATTCTAACAGGTAAGGGATATTTGTAAGAGACGCAAGGATGCTATGATGCATATGGAATGTTAAAAATGTTTTTATGATATTGGACTTTGTGGTTTAGTTGAGATTGGAACACTGGAATTGTGATTTATAAACTGTGTTTTCATGTAGGGAGGTTAGGATAAGTATAACCATTATTATATTGAAATTTTCTAAAATGTCCTTTAGACTTCTAAAACCATTATTGGTATTATTTTGGGAGTAGAAATTAGGTGAAAAATGAGATTTTGTTTAATAGCTTCCAAAGATGTTATTTGCATACCAATTTTGTGCTCAGTTTTCAATGAGATTTTTATAAACTTTTACCTATTTCTTGATACATTCATGTTTCCATATCATTGTGATACACAAATAAAATATTTTGGACAACTAATATTGAACTGAGAATATTTGATTACTTTTTATATTGCAAGTGTAATGAATTTGTGATTTTAATGCTTTTTGGATTGACTAAAGATATGATTACTGAATTGATCTCCGTAAACACTTTGAAATGATTTATGAACTATTTTGAGACTATTGACCTCATAGCTGCCTACAAGCACATGCTCCTATGAGTGTATGATCATATGACTGACTATTGATGCTGTTAAACCTTAGCCATGTCTTCAGCACTCACAGATGTCACCTGGCTAGTGTATATTATGGATTTATTCTGACTATGACCATATGTCCTACTGCATGAGTCTATTGGGTGATGCCTTGTCTCTATTGTATTTTTACTAGGGTGGTAAATTCCTGCTTTTCTAGGCACACCTAGACTTTATTGATTTCTTAATTCAAGTTATTATTAAATGTATTTCTGATCTTTATATAAATTACTGCAATTCATTTTTTATATTGTTTATAGAGTGTTTTGGAATTAATTATTTTAATGAACTATGAATTGCATAATGGAAGCTACTTCTGAATGCCTATTAAACTCTGCGATTGAATAAACTTTAATGAATTCCCTATAGTTGGAATTGGATACTGGGACAAGTGAGGTGCTCTAAAGCATCTTTTTATACTCAACCTAATTATCTAATCCACTATAAAATCTTTTTCAAATATTGTGCCAAGGAACTTGTGATCATTGGTTTTTGTGCTAAAGTGTATGTTTTAAAATACTTGCATATAGTTATGCATAGTATCAATTCCATCATATATATTTCTTACTGGGAATAAGCTTGCCCCCCCTCGTCCTTCCCTACCAGATTATCTATAGTAGTTTCTCTACTTTCAATCGAGAGGACTTTTGCTTTTGGAATCCCTCAAGCAGTTATCGAATTCCGTTGAGGTATACAAATCTTTTATTTATTCAAACTATTTTGTATGGTACTATTTTATGTAAATTTCAAACTTGGGATGTAAACTAAATTTAGATTGATATAAATATATATATATATATATATATATGTAAATTAGAGGGTCCCACATATCTATATACATCTATTTGTAAGTGTAAGTGAAGACACTGCAGACAGCCCAACCAAATCATAAGTAAATTATATAAATAATAATGTTACTGGCACGATTTGGTACATGACAGGTCGAGTTGAACTTGGACTTTAAATGGTGAACTCAAGTCCAACTCTTTTTTATCAGGTCCCAATTTTCAAGTCCAAGTCCATATAACGAGCTTGATATTTTTATCCAAACCTACCCAAAAATTAGACGACCCTTAGAGCTTGCACGGGTAGCTCAACCCTTTGGATAGGTCTAAGCTCGATATAAATATTATTAATTAAGTTCTTTATTGTAAAAAAATTTTTTATTGTCATTTTTTTTAAAAAAATAAATATCACTTGAAAATCGAAATTGTTTAAGTATATTATATTTTTGTGAAAAAAAAATAGTTTTATTTTTAATAAGATTTAATTATGCAATTTTTATCAAAATTTGTTAATATTCGAAAAAATTTAATAAAATAAAAATAAATAAGAGTATAAAATTAGAAAATGGATCCAAACTTATTATTCTTCATTATCATACGAATATATATATATATATATATATATATATTAGAAGGAAATAAAACTTTTAAAATTATTAAGAAGAAAAATAAAGTACATTTTTCTTTAATTTTAAGTTGAATTTTTAAAATTATAAGGAAAAATATACTTTCGTTTCCTTATAAGAAATTTTAAAAATGTTATTTCTTTCTAATAAATAAATTTTGGTAAAATAGAAATGAGTTATAATTTTGAATTTATTATCTTAACTTGTAATTCTCTCTTATTTTTATTACAAGATTGATGTTAGGACTATATTGGCACCCTTTTAAAAGATTTAGGACTATAATGGAACAATTTAAATATTTGGGATCAAAATGAGACCTATACGAAAGTTTTGGGACTACAAATACACTTTACCCAAATGAATCATTTGAGGTAATTCTATTATTATAAATATTTGCATTTTGGAACATATGATATTAATTTATTTTTTTGTAAATTGTAACTAATAATTTTGGTCTCTTTAATGTGTTAGGGAAATGACTACTGGGGAGTATGCACCAAAGTTATGGGATATGAGAGGTCTATGAAGAATATTGACCATTTGGCTTTGTTTTGTTGTGAAACTTTATATCTTTGTATTTAATTTGGACTATTTGGGTTTATTATGAATAATTTGGTTATTTTCTTTAAGTTGGTTGTGCTAATTTGGACCATTGTGAACAATGTTCACATTGTGAAATTTTATGTCTTTATTTGGTTGTGTAATTTAGACCATTATAGATAATGTTGTGAAACTTTATGTATTTATTTGGTTGTGAAATTTGGAATATTTGGATTTATTGTGTTGGTTATTTATTATGTTGATTATTTATTGTGGACAATGTCGATATATTTTCTTTACCTTTATGTTTTTAAGTTAGTCAATTTATGAACAAAATTTGTTATTTAGCTTTGTTTTGTGAAGTTTTATGCATTTATTTGGGCAATAAGTTGTAAAATCCTATTAGAGATCTTAACAAAACAAGTTTATATTAGATAATTTTATGTCTTTATTTAACATATTTCAAAAGTCGATTTTTACATAAAAAACCAAACCA
The DNA here is from genome assembly GCA_032173925.1 of Heritiera fomes. Taxonomy (NCBI): domain Eukaryota; kingdom Viridiplantae; phylum Streptophyta; class Magnoliopsida; order Malvales; family Malvaceae; genus Heritiera; species Heritiera fomes. The sequence goes on along the minus strand of JAPDPM010000014.1, from coordinate 8,354,283 downwards.
GGTAAAGCAATTCGGTTTGGTTCAGCTCAGTTTTAAGGGAGTAGGTGATTCAGTTTCAGTTGAATCCTTTAAGGAAGTAAGTTTTTTTGGGTCTTCGATTTTCTCAGACCGAACCGATCAAAAATCCAATTGCTCACCCCTTATTATCTTTTGTGATTTAGGAATGAGCGATGGAACCTCAGTCATTAATTCAAATTTTAACAAATTTTTCCCGCTTTAGTAACGACAGGAATATTTTGAACAAAATTTTATTGGAATTTCCGCCATTGATCCGACTATAATTTCATCAAAAAATTTTTTGTTATGCATGTCAAATACTTTTTATTCCCTCTTATTTTGTTTTCTTTCTCTCCTCCTCCTCTCCTCATTGTCATCCTCGCCCTTATCGTTTCTCTCTTCTTCTTTTTTCCTTCTTTCTCCTTCTCTCCTTCCATTTTTTCCTTTTTTTTTGTGAATCTATTATGTTTATTTTGTTTATTATGTCTTTTATTTTTTTATGTTAGATGTGTATATACTTTCTGATGAACTTCAATACTTATAGTTATTTTTTTAATTACAGATGATGATGATGATGACGACAATGGTGATGATGATGATGAGGAGGAAGAGGTCTTTTTTAGTTAATTGCTTTTTTAAAATAATGCGTATGTGAATTTAATAACTTAATTACTTTCATAGATGTTGACTGATTTTATTTTATTATATGTATTTTATAGATTTATCTACAAATCTTATCGATAAGTCCTATCACAGTGGGATTACACTAAGGGTCAGCGTTAAGTCCATTCTTTTTTGCGGTAGTTATGGACGAACTGACAAAATCCATCCAGGATAAGGTGCCTTGGTGTATGATGTTTGCAGATGATATTGTCTTATGTGCAGAAACTAGAGCGAAGATCAATGCAAAGTTGGAATTATGGAGACAAACGTTGGAATAAAAAAGATTTAAACTAAGCAAAGTGAAGACTGAATACATGTAGTGTAAATTCAACTCTAATCGAGTGGAAAAGCATAATGTAGTGACGTTAGATGGGGTAGCGATACCTAAGCGGGACCATTTTCGATATCTGGGATTGATAGTATAGATAGATGGAGGGATTGATGGTAATGTGACCTATAGGATCCAAGTTGGATGGAGTAAGTGGAGAAGTGTTATAGGTGTGTTATGCGACAAAGGAATTCCTATATGGTTAAAAGACAAGTTTTATAGGACAGTTGTTAGACCAACATTGTTATACGGTAGTGAATGTTGGGCAACTAAGAGACTACATACAGAAAAGATGAATTTAACAGAAATGCAAATGTTGCGGTGGATATGTGGATATACAAGAAATGATAGAATGAGAAATGAAGATATTCTTAAGATAGTTGGAGCGATACCTATCGAAGACAAGATGTGTGAAAATCGTTTACGTTGGTTTGGACACGTAAGACATAGACCTGTAGATGCTCCAGTTAGGAGAATAGAGGCTATGGATGTTGAGAGAAGGGTTAAGACTAGAGGAAGACCGAAAAAGACTTGGAAGGAAGTAGTTTGGAAAGATATGGAGGTTTTAGAGTTAGATCAGCAAATGGCCTTGAATAGGAATCTATGGAGGAGGAGAATACATATGGATGATCTAACGTGAATTCAGATATTGGTTCATATAGCCTACCCCAATCTCTTGGGATAAAGGCTCTGATGATGATGATGATAATCTACAAATCTTATCGATGGCTTAGATATTTTATATATATGAATTTAAATGTTTTAAGTGTTTCTCTCTCTCTCTCTTTATATATATATATATATATATATATATATATATATGGATTGACTTATTTATTTAGATGTCTTAGGAGTTTTGTAAATGGATTAAAGTAAATTTTGAAAAAATTCTAGAATAAATTTTTTAGTGACGAGAATCATAGGAATTAGCAAAAAATTTTGTCAAATTAGTGACAAAATTCATCAAACAAGTGATGAAATTCATCAATTTAGCGTCAAAAATCATCAAATTAGCGACGAAATTCATCAAATTTACTACATAATTTATCGAGTTAGCGATGAAGTTTTCATCACTGATTCCATTTAGCTATGTAATTTTTTTCTAAATAAAAATTTAAAATAAATAATTAGCAACAGAATTTCCATCAACGATAGAATTTTTTGAAAAAAAAAAGTTAAACAAAAAATTAGCGACGAAAATTCAATCAGTAATTCTATTTAGTGATAGAATTTTTTTAAAAAAACAAAAAAATAATTATATAATTAGCAACGGAAATTCCATCATTGATTTCATTTAGCAATGAAATTTTTTATGAAAATAAAAAAATTTAAAAATATTTAGCAACGGAATTTCCATTGCCAATGACAAAAATACCTTTTCTAAAATTTGCTATGAAAAATTCAATAGCTAAATTGGATTGCAAATTTGCAAATGAAATAAATATTTGAGACAGAATAGCATCAGAGACTTCAATTTTTCCAACGGAGTTAGCGACAAAAAATTCTATCTCTAATCCATTGCTAAAATTCTTTAGCGATGGAAATCTACAATCAACGAACCTAACCATTCTCAATTTGCATAAAAAAAATCCAATAGTCAAAAGTTTGATACGAAATTTAACACACATATGTATCACCTAATTAAGAACTGTATATAGGTTATTCTCTCTTTATCTCTTTAAAATGAGAGTTTGTTTTCTTCTACTAAGAATTCCTAATGAATTTCTCTCTCTTTTTTTGTGTTTAATTTTTCTTGTGCTTTACTATTTGGCTTATGGTTACAATAGGTTTTTGAGCCTTTTTCCATTTGTGTTGGATCATCTTTAGGATCTTTTTTCTTGAATTTCTTGCTTAAATGGCTAGGAGTTTATAGTGCAGTGCTCATTTATTGCTTGAGAATAGAATCATCTAAGCATTCTATGATCTTTCCAAACTCATTGAGTTCTTATTGATGGTGGAAGTTGATATTGATTGTTCTTTGTTTGTATAATAAGTATGAATGGTTCGGAAATCTATTAGAAGGATGGCGGTGATCAGAGTATTATTTTAACAAGATTCTTAGCTAATAAAAGTCTTAACAGAAAATGTGTTTTGGCCATATTACATAAGGTTTGGCCTATTGAGATAGCTTTTTATATTAGAGAAGTGGGAGAGAATAAATATGGAATATCATTCAAGTCTATGGAAGGTATGAGGAAAGCTCTAGAGAATAGTCACAAAAAAAGTGCAATAATCGAATACTATCTGGTTTTGGAGAAATGGTTGGTGGAACCTATGGTGGAGAAAGTGAATATTTTGTAGGTAAATTCTGGATACAGATTCATAATCTTCCTTTAGAGATGTTAACACTTCAAATGTTGATATTATTGGTGGTAAACTAGGGAAAGTCATAGTGATTAAAAACATGATTGAAGATAATTGTCACATCCCGATTTCTTAAAATTAGGACTAACTTTTTTTTTCATTCATTTTGTTGGGTTGTGCTCATTGTCACCAATTTAATGTTAAGCTAAAACTTACTTAGCTAGATCAATATCCAATTATTCATATTAGTCCTAGTACAATCATTTATAGTACACATTTACTTTCATGTACATTCTCATTTCATTTACATCAAGCCAAGTAAGATTACTTCATAACTATACTTAAATAAACAACCTCAAACTATATAAAAATCCCATGTTAAACTGTTAACCTCAGAATATATTCATTTCTATATCAAATGATCATCATTGACATTCAAATTTCTATAGTTTACATCCCCTTACGCACTAAAGTACTGTACAGTAAAGTCTAAATACATAACGTAACCTTGCAAATATACCTTTAACGTACATTACAAAAGCCTCAAGGGAATTCAATCAGAATCCTCCTTTAACAATACAGCTACGATTGCAGATTATCTGTGAGGTGGAAGAGGGGGGTGAGCTTATGCCCAGTAAGAAATATATATATAAAAGTGCAAATACCATGCTAACTATATGTAAGTATCCTACACATGCTCCTACCATGATAGTTTACCATCAATAACATTAAACCTAAACTCGAAAGGAATAGATACTATGCAACTAACATGCATGTATCCTAACTATATTTCCACATTTACATTTACTAACGATAACCATAGCATAGGACTCTGAAGGAAGGATTGCTATAACCAATTAGAGATACCAGACTGACTAAAGAAGGATGCTTTGAAGCACCTCAATTGTCCTAGTCCCTAGGTCCAGTTATAGTGAACCTAAATGAATTTTACAGAGAAGGAATTCATGCGTCTTAAACCAGAGTTCCATTATTTTCGTAATCATTAACAATGAATATAGTATAAAAGCAATTATCAGAAAAATGTTATACAATAATAAACGATAAAGTCATATCCGTAACAGTTCAAAAAACCCTTCTTTGCAATAGTAAAACCATAACCTCGATATATTCATTGGCATTAAAACATTTCATTTCGATAACTGTGCTTCTATACAATGCAATATAAAGCAATCAATGCATTTATAGAAATTGAATTCGTACATTTTCGAAACAATGGAATTTTAATACAATACTTTCGAAAACCATGACAATGCAAATGATAAACATTTCATTTTAAATCCATAATTCCGACTTTCAAATCAATAACTGTCAAAATGATAAAATCTGATAAACAAATTCAATTCCAATCGATAAGAATCACGACAATATCATTCATTAGATAATGTACATTCAAATTAATAATCATATCATATAAAACCATTCATTGGAGACAATCATTAAGTCACTAATAGATCAAAAAATCTTTTCTTCAAACAATAAAATCATAACATAAATACATTTCTTTGCAGTAAAGCATTTCATTTCAATGGATAAGATTTGATAGAAACATTTCATTTCATTTCATTTCATTCCATTTCAATAAAATATTTTATGGGAATATTTCATTTTATTTCGTTTCGTTTCGTTTCATTTCATTTCAATAAAACATTCAGTGGACACAATCAATATCCCAATAGAATCATACAACATTAGGTTCCCGAATGGGAATAACCTTAAAACATATGGTCATGGTCATAATGGTGTTCATCTAGTGTCACGGAGCCAGTGACATCCTGCGAACTGGTGAAAACTTTCTCACGGTCAACAGCAAACATTCATTCATTCATTCATTAATGCATGATTACCCAAGGGCAACTATGGGAGCTAACAATCTCAAAACATTTACTTGATTCCCATGAAAATAATAAAACAATACTTCATGCTTTCAAACATTAAACAATAATATAGTCAAAATATAAATTTTTAAGGAACCAAGTTTAATTTTACAATTCTATGGATTCTAACGGTGGGGTACACTATGTAGCACTTAGCTCCCTTGGGATCCTAGAGGTGACTTACACAGTCTCAGAGGAACTCGTGTAGCACATACGTCCTTTAGGACTCTAGAGGTGGCTCCTACAATATAACTCTCAAATCGTAGCATTCCATGTTAAAACATTTATGATAACTCATCTTTCATCAAACATTTCATTAGGTGTAAAACAAATATTATTTCCAAAATATTTTAGTTCCAACATATAGGTCATCATTTCAAAAATTTCATTACTGTAAAGCCAAAACATTTCATTCCATTCAAACTTCAAAACATTCAAAACTATACATTCTTTCAAAACCATTAAACATTAACAATGCATTTTAAAATAATCATGCATAACAATTGAAAAACATAAAAACAATGATTATGCCTGTGAACAATCAATTATGCATGACTAAACGCATGCCTATGCAATACCCTTTTATTTTTGATTCTTTACCATTCTTATAGTTCCAAATACAGTACTTTCAATACAATTTATAACATCCGATCATTAACCCTTTATAATCATTAACCAATTCCAAAACGTTTACTTTCATTTAATAACATTTCTTTTCAATCCGTTAAACTCCAAAAATCTATTCAATCATTTCGATAAACTTCATTTACAAACACTATACTTTAAAATCTTTTAGTACGTTTCATAACTTTTCAACCATGTAACACAATTCAACACATTCAAAACGTATATCTTTAAATCAATACCAATCATTTTGATCCAAAATCTCATTCTAAAATTATAATTCGCTATCAAAATCCAACGATTCCAAAATGAACAATAAACATTAAAACATTTTAAAAATACATTAACTTATTTAAATCATTACGTTTCCTAACACTTCCTCAAACCAAAACAATTCTAATTTAGGGCAGTTGACTACTCTTTTTGGGTAATCGGTTGCCATGCATTTCTTTAATTTTCTAAATTAAAATTTCACAATATTTAAAGATAACTATACAATGAGCAATAGACTAGTTATTTTAGCCAGTCGACTGATTTTTAGACAAAAAGCTTCTGGGTAAAAAGCAGTCGACTGGTCTTTAAGGCAGTCGGCTGGTTTCAATCGATTTTAGTTAGGGCAGTCGACTGGTCTAAGTCGGTTACCATGAAAACACCTAAAACTTTTGTATCTAGGCAATCAGCTGCTCCCTTGGGCAATCAACTGCTCCTAGACAGAGTGCTACCTAGGAGTTAAAACGCATTTTCAAAACCTCTTGTTCAATTAAACACAGTTCAATATACCATAATTCAACCATAACACAATGCAAACACAATATCTCTACGTTCCTTTATACACATTCCTTGCCAATCAATCGCAATTACGTGATAACAATCTCTTTAGCACCAATCTTCAATGAGCAAGCCTAGATGTCCGATTTGTTTCAAAACTGTAGAGATCAATTCAAACACAGTTTTCATATCATACTTCATATTCATGCTCTACAGTCTCAAAACTATCACATATATCTAATTGGATCAAAACTAAATTTTCTCTCTCTTACTTTCTCTTGGTTGAAACTTTGGGCTTGCTTTTCACCCTCCAAATGGTCACTCCAACACACCATATCACAGTATGTTGTAGAGCTCGTCAAGCTGAACAACTTTCATTTAAGGCATTTTTTGGTTTGGGACTTGTAAATAGGTGTTTTTCACTTTCTCTCTCTAAAATCTAAGAAAACGTGGGACTTTCTCTCTCCTCTTAACCATGGCCGGCGCACAAATGGAGAAGATGAGATTTTCCACTTAAAATATCTTATATATATTTAAAATATCTTACTTGATAAATTACTAATTTGCCCTTATCCAATTTTAAAAATTCCTTTTATGTCCCAACTTTTTTAATATTCATTTATATATTCAATTTAATTTTCAAAACATTTTATTTCCACGCCAATCATATTTATTGAGCATAATTTAGTCAAAAAATTGACTTTTATTAAGGTTTGACTGGTCAAATGGTGATATTACCAAAATAACCCTAATTGTTTATTCACGTAGTTTTTGGCCTTTTAGTGTGATTCAGTCTACAAGTTGGAACTACATCAGACATCTTTACACAAAGTTTCATCTGTGATAGTCTATTGGTCAAAAATCAAACTATGTTGATCGTTATTCAAAAATGTTCTTCGGGTTTATAGACACAATCATCATTTTCGAATTTATTACACAATTCCCAAAATATGTACAAACGGAGAAATTTTGAGATGTAGATTCTTACCATCTCATTATTTTGCTCTAAATATCATTACTCTAGAGTTTCATCCCAATCCAAACTGTAGAAATACCAGTGGGGCTCATATCGCAGTTTTCCCCAATCTTTACAAGGCATAACATCTATGATAGCTCTCTTCGATACTTCAAATTAAACTCCAATCTAGACGAGTTTCATACCATGAGTAAATCAATCCCTAAGTATCAATAACCTACTCTTTCGGGGTCATTCTATCTCTTAGTAATTCTTATGGGCCCTGCATTCAATTTTCTTTAGCATAACCACTATATAGAAATATTAGCAATTAACCTTTGCTTTTCAATTTCCAAAATAAATAACTTATATTGGTTATTGAGAAATTGAGATTCTCACAATAATGGTAAAAGAAAGGGGTTTATGAGAATTAGAGGAGTCTTAATATCAATAATCCTTTAATAGAAGGTTTTTAGGTACGAAGGATTGGTAAAGACAAATTATGTGTTCATATTAAATATGAAAAGTTGTCAGAATCTTGCTTTTCATGCGAAAGGCTTGGTTATATGGTTAAAAGCTGTGGAAAGGTGTGAAAATGGTGGTTTTTGATCCATCAAAGCCAAGATCTGGTCCATGGCTAAGAACAACTCCAATTAAAAGTGGCTCTATTCTGCATTTTGATGAAGGTTTAAACAGCGTTGCAAAGAAATCTATACAAATTGTTATGGTAAGGTTGAAGATGGAAGAGGAGGTGGTGGGAGTGGTAGACGGGATTATATTAAGACTAATAAGGTGGCGCATTGGTGCTGGAAACATGGAAGAGTGAATTTCAAATGGCAATTAGATGGGAGTTAGTTACAGGAAAATTGAACGTTAATTAGAGCAGGAAAGTTTATTGTGAGGAAGTAGAGACGGATATGCATTATGATTTTGGGATTAAATTGTGATGTAAATTGTGGGTTTAGATTGAATATGCATTATGATTGCAAAGCTGCGTAATGAGGTATTATAAACTCATCTTATTGCAGTGATTTTTAGTGAATCGAATAGTGATTGTGATCATGTGATATAATGAACTATGCATACATTGCACATACCATTAGAATATCAAGCTTGCATCAAATTATATTTACTTTTATAAAAGCTTTGAAATCTCACTTATTACATGTTCTAAAAGATAGTGAACATATGACTACGTTGCATATGTAAGTGTTTCTGAAAAAGCATACATTTGCTTTTATGTCCAGGTGTTATTGAATTTCAAAACATGTAAAAAAAAATGTTTTACAGCTTATAGACACTCCACAGTGTTAACCTAACTAATAAAGCAAAGTGAGAAACAACCTAAGTATCATATACTCCTATATAGGCACATTGACTAGTCCAACAAGAGTTGTTGACAAGTTCCATTCTTACTTGATCACTAGGACTAGAGATATCAAATCTAGAGCCATAGGTAGCACCCTAGTTTCCAAGATAATGTGATTGGTTCACTGATAGCTACAATGGGATAAGTCTTTATTAATTAAATATAGAGAAGTTTGCCTAATCAAATTATTGAATATTAAATATCATATCGAATATCGTTTTATTGAATATTGAATATTGTATTGAACATTGTTTTATCAAATATCAATTATCGTATCGAATATTGATTTATCGAACATTGTTTATTATATTAAGTATTGTTTATCGAATATTATTTACTGCATTGAAAATCGCTTTATTGAAAAGTGCATTGTTTATTGTAAAAGTGTAGTGTTTGTTGAAAAAGTACGTCATTTTATCACAAACTGTAATTGCATCGATTTATTGAACATTACATCATTTTTAAAGTGTTGAACAATCATATTATGACATAGTTAGGACTGTTTAGTTGTGATATCAAGTTCAAAGAGAAATGAGATACTTCATAGTATCATTCCATATGATATCCCAAAAAATCTTGACAGCATCACGTCGTCCTACTATTGAAACAAATTAAAACAATGATTGAATATTGGAAATGAAGTTTTTATACGAAAGCGTATATTGAAATTATATAGGAAATCATATAGTTTCGTTGTATGCATGCATTATGGAATAGTAAACACTATGATACTACTCTTTGCACATGTATGATAGACTTACTTGGCTTCTAGCTCATTCCCCTACTATTTCTATCAAAGGTTAAGCCAAAAAAGTGCAGTTATCGATTACAATATCTAGCTTCTCATGTTTTCATGCTTCAAAGCTCTCATAGTAATTGTTTAATGTATATTTTAAGTGCTTAAACATTTTTATTTTCAAACAGTTTTCAACAGTACTATAGGTCGGGATGTGTATTAGCTATGCTCACATTACAAAAATTACAGATATTGGGATGTAAATAAATTTTATTGCTTAACGTACCAAAACAGAGAAATATTAGAATATTTTGTAATTATATATTTTGAAAGGCCAAACAATCGTATTTTTCGACAAATTTTGGATCTATGATAAATGAAAGAGTGTACTATAACAATGGATGTTCAGACTATGAATTTGATTGTATTTGATCGATGAATTTGGTCATAACTAGGAATTATTGCTTTTACATAAGAATTTTTTTAAGATGATTTTGAATGATATTTCGAATGGTATTGAGCTGGGAACTTAGGTAAATTGTCTTAAACTGTATCAAGTAGCCAACTGCCCAATATTACTTTTTGACACTGCTCACATGATAAACCAATGTAAAGAAAAAAGAAAAAGTTAATCCAAATTTTTATATTCAGCATAAATTTAGAGCCTTGTCACGTCCTTCGAGGCATGACAAGTATGCATTACAAGAGTATTAAAATTGGTTTAACATTAATAATCAATACTTAAAAATTTGAGAAACCATGGTATGTAAAACTAATATAAATAGTAGTATTGATCTAATTTGACCATTTTAAAATAACATTAGATATAATTATATTCATTATTTACATAATGTATAGACATTATAAACAAAATGCACCATATATCATTTACAAAAAAAAATACTTATTATGAATAATTGGTTATCTAATTAGCTCAATTTTATATTGATTTTGTTTTTGGAACCCATCATTGGATATTAATTTGAAAGATTAGTAATTAGTAATTTAAATGATTTTACTTTATGAATTGTTACTGTTTTAAAAAACGTATTTGTTTAATTTTTGCATATTTTAAATCCTTTTAATAATTTTATAACCTTTAATTTAATAAAAATCTCATTACAAGTTTTTTTAATATATTTTATATTTTTTAATTCTTAAAATAAAAAATCTTAAATATGGTAGTCATTTACAAATTATCATCTTGAAATGTTTTCTAGTTCTTGAATACTATGTAATGTATTTTCTATTTTTTATCTAATTATTAATGTATGTGATAATTAAGGCTGAAATTTTACAGTAAGTTTCAAAATAAAATTATTAATTATTATAATAGAGAGATTTATTAAGTTTCATTGGCCCAAGTGGAGATCCTTTTTTTTTATTAATTTAGAGAAGTTATTAATTTAGAAGGATTTAATTTATAAATATTTTACTACATAAAAATAAGAAAGGGAGCAACAGAAACACTTCTACCAAGAAAAAAAAGAGATAGAGAGGGATGCCACATGGGTATACTCTCTTTTTGTTTAAATGTATTTGTCTATAAAATAAAAATAAAAAAATGGTGCCATGAAAATATTTATACCGAATACAATAACTGATGGAGACCCATCAAGTTCACAAATCCGAAGTCATGTTTGTGATGATCGTGATCCTTTGAGCATCCATGGAGGTCCAATGACGAGAGCTAAAATGAAAAGAATGCAATAAGCCTTGGCCGGTTTCATTAGAGAAAGCCCAACAAAGCTCGAGCATGGAGGATAACAAAGTTTTTTGCAACATGATCCAAGCTCAAGTTCAACCTTCTTGAAGATTTACAAGTACTTGGTTGAAATGCAATTGAGCCAGATGCATAAATTGGGCCAAATGTTATACTTCTTTTATTTAGTTATGTATTATTGGGCTGAACATTGTCTTAATTTAATTTAAGCTCAATTCCTTTTTATTTAATAGGTATTGTAGGATTTCTATTTCTTGTTCTGCAAGTTAGGAAAGTATGATTCCTATTACTTGTTCTGCAAGTTTCTATTTCTTGTTCTGCAAGTTAGGAAAGTAGGATTCTTGTTACTTGTGCTGCAAGTTTGTTATTTGCCTATAAATAGCTATGTAACTCTTTGGGTAGAACACAATTGATTTGAGTTATAAAATTGAGAGACTTCTTCTCTTTGGTTCTCTTGAGAACTCTTGAACTTATCAAAATCTTCCTTGTGCCGTTCTTCTACCTTCCACCAATTCATACCATAGGTTCTTTCTTTTCTAAGCAACGGGTCTTGGTCCAATACCATAGGTTCTTGTGTTTCTACACAACGGGTCTTGGTTTTACCTTTAATTCTTTGTTTAATCTGCTACGTTCTTGACTTTTTCTTTTTTTTTTCGTGTGTTCTTCGTGTTCTTCATTGAACCTCATCTTCTTTCGGTGAGGTTCATATCAATAACAAAAAGAGAGCATAATACCACATGCATTATGCATAGAGGTGGCAAAAGTTGAACCGACCCGAAAATCTGCCTAATTAACCCGAATCCAAACTTGACCAAACCAATTTGACTAAAAAAGTCAACAGCCCAAATCAAACCCGATCCAAATCCAAATTGATCCCAAACCAAATTTATTCGAATTCACATTGATCCAAACTTGACCTAATCTAAACCCGAATTGATCTGAACCCAAATTTATCCGAATTTAGATTAACCCAAACCTAACCTAATCCGAACTCAAATTGACCCCAAATCCAAATTGATCCAAATCCAAATTAACCCAAACCTGAAAATATTCAAACTTAAATTTAATATTATCAATAAATATTTAAATGTTAAAATTAATTATCAAAGTATTTTAATATAGTAAAAATATAATTTTTTTTCAATAATATGAGTGTTATATATTTTTTTAATCTAGTTAAACTTAAATATTCACTTTTATATTATATTCATTTAAACCTAATGTATAATTATTTAATGGCTAATCTATAATAGAGTACAGAAGTTGTATCACTTACACTTAATGCGTCCAATTATTCTATAAAAAATCAAGATAAATTAAAGAGATATATAGTACTGTTTTATGATATTTAGTAGAGATTATTAAATCACTTTGATTCATAAAGTTATTAATTATTATAGATAATAAAAATAAAATGAAAAAAATTTAATTTATTTATTAATATTGGTGAATATATTATAAAGAAAACTATCATACAGATTATTAAATATTTTGATTATTTCAATCCCAAATGTACTATAGGTCATGTAAGAAGAAAATTTTATTTTCATGAGTTTTGTAATTCTTAGAAATATGGTTTCAGTTGATTTTCATATCAGATAAATTACATCGAGATGACCAAAGCTTAACCCAATAAACCTGTCCAATTGACCCAAATCCAAATCCGACCAATCCGAATTAACTAAAAAGTCAAGACCCAAACCTAATCTAATCCGAATCCGAATTAATCCGAATCCAAATTGATCCAAATTCAAATTAATCCAAACCCGATCATATCCAAACTCGAAATGATCTAAACCCGTAATAGACTGATTTTTCCTTGACTCAAACCCGACCTTATCCGAATCCGAAATGATCCGAACCCAAAATGATCTGATTTTTCCTTAACTCAAAATGATCCGATCAAAAATGATCCAACCCAAATCTGATACGATCCACTCATTTGCCACCTCTAATTTTGCATATTTGTTTTTTTCAAAATTTATTTATTAAATTCCACATTTATCTTTATATATCATTGATTACCGTGTCCTTAAGGAAACCAGCGAAAAACCTGAAAATATTATTCACCAGAAAAAGAAAAACCTGAAAATAACTTTCATTAGCAAGTCGACAGTCAAAATGAAATTCTCTTTGTAAATAAAGCCAGTCTTGAGTTCTCAACAAAAGCATCCATTAATTTAATCAAAATTCCCTTCTCAAAACAAAAAAAGACTTCCAAATTTCAGTTATACTATTCTGCAAATTTTCAATGGAATCCAAGGATCAAAACCCAGTTGTACTAATTACAGGGTGTTCCCAAGGTGGAATAGGACACGCCCTGGCACGAGCTTTTGCAGATAACAACTGCAAGGTAGTGGCAACAAGCAGGTCTTTAAGCTCCATGTCAGGCCTGCAACAAGATCCCAGGTTTTATATCCAAGAGCTCGATGTTCTATCAGAGCAAAACGTGCAACGTGTAATGTCCAACGTACTAGAGAAGTTTGGTCGTGTTGATGTCTTGGGTAATAATGCTGGGGTCTTGTGCGTCGGTCCTCTTGCTGAAATCCCCTTACCTGCCTTGGAAAATACCTTAATACCAATGTTTTTGGTAATGATTAATATCTCCTCTCTTGTGACACTTGAAGTTCAGAGATATGCATTTCTTGATTTTTCTTTTTCATTTATCATCTATTCTATTTTTGTATGTCGCCGGCGAATTTGCGTTCATGTTTGTTATGGGTGGTAATCTTTTGGTTGACTTATTGTGCTATTTTGGTTGGTAGTGAGGAAGTAATTCATGGTTGTATTGCAAGATTGGACTTTATGCTGAATTTTTTTCTTTGGGGTAAAGAAAATGAAAAATAAGAACAGGCTTATGGTTGATTTACCTAGCATATATAAGGAAAAACATTTAACGTTCAAATAGCTATAATTGATTTAGGCAACTAGTAGCAGAGATTCTGTTATTAAAGCTTATTTGTACAATTGCCAAGCACTACTTTTAAATAAGGTGGTTCTTTCATGAAAGTTATTGACCCAAGTTTTGATTGGAACAAATTGGTTGAGCTTTGGTTCTTCAGTTCACCCTGATTCCTTGAAAGTTGTGGTTGCAGAAGTTGAACGAAGCCTATATTTCAAGTGTTTCCGTATTTGAAAGTAAAATCGTAGTATGTAGTAATCTAACTCCAATGAAAATTTACTGTAGTCTAGTCATTTGTCAGTGTTCTAAAGTGAAATAACTGGTCTTTTTTTCGGCTCTTGATTCAGCTTGTAATGTGAGAGATCTAATTGATATTCTGTTAAAAAAATTGAGGCAGGGATTTGAGGGCCTAGAAACTTTCTGATACTCTTAAGCAGCATCCTAAGAGGAGGCTTTCCCTAATTGTTGATGGCTGGATAGTATCACTACACTGTTGTTACTCCTTCATGAATCCATGCTCCATAAGTTGTTTGTCTTTAATGAGTTTCATGTTTGTTTTTTCTTGCTGATCATCTTCCTCTTGTTTCTTTGGAAAGATTTAATCCACTTTATAGTCCTTTTTCACTTTTTCTTTCTTTTGGCTGAATATCAAGAATTTGACTGGAGACTCCTTCCTAGTCCCACTTCCACCCATATTAGAGGCAAAATATTGAGTTTCAAGTTGTGTAGATTCTAGTAATTGTGTTTCATGTATGATGTTGTTCTTGATTGCAGGTCCGATGAGGCTGGTTCAAGCTGTTGTACCTCAAATGGCATCTAGGAAAAAGGGAAAGATTGTCAATGTTGGAAGTGTTACTGTTTTGGCTCCCGGGCCATGGTCTGGTGTCTACACGGCATCTAAGGCAGCTCTTCATGCGTTAGCCGATACTTTGAGGTTAGTTTAAGATGATATCTGCATAAAAGTAAATGCTGAAAAGGCAACTCATTAGCTACCATCTAGTTCACCAGGAAAAAAAGAACTCTTTTGCACACGTATACATCTGTTTCCATGAAGATGTGGTTGTATTTATCTGTCATAAGTCGGTGAATGTTCAAATTCTTTGGAGATTAATATAGAGAACGATATTTAGAATTCATAGCATTTACCCAGTTCTTGCCAAATTGGAAAAATACATTTTTCCTTGAAAAATATCTGAAATTAGTGCAAAAGCATACCTCCTTACTTGACTCTTGGTATTTAGTTGTTCGTAAATATTTTGACTTGTATGTAATGCTAATGCTCTTGGTGATTGAATGAAAATATTTATGGCATGGTTGGAAGCACTAGTATGATTTCTATTTATCAATTGTAATCCTTATCTTTATTACAAATAGGTGAATACTGAAACTTTTTCTCTATGTTAGTAAAGAGGGTAATTTAGATCTGTCTGCTGGAAATTTTAGTAAGCCTTTTCGTTCTTTTTCATCTGAATGGAATCAAAATCCACCAAAGATGTTCTTGTTCAGAGCTGTCATCTGATTCTATTTTTACAACTTAATTGTTTTTATATCATCAAAATCTGATGCATTGGCTGCAAGATATTTCTTGGAATTTCAGAGCTTTCACATCTTGGCATTTACCTTCAGGGATGCATGATATGCACATTAGACATTACATTTTTATATATTTGGTGCCTACTAATAATATGTCTAGTTATTTATTACATCTTGTATATTTACGGGTGATTTATCATCTTTTAGACGCACAAAAATGTTATTGTTTTTAATTATATAACTAAGTTGTATTTCGACAAACCAGGAAGTTTAGATCCACCCCTTCTGAAGAGGGAATAGTATTCCCAACTTTAGGGTTTACTATATATGACTAGATATGAGGTTTACTAGTTTAATTATTTAGTTATTTATTTTTTGTGCTATGGCAATGGACATAACTCCTAGGTCTGAAAGGAGCCAGTCATGGCTTGAACCTTGAACCTGCAGGTTTAAATCCCTGAAAGGGGAACATAAGTTACTTCACCAAAACCTGCAGTCCATATGGCATTACCATTTAAAAGCAAAGAGAAGATAGAAAATACCTGTAATTAGATGATGAATGGTAATCTTTCATGATCTCCGAAACCAAGCAAGAATGCAGTAAAATGTTTCTGGTGTACGCAGATTGGAGCTCAGTCATTTCGGGATTGACGTCATCAATGTCGTCCCAGGAGCTGTAAGGTCAAACATAGGTAATTCTGCCACAGCAAGTTACAACCGGATGCCTTAATGTTAGCTATATAAACCATTTGAATCAGCCATCGAAGAGAGAGCATACTTTTCACAAAGATCCAAGTCAACTCCCACAGATGTGTTCGCAAGGGATACCGTAAACACAGTGCAGAAGAAAAACCCACCGCCTTGGTTCTCAACCGGCCATTACTCAACTATTATGGGAATTATGTACCATTTCCCAATTTTTGTTAAAGATTTCATTATGAGGAAAATGATGAAAGGATGAGTTCTGTCAGAATTGTGACGTAGTTACTTATTTTTCTTGCTGAGATGTTTGACGTCACCAACATGGCAGGTAGTAGCCTCTATACGAGTTTCAGCTCTTAAACCTTCATTATCCAAAAAAAAATATGAAAAAATTAAATAAAGGATGCAGCAACGTCTGGATTAAGCAATTGCGAACCTCGAAATAGGAGAAGACAGCCGAACCCTGGGAAGAGAAAAAAATAAATGTAGCAGGATTCAAACTCAACTCTGCAGAAAAGATGTTGCTAATACTTGCCTCGTCACTAGCTGCTCCTTGGAACCATTAGCATGATTATTCTGAGACTTCTACAAGTGATTACCTCGACAAATCAAATTTCTCACAAACGAATTTTCAAAATTTTCATCTGCCTAATCTAAAAGATCCTAGTATTTACTATGAATGAGGCGGATGACCATAGTACACCGTTCCTGGCGGCTGAATATGCCAGAAACTAGGAGGCACAGGTGGTTGCTGAGTTAAGGGCAGCAGTTGCTGCTGAGTCGAAGGGGTTGTTTGCTGAGCCGATGGTATTGGCGGCTGCTGAGTTATTGGCAATGGTTGTGGGGTCAAAGGTACCATTGGACTAACCATATAGGGAGGTGGTGGTGGTGGTCCACGTGGCAACGGTCGCATACCACCATAACTACCATATGGGGTTAGCGTTCCCCCTGAGGGCTGCAAAAACTGTTGTGCGGCCATGTTAGGAAGCATTTGATATTGAGCTTGAGATGTAGTGGTTTTGCTTTGCATGGCTGGTTGAGGCACCAACACCGATTGATAAGAATGGTTTACTGGAGCAGGAAGTGCTTGTGCTGGCATGAAAACATTAGGATCTGCAACTGGCATTGAATTCTCAGATTTTGAAATTGCATCACTGGCAGAATTGATGGGTACAGATGTACGGGAGTTTGACTGTGTAGAAGCCTTTCTTAGACCAGCATTTTTTGCTTCTTCTGCTGCAAATGTAGAAAGAACAGAGTGCATGATCATTTGAGAGGAGCTAGAAGCTGCAAGCTTGTCTGCAACCTCAGCTGCAATGGCTGCAGCAGTCCTCTTAGGCGTTTCTCCAGCTTTTGAATTGGCATCAATTGACACATTTGACATAGCAGATGATGTTGACACATAATCTTCATCACCAAGCCGCTTCCTCATGTTACAAGCTTCTTCCACTTGTGCTTGTGCTACCTAAAATTGGTTAGAGATATATGTTAAAAAGTGTAGAGAACAACTATTTAGCACTCTAGCATAACACAAGGTGAGATTTTGTGATTCACAGCAACTACAATAAATCCACACCCAGAAAATTTGGACCAGAACTTTGGCACATCAACTCCCAATGCAAATATACCAAATTGTCTACTCATCTGGAAGATTACAATATCTAGCATCCTTTTAAGTACACCTCACAATTCCTAAGCTTCATTTAAACTAGCTGCAAAGATTTGCAGCTGCAATACTTTTCAGAAGACCTAAACAATAGATAAGCAGCATTTTTTTTTTCTATTCAAACTGAATGTGAAGCATTGAACTTGCTGAAAACGCATTCCCATAATCAAATTTAGTATACTGCTCAAGGAAAATAAAATGCAAATACTCCGAACTTCCAGTTCCAAGTTTCCCCAAACTTAAACTCCTATGTCCATATCATGATAGAAGTTTCAACTAGTTCTCAGAGGCTAAAGATGTACATCTGAACGCTAGAAGCAAGCATCATCCAGAAACCGATATAGAATCAACATTCATCGGAATAAAATAAATAAAGTGTTCAATAAAATTGAATACATGCCCATCTTTTGCATTGCATCAGGAAATCAGGAAAACAGAGGAATACATAATAGAACATACCTGCATCTGCGTCCGAACATTCTCCAACTCAGATTCCTGAAAAGAATTTAAAACAGCAAGATAATGCTTTATGATCTGTCTGTCATTGCAAATATGCAGAAACATTATAACATAGAAAGTTGTGGAATATGAAGGTACCTGTTCGTGAAGAGCTTTTTTTAACTGCAGTACAAGTGCTGCTCTACTTGCTTCAACTGACTTGAGTTTCTCAATGCTCTCTTTCAGAAAATTTTCTTCAGCTTCTAGTTCTTTGGACAAAGTTTCTCGTCTTGGATCTTTTGCTGCAGTGTATAGAGAACTTTAGATGATAACACCTTTTAGGAATCCATCATGAACTCTAAATGTCTCCTAGGAGAAAAAACATAACCACGAGCACTACTCAGGTCAACAGAGAAAAGATTACCAACTGCACAAGCACTCTCCACATCTTTTTCCATCTTCCTCACTCGATGAACAGCTGACTTGCACTTGCTCATCTCTTTGTCCTCATTTGGCTGTTCACTGAGCATCAAATGAAATGCCGAAACAATTTTTTCAGCAGTGCCCCCAATTGACAACTTCTGGTGTAAGAAGCAGTAACATAACAGTGACAATTGGTTTTTATCATATCAGAAAAGGAAGAAAAGCGAATGATTTGAAATAAACCAGGCAGGCCCTCAATCTAACCGTTTTAATGGATCTTGAGTCCCGCTTCACAATTCTGACAGAGGCAGAGCGCGGGCGTTTTTTGCTTAATTCCAATGGTGGAGGCACTTCTTCTCCAAGCATGACATCTTTTAGGCTTTGTGCTCGAGATCCAAAGACTCTTCGTTCTTCCCATATACCTACCTAACAAATTGTATTGAAAAGTATAATTATAACAGCTTACTTCACTATTCATAAGAAAATAACAATGCTACTATAGCAGAATTGGCTGCCAGCACCAATTAGCATCATAAATACATGCATGCAGAACAAACAAGTAGAACAAGCCAAAATTTTGGGTGCTCGGAGCTGTCTCCAACATTAATCCATAGTCCAAGTGTACATATTAAAATGTTGGTGGTAAGTTATTACTAATATGAAATAATAGAAAGTCCGAATCAATCACCATAAACCTCTATCTATAATAAAGTATCACTGTCATTTTAAAATTAATAAACTTATGTTTTTCAGATGACAAGATAGAGAGCCATGTCTTTTTTATTTCTTAAAACTTAAAAGCCCCCAAAAAGGAAAATTACCAATCTAGAAACCACATTCTTCCCATGATCATCACCCTTCTCGAGAAGGTCTTTCAGGGCTGCTGGAAGGACTTTCCAGAACTCATTAACAAATTCACTTCCTTTACGTTTGCTGTTCTGTAGAATATCATTGGCAAGGTACAAGAGGGGGACCTTCTGAACCATCTCTGAGCTGTGAAACTGTTTATCCCATGTTGCAACAACCAGTTCTGCCTTGCTCTGGTGAAATATACACCAATGTGACAATGCTATATAGAATAGGTCAAGGTAAAATACCCATATGAATGCAAGATCAATGCACCACCACAGTGATGCCACAAAAAGATGATTAGACAAATGAAAAGTAAATTTTGCAGTATATGGTTAAAGCTACATCAAAATTGAAGTCCACACATCCAATCTCCTACGTCTGAACAACAAATTGTTAAATGAATATTGTCATGCAGTTCAAAGTCAAATAATTTAACAAGAAAGATCTGGCTCTGTTTTATATTTTGAAAGACACAGATTTTAGAGCAAATTGGTATGCATTTTGCTTCCTTCTTTCTGAGTACACTAGTTAAAACCATCATATTTTTTAGGAATGTCAATATGAGTACTTCAATAAGCTGAAAGGTATACCTAATAAAAATCTAGGAGATTGAGAATCTTATACATCCATATCATCCAATTGCTGCATTTTTACAATTTTTTCACATACCACATCAATTTATGATTACATCAACAGTTGTTACAATTGTACAATGCATTATGAATCAGAATTGAAAATGTTGGAAAAATACAAATAAATCGATATAATGAATACAATAAGTATAACCAACTATGCTTAGATTTTTAAACTTAGCTCAATTCCCAATCGATCAACTAAAAAAAGGAAAGTACAAAATTTATAGAGCTAAAATTAAACTAGCTGGCAAATCAACATTAAAAGCAAACTCAACCAGACTTAGAATCACCTTTACTTTCAACAAAAATTTAAACATTCAGATTAAATATCCCCTCTTCGACATAGAAATGCATCAAATAAGATTAATAGACAATGAAAAGCAATACAAGCAACATAGAACAGAGAAATCATAACGTTTTACTTATCTTCTCCTCAGCTAATACAAAGAACTCAAAGCAGTTAAAAAAACTAACAATAATTTTGGGGAAAAAAATGAAAGAAAGAAGGAAAAGGATACTTTCAATACACTGTTGAGTGCTATTGAGCTTGGAAAGCTTATCTGCAAGTGTCTGTTCGCTGAATATACTATTCATCCCACACCCACCAAAACCCTAAAACACCGCCCAAATTAGAAAAGAAAAACTTTCTTACTTGTTTTTGGCCCTCTGAAATTAGATTTAAAAAGAAACAATAAAAACCCTAGTAAATTATGCAAATTGAAGGAAACTCGGATCTTTAAACCCTGAAGCTGAAATGGAGCAAAAAGAGTCAACTGGGAAAGCGAAGGAGGGTATTTTCCAAATTGAGGAAATGCAGAGAATGAAGGGATTCGACCAGCGTGAAGAATCAATGGCCTGCATGTCACATAAACCCTGAGACCGAACGATTATTTAGAACGACAAGACGACGAATTGAATCAGAAGCGCACCAGCTACAAGGAAAATGGGTAAATAGAGAAAGAAACCCTAAAACGGTTTTTTTGCAGAGAAAGGAAAGAAGAGTAACGTTTGAAAAAGAAAAGAGGGAGAGAAAGGAGGCTTTAGGCATTTTAGCTTAGCTTTGAGCAGCGGTGTAGCGATTGAATGTAAATTTCGCGCAAATTTGGCGCAAAACTATGAAAGGTAGGAATTTTTGTTTTTGTCTTTTAACTGAATTAACCAATCACACTTTTCAAATTTCAATAATAATTACTCTTTATGAACCGAAAAAAAAAATATTACTCTTCACTCCCTTTTTTCTTACTTTTAATTAAATTCTATCTCCTTTTATAATCCCGTAGAACCTCTCTAAATTATTCTTTTTTAAACTAATAATTTCTTTAAATTAACAAAAAAATCATGATTTCAAGTCAGATCAATATAAAAAAATTAATGAACTATTCTATCATAATAATTAATAATTTTGTTTTAAAACTTTGTGAAAAATTTTGATCCTGATTCTTATACAAATCAATAATTTTGATAAAAATACAAAATATATTACATAATATTTAAGAACTAAATAAGTATATCAAGATATTAATTTGCAAACCTCTTTTTAATATCCTACCAAACATATATTCTTCCAATTTCAAACACCTCGTGTCGGATTTGAAAGTCCAAAATTTAAAATCTTATGATTGTCATACTTTAATGCAATAACTGCTTCATATTGCAATATGTGGAGTTCTACCCAAACATATGAGATATGCTATCACAAGATTTTTTTTTATATAATTACAGGTATTTTCATCCGTTTCATGGTCTAAAATTAATCATATTCGATCTGAGAGTAGCAAATAGTAAAACCCTCTCAACAGTGACAACTTTAGCAGTGGTAAATCTAGGATTTTATATTAGAAAGGGACAAACTAAAATAAAATTTGTAACTTGAAAATTTTTATTTAACATATAATATATTATTATTTTATCATAAAACATAAAAATATATGTGAAATATAACATTTTACATGTAAACATAAACCATATACACAAAAAGTTGAAGTTTTAAAATTACAAATATAACTATTAGAAATAGAAGAAAGTCAACTATTTTTATTTAAAACAATGCTTAATGATGTTTCCTAAAAAAAAAAATCATTTGAGTCGAAAGTTTCAACAAATTTTCTTTTTACACATAGAAAAAAGATTATTGGCAAGAAACTTTTCTTCCATTTGTTTTGAAATCTTGTTTTAATAATTTTCATTGATAAAAAATATTTTTAAAATGATACAATAAAAATTGAAATAGTCAATATAAGATCAATTAGTCTATTAATAAGGAAATAGACCTTAACTTAATCTTTCTTTACAATCACAAATTAATGAAAAAAAATTAATAATAAAAAATTTGAACTTTATTAATTAATTATTTCTTTTAAATTTTAAGTGATATTTTGTATAATAGTATTTATTTAAGGTATAAGACAAATAATTAAGTGAAGTCAAAATGTTTTTACAAGACTATAACAATAAAATATGCTTACCTAGTTCTTTAACATATATCTAATGAACAAAGCTTGAATTAATAATAGATATAAAATAATTTAATAAAAACTAAAATCTAATAGTTTTTTCATTATATAAAAATGATATTAATGCCATTTGCAAATTTGATAATTAATTTTTTCTTAAAATTTAAATTTTTATAATCATAAAGATTTCTTTTTTATTTTTATTAGGATTTATGGGGAGGGAGGGAGGGAACAATTTTATCTTTTGTAGCGGCCACTCCTAAATTAAAACCTATAATATATACATATTCAAATAAAATTTATCAAAAATCTTTTTTGTGTGTGTGTGTGGGGGGGGGGGGGGGGGGGGGGGGGTTTGTGGGGGTAGGGGGCCTGTGGCTTCAATATGGCTTTGTCATTGGACTCCAGGATTTAAACCATGTCCAAATACCTGAAAAAGAAATCTATTTCTACTTCTTTCAACTACTTGTTGGTTACTATCACAAGATTTTGTTTGTTTTTCAATGCCATATGTAACAAAGTTGTTGATGACTCCAAGATAGATAAGACATAAAAAAATATTGTGACTACCTTGTGTTTGTTGGAAAAAATACTTTCATCATTGACCTATTCATTTTTCAATATCATGATTAGGGATGGCAATGGGTACCATACAAATGGGTACTCGACACTACCTAACTTAATTAAGTAGGATTAGGGTATTACATAATCGGGTTCAAATACGATTTAGGTAGTAAAACTACTACCAGTCATGGGTTCAAATAGGATTCAAGTAATTATATTACGATACTCGCTACCAAAACTCGATTATAGATAATAATTTTTTAATATGAAATTTATATTTTTTATTTATAAATTATTTATTATTAATGTAACATTTAATTAAATTAATTCATTAAATATTATAATTATGATTTTTAACTTTAATTTATTTTTATGAGTTAAATTAAATTTATTAATTTAATTTTTTAATAATTTGTTTTAAAATTGATTTTAATTTTAGATTTGAAAGCCAAACTTTGACTTAATAAAACAAGTATCTAGTAGGTTCAAGTAGTTAAGAGGTATTTTCTATATTATATGGGCAAGGTTTAGGTTTGGGTATCCCTAAATTAGCAAGTACTTGACTCATTTACATTTCTAATTATGATTCATCTAATGATTCACCTCGTTCGAGGGATCCAATTCTGTGGACCAGTTTTCCTTTGATGGATGTAACCATTTGAAAGATACAAGAAGGTGATAAAAGGGTACGTTTGAAATCATAATAGGCTACAAGGACGTAGTGCAAAGTGCTATACTTTAGAGGAAGCTATTGAATTTTGCATATGGTATTTGTCACATGACAAAGTAGTAGGTAATAATCCTCCTAAATCGACCAAATTGGTTGGTAGGCCTTTATTAGGTGGTAAAATTGTCAAGGTTAGTCGTGATGTTCGAGAGCAAGTACATCTTTATGTCCTAACGAATACTGAAAAGTAGAGCCTTATATATAGTATCTCTGAACTCCTTCAATTAATTTCCTATTTATAAATGTAGATATCTAATTAACCAAATTGATTTCACATACACTATATATAGATTGCATTTGGAGATGTTGAAGACCAATAATCCTAGAAAAGTTGAAAGAAAAAGATAGCTGCAAGATGAATATAATCGCACCTTCATTAGTTGGTTCCAGCAAAAAATATGTAGACATTGCGATAGAACATTATTCCATTACAAAATCAATACCAACAATTGATCCTTTTGGTTTTGATGATGAATCAAACTCTAATTATATGAGAAATGATTATGAAAGAACTTAGGTTTGGAGTTTGCACTTTAGAGCTTCTGTCAACTTATGTATTGGCACTTTGGAGTTTCTGGTCAATACGCACAATTGATTGTTCTGTATAAACTTATAATATTAATTTTGTAATTATATGTGTTTGCACTTTGGAACTCCGCCTATGTTGAACGTAGCCAGTCCCAAGCCCAGATAAAGGAGGAGGGTTAGCTGTAGGTTTGGACAACCAACCAGTTAAAACTCGTCCAAATTTTATAAGATGAACCATTATAGGAAATCCATTGAGGCGTCCTTTACTCAGCGACATGCTGCATTGAAGCTTAAGTGTAGTGAAAAATATGCAAGAGTTGTTGGTGGTCACCCGAAAGCGACACGCCACATCGAAGCTTGGGTGTGGTGCCCAATAGGCAAAGGTTCTCACACCATAATAGACAAGGGTGGATAAATAAGTTAGTTCATAATCATAAGCTTAGATTAAGATCTTGGAACATAAGTATGCCTAATGGTAAATTAGTGGAGATTTGTAAGGCTATGTGTAAGAGGAGATACCATGGCAGTATAAGCTTGGTATACAAGGAAAGATAGAGATTGAAATGGTGTATAATGTTTAATGAATTTCGAGTTAAATTATTAAGGATAATTATGTAATACACCATCAGTAGAGTTTTTTGACTCTACAAGCAGGGTTAGGATAATGACAAATATCTTATTTTATTTATTTTTTATTTTCTTAATATTTTTAAAAAATATGTGTCATTATCCTATTCCCGCTTGTGGAGTGTCGTAACGACTTTAGGCCCTAGACCTAACCGCTAGACATAATTTCAATGGAGTCGCCACCAATCATTTTTAGCCTAGGTGTGATTGGTCACCTATCCTCATTTAAGGATAAGGATTGATCTTCTTTTCAGATTTAGGGTTCGGGGGTCGATTACGTGTGAGGAAGGTGTTAGCACCCTCACAACGCCCATTCTAGAATGGTACCTAATTAATCTTGTGCTATCTTAAGACGGTTTTGTTTGAATAATCTTAATTTGTCGTATTTTTTTTATTTTATTCCAAATAATTAAATATTGGTAAATTTTCTAAGAAACTCTCCATCATTCTGGAGGAATTTCTTGAAAATTTATCCTCACCTCAAGAGTTTTCAAGTAGTACCATTTGACTTGCTTGAAGATTCCATCGTCGGATCTCTCAACTTATTTTAAACTAATATTTATTTTCATTTAATTTTATTTATCTCTTTTATTATTTTGTTTAATTTTATTTAATTCGAGAAATAAATTTAGATTATTAATATCGAAAACTCTCTTAGTCTTCCATCATTCTGGCGAGACTTTGAGAAAAATTCTTACCTAAAGAATTCCAAATGACAACCATTTGTGACTCTTTGGACTCTTATCATTGGAATAATCCTCATTCATTCTCTATTAAGTTGTTATTATTTATTATTTTAACCCTTTTTAATAATCTTAATTTTCTTTTAATTTCATAATTTTCGCTATTAATTGTTTATTGTTGTTTTTATTTAATAAATATTGAAAATTTTTACTTAAATCTTCCATTGTTCTGGCGAGATTTAAGAAAATCTTCTCACCTAGAGATTTTCAAATGTCAACCGTTTGTGACTCTTTGAAATCTCATCATCAGAATAATTTTTATTTGATTTTAATTTATCACTATATATTTTGTTTCATTAAAAAAAAAATTAAAATATAGATTAATATTGAAAACTTTTACTTAAATCTTCCATCATTCTGGCGAGATTTAAGAAAAATCTTCTCACCTAGAGATTTTCAAATGTCGATCATTTGTGACTCTTTAGAATCTCATCCTCGGAATATTTTTTTTGTTCTTTTTCATGATTTACGAATACTTTACTACATAGAATTTCATATTTCCATTTTTCTTATAATTTTATTTCTCAAAATTTAAATTACCATAAACTTCTAATAAACAATTGTGACTTATGATTTTTCTTAGTTGCATTTTATATTGCTAAATGATTAAAACCTATTCTAAATTCTTAAAATTTAATCATCATGATAAAGAATCTATAAGGAACCATTTATGACTAATAAAATAAATAAAATCTAAACACAAGCCACAAGCCTATGAAGTAAAGCTGCCAGCATAAAAAGAAAACAATAAAATATCAAACATAATTAAACTTACGTGAAAAGAGAGTTAATAGCTTCCAATCTCTGTTCTACGTACAAAAGCAGGAACGTGGAGCAGCTTCTTGGTCAGTCTTCTGCCTTCATGCTCCTCCGTTTCCAGACGTGTCTCCACTTCATGCAAGCACCATCAACCACGCAGCAGCAGTGAACCAAAACAGAAACAACACAGCACAGAGGAGGCGTGAAGCGAGGAGCAACCGGACAGGGGCGTGGGTTGAAGAAGAAGCGGCAACGGCGATAATGAAACGAAACCAGTACTGGAAAACAGAGCCGCCTAGGATGATGAACTATCTTTTGGCTTTGAAGCAGGTCTGTTCGGTGAAGGATAGAACAACTTTAGTAAAAACCAGGGGAAGTAGCTAAGGCGGGTCGTGCACAGGAACAATGGACAGCAAGGATACGATCAGTAATGCCGCGGTGGACTGAGATGCGAAACTGCAGAAGATGACGATGCTCGGTATTCACGGCAAGCAAGGGACACGGGCAGTGCAGGGAAAGTGCAGCAAGATTGGGCGATGCAGGGGTGCAAAAACGGTGCAGTGGAGAGGGGCACAAGCAGAACGATGATGGTGCAGTTCAGAGGATGTATGAATGTTTAAGAATGTGGGGCCATGCTACGGTGCTGTAAAAATGGAAAAGGGTGGTGCAATGGACAATGGTGAAGCTGCATGCAGCGAAAAACAAGGGAGGCACAGCGATGGTGATGATGCAAAGCAGGATAGCGATGCAAAAGGGGAGGCACAGGCAGCAAGCGAAGGGGGAAGTGACAGCAAGTGGGGGACGACTTGGATGAAGACCAGCAGTGTAGGCGGTCCGGTGGTGTGCAAGGACAGCGGCTGTGGCAGGGAATGGCAGGAAGGGAAGATGATGGTAACGAAAGCTGAGTTCCTTCTCATGCACTGCCGCCAGCTAGGTTTTTTTTCTCTAGGTTTCTTTTTCTCCCAGGTTTTCTCTCTAGGTTTTTTTTTTCTCTAGGGTTTCCTCTCTTTTCTCCCCTCCTTCCTAGGGTTTTCCTTCTTAGGTTTTTCCCTCAGGTTTCTTTTTTTGGTCCCGTCCCCCCCTTTGCCTTTATAACCATTTCAGCTTGTAATATTTTAAGAAAGGAAGCAAACTTCCCCCTTTTGATGCTTAAATCGTGGTTGTCATCATGAAATTCATATTCTTGATTTATTTCCTTTATATTGCAAATTATTATCTTTATTTTTTGGCAACAAATCAACCAAGTCAACTGTTTAAATGGTCATGGTGTGTGAATGTAAAATTCGGCTCCCCTTTTACATCTAAATCAAAGGCCTTTATTTTTTCATTTATTTTCTTTGACTTTCCTTCTTTTGCTTTTATTCATTTCCATTTTATTTTTGATGATCAATCTTCGAGTCATTCAAAAAAAAAATTTTATTCATTTAAAAATTATTCGGTCAAAATTAGGTGTCTACAGCTGCCCCTCTTTGCGCTTTGCTGTGAAACTGTAAAGCGCAAAGAGATAGACAACCATTTTGTCCGAATGCAAGACCTATCAATGATTTTTTTTTTGTAAAATATGATATTTCCTAGCCATATCTCACATAAAGCTAAGGAATAAATGCCAAATGAATTTTCCTAACCTTTTTCTCTTATAAAGATTGAGGAATTAATGCAAAATGAAGTTTCCTAGCCTCTTCTATCATAAGACTAAAGAATGAAATTTCCTAATCATAAGATTAAGGAATGCGAAACATGAATTTTCCTAGTCTTTCCTATCATAAGACTAAGGAAATGAATGTAGAATGAGATTTCCTAATCCTTTCCATCACAAGATTTAGGAATGCAAAGTGAAATTCCTAGTCTCTCCTATCATAAGACTAAGGAATGCAAGATGAAATTTTTCTAGTCTCTCCTATCACAAGACTAAGGAACGCAAGATGAAATTTCCTGGTCTTTCCTATCATAAGACTAAGGAAAACAAAATGAATGGGATTTCCTAATCTTTTCTATCACAAGATTAAGGAATGCAAAGTGAAATTCCTAGTCTCTCCTATCATAAGACTGAGGAATGTGAGATGAAATTTCCTGGTCTTTCCTATCATAAGACTAAGGAATGCAAAGTGAATGGGATTTCCTAATCTTTTCTATCATAAGATTAAGGAATGCAAAGTGAAATTCCTAGTCTCTCCTATCATAAGACTAAGGAATGCAAGATGATCATGGAATAAAAGCTCCTCTCAACAGAGGCTTGAAACTTCTGAAACACAAAGAGCTCCTCTCAACAGAGGCAATGAAACTTTTGACACAAAAAGCTCCTCTCAACAGAGGCAATGAGACTTTGAAAACAAAAAGCTCCTCTTAACAGAGGCAATGAGACTTTGAAAAATAAAGCTCCTCTCAACAGAGGCAATGAGACTTTGAAAACAAAAAGATTTCATTCAGAATGCCAGTTAGCATGGGCTTGACTGGGCTTAACTTTCATTTTGATGCCAACAATATTGGGCTTCATCCTCCTCTAAGGTGCCAGCTAAACTGGACTTTGCTCTCATCTAAAGTTTTTTTCAAAAAGTTTTTTTTTTCATCATCTTCTCATCATTTTTCAAATTACCATCTCTTATACTTTCTCTTTTCCTCAAAATTTTTCATCATTCAGAATTTCTTATCCCAATGTCTTAAATATTTCAATGTCAAAATGCACTATTGAAATGTCATGCATATAATGAATGCCATGAAAACCATAGATGCTATGAATGTTATGTACATGTCAATGTCATGCCCCCTGAATTATGAATGTATGTAAATGCAATCTCAATTGTGGTAACAAGATTCTCAAGCTCATCTCATTTTCCTCCAGTTCCACATATCTGCTGGATTCTTCTTATTCAAATCTTCTATCTACGCTGCTCATCCCACCTTCTATTGAGTCTTGGTCCAATTATGCTTTAAGACCTGCCATCATGCTTTCAGATTTATATCTTCATCATTTCTTATTTTTGTTTCTTTCTCTCTTTTAGTAATGCAAGATTTCTCAAAAGAATATTTTTTTTTTCAAAAATTTACCCAAAAAGGTTACCAACATTTATTTATTTTCCTTCCAACTCGACCACCAATGTAATGCACTCATACATCTTCTCAATTTATTATAAGGATGGAATGAATTTAAAATAATCATGAGAGATATGGGTATTCATTCTTAGAAAAGGAACGTGAAATCAAGAAAAATCAATGGGCCAGTTTGTTTGGAATAAGGTTTTCAGTATCCATTTAATAAGCATTCTGACAATTTCAATCAAGTCAATCTAAAATTCTTTTCCAAAAGCCCACTTTTTATTGATATGTTCTTTCATGTAGTGTCTGCCAATCTTGCCCTCGTATCAAAACTTTTTGATGCTGACCTTCTTCCTAAGCCGCCCTTTCAGGTTTTCAACTTAGGTGCCCCCTCATTTGATTCAAACTGCCCTTTTCGAGTTTTCAATTTGAATCCTCCTTTTTCTTTTTTCTTGTTTTTTTTTCTTTTTTTTTCTTTTTTTCATATTTTTTCTTTTTTCTTTTCTTCATTTTCAACTTCATTGGCTTCGACAATCTTCAACCTTCAATGCTCAATCCAAATTAATGCCCCCTAATAGGCATTCTCGATTTTGATCCAGGATATCTTCTAAAGCTCTTGGACTTCTCCATTCAACTTGATCTACTTCTTTTATCTCCATTGAACCTTCAAAAGATCGTTATCTCATTGTACAAGTATGTTTTCATTCAACGCATGATTCTTCAATCCAAGCATTTACATTTGATCAAAATGGGCTTTTAAAGGCACGTAATGTAGGCTCATGTGAGGGTTTATGAAAGAAAAGGATATAGTAGGCCCAAAATGTGTTTCAAGGTTTACAAACCAAAGGATCACTTTCTTATGAAGTAAATCATTTGAGCATTTTGCCCCATTCTAATTCACTCATATCTTTTTTCTTTCTTTCTCTTTTTTTGTTCTTTTAGGGTTCTTTGTATTCAAACCCTTTTCTTTCTTTTTTTTTTTTACAAAAATGGGCTTTTTTTTTTATTCATCATGAACACTTTCATTTTTGCCCCCAAAAATTCTTTATTTCATCTTCTTTGCCCCCAATGTGGAGGGTGATCCTTGGTGGGTTATATTACAAGAATACATAATAAGCTCAAAGGGGTAATCAAAGGATAATTTTACTCACGCTTGAAGGATAGTGAAAGAAGGCCATTTATCATTTCAAATGCAAATACTCTCTTTAAAGATCATTTATTGAACAAATACAAACTTGTTAGAAAACTTCTGTAAGAGGTTGACCTTTTCTTATACCATCAAATTAGGTGAAAATTGTGAACAAATTTTCTTCTTTCTTACTTGGACACCTTGGCAGATTGACAATCCATTAGCAAAAGTGGTTCTTTCAAATTTGAATTCCAGATTTATTGACATCATTATCATCATGTTCATTATTTGGATACTTGTGAATGAAAGATATGGTGAGTATGTGAGAAATGGCAAATGAATAGAATGAGAAAATGACAGTGCATCACACTAGTCGCTTTATTGAAAGGGAAATAAATAAAAGTTAGCCCATACATAAAACTTTATTTCGTGCTTATGGGCTTAAGCACTTTAAAAAAAAAACTATCTTGCATTACTAAAAAAAATTCTGATAAATCTCCAAACTTGCATGGCTTAAACTCCTTTCACCTCAAAAGAATCATCCCTCATTTCCATGGTTGGGCAATGGATTCGCATTCACAGTTGGTTCCCCCTTTGTTTCAAAGTGCAATATGCCGGCTTTTATCAAACCTTGCACCCTATACTTTAAAGCAGTGCAATTCTCCAAGGAGTGACCCGGATTCCCAAAATGATACTGACATCGAGCATTCTCATTATACCATTTTGGATATGGAGGCTTGAGAGGTTCCGCATAAACTGGGGCAATGAGTTGTTCTTTGATTAGTTTTGGGTACAACTCGGTATAGGTTATGGGAATTGGATCAAGGGGAGCTTTTTGTTGTTTTGGCCATGCCCCCCTAGGATTGCTTTCTTGTTTGTTGGATTGGGCAACTGATTGGGTATTTGGTGCAGGTGTTTGAGGGTGAAAGTTAGGCTGAGCATTAATTTGCGGATATGACTGGTAAGGGTATTGAACAGGATAATATGGTTGTGGCATGGGATAGGAATGTCGTGGAGTGTATCGTCCATGTTGCCCCCCATTTATAACAGCATGGGCATCCTCTTCCCTCCTTCTGTTGGCTCTTCCTTTCTTCTCAGTATTGTTAGGAACTTCAATCTTGCCACGCTTGATCGCATTCTCAATGATCTCCCCGGATAACACCATATCAGCAAAATTCTTAGTGGCATTGCCTATCATCCTATCATAATATGGAGCCTTTAAAGTGTTCACAAATAGGATGGTGAGCTCCTTTTCTGAAAGAGGAGGTTGCACTTCTGCAGCTACATCGCGCCACCTTTGTGCATATTGCTTGAAGCTTTCATTGGCTTTCATCTCCATGTTTTGAACTGATAAACGGTCAGGGGCCATATCAGCAACATGTCGATATTGGGTCGTGAACGCCCTTGCTAAGTCATTCCATGTGGTAATCCGGGTTTTGTCTAATTGATTGTACCACTTGGCAGCAGATCCAGTGAGACTTTCTTGAAAAATGTGAATAAGGAGCTTATCATCTTGAGCAAAAGCAGCCATCTTTCGACAATACATAATAAGATGAGACCTAGGGCAAGAAGTTCCATTGTATTTCTCAAACTCTGGTGCTTTGAACTTGGGTGGAATAATCAAGTCTGACACCAAGCACAACCCAGTAGCATCCATGGAACCATAAAAGTCTAAGCCTTCAATAGCTCGAATCCTTTCTTCCAACATATTAATCTTTTGTTGTGACTTCGCCTCATCTTTCTCTTCTACTTGTTTGGCTTTCAACTTCTCAATTTCCCTTGGGTCATCTAAGTCAGGCACCTCAATGGGATCAGTAGATTTTGCGCCTTGGGAAGGATGGGTGGGCCCTTGGAATTGAGCTTGTCCAAACACTTGGGGTATAGCAGCGTAAGCAGGTGGATATCTTCTTTCTTGAGATGTTTGACTTGGAAATGGACCAAATCCAGGAGGATAGATAGGATCTTCCATACTGTGTTGTTGAACCCCTTCTTGGACTGCAGCTTCCTCTACTACTCCTTTGCCCTTGCTTAGATTTTTCAATAATTCTGCAATTTGGGCCAGTTGCCCCCTCATTTCCTCTTGAGCTTTTTCCATCTTCTCCATGCGCGTGCTTGATTCTTCTTCCATGATCTTAGCTCGATAACGAGTGTTGTGTGAATGAACTTTTGGTCGAGCTATCTTCAAATCTTTTATTACCACAATTAAGAATTTATCATTTCACATGTGGTGATGCTTGAAAAATGAATGAAGATGAATGAACAAAATGCTACATGTGTTTGGAAAAATAATGCATGGAAATGTTTTGCTAAAGAACCTATGATTCCCTATTAGTGTCTCACATGTCAAACAAAAGCAAACATACATGATCAAAGATATGTCCTGAGCAATAGGTATTTCCTATGGGTTAACATGACTTTATCCAAAGTTGACACTCTTAAGTTTACTATATGTTTGGTTTGGAGTTCTAGAGGACAAGAGGTTCTCAAATTGTTCCTTACTGACGTCTACACTAGACTAGTAAGGCACCCCAATCCTCACCCATGACAGGCTACAAACGGAAAGGGTTCAATTTGAGTGGGAGTATTTCGCTAGCCATTGCGGAGGTTACCACCTCACGAGAGCGTAGGTACTATACTCCCTCCTAAAAGGGACAAGCTCGGGTATAGAGCTTATGTCATGATATGCACGTGATGGTGTGTGTAATAATTTTTTTTTTTAAAATGCCATTCAACAAACATAATAATATCAATCAAATCAAAGTTATTCAAACAAAACCTAGCATAGCATCAAAATTAATTATTGGCTTGACCCTCTAAGTCCCCAGTGGAGTCGTCAAGCTGTCGTAACGACTTTAGGCCCTAGACCTAACCGCTAGACATAATTTCAATGGAGTCGCCACCAATCATTTTTAGCCTAGGTGTGATTGGTCACCTATCCTCATTTAAGGATAAGGATTGATCTTCTTTTCAGATTTAGGGTTCGGGGGTCGATTACGTGTGAGGAAGGTGTTAGCACCCTCACAACGCCCATTCTAGAATGGTACCTAATTAATCTTGTGCTATCTTAAGACGGTTTTGTTTGAATAATCTTAATTTGTCGTATTTTTTTTATTTTATTCCAAATAATTAAATATTGGTAAATTTTCTAAGAAACTCTCCATCATTCTGGCGGAATTTCTTGAAAATTTATCCTCACCTCAAGAGTTTTCAAGTAGTACCATTTGACTTGCTTGAAGATTCCATCGTCGGATCAAAATTTTCTCAACTTATTTTAAACTAATATTTATTTTCATTTAATTTTATTTATCTCTTTTATTATTTTGTTTAATTTTATTTAATTCGAGAAATAAATTTAGATTATTAATATCGAAAACTCTCTTAGTCTTCCATCATTCTGGCAAGACTTTGAGAAAAATTCTTACCTAAAGAATTCCAAATGACAACCATTTGTGACTCTTTGGACTCTTATCATTGGAATAATCCTCATTCATTCTCTATTAAGTTGTTATTATTTATTATTTTAACCCTTTTTAATAATCTTAATTTTCTTTTAATTTCATAATTTTCGCTATTAATTGTTTATTGTTGTTTTTATTTAATAAATATTGAAAATTTTTACTTAAATCTTCCATTGTTTTGGCGAGATTTAAGAAAATCTTCTCACCTAGAGATTTTCAAATGTCAACCGTTTGTGACTCTTTGAAATCTCATCATCAGAATAATTTTTATTTGATTTTAATTTATCATATTTTGTTTCATTAAAAAAAAATTAAAATATAGATTAATATTGAAAACTTTTACTTAAATCTTCCATCATTCTGGCAAGATTTAAGAAAAATCTTCTCACCTAGAGATTTTCAAATGTCGACCATTTGTGACTCTTTAGAATCTCATCCTCGGAATATTTTTTTGTTCTTTTTCATGATTTACGAATACTTTACTACATAGAATTTCATATTTCCATTTTTCTTATAATTTTATTTCTCAAAATTTAAATTACCATAAACTTCTAATAAACAATCGTGACTTATGATTTTTCTTAGTTGCATTTTATATTGCTAAATGATTAAAACATATTCTAAATTCTTAAAATTTAATCATCATGATAAAGAATCTATAAGGAACCATTTATGACTAATAAAATAAATAAAATCTAAACACAAGCCACAAGCCTATGAAGTAAAGCTGCCAGCATAAAAAGAAAACAATAAAATATCAAACATAATTAAACTTACGTGAAAAGAGAGTTAATAGCTTCCAATCTCTGTTCTACGTACAAAAGCAGGAACGTGGAGCAGCTTCTTGGTCAGTCTTCTGCCTTCATGCTCCTCCGTTTCCAGACGTGTCTCCACTTCATGCAAGCACCATCAACCACGCAGCAGCAGTGAACCAAAACAGAAACAACACAGCACAGAGGAGGCGTGAAGCGAGGAGCAACCGGACAGGGGCGTGCGTTGAAGAAGAAGCAGCAACGGCGATAATGAAACGAAACCAGTACTGGAAAACAGAGCCGCCTAGGATGATGAACTATCTTTTGGCTTTGAAGCAGGTCTGTTCGGTGAAGGATAGAACAACTTTAGTAAAAACCAGGGGAAGTAGCTAAGGCGGGTCGTGCACGGGAACAGTGGACAGCAAGGATACGATCAGTAATGCCACGGTGGACTGAGATGCGAAACTGCAGAAGATGACGATGCTCGGTATTCACAGCAAGCAAGGGACACGGGCAGTGCAGGGAAAGTGCAGCAAGATTGGGCGATGCAGGGGTGCAAAAACGGTGCAGTGGAGAGGCGCACAAGCAGAACGATGATGGTGCAGTTCAGAGGATGTAGGAATGTTTAAGAATGTGGGGCCATGCTACGGTGCTGTAAAAACGGAAAAGGGTGGTGCAATGGACAATGGTGAAGCTGCATGCAGCGAAAAACAAGGGAGGCACAGCGATGGTGATGATGCAAAGCAGGATAGCGATGCAAAAGGGGCGGCACAGGCAGCAAGCGAAGGGGGAAGTGACAGCAAGTGGGGGACGACTTGGATGAAGACCAGCAGTGTAGGCAGTCCGGTGGTGTGCAAGGACAGCGGCTGTGGCAGGGAATGGCAGGAAGGGAAGATGATGGTAACGAAAGCTGAGTTCCTTCTCATGCACTGCCGCCAGCTAGGTTTTTTTTTTTTCTCTAGGGTTTCCTCTCTTTTCTCCCCTCCTTCCTAGGGGTTTCCTTCTTAGGTTTTTCCCTCGGGTTTCTTTTTTTGGTCCCGTCCCCCCCTTTGCTTTTATAACCATTTCAGCTTGTAATATTTTAAGAAAGGAAGCAAACTTCCCCCTTTTGATGCTTAAATCGTGGCTGTCATCATGAAATTCATATTCTTGATTTATTTCCTTTATATTGCAAATTATTATCTTCATTTTTTGGCAACAAATCAATCAAGTCAACTGTTTAAATGGTCATGGTGTGTGAATGTAAAATTCGACTCCCCTTTTACATCTAAATCAAAGGCCTTTATTTTTTCATTTATTTTCTTTGACTTTCCTTCTTTTGCTTTTATTCATTTCCATTTTATTTTTGATGATCAATCTTCGAGTCATTCAAAAAAAAATTTTTTTTATTAATTTAAAAATTATTCGGTCAAAATTAGGTGTCTACATGGAGTAAAAAAACTCTGCTAACAATGTATTGAATATTAATCCAATTATTAAATATTAATTAAAATTAAGGCTAAATATTGAAAAAGTCTTTGAACTTTATCATTTTATTTAAATAAACCCTTTATACCTTTATTGCATTTAGATAAGCCCCTAAATTTTAATTTGTGTTCTAGTAAGCCCTTATTTCAAATAAAAGATAACATGTGAGTAAAAATTAATTCAAATAAATTTAATCTATTAGAATTTGGTTAATTCGATTCAATTAAGTCAATTTCAAGTTTAAATCAATTTTTTAGGTTTATTTATTCAATTAAGTCAGTGTCTAAAATTACAATTGAACTAACTAAATTAATCGATTATTTTTTAAATAAATTACATATAATATAAATAGTTAAATATTATATATTATATATAATCGACTTTTTTTATGCAAGAAGTTGAGTTTTAAAAACCATTTGAAAAATCAATCGATTACTCACTCTTATAAAAAATTGATTTATGTTAAAAGTTTATTTTTGGTACAAATAAAAGTTAATGGTTTATTTGAAAACTCAAATTAAGGTTTAAAGATTTACTTGAATATAAATTAAAGTTTAAAAACTTATCTAAATGTAATAAAAATATTAAAACTTATTTAAATAAAATAAAAAAATTCAAAAGCTTTTTTAATATTTTAGCCATTATTAATCTAATCAAAATTATTAATTTCAAAAACTTGATCAAATACCTGAAAAAGAAATCTATTTCTACTTCTTTCAACTACTTGTTGGTTACTATCACAAGATTTTGTTTGTTTTTCAATGCCATATGTAACAAAGTTGTTGATGACTCCAAGATAGATAAGACATAAAAAAATATTGTGACTACCTTGTGTTTGTTGGAAAAAATACTTTCATCATTGACCTATTCATTTTTCAACATCATGATTAGGGATGGCAATGGGTACCATACAAATGGGTACTCGACACTACCTAACTTAATTAAGTAGGATTAGAGTATTACATAATCGGGTTCAAATACGGTTTAGGTAGTAAAACTACTACCAGTCATGGGTTCAAATAGGATTCAAGTAATTATATTACGATACTCGCTACCAAAACTCGATTATAGATAATAATTTTTTAATATGAAATTTATATTTTTTATTTATAAATTATTTATTATTAATGTAACATTTAATTAAATTAATTCATTAAATATTATAATTATGATTTTTAACTTTAATTTATTTTTATGAGTTAAATTAAATTTATTAATTTAATTTTTTAATAATTTGTTTTAAAATTGATTTTAATTTTAGATTTGAAAGCCAAACTTTGACT
This sequence comes from Heritiera fomes, assembly GCA_032173925.1. Taxonomy (NCBI): domain Eukaryota; kingdom Viridiplantae; phylum Streptophyta; class Magnoliopsida; order Malvales; family Malvaceae; genus Heritiera; species Heritiera fomes. Next base: position 8,316,247 of record JAPDPM010000014.1, on the reverse strand, counting down.
TAATAAAACAAGTATCTAGTAGGTTCAAGTAGTTAAGAGGTATTTTCTATATTATATGGGCAAGGTTTAGGTTTGGGTATCCCTAAATTAGCAAGTACTTGACTCATTTACATTTCTAATTATGATTCATCTAATGATTCACCTCGTTCGAGGGATCCAATTCTGTGGACCAGTTTTCCTTTGATGGATGTAACCATTTGAAAGATACAAGAAGGTGATAAAAGGGTACGTAGGAAATCATAATAGGCTACAAGGACGTATTGCAAAGTGTTATACTTTAGAGGAAGCTATTGAATTTTGCATATGGTATTTGTCACATGACAAAGTAGTAGGTAATAATCCTCCTAAATCGACCAAATTGGTTGGTAGGCCTTTATTAGGTGGTAAAATTGTCAAGGTTAGTCGTGATGTTCGAGAGCAAGTACATCTTTATGTCCTAAGGAATATCGAAAAGTAGAGCCTTATATATAGTATCTCTGAACTCCTTCAATTAATTTCCTATTTATAAATGTAGATATCTAATTAACCAAATTGATTTCACATACACTATATATAGATTGCATTTGGAGATGTTGAAGACCAATAATCCTAGAAAAGTTGAAAGAAAAAGATAGCTGCAAGATGAATATAATCGCACCTTCATTAGTTGGTTCCAGCAAAAAATATGTAGACATTGCGATAGAACATTATTCCATTACAAAATCAATACCAACAATTGATCCTTTTGGTTTTGATGATGAATCAAACTCTAATTATATGAGAAATGATTATGAAAGAACTTAGGTTTGGAGTTTGCACTTTAGAGCTTCTGTCAACTTATGTATTGGCACTTTGGAGTTTCTGGTCAATATGCACAATTGATTGTTCTGTATAAACTTATAATATTAATTTTGTAATTATATGTGTTTGCACTTTGGAACTCCGCCTATGTTGAACGTAGCCAGTCCCAAGCCCAGATAAAGGAGGAGGGTTAGCTGTAGGTTTGGACAACCAACCAGTTAAAACTCGTCCAAATTTTATAAGATGAACCATTATAGGAAATCCATTGAGGCGTCCTTTACTCAGCGACATGCTGCATTGAAGCTTAAGTGTAGTGAAAAATATGCAAGAGTTGTTGGTGGTCACCCGAAAGCGACACGCCACATCGAAGCTTGGGTGTGGTGCCCAATAGGCAAAGGTTCTCACACCATAATAGACAATGGTGGATAAATAAGTTAGTTCATAATCATAAGCTTAGATTAAGATCTTGGAACATAAGTATGCCTAATGGTAAATTAGTGGAGATTTGTGAGGCTATGTGTAAGAGGAGATACCATGGCAGTATAAGCTTGGTATACAAGGAAAGATAGAGATTGAAATGGTGTATAATGTTTAATGAATTTCGAGTTAAATTATTAAGGATAATTATGTAATACACCATCAGTAGAGTTTTTTGACTCTACAAGCAGGGTTAGGATGATGACAAATATCTTATTTTATTTATTTTTTATTTTCTTAATATTTTTAAAAAATATGTGTCATTATCCTAATCCCGCTTGTGGAGTAAAAAAACTTTGCTAACAGTGTATTGAATATTAATCCAATTATTAAATATTAATTAAAATTAAGGCTAAATATTGAAAAAGTCTTTGAACTTTATCATTTTATTTAAATAAACCCTTTATACCTTTTATTGCATTTAGATAAGCCCCTAAATTTTAATTTGTGTTCTAGTAAGCCCTTATTTCAAATAAAAGATAACATGTGAGTAAAAATTAATTCAAATAAATTTAATCTATTAGAATTTGGTTAATTCGATTCAATTAAGTCAATTTCAAGTTTAAATCAATTTTTTAGGTTTATTTATTCAATTAAGTCAGTGTCTAAAATTACAATCGAACTAACTAAATTAATCAATTATTTTTTAAATAAATTACATATAATATAAATAGTTAAATATTATATATTATATATAATCGACTTTTTTTATGCAAGAAGTTGAGTTTTAAAAACCATTTGAAAAATCAATCGATTACTCACTCTTATAAAAAATTGATTTATGTTAAAAGTTTATTTTTGGTACAAATAAAAGTTAATGGCTTATTTGAAAACTCAAATTAAGGTTTAAAGATTTACTTGAATATAAATTAAAGTTTAAAAACTTATCTAAATGTAATAAAAATATTAAAACTTATTTAAATAAAATAAAAAAATTCAAAAGCTTTTTTAATATTTTAGCCTAAAATTAATTATAAATCTAATCAAAATTATTAATTTCAAAAACTTGATCAAAAAAATTTAATCCAATAATTTGCTTAATTTATAATTAATCAAATAATAAATTACTTAAAATTTGTTATAAATTTTTATCCCAACTCGTGAATATTATAATTAGAAAAAACCCTCAACTTAGGAAATTTGAAACTTTTATTGTCAATGGAAAGTATAATAATCATTTTTAATTTTACTTTTAAATGAGTTGGAACCGAAAATCAGCACCCCATAGGGTCCTACACAATCAACATTTCTTGTAGCATCAGTTCAGTGAATTAACTAACAATGAGTTATAGTTACAACTACTAACTACTTTCGATTGTCTTTCCTGCCACCATATATTTCAATCAATGGACATTATAACGAAACCCAGAATCTTCTTCATTAGCCAATCTCAAAACAAAATTGGTATTTAGGCTAAAGCACCAACGACTTAACATTAAGGTATTAAATCATGTAGTAAACATTCTTAAGCAAAAATGACGGAGGGCAAGTAAAAACAATTCAATAAGATACATCATTTCGCTGTCAAATGAGAGAAAGCTAAACTTGATTAACTCAGTTGTCACCGGGTAGAGACTTGATAATGTCGGAATCACCTGCAGGGCAGAGAAAGAATTACTTGTTAATCTGCAATGATCAAATTGTAGAGACGCTATCGACAGAATTTAAATATGGCATTACCTGGATTGATGATACTCAAGCAGGAGACAGGGAAGTACTTCCCGCAAGCAGTTCCCAGATCATTATTGTCTGGAGAATTAAAAAGAGATTAGCTTCAGCACATTTGACAAATAACTGGGAGAACACTAGAAAAGGAAATCTAAAATCAATCAAGATGGTTTACCCAAAATAAACAAAGACAAGCTCCCATTAAGCTAAAGTTTATAATCAACATGTGCAGAGAAGAGAAGTATCAACAAGAGAATCATTCAACTCAATCCTAGATCACGTTGATTATATCACAATGCTCTAGCCAAGTATAAGAATGATATCCCAAACAACTGACTTAAGGAACTATTGATAGCAAACAAGAATAATGCAAGAGTTTGGCATTCAACAGAAAACTAGTCTATCCAACAGAAATTATTAAACAAGATCATAATCTCTTAAGGTGCAAATCCCCCAAGAAGAAATTAAGTTCAAATTCATCAAAATGTATTCAAGCAATGAGACATAAGCAGAGAACAATGAGTAAGATACGAACATTTTTTTCTTTGTTAGTATTTATGCAGTAACTAAAGAGCTAAGCCTAAGTTATCCCTAATTCATCAAAAAACCACTCAATAATTTGAATCCACGCAAATTTAAACCAAAAAAAAACAATCACACAAAATTATTAAAGAGCCCAAATTAGCAGAAACTCAAGACATTACACTAAAAATCAGAATCTACCCTACCGTAAATCCATAATAAAAACTTTAGAAAAATATAGAAAAGGCCTTTACAAGGCAACAAGGAAAAAATAAACACTTACTTCCATTATAATGATGAACACCAACTTTGCAAAGCATGGAATAGTACTCAATCTCAGATTTCCTAAGCGGTGGACAATTGTTCGAAATAATGATCAGCTTCCCTATCAAAAATCAACAAAACCCAAAATTTCTTCATTAAAAAAAATGATCTTTAAAATATAAGAGCAACACAAATGAAAAAAGAAAAGAAAACGAAATAAGACCCAAATACAAGAATGGGAAAAGTGAAGAACCTTTGGAGGTCCTGAGAGACTTAAGCACAGTTTTGTAACCAAGAGTGTATTTTCCACTCTTCATCACGAGAGCCAGCCTGTTGTTGATGCTTTCATGGGTCTTCTTCTGTTGAATAAAAAAAAAATTTAGGATTATAAAAATAGATCATCAAATAAAAGAGAAGAGAAAAAGGGGATTCACCGTTTTCTTGCTGGACACCATTCTTGTTGATTTCTTTAGATGGTGTTTTCCGTGTTCGGCTGCTGAGGGTTTCTTTAGAGAGAAGGGAAATTGCCAACGTTGGAGGGTAGGGTTTGGCTTTGGCTTTGGCTTTGGCTTTGGCCCTGATTAATAAAAGGGTTTAATTTGCATGTGCAAGTCACGTGTGTATTCCCACCCTTTTCTTTTAATTTTCTTTTTTTAATAAGAAATTTTAATTTTTATTAACAAATTGTAAAAATGAAATATCAATAACCAATTTTATTTTTTTTTTAACATAAATTTTTTATTTTCGATTTTCCAAATTTAATTTTCTTATTAAAAATTACATAGATAATACGAGTTAAATAATGTAGAAATAAAAAATGAATAGTTAGTAGTGTTAATAAAAGATAAAAAAATTAAATTGGTTATTAATATTTTATTTTTAAAATTAAAATATTAAAAACTGCTTATTATATGGATGAAATGCAAGTTTATGATAGTCCTTTGTGATGCAAATTTTCACTTGGAAAAAGGAATTAAATAATTAGAATTTAAAATTTTTAAGTTGTCAAAATTTAATGACGAGTTATTTACAAGTCAAACCATTTCTGATTTAATTTGAGTACAAATCGATTTGTTCATTTAAATTTTTATGTATTATTTATATATTAAATAAAAAATTATTTATTAATAAAATAATCGGATCTCATTTTCAAAAATATTGTTCAAAGCTTTCGGATCAAGTCACAACTCATTATTTGCCCATTGCCTTTATTTTCATTTCTTCTCTCTGCCTTTGAACCTTTATAAGTGTATAGTGGTTAAAATATATTTGTGGCATTACGTAAAGCTTAAGTTGAAATTGAGCAACCTCATTCTCTACCCAAATTATAAAATAGGAAAAGAAAATCCTTTTAAGGCAAATCTTTAGTTTGTTTTTCTTTCCCTTAAGAAGCATAAACATTTATCATGTAATTTACAAGCCATCTATATATTTGAGAAATTTCTCTCATGATGGCATTATCATGTGGTTTTATTGGTTGTAATATTTCTTAAATCCGCACATTCTTTGCACCAAAGAGAAATTTATCCATAATTTACCCAACTAGCAATGCTTTACGAATTCACTGCAATTAGACGTTTGCTCGGACCGGGAGAGGAATTTCAGCTTCAAATTTCTCATCTCAAATGACATTTTGAGGCAAAACTAAAGAGACTGGTGAAAGTTGCATCGACTTAACTTCTTCCGATCCTTCACTTAATTTTCCGCGTTGAGCTCAAAAGCACTTAACCATGTTTCGACCCTGTTCAAATCACGTTGAGGCGTGCTCTAAGTGATCAAATGTTCCATTTATTGGCGTCATATTTGTAAATAAACGATACTACTGTCTTCTATGTTTAAGTATATGAACATCAAAATCAGTTTTTCCAGAGTGCCCCCATCAGCAACCACACCCATCCTCTGAATTATACTTTCAAACTCCAAAGCTAAGTAGGTAGGAACCTGAATCTACACACACATACAGCTTAACCATATTGAAAACTGAATTTGAGATGATAATAACGTTGGGGATTCTACATTCCTTAACGAATGTACACAAAACATCATCCAGAAGAAGCTAGATTCCACCAAATTAGGTTCATAAAATATGAAGATCAAATTCGAGCAAAGGAGAATCAATCCATTACTAAAGAGAGCTCTAAGTTTGAAGGATTCTAATACTAAATGGAACTTAAAACTCAGTCCATAGCAACCTTCAGAAAACCAGAATCCATCACCGGACAAGTTCTCTCCGCATGGCTGGAACAATTCCTTCCAATGCGCAACACCTGCAAACCTGCAAAGATGCAATTATGTGACACTTTCTTACCATTATCTAACAAACAGGCCAACCGATAAGAAAAATCCGAAGAGCAGCTAGGGATAAATTATAGCCTGATCCCTACTGCTTAGTGTTTCTGTCACGGGCTGCTTGCTTTGCTGCAACTTGTTCTTCTGACAGAGGTAAATAGTAGATCCGAGGAGTTGCTTTGGTTTTCCGAAACAAGTCATCTAGAGTGACAATAGGAGTCTCTATTTTCTCTGGAGGTGGTGGTGGAAGAGGGAGCCGTTCTCTAACTGGAGGTGGATTAGACAAGGGTGGCGGTGGTGGTGGTGGGAGTGCAGAATGCTGTGGAAGCTGCTGCCTAGAAACCTGTTGACGAGGTGAGGGCTGGGGCTCAGAACTAGTTTGAGCTCGAGGAGCAGTAGAACCAGAAGTGCCAGGAGTAGTTGGTGTCTGAGGTGGAGCCTCCAGCCGAATTTTAACTTCCTGGGGATCAACAAAGTCAGCCACCAACAGACGTCCACCATTAGGTGGCCATTGCAGGTTGTAAACAGCATTCCGTGTCTCTATTGCTTCTTCCACAGATGAATACTGCATCAAAACGTAATTTCTCAAACAGTTTATTAGATCTACTCAATCAGCCCAACATGCAAAAGTCACAGATGCCAAAATGAAAAATTAATCACCAGTCGCACCAAAAAAAAAAAATTTCCCCAGACCACAAAAGTCTTAAGGGAGGTGAACTTCTTATAAAATAACAAAGAAATGGGAGTTAGAACAAAGCAAATGTCTTACAGTAACATAGCAATGGGTCTTAATGTGGTCCATCCAGAAGCTCGTAACAGTTCCAGTTTTCCCTAAAAGTTCTTGCACAGCTTTCAAGGTAAAAGGGCGCAGAAAACGATCAATTCTGAGGGATATGGTCGGAGGTTTTTGTGATGGCACAACTGCAAAATAAGAAAGAAGAAACAGTGGTCTTTAGATTTTAAAGCAACAATCAGTAGAATTCCTTTATATCAGACTGAGAAATGACAACTCACCAACTCGTTCCTTGGTTGTGTCTTCACTAGCCATGGAATCTGATCTAGAGAAGTTACGTTTCAAAGCAGCAGGCTGAGTAGTGTTTTTAGGTGTGGTGCTGGGCGTAAGATTAGAGACTTGCTGCTCTGGAACTTTTATATTGTCAGAGTTCCACTTACGCCTTTTTGAAGGCTCATTGTTCCCAACGGCTTCCTGATCTGTAAAGGCAGCTCATCAGGTGATTGACCATTCACCCAGAAGCAAACTATCAGTTTCATTGCCACTAAAGAGCAAAAGTTTAAGATTTATGCCTCAGAGACAGAGAGAGCAAACTCAATGTTCGAAAATACACCTAGAAATTTTGTTGTCCAGGCAGTGACAATAACCAATATAGAAATGTCTAGGAATGAACATTATAGCAACTTCTAGCCAAAAACTACAGATTAAATTAAAAACAACAAAAAAAGGTGTTTTAATAAGCTCGCTCATGCCATGCACAGGAACTATGTCTACAAACTACTGAATATGAGAAATTGAAACAAGAGCATTGCATTCCACAAATGCAACTGAAGCAGAGCAAATTTCAAACAACCTACTTAAATAAGATGCCTTAAACATATCTGTTAAGTACAAGCACTATTATCCTATCACTTTAGCTTCAAAATGTTTTCAGTAAAGTAGACGTATGCAGACATGCAAAGAAAGGAAGTAACAATTGCAAGCCATTGTCGCTTACCATGAAGCTTTCTTTTCTCAGCAGGAACCAAAGAACGGCTCTTAATCTCAACAAAGCCATCCTTTTTATCTGCAGATAAACCATCTCCTACAACATCAACAGGAATTTCCTCCTTGATAATAGGCACTTCATTTCTCTCACTCTTCTCTACCATTTCACCAGTACTACATTTTGAATCAATGTGTTTACTCTCAAGCACATCCTCCTCCATGGAGTCGTCACCAGAACTTCTATCTAAATTTAATTTTTCTGAGTACCCCATCTCTGCACTGTCATTTTTATTGCTCATGTCTGCATTTGTAACATTCTTGTCATCTCTCTCACCAACAGAGGTCTTGTTCTCAAGTGGCTCTTCGACACCCACTGGATGCAATTCACCACTAATTGGGACAACATTGCTAGATGATGGTTCCACCATCTCCGGCTTAACAACATCTAGGTCTAATTTGACATTATCAGCAATTATATTATCCTTTAGTTCAATCTTTTCATTAATTGACACAGAATCAGTAGAAATAGAATCAGATTTTACTTGAAACCCTAAAATAGGGCTGACCTCAGATACCTGGTTTTTTGGAGCAGAAGAGTCATGCATGTCATCCTCATGAGAAGCCTTTAAACCCTCAGTCTCCAGCTGGGCCTTTGAATCCTCAATGTCCAGCTGGGGCTTCAGATCATCATTCTCCAGCTGAGGCTCTGAACCCACACTCTCCACCAAGGCCAGTGGATCATCATTCTCCACCCGGGGCTTCAGATCCTCATTCTCCACCCGGGGCTTCAGATCCTCATTCTCCACCAGGGGCTTCGGATCCTCAAGCTCCACTTGGATGTTAGAATTCACATTCTCCTCTTGTTCCGAGCTCTGCAAATCTTGTCCAACCAATGGTGCCTCAGATACCACAGTCGTAGTAACTGTTATCTCAGTTTGAACTGTGCTGGTTTGAATATTGGGCTCCTCTTCCACCAGTATATCCGATCCTTGAACTTCACCATGACCCAAAGCATCTGCACTGTCATTAATGTCAACCTGAACCTTCATCTCACCCCCCTTCTCAATCCCACTGTTGCCATGATCCACAGTATCTTCAACTGTCTCAGCAATAACCGGTATTTCTTTTTCAATCCCTTCCTCATTCATAGGCTGAAGATCAGAATTAAAACCATTATCTTCCTCCATTTCAGTATTTTCCCTTTCACTTCGAAGGGCTTCATCCAAACGTTTTACCAAATCCTCTTTCAAGCCCCGAGTTATCAATTTCCGCTTCTTGAGTTCTTCTTTCAACTCAGTAACCCTCCATTGATCAATTGGTCGATCGCCAAGTATTTGATACCTTGATGACATCTTTCCCAACCAAACTCACCTTCAAAACCTACTTGAAAAATATCATAGACGTCAAACAGTCATTCACCATAAAAAAATCCAAAGTGAAAAGACTCTATTAAAACATGTGCAGTAGAAAGAGAACACCTATATTGATAGAAACAAGAACAAAGAAAACATGTTAGAAATTGCATAATGAAGTTAATTAAATTTAAGCCAGAAGCAATACTGGAACCAAAGGCATTATAGATAGCTGTTTAAGCAATTTCAATAAATGCAGCAAGGAAAAGAAGGAGAGATAAAGGAAAGAGAGATTGCTCACAGGATTATATGCTTGGAAAGTAACGAAACCCACACTTTAAAGGAGAGAGAAGTCAAAATTTATCTGAAAAGGCCCTAATTTCAACACACAAAACCCACCATTAGAGGAAACCCTAGTTTTCAACAAAGCAAAAGTTATCTAAAAAAAACAAGGAAAAAAGTGAGAAGAAAAAACACATTAAAAAAAACAAATCGCAAATAAAAAAAATTCTATGAGTGAGAGTTGATGAGAAATTAAATTATATTTTGGGTTTTCCTTGTTCTTTAATTTTGAGAGAGAAATGGAAGAAGAAAATTAAAGAGATTGGTGAAGTTAGGGTTACAAAAACTTGATTACTTGAGCGGGTAATATCAAACCACACAGTTTAGTAAAAGAAATTTTTTATCTTTAACCTTTATACTAAAATATCATGAATCAAGGTTTTCAAGACAAAAAAAAAAGAAATCAAAAAATCAAAAAAAGAAAGATCTGTCTTGGAAAATTATTACCAGGCTTAGGAGGAGTCGACCGTGAGGAAGGGAGGACTGAGGGCGCGATCTGGGCACGCGTGAGGAAGGGTAGCCCGGATTGCAGAAGCAGTTTTAAGCGAAAGGAGGGGCGAACGGTGCAAGGGAGAAAGAAAGGAAAAGGGAAAGGGAAGAGGCCGGTAACGGCTGGGTGGAGATGGCCGGAGGCCGGTGACGGTTGGGTGGAGGTGGACGGTAGCCGGTGATGGCTGGGTCTGGATCCTCTGGGTTTGGGAGGCTGGGATGTGGGCATGCGGCGAGGAGGATGAAAATGAACAATCGAAGACTGGAATGCGAGTGAAATAGGGTTTCTAAATTTCCTAGTTACAATGGTAAATGTGTAAATTCATAATATATATATTTTTGTGTCCTCACATGTCACGTATCAGCCTCTGATTTTTTTATTTTTTTTTAGTTTTTCTCTTTTTTTCTTCTTTAACCTTTTTTATTTGTTTTTTTTTTCATAAATTTAAAGAACAAAAAAAATTATTTATATGTGAATTTTATTTTTAATAGAAAAAAATAAACAACATAAAAAATTGATCTTTAAATTTTATATATTTATTTTCATAAAAATTTATTCGTTCAAATAATAAATTTTTATATATTTATTTTAATATTTATCAATAATAATAATAAATTTTAAAAATATAAAATTAATCTCCAAAAATATTGTTTAACTAACACATAACAATTAACAAATATTCAATAATTAAATAATTCTTCAAATGCATATACGGTACATTTTTTTTAACGATAGATTACATTTACAAATACATTTATAGTATATATTTTGTAGATCATTAATTTCTATATATTTAATGTTGATACTTAATACAATAAAAATATTTTAATATTAAATATATAGGAATAATAGCCAAATAAGCCCTCGACCTTAAGCCCGAAATGGAATTAAGCCCTCAACGTTTTATTTCGTGGCAATCAGTCCATAAACTTTTATTTTAGTGGAAATAAACCCTCAACCTTCTTAAATTATGCAATTAAGTCCAAATCTGTTAAATGACACTAACTGTCGTTAGTGAAAGCTGACGTGGATAGCTTACTTGGCTGCCACGTGGCATGCCACATGTGCAATACTAACGGTAGTTAGTGTCATTTAACAGATTTGGACTTAATTGCATAATTTTAGAAGGTTGAGGGTTTATTTCCACTGAAATAAAAGTTTATGGACTGATTTTCACGAAATAAAATGTCAAGGGCTTAATTCCATTTTAGACCCAAGGTCGAGGACTTATTTGGCTATTTTGCCAAATATATATGTTAAAACATTTTAAAAATTAATTAAGTTAATAATTTTTAATATTATTTAAATTATATAAAAATCACATTTTTTTGCTCCACGTCCAGCGTCACATTGATTCTGTCATTCACTCATTTTCTTTCACCTTTCTAACCCATACCATTCAATGTTTTATCTCCCATACGAGCCATGTGTCGTGTCTCAATTGATTTAGCATTTTATTTCTGTTTTTTAAAATATTTTTTTTATTATGCTCTCTAATTTATTTTTAGATTTTCGTTTTTTAGTTAAGTTCTTTAATTTTATTTTATTTTTGAATTTTTTTGTTATGTTTTTTAATCTATTTTTAAATCTTCAATTTTTTTCTCTAGCAATAATATGATTCGGCGCATAAATTAAAAAAATTCAAAATAAAAATATGATAGAGGGTTTAACAAATGATACATTCTAAATATAAAAAATTAATAAAAAATAAAATAAAAAAATTCATTTATCTTTGAGTTGATTTTTAATCAAGGAAAAATCAAACAACACAAAAACTAATTGATTTAGATATTTTTAATTAAAAAAGTTTAGATCTAATTTCTCTAAATCTATTTTTTAAAATTATATCTCCACTAGCAGATGTAAACTTACTAAACACGAAAAATATACTAGCTATATAAAAACAATATCAAATCACAATAATAAGTTCTTCTTTCGCTTCATAATAAATTTTTTAAAACATTTTTTATATTTATTAATAATGATAATAATTTTAAAATATAAAAACAATATTCAAATATATTATTTAACCGACACATGGCAAATATTTAAAAATAAATAATACTTCAAATACATATAAATTATGTATTTTTCAAATTTTACTTTCGAATAAAAATTATTATATAAAAGGGTTTTTTTTCTCTAACTTTTCTAGGAAAAATACTTTTACTTTACATATTGTACTTTGGAGTAAATATAAATAATTCAATTAGTTATTCTTAAAATAAAAATGTTTACAGATGGGTTTAAAACCTTACACATAATTAATAATATGAACAAAATATTCTTAGCTAATTTTTTCTTACTTCTTTTTTAAATTGTTTGAACCATTATGTCGTATATAAATATATATATATATATATATTTGTGCTTTAGTTTTTATTGTTGTTGTATTATTATCTTAATTTGTTTGTTTCTAGCACAAATTATCTGTTTGTCATACTATTTAACTTAAGTATTGTGTATTTTTTTAATCCAAGCTAATCTAAATTTTTCAAAAAATTCTTTTTGGATATGTTGTTTGATATATAAACTCTATTATTAGTAAACACGTTTCTTTTATAAATCTTTCTTTAATAAACATATTTCTTTTTTGTACTAAACATTATGAAGGAAATAAATATTTCTTATGTCTAATAACTCCTCTTTAATAATCAACTTAACTAACTTTAAAAATTGCAAAATAAAAATAGACCCGTAGCATCGCGCGGGCTTATATCTAGTAATAACAATATTAAAAGCTCGTTTAGGTTTCGAACTATTTGAATCGAGCATTTTAGTACTCAAACTTGACTCGTTCGATATCTCGAGCTCAGCTCGTTAAATATCAAGTAGAGTTCGAGTTTTTTTGAATCAAACTCGAGTAAATTACGAGCATCAGTATATCATTTACACTTTTAAAATTGCGATTGGTACATTGCAAGTAAAGTAATTATAGCATAAAATAATTGCTGAGAAAATAATTGCTAGAAAAGTAATATTGCGGTATTTGGTATGCAATGTAAAGTTATGTTTAAATTACAAGAAAAGTAACATTACAGTGTTTGGTATGCACTCACTTTGTCGGTAATGTTGTAACAAATTCTAAATATGCCAAGTGTAAAAACAAAATTGGTATATTAAAGCTAATTAAAAATATAATTATCATAAGAAAATGCAAATAACATAAGTTATGATTATTGACATTGCTCATCATTTGTAATAACAAATTTATATACATTATTTTTAATAATATCTTATGGTTCAAATGATCAAAATGCCCTTATACATACGAAAACTTCCAATTTTGTCCTTCACAATTTGACTTCGGTTTAAACAATCAATCTAACCTTCAAAATATTTTATTCAATCATAAAATATATCTACTTAACATATTCTAATCATTGGTTCAACTTTTGTTAGGGTTTGACTTGTCAAATGGACGAAATTATCAAAATACCCCTAACTATTGAATCACTTAATTTTCTACTTTTTCATGTGATTTAATTTATCAGTCCACATAGCCTAAAACTTTATTACATGAGGATTTACCTATATCTATCAGTTGATCAAAAGTCAACTCAATTTGACTGTTATTCACAAAAAATCCAACGGCTTATGGATTTAATCGTCATTTCTTAAATTGTTACCCACTTTTTCGAAACATGTATAAACAAAGGAGTTTGAGGTGCAGATTCTTACTATTGTAGTATTTGGCTCTAAATATCCAATCTGCCAAATTTCACCTTCATCCAAACACCTGAAATCTAGTGGAGCTCACCATTCGGTTCACCTTCATACCTACTAAGTAAATATTATTTCAATAAGTATGAGACATATAATATTCTTAACTTTATGAATAGTGGATTAACAGTAATAGAAAATGTAGATCTCACAGTTATTATTATAATAAAAAAATAAATAATGATATTATAATAAAGTTATTATAATTTATTTAATAAAGTTATTAGTTTAAAAAATTATAATACTTTTAAATTTTTTTAAACTTATTTATTAAATTTGAAATATAATTAGATTTATCATTTATCATTTAAAATATAAGTAAACTTTTCATTTTGCATTTAAAATATTTATTCATTTTTTAGTATGTTTTTAAAATATTTATTCATTTTGTATTTTAAATATTTATTTATTTTCTAAACTTATAAGTTATAACATTAATTTATTTGGTATTTAACAATAATAATAAATAAAAATAATAAAGGAGAAAAATGAGAGAGTAGGAGATTAAATATTTTTTTACGTAGAAAGCCTCTTCAAAAGTTACGTGGAAAACCCATAAAAGAGACTATGATAGGAATATGATATGTGAATCTAAGCTTTTAGACTTCATACATTACATTTATAACAGTATAATTCTACTTCTGCACTTATATAAATAACTTATTGAACCCTCGCTCATTAAATTTTACTTTAATCCTTTTACAGATTAATCATAGAGTTGGGAAAGTATTTTCAAATCTATCCGAAATGGAAGAGGACTCTCCTAGAAGATTCTTTTTTATTATTTTGGTATAGTAATATTCTTTTTGTACATAATGCTAATTTTAGGCTGTTTTTATTACAGGACTATAGAATGGTATGTAAACTAGGATAACGAATGATTGTCTTATTTTTCAGATGTTTTATGTTATGGTTATGTCTATGATCAAATGGAATTGAGCATGTGATTATAAGGACATGAATCACATAATAAGTATGATAGTGTGAAACTTATGGATGAAATCACATGTGTTTATAACAACATGCTACTGTGGAGAACTCGACCTAATGGATTATTTTGATACTACGAACAAGAGGATGATAGTATAAAGATTATCAATGAATTGCTATTGTGGAATTTCCCAAAACTACAAGGAGCATATGAGTTTCTAAGTAGGTACTTAGGCTGGGACCTTAAGCCAAATGCTAAAATAGGGTGGGTAGTTAACATCCTTAAATAATTTTCACTACATACACACAGACAAACCTATGATGTTAGAGAAGTGGGAAAAAAATTTAGCCCGATTTCTACTCAATTAAAAGTAATTCAAGTGATGTTGCAGCCTTCGGGTTGTGATAGACTACGCACGAACTTGTCCCCCATATTTGAAGGCTGAAATATAGGTTTGGTGCTCTTCTTTGCTCTATTAGTTATCGACAGTTAGATATATATATTTATATATATATATATATATATATATATATATGAAGGGTGTTAGTTAAATTTCAGTGCTGGTCAGGCAGGCATATAGGTTAGTTTGAGATAAGGACCAATGTAAGGGATTAAGCTATTCTTTGAGATTGACCTGCGTCTTTTGCTTTCAAATTCCAGTGACAACTCATAGAGCTTGACATGTCTGTATGTCGCAATAAGACTTCCAGGTTCATTCACCTTGACTTTAAGCTTGAGCTCCACCTTCAAACCACTCACAAAGTTGGAAACAAAATACTCTTCATGCAAGTGAGGATTAAAATGTAACATGTAAGGCCTTAACTCTTCAAACTTCTCTTGGTACTCCCTTATAGAACTTTTATGTGCTAATTCATTGAACTTCTCTATCACTTCAAAATAGTTCCTATCACAAAACCATTGGAAGAGGTCTGCGACAAATTCTTGCTATGTCATCCAATTCTTTTGCATGATGTGATCGTCAAACCAAATCTTAGTCCTTCATGTCAAATATTAAGGATGAGAAAAATAACACTGAAAGCGACTAAACAAACCAATCAAACTGGTCGGTTTTTTTATTTAGTTAATTTCGTTGTTACATCAATTTTTAAATTTTATTAAGGTACTGCTTGGTAAATTGAAAAATTAAGTGCTAAAAATTAAGTAATGAATATTTAGTACTGAATTTAAAAAGTATTGAAATTGTATTATAAAAATAGTTTGGTATTTTACTAAAAATTAAGTATTGAATATAAATATATTGTTTGATAATGGCAAATATTAAATTCTATTTTTGTATTTTGTATTTTTATTTCATATTAGATATAAAAATATCATCAACTTAAAAAATATTTAAAAGAAATATCAAAAGATAATAAAAATAATTCAATTTAATGATTAAATAATCATTTTATTGTTTATTTTTAAATTAATCATAAAAATAGTCTGAATCATAACTGCTTTTATAATTAACTTGTTCTAAAAAAATCACCATTTTAAAACATTGTTCTAAAAAAATATACACAAAGAGATTGCAAATCCATCACCAATATTCTCTTTCACTTTCTTTCTGTCCCATTATTTTTTGTTCTTGGCTTTTTTATTCTCTTTTTGTTGATTTTGTTTCTTCAATTCAATTTTCACATTGATAGTTAGCTTGGGTTGAACAATTTGGAGATTGAATTTGAGAAAGGCAAATCTAATTTGGGAATCGAGCTTTGTAAAAGAATTTTATTTTAAATTCGATTTGTAGATTCAGATTTTTTTTTGTTTAAGGGTTTTAATTTGAGGATTACAAAAATCAAATTATAGATTTAGAGGTGATAGTGGGTCAGACCTATCCAGTCCTAAACTGGGCTCGACAGATTTCAGCCCACAAATTATTAGATCCGATCTTAACTGATTTGTTGAACCGGGCCGAGTTGGGCTGATTCAACATTTCAAAGCCCTTGAACCGGTCCAACTCGATAAATCGGCTTTTCCTTTTAGCTTCATTATCTTCTTTTATGCTTCCTTAATTATACTCAAAATGCCTTTTCCTTTGCTGCTGCCACCACTTTCGATTTCTTCGTGCGATTCTTTTTGTTCTCGGTTGAAGTTGAATTGCTCCCTTTCTGTTTCATAAATATTAAACATTTCTCAAAATAAAATATTAACTGAGGACTTTTGTGTGAGAACCGAAATTTTCCAAAGATCACATATGTACTCAATGTGCAATTTAAGTGAATATAATATAATACAGTAATTTTGGGATTTCAAATATAAGATCGTGGGTTATAAAAAAAAACGGAGTCTTCGAGAATAACATGAAACGTACACCTATACGGTATGTGCATGCACGCAACGGGTATGCATGCATAGGTACGTGAGTTAAACACATGCAACGTGCATGCATGCATGCGTGCATACTTACAAACATAAATACATATTTATAATTAATTTAAATAAATGATCTAATAAATAAAAAATATTATAATAAACAAATATGTATAGGTAAATATATATTACATGTGAAAATAAGTATATATATGTTTGGAAAAGAGGTATATAAACAAAAATAAATATACTTGAGAAAATAAAGAATTTAAATACGTATGTCGTAGATAAATAAATGTACACTCTAGTATATGGTCAATGAGTGTGCGCGCGCTTGTGTGTGTGTATATATATACATAAATAAATGCATATATAATTTAAAATATGTATATTGATATTGGGAATTTAAAATATTATATATGTAATGGATATGTATTGTAACCTAGGACAAATGCAAACATATATATTATACTTATGTTAGATATATATATATATATATATACATATGTATTTATATAAATGAGAAACATGTATTTTAAGAGATAAAAGAGGAAAGAAGAGAAATATAAATACATGATATTTCAATTATTAAAAAGATAAATGTGAATATAAAATATATAAGAAAAGATATATATGTGTGTGTGTGTGTGTGTGTGTGTGTGAGAGAGAGAGAGAGTAAAAATATATATATTGTATATAAAAAATTAAAAAAAATCCTTTTTATTTAGGGTTGATGGGAATTCCCACCAACCCATCCTATCTTGACAAGAAAACACTCTGCCCCCATCATTTCCGTTTGCTTTTCTTTAATTAAAAAGATCAATTCTAAAATGTATCTGTCATCTTCATCCTCCTTTCTTACCTCTTCTTTGTCAATCTCCCTCTTCATCGCATCAACTCATCTCGCCATTCATGCTTGCATATACCTCGCTTTTGTTTCCATCCCCGTTGCCCATGTTGTGTACTGTTATGGAAGCTTGAGATAGAGGTGCTTGACAAGGTACTGAGTGGCATGACCTAAGGCAAGTGACTGAGGGGTTTTCTATAGTTGAAATGCAAGGGTTTTTAAGGGCTATTGAAGGTTGGCTATAAAAAGACAGAACAAGAGGAAAATGGTGGTTGTTTGAAGGGCCTTTCAAGGCCATTGGGTGGTGGATAGTGCCTATTAAGGCTGATCAAAATCAGAGGTAAATGGTGGCTTTCTTAGGTTGGATATAGGAGCTGAAGTGGCGCTCAAATGAAATGAGTTTGAGATGTTAAGGCTGCCTTTTGAAGGCAGTTCAGGTGCTGCTCTAGGTGCGTAAACAGGGCCTTGAATAGCTGCTGAAAATGGATCAATATATTGGGAAAAAAAATCAGGGTTGGAGTTAGTTGTTTAAGGGCTGTACGAATGGAATTTTAGGTAGGATTTATGGCTGTTTATAGTGGCTATAGGGGCTAATTGAACTAAGGCGAGAGGCACCATGAGAGGAGTTTTGGTTGCAATACACAGGTTTAGAAAGAAAGGACCATTGGTGCTACTTCAAGGTTAGTTTAGGTGGTTTAAAGCTTGTGTTTTGGCTGTCTTAAAAGGATACTACAAGGCTACTGTCTGGGCACCGAAGCAAGGGGAACGAGGCTGACATTGTTGAAGCGGCAGCCAAGTGCAAGGATGAAAACCTGTAGTAGAGGACTCTCGACAAAGAGGTTTTAGGCTGACTTTTAGGTTGGTTCTAAGACTGGTATTGGTTGGATTCTTGGGGGCTGTCAGTGCTATAAAGTGGTTATTTTGGGGGCTGAAAGTTGGTGTATGGTGTTGGAAAATAAGGTAGAAAACCAATGTTGAAGCGGGCCAAGAATCTATTTATTTTCATGCCAAATTGGAGTTAAAACAGGGCATACACAGGGGAATTTAAATGTGTTGAACAAAGGAAGAACAAGAACAAACAAGAAGAAGTAGTGTGGCTATTGAATGGCCTTTCAAGGCCATTTCATGCTATGATTTGGAGGCTGCTATAAGGCTGGAATTTGAATGACATCGAGGCTTAAGGCATGAAAGAAAAATGAAAGATAAAAAAATGAAAAGAAAAAAATGAAGCTTGAAATGTGATGCCTTAGTGCCTAAAACAAGGGCTGCAAGGAAGGGAAACTGAGAGGTAAGGGAGTGAGAAAGAAAAGAAAAGAAAAGAAGGAAAAGGAAAGAAACAAGGTGAATATAGTATTAATTAGGATGAGCTTTAGTATAAATGTTAGAAATAAAATTTTATAGTTAGCCTCGAATTTTTAATAAGTATTTAGAATTTTAGTTAGATGATATTAAGTCAAATTTTAATCTCAGATGTGTAGCACGACGAAAGGACGACAAATACAAATCTAGCTAAACTCCGGGGCACTCGCCAAACGTTTTAGAATGAGGAAGTTGGTATGCTAGCGCCACTTTATTTTATAAATGTCTAGAATTTGTATTAGATCGACACTAAGCCTCTTAATGATATTTGAATAGGTAGCTCGATGTTAAGGCAGTGATTACAAGCTCGGTGAAGCTTGGCATATAAACGCCAAGGTTAATAACGGTAAGACATTTATTTAATTCATTGTTAGAATTATATTTTATAAGTATAGTCAAGATTGTGTGATGATGATGATGATTAAATATTGAGACATAGTGATACATAAGGAATGATATGGTCATGGTGTAATGATAGTTGACAAAATGATTAAATGTTATTAGCACTATGATCGAATGAGCTACGGAATAGATATATGATGAGTTCATTTTTATTTAAGTTGATTTTATTAAATACAATCCTGTTGAAATTGAAATGAGGTAATTAAGGAATTTAAAGTGAAATGAGTAACGATCTTGAAGTGGATATAGGTGTCATATTAAGGTGTTTTGAGAGAGAAGATACTAGTAGGACTTGGCATCATGATTAGTCCTATACCAATTGATATTTCATTGACATATTAGATGAACACTGTGTTATACTATTTTAAACTTATGTTTAAATTGCATCGCCTTTAAGCATGCCTCTTTTATTACTTGAGATTTTGAAAGGATTCATTCATTTAATGATTACATGAATAATGTAGATGTTTGAATTGTTTTGAAAAGACTGAGTATATAGTGTAAGTGTATGTATTTATATATATAAATGATCTCAAAGGAATGTATTACATACTTTACACTATTTTCATAAGAAAAGTAAAAGGTTTAAATATTTTATGAGACTATAGGCACCCTAAGAGAGTTAAACTTAATAAAGCATAGTGGAAACCGCCTAATTGGAGATTACTCATTAGGCAGAGATGCTTGTCGGACAATAGTCGTGGACAAAGCTTAGTCACACCTGATCAATAAGGCTGAGAGACTTGAGGTATATGGCCATAAATAGCGCCTAGTTGGTTTCCAGGGGACGATGACATGATTTTCACTGCTAGCTACAGTGATTAAAATCTTTATTGATAGAGTATTAGGGATTCAGCCTAGTCTCAACCTTGATATGATATACTGTCTAGAGTATGGTTTTATTTGATATGAACTCTAGACTTGACATGATTTTATGGTATATGAGAAATGTTTTGAGACTGTACATGCTTTAGACATGTTCTAAAAGTGAATATGAAATGTTTTGAGACATTACATGTTTTCAAACATGCCATAAAAGTGCAAGCGATATGATTTACGAATTGTTCATACTTTAACGTGTCTTAAAAGCGAACATGAAATGAATTGAGATTTTACATGTTTTGAACATGCTCAAAAAAGTATATGTAATATTATTTGAAATGATAGTCGTTTTTATATAGTAAAGCTGCATAAGTTTGCATAATGAATCGTGACAAAAAGATATGCTTTCTGCATAAAAGATGTCTTGACCTTATATTGTACATGAACAAGAGATGTATATGAAAAAGTATCATGACTTATATGCCAGATGTGATTATGTTTCTCCACATTGAAAGTGATATGAACTGATGCAGTACAGAGTGTACTTACTAGATGAAAAGTGACATGTTTGATATTGCGTCTGAACATAATTTTCATATGAGATGTGATATGACATGAGATTGATACGAGCGTAAATTGATACCATATGATGTCGGAGTTACATATGATTCATCGTTGCATGACATAATGTGGAATAATGACACGATGATTGAAAAATGGTTGATTGGTTATAATCAAAGGCCAATGTGATAGACAGGTGCCGAAACGTGGATTATGAGGTATCTCGTAATAACCTTTTTATTGATATCTTGAACTCTTGTTCACTTAGAAACCTTTAGGACATGATCTGATCTGCTTGATAAACGATTATAAAGTGAATATGATATAAGAATTACCTAAAGTTTTCATGCATTTGCATTAGGACAGTATAAGTCTAATTCTGCACTTATATAAATGAGTTACTGAGCCCTTACTCATTAAACAAGAACTATTTTTCAGATTGATTGAAGGGACACTTTGGACAGTTCTGGCGATTTGATAGTGTCTCAACACTTGAAGCCATTGTTGTTGAATATCTTGCTATAGTAATATTCTTCTCCATATGCATTTATTTTCAGGCAATGTTAGTACAGTATTATATGATGGGATGTAAACTAGGATAATGAGTAGTCGATATAATATTATGATATTATATGATATATACGTGGTGATTAGTTGTGGATAGTAGGGATGTTGAGATGATACCTAGTTGGCAAATATAATGTGGATTGTGGGGAATGTTGTGTTGCTACATTGTGATGATTTGCAGGTAGTTAACTGGAAAAATCTCAAAATATAAGAGGGATATTTTCAATCTGTTTTTTTTAAGAATAGTAAGTTATGGGGCTGTAAATGATCTTTCTCTATTTTTAGAGAGT
Organism: Heritiera fomes; assembly: GCA_032173925.1. Lineage (NCBI taxonomy): Eukaryota > Viridiplantae > Streptophyta > Magnoliopsida > Malvales > Malvaceae > Heritiera > Heritiera fomes. Next base: position 8,294,528 of record JAPDPM010000014.1, on the reverse strand, counting down.
AATTAAAATCATATTAGAATTAAAGAATGAATGAAAATGGTTTAGTGACTACACTGACACCGAAAAAGAAACCGTAAAATGAAAAGGAAAAATATAGTTCGTAATTTTACTTAGTGGAATAAATGTAAGTGTTAAGTGAACATCATGGCTTTCGGGTCATGACATTTTGGTCCTCAATAGAATCAAGACTAAGAAATTCTTTATAACAATGAAAAAAATCTCTATATTGACCTTACCTTGGCTAGAATCTAGTAAAGTTGCAATACAATAAATAGGAAATATTGTTTCTCAATATTTTTAAAACTTTTCCTCCATACATATACAAAAAAAGATAAAGTTTCTTGATCCCTAAGGGGTTGTTTGGGATTAATTTTGTTTTATGTTTTTGTTTGCAAATTCTTGCAACATATAATAGGAATTGTGTTTGGCAAATTAATTTTGTTTTACAATTTTAGAAATTGGCAACAAAATTTTGGAAATTGTAAGAGACAACATTTTTATGTTTCTTACAATTTCCAGAACATTTTGGCAACATGTTTCCTAAAAAACACGGAATGAACAATACATTTTAATAAGGTCCTCCATTCGAGCTCTACCAATAACATATTTTTCTTTTTTTTTTCACCTGCGATAACCTAACATAGCAACCTTCTTTTTCTATGATCGTTCTTTTCCTTCCCAGCCGCTTCTCCTCCTTCACTTCTCTCCTTGCATCACTGACTTAGTTCAACAAAAGGTCTTTACCAACGCAACGAAAAGAGCTTTTTCGACCAGTCTTTTAGGCAGGGCATCCTCTTTCTATCCATTTCATTTCAAGAAGAGGATGAAAGGCGAAGTTCTTCCATCCAGTAAGGAAGACTAGCCAAGTCGTACACCCCATTCTTTAACCCCCCTTTGCCATTGTCACTACTGGTACCTGACCCCGTCAGCTCAACATTTTTGCAAACACCGACCCTTACTCAATAGGGCAATGAAAAGAGGAGAACGAGGATAGCTGACTATCGTTAAAAGTCAGACTACGAGTACTTTTCTCAAACAATCAACAAAAAAAAGTAGACATTTTTTTATTTTAATTATTGGGTACAAGAATCTTATTTTACAGATATACACAAATAAGAATTCTGATGTATATCATGGGTGCCTGATTAAAGCTTTAGTAAATCTTTTTCTTTGTTTTTTTTTCTTTTTTTCTTAACAGTAGATAAGAGATGTTAATAGAGCTAGTAGACAGATTAGCTAAAGAAGGTTTTATAAGGTTAAAAATCTTATCTTGGTTTACAACTATGTTTACAACTAATGACTGAAGAAGATGATGTTTAATGGTGGCTAGAGCATGGCTATTTGGGTGCTTTGATTTTAGTTGTGACTTTGTTGTGTTGGATAGTTATGTGTAGGTATTTTTCAAATGGGTAAAAGGGTAAGCTAATTTAAGGGTTTTTAATTGAATTTTGTAAGATTGATTGTGTCTTCTTTGATTGATTGCTAAATGAGGTGTTTGGAGCTTGAAATTCATTGCCTGTAATATGCTTTTGTTTATTCCTAAGATGTCTTATTGTCCATGTTGTTGTCATCTTGTATTGACCAACAAAGTATATTAAGATGACTTTGACAAAAGTGCACTGGCAAACTCTTTGTCACGCAGTTCAAGTGATTTCAAATCCTGTTTCAATTCAATTGGATTTATAGCATCTTGAGAGGGTAAGATAAATTTTATATAATATATAAAATAAATTTAGTAATATACCAAGATTAAGAACAAAATAGCACCTTATAAAATTAAAAAATATATATGTTTGCAAATTATAAGATGCCAAACAAGTTTTTTGTTTTTTGTTTTCAAAATTATACAATAACATTAGTTCACTAAACATGTTTTCTGTTTTCAAAATTTTAAAACAAAACAAAAACACAATTTTCAAAAACAAAAAAAATAAAACACAAATTTGACAACGATACCAAACGACCCTTAAATTTTAAAAATTTATCAAACATTTATAAATAATAGGAACAAAATAAAGTGAAGTTGGATAAAGTTGAGTTGAAAACCTTTCGGTCTCATCTTTAAAAGTAGATAATAAATCAACACAACATTCAATAAAAATCCAATCTTTATCATAAAGTGCTAAATACGGGATACTTGTATAATTGTTATAAAAAGGAGTAATAAGTTCTTTATAAGGTAAAACAAAAAAAAGCAAACGAATGAGTGAGTTCCACCTAGTTCCCACAGGAAGTAGAAACACTTTAACAAGTATATTATGTGTTTGAGAAACTTGCTGTGAAGACTGCAAATTTCGTACTGATTTCGTAAATAAATAAAGGACACCAAATAAGTTAAGAATTGAGATTTAGTTTGTACTTTTAATTTCCTTTAGTAATGGAAACGAATATTTTACTTAGGAGCATTTACCAATAAATGATGAATACTAACATAAGTTAGAATTTTATAATTAAGTTCAAGACATGTGTTAATTTAATAAAGAAAATAAATTTATGTTTTGTATAACTGCAAAATAAATCAATGAGTTACATATATGCACATGCAAAACTATATGCAAGCATATATAAGTGAATAGATAATCAAAAGAACAAATAGGAATATATACATACGTATATATATATACACATACGTATACATATATATATATATACATATATCTTCATCTGATCAAATTAAGTATGACATACACGTATATATGGATAAATATATATGTATGTATTTGTATAAAACTATATATATATATATATATATAAAGTATGAAATAAGCATACAAGTTAAAAATAAGAGAAAATTTAATTTAAGGACATTATTACTATGTGTATATATATACATTATTAAATATATACATCTCATATTTATAATTGAGATAAAAGAAATATATATGAATATAGATGAATATACAATATAAGAAAAATATATGTATATGCATATAAACTAGAATAGGAAATGTGATTAAATAATACAAGAAATAATACTAATAAAATGTATAAATATATATATATATATAAAATGATAAATATATAATATAATATATACATAAAAAGTATATATATATAAATATTGAATAGGAAATATATATAATATATATAATATAATAATATTATAAAAAGTGATTGGCTTCCTTAGGAAGCCAATCAAAAACGTCACAGTGGGAGCAGGTCTGTAAATAAAAGAACAAGCGGAAGCAAAACTTCTGCCAAACGAAATAGGAGAAAACCCGATCAAAAGAAAAGGAAGGAAAGAGAGAAAGAAGAAGAAAAATCTTGGCCAGGAAAGGAAAAGAAGAAAAAGAAAGAAGAGAGGAGGAAAGAAAGGAAGAGCAAATTTGTGACTTAACACCTGCTCAACGAAACAGCAAACCAGAGGGAAAATAAGAGGAAATCTCGGCAAGAGAGGAGATGTACCCATCCAGGGAGAGGAGGAGAAAGAAGATGAAATAGCAGCAGTGTGAATAAGAAAGAAAGAGTGCGAGCTGCAGTGAAAGGAAGGAAAGCTAGTTGAAGGAGAAAAGAGAAAGAACAAGGAAGGAAAGCCTAAGAATTTCGGGTATTTCTTTTTACACTGTTATAGGTTGGATTTTTAGAATAGCTAGTGTGAGTTGAGGCTTGCCTTGTTGGCATTGAAGCTGATTGAATAGTGGTGAAATGAGAGGCTTCATGGTTAGTTAGGCTGGCATGTAGGCTATGATTTGGGGCACCATTCAGGCAGTAAATAGGGACGGTATAAAGGGAGCCATTCGAGGTGGTCTAAGGCTGCATGTAGTGGTGAAGCAACAAGGGAGTTCAGCTGGAGTTTGGGCTAAGCTGGTGCTGATTGTCATGGCAGTGTATAGGGTTTCTAGAGGTTGCTTGCGGGGCCAACTATGGTGCTGGTCTTGAAACAAGGAAAGGAAAGGAAAGAAATAACAGAAAGAAAGAAAAGAAAGGGAAGGAAGGGGAGAAGCTGCTGTCGAACCAGGCAGCAACAGCTAAAGGAAATGAAACAGAAGGGAGACGATAGTGAAGCTAGAAAAAGAGAAGGACTCAACACAAGAGAGAAAGGGCTGGAAACAAGGGTCTAAAATAGAGCACAAACAAGGGATTTTAAGGCTGTTCAGGTTAGATTTTAAGGGCTGTAAACCGTGACCTTTTGGAAGCAAAACAAGAGTGGCATTCAACAATTCTCAAATAAGAGGGGTAAGGTCATTTTTCAGATTTGGAAAACAATATCCATGTGTAGTAAATTTATACTAAAGCCGTGCGTAAATATAGGTTTGATTGAAACACCACATATGGCTGTGGTCATGGTGGAATAACAACAGCAAACTCAAAGCTAAAATAGGACATGGGCTTAGACTTTTGTGAACCTTCAAGGTAAGAAATTGTTGTTGGATTGAGTTGAATTCTAATAATGATATGATACTAAGGAGAGTTCAGTCATCAAGGCATCCATAGGGTATAATACTTGCATAGCCGTAATATATATATATATGGTTGTTAAAGTAATGATACAATTTTATTTGGTGTGTTGATAAGATATAGAAAATATTGAAAAGTGGTGTAAATTGACGAGAAGTGTTCCGCTAAGGAGGATTTTCTTTTGAGGATAAGACTTCCTTGAATTAAACTAAATATATAGATGTATGTGATATGTATATACATGTATAAAAGTGAATACGGGAATTGGTTGTTTTATAAGATCATTGTGTGTATGTATATAAGGAAACAAATAAATAGATATAGCTATATATAATTATGAATACCATTGCAACTATAAGAACGGTCAATGTATATTCACAAAAGCATATACATGTGAACATATGCACACCATTAGTGTAGTAACGAAGAATTAATCCTCGATATAGAATTGAATTCGATTGATTAGGATTCTAAAATATGTGTCCGTCGTACCTAATCGAACAAAATGAGAACATGCCATTAAACCCGTAATGATTTGATTGTAGTGACATGGAGCAGTTAAGAGTTTGAGTACGGATTTGAGAGCTAGAGGAAGAAGATCCTTAAACTTCAAGGTAAGTGGGTTAAGTAAGCTTTACTAGTACCATTTCGTAGGAATATTTAAATTTCCTTACTTATTAAGTTAGCTTATGAATTAAAGGACGAGATATCGTCGATTGGGCTACTAAGGTAAGATGTAAAGAAAGGTTTAAAGTATAAAGTTGAAAAGAATGCTTGGGCTGAAATTGAAATACCGTTTTTCTGTATTGTATGTTGTAGCCAGCCAAGACCATATGTTGAATAACATGAAAAACATTAGTTCGAAACCTTTATATGAACTTGTTACTATGTCTGAATAAAGTAGGTACATGTATGCATGGTCCATATTAGATTACACGTAGTAGCAATGCATTATGCATAAAGAGGCTTTTACAAATGCATACATGCATTTACACATAATGTGTTCTAATACAAGCTGTTTTATGCATGAGTTCTTTTTATGTATAATAACCTGCATACCGTTTAACTTAAGAATTTTCTGGTTTGAGCCAACTCTGAGATGAATTCGAAAACCTTGTATATTTAAGCTCGAAAGTATTTCTTATCAGTATTTTGAAATCTATGGAAGTTGAGAGCTACACAAAAGAACTGTTTTCCGATATGTTTTTGAGGGTAGGCAAATCCATTGACCTTTAGGTCACTTGAACCTATTGAGCCTTGCTCTAGGTTCTATTTTCTGTCTATTGAGCTATGTGCTCTAGACTATCAGAATCAGTATCTGCGCCTTACGAGCCTCGAGCTCTAGGCATTACCAGGCTTGTCTGAGAATTCAACAGGCAAGTTCTAGCTCTCGACTGATCAGCGAGACTGGAGCATAATCTATTGTAAAAAACTGCAGACTTTGTACCATATTAGTGAATAAATAAGAGACATAGAATAAGTTAAGCACTATGATACATTTTGTAAGTAATAATCTTATGTCAAATAATGAGGATGAAATCTCAAATTAGTGAAATTAGAAAACAAATAATTTATACTTTTGTGTCATTTGGAAAATCTTATAACTAAGTTCAAGAATTAAATAAGAACTAATAAGATGCATATATTCTGCAAAATACATAAGTATGTTATTTTAATAAAACAAAGTACACAAGTATACTAAAGGAAGTGTAGTATGCATGAATATTAAATAATTAAAAATAAATTGAAGAATTCATATGTATACACATATCCATACTAAAAATATATTAGACATGAATATATATATATATATATATTATATGGCTATGTGTATGTATATATTTTTTTATAATTAAGGTTTGAAATATAAGTACATACACATATTATATGTAATGGATATAACAAAATAAATAAATAAATATATATATATATATATATGAATACATATTAATTATATATATAAATAATGTAAATATAATTATGAGTTATATAGGTATAGATATTGGAGATTTAAAATAAACTAAAAAAAAAAAATGAAATAAAATAAGTTAAAATACATGTTTAGTGGAGTTTGATGGGACTTTTCCCACCAAAACTCCACTAAACATAGCATCACCGTCCATCATCATCTAAGCCAACAGCGACTTAACAAAACTGATGAAAAGAAAAGGGAAATGAGAGAATGGAGAAGGGAAACACGAGAGGTAAGGCTGTAGTTTGAAACATTCGGAGAAGAGGAAAAAATAAGAGAAGGAAAGAAAACTGAAAACGAGAAGAAAAGGAAGAAAGGAAAGGGGAAGCTGAAAAGGAAGAGAGAAATGCACGCACAGCTGCTGCCTCACCACTTTGAGCATCAGGGGATGACAGCAAAAGGGGAAAACCACCGGCAGGAAAGCTTGGCAAGATCAATGCTAGTCAGAAGGTCGGGTCAAAAAGCTGAAGGTTGGTCTTCTTAGGCGTCGGACAAGGGAAGAAGGAGGAAAGATTAAACCTACAGTAAGGAGCCACGCGGTAAAACCTTAATGCCAAAATAGGAGCTAATTTCGGGAGCCATTTCTGTTAAATGTAAGTGTAACAAGGGCTGTAAGTAGGGGTTCCAAGGGGGTTAAATGACTGTTTTGACTGATTAATTGCTGCTTGTGGTTGGTTGTTGTTTAAACTGGTTTTAGTTGTGTTGAAGGTAGTAGATAAGAGGATTTTCAACATGGTTTGAGGGAGACTTATGGTGGCCATTCCATTTCATGAAACAGAGAAAGGAATTGGAGTGCTTGGTTGGGCGTGAAGGCTGGTAGAGTCAGGGATGATTCACGTCTGAAAACAGGTAAGATTTTGGTGATTTGAATATTGAAAGAGGTACCAAACATGGGGAATTTGAGCTAAACCAAATTTTGTCTCTTGGGGACAGAACCAAAGGCTGGAAAAGTGAGTGGAACAAGGCACATTGGCTGGAAATTTATCCAAACCGAGAAGAGCATTTTAAGGGCTGATCTTGCAGCCAAATTTGGATGGTCTTAACTAAGGTAAATGAGGTTATGAGATGATGTTTAAACTGACCTTTGAGGATTTTAGTGTGCTTAGATATAGGTCTTGAAAGGAGAACTAGGAATGCTCTCTTGATTTAAAAGTTTTAAGTGAATATAGTTGTTTAGATAGAGTGGAAATGGTGATGAATAATTGATATCTATATATATTGAAGGAAATATGTAGAAATTATTAAACTAATGATGCCTTAGTGAAACAAATTACGAATAGTAAATGATGGTGTATATTAGTTACATGAGAAAGGCTTTTATGTCCTATAAAGAATTGAATTGGAATACTTAAGATTCTAAGACATACACTTGATATGTCATCGAAAGTAATTAAGACATGTTATTGAAACGTCGTTCGATATAATTGTAGTGAATTTGGAGCGGTGTAGGAGTTTAGCTTGAGTTGAGGATCGAGGAAAGGTAACCTACCAAGCATCGAGGTAAGTGGGTTAAGTAAAGCTTGATAGCACCATCTCGTAGGAATGGTTTAATTTTTATAAATCGTTTATGCTTGGGCTAGATCGAAACTTATTTCTGCTTTGAGCGTTGTGGCCAACCAAGCGTACATTTTAAGTGGAATGAACCGATGCATACATGCATTTACATATAGCATGTTTTGAGTTTAAATTACGTAATGTTTATGGTTTAATGACTTGCATCATATGTTATATTTGCAAAGTCTTGGTTTGAACCAATATTTGAAATAAATCGAAAGTCCTTTATATTTCGAACTCAAAACTGATTTAATACTGATTTGGAATCCGTGGAAGCCAAGTGCTACGCGAGGAAATTGATTTCAAACTGTTTTTGAGTGCAGGCATGTCCTACGACCTTCGGGTCACTTCTAGCCTATCGAGCTTAGCTCTAGGCCTTATTTCCCGTCTATTGAGCTTTGTGCTCTAGACTATCGTATTGTACCTATCGAGCCTAGTGCTCTAGGTAGACTGATACTTGTCTGGAAAACCAGCAGGCAAGTTCCAGCTCTCGACTGATCAGCGAGACTGGATATCGTCCTATGGCCATAGATTTAGTGTTGCTTGCAACACCATTCCATCACTAGCTAGGATGGATATCGATTGATTGACTGACTGAGGATCACTGCCTAATCTCTACTTACCATTGTTTCATTTCTAACACTGCTTTTAGTGAACTGAGGCAATATGCCTAATCGTTATCGATTTTTCTTGATTTATGACTAATGCGTTCTTGAAAATCTATATGGATCGAAATGGTTGCAATACTTATTGATCGTTACCGAATGCTTATTGATTGTTTTATCAAAGTAATTACCGATTGACTTATCGAATTATACTGATAGTTTATTTGAAATGCACAACATACTGAATCCAACCGAAGGCATAGCGAACTCATTTAAATGAATTGCGTAGTAAGTTCTGTTTTAATTAAGTGCATATTGAAAACGTTCTATAACAGAAATGCATAAAGAAGTGTTTGGTTTATGATCATGCATTAATATCGAGTTCGCTTATTACTTCGGTATTGTTTTCCACAAGTGCATATAGAACGACATGAGTCTAGCATGCATTTACTTAAGCTACTTACTGAGCCGTGGTTTTGCTCACCCCTTATTAATAACATCGCAGATCATACCAGTTAGGCTCTCACTTGGAGATTGGGTGCGAAGCCTCGGGGACATACTTTGAGTAGCTATATCGGTCCGACTCCTCCGAGTGCTGTTTTTGTTGCACTTGAGGTATAATATCGTTTATTTTGTTATCCATGTATGACATGTTAAGTTTGCACAGTACATGCTTATGGGATTGCTTTTGGGATGTAACTTAGGATCGTCCTAGATTATTATAGGCTTTATGATTATCGAGCACGATCCGAGAAATGAATTGTAGTGATTTTGAAACTGTAAACTGTATCTTATATCTATTTGTTGACTTGGGAAGTATGTATTGGATCTAGTTGAATGAACTGAAAATTCTGGATTGAGATATGTGGCTGGAAATAGTTGAGATTTTTGCAGGTAATTGAGCTGGGGAAAGTCGATTTTATATAAGGGGGAGTTTTCGACCTTTTTCTTTTAATGGCCTAATATTGAAAACAAGAATATTAAGTCGAATAATCTTAAGAAATGACAATTAAATAATGAATACACATCAAGTTAAGAATGTGAAGTTAGTTTAAAGAGGACACTGACACCGAATACAAACCCTAAAGTGAAAAGAAAAAGTTAGTTCGTAAAATTGATAAATTTGGTAAATAGTGAATGGAGTGATAGGCGTACGTCACGGCCTTCGGGTCGTGACAGACTAAATGGTATCAGAGCCCGGTTTGTCCAGTACGTGTCAGTGTCATAGAAGTCGTTATTAATGTTACATCCCATGTACTGTGTAATGTCTGCATGTAGTGTACTGTTACCGACTTATACTAAGATTGATCTGCTCTTGGTATAGGTTCTCTCTTGAGTGACATACAATGAGGAGGATTGGAGGTAGACCGAGGGGGTTGGCTCGAAGATATCCGATTTCACGGCCGCCCTCATCCGCAGTACCTCCATCATCCTCAAATCCGACTCCTCCACCCCCAGATAGTATAGAAGCGAGGATGGCCCGAATAGAACAAAGCCATGAGACTATGACTGCTTTATTGCAACAGTTGGTGGCTAACCAAGCTAGTGCACATCAGGCTGCACCACCACCTCCCGCACCTCTAGTACCGCCACCTCCTGCACCTCCTGCACCTCCTGTGCCTCCACCACCACCACAGCAGGCACCACCTCCGTCACCTCCGGTAGTGCCACAGGTTGTACCTTTGCCAGTTGTGCCTCCACCCGCTGTACCAGAAGTTGGGAACCCAGTGGATAGAAATATGACACTCCTCCGTCAATTCCAGAAAATGAATCCATCACAGTTTAAGGGGGAGAAAGATCCAGCGAAGGCAGAGGAATGGATAGAGGAGATGGAGTTTCTCTTCAAATATATGGGGTGTGGTACCACTGAGAGGGTTTCATTAGCAGTGTATATGATGAGGAGTGATGCGCAGAAATGGTGGAAGACCCATGAGACGTTCTTATTGGCTAAGGATCCGGTTATTACATGGGAGAGGTTCTTAGAGGCCTTCATGAACCATTATATATCTAAGGCTGCCAGACGACAGAAAAAGAAGGAATTTATGGAACTCACTCAAAGATCGATGAGGGTAGATGAGTATGAGACTCGATTTACTGCCTTAGTGAAGTATGACTCGGATTATGTTGTTAATGAGGAGAAGAAGGCAGAGAAGTTTGCTTCGGGATTGAGACCTAACATCCGAAGTAGGGTCACTCCATTTGAGCTTACCGAGTATGAGGCAGTGGTAAGGAAAGCTCAGACTGTTGAACAAGAATTGGAGACTACCCAAGCTGAGTATGAGACAAGGAAGCCTCCTAGAGCTAAACCATTCATAGATAGGAGGGATGAGAAGAGGAGGTTTGAACCGAGTAGATCACAGGGACAAAATAAGAGGCAGAGGTTTGTTGCGCCTCGACCACAGGCTACTAGGCCTACAGCTACTGCTACTCCTCCTAACAGGGCCTTAGCCATTATCCCTACTGCTACTGCTACATCTCAGCCATGTACCACTTGTGGACACAAGCATGGCAACAGACCTTGTTATGTGGTCACTGGAGCTTGTTTTAGGTGTGGCAAAACTGGCCATAGAATCAAGGATTGCCCCCAGATGAAGGCCACAGAGACGCAAGCCGGGGGACAGACCATGCCACAGCAAAGGAGGACACAAGACAAAGGCAAGAGTCCAATGGTACAAGGTAGAGTGTTTGCACTTGATCAGGAGACAGCTGATGCTTCTGGTTCGGTTATCAAGGGTAAGCTTACTATCTGTGACTTAGAAGCATTCGTACTCATTGATCCCGGCTCAACTCATTCATTCATTTCACCTGCATTTGCTAGTAGATTGCATATAGAGTCAGAGCCTTTAGGTTATCCTTTATACATTACTACTCCTCTCAAAGAATCACAGACAACTGAATATGTTTATCGTAAGTGTAAAGTGAAGGTGGGAGATAAGTGCTTAACAGTAGATTTGATACTATTGAATATGTATGACTTTGATGTAATACTAGGCATGGATTGGTTAACCAACCATCATGCTAGTGTAGATTGCTATAAGAAGATTGTAATTCTCTCCCTACCTGAAAAGTTTGTATTATGCTTTGGAAATGATAAATAGAATGATTTTAATTGTTGTTGATGTCTCACTAATATGAGATTAATTGTTTATGAAGGCTATCTCGCGTTTGTCGAGGATGCCGAAAAGAGCCAATCGGAACTGTCTGACATCCCAGTTGTCAAGGACTTCTCCGATGTATTTCCGGATGAGCTACCAGGGCTACCTCCGGAAAGAGAGATGGAGTTTGCCATAGAGCTACTCCCAGGCACTCAACCTATATCCAAGCCCCCGTATAGAATGGCCTTAGTTGAGTTAGAGGAGTTGAAAAAGCAATTACAAGAATTGTTGGACAAAGGGTTCATAAGGCCGAGTGTGTCACCATGGGGAGCTCCGGTGTTGTTTGTGAAAAAGAAGGATGGCAGTTTGAGGCTATGTATCGATTATAGGCAGTTGAATCAAGCAACGGTGAAGAATAAGTATCCACTGCCTAGGATTGATGATCTATTGGATCAATTGAAGGGTGCCCAATTATTTTCGAAGATCGATTTGAGGTCGGGGTACCACCAATTGAGGATTAGAGGGGAAGATGTGCCAAAGACAGCCTTCAGGACTCGATATGGCCACTACGAATTCCTAGTTATGCCATTTGGTCTAACGAATGCCCCTGCAGCATTCATGGCATTGATGAATGAAGTATTCAAGCCTCACTTAGATAAGTTCGTCATTGTGTTCATAGATGACATACTGGTGTATTCCCGATCCCGGGAAGAACATGAGCACCACCTCCACATAGTACTCCAGACTCTTAGAAAGGAAGGGCTATACGCAAAGTTTAGCAAGTGTGAGTTTTGGTTGGAACAAATCAGTTTTCTGGGGCATGTGGTATCAAAGGATGGTGTAGCAGTTGATCCAGTTAAGATAGAGGCCGTGATGAATTGGGAGAGGCCTAGAACAGTGACCGAGATTCGCAGCTTCTTAGGGCTTGCAGGTTACTATAGGAGATTTGTAGAGGGATTTTCCAAACTTGCTGCTCCACTAACCCGACTCACACGCAAGGATGTCAAGTTTGAATGGAATGATGCATGTGAGCGTAGCTTTTTGGAGCTTAAGCAAAGGTTGACTACGGCTCCTGTGTTGACGGTCCCAAGTGGATCCGGAGGATTTGCAGTGTATAGTGATGCTTCTCTACAGGGTCTAGGGTGTGTGTTGATGCAGAATGGTAGAGTAGTGGCATATGGTTCAAAACAGTTGAAGGACCACGAGAGGAACTATCCTACTCATGATTTGGAGTTGGCAGCGGTAGTGTTTGCGCTAAAGATTTGGCGCCATTATTTGTATGGTGAGCGGTTCCAGGTTTATACAGACCACAAGAGCTTAAAGTACTTATTCTCGCAAAAAGAGTTGAATATGAGACAGAGAAGATGGATGGAGCTATTGAAGGACTATGACTGCGAGATTCTCTATCATCCGGGTAAAGCAAACCGGGTAGCAGATGCATTAAGTAGGAAGAGTGTGGGTTTTGTTAGTTACATGATGGTCCGAGAATGGGATTTGATGGAAAAATTTTCAGAGTTGAATATCAACCTAGAGCCCGATGGTGACTGTTTGATGGCTAGCTTGAGGATAGAGCCTAGCATTATGGATCAAATTAGACAAGCCCAGAAAGAGGATCCTAGACTTGTGGAGATTATTGGTGGAATACAACCAGACCAAGATTCAGGGTTTGAGATTTCAGATGATGGGTTATTGAGGTATAGGGGCAGAATTTGTGTCCCGAATGATGAGATGTTGAAGAGGCAAATATTAGAGGAGGCGCACAGCTCCAAATACACTATGCATCCAGGTAATACGAAGATGTATCAGAATTTACGCAAAGTGTTTTGGTGGGCTGGTATGAAGAAAGATATAGCGACCTTTGTGTCCAAGTGCCTAGTGTGCCAAAAAGTTAAGATTGAACACCAACGGCCAGCAGGTTTACTAAAGCCTTTACCCATACCTACATGGAAGTGGGAGCATGTGACTATGGACTTCATTATGGGGCTCCCGAGGACTCGTAAGAATCATGATGCAATCTGGGTGATAGTTGACAGATTGACAAAGTCCGCTCATTTCCTAGCTATGAAGGCTACCGATTCGCTTAGTGCCTTAGCAAATATGTATGTTAAGGAGATTGTGAGGTTACATGGGGTCCCAGTGAGCATAGTTTCGGATAGAGATTCTCGGTTTACTTCCCGTTTCTGGGGACACTTCCAAGATGCTTTGGGAACTAAACTGAGCTTTAGCACAGCCTTCCATCCTCAAACCGATGGGCAGTCAGAGAGGACAATTCAGACTCTTGAGGACATGTTGAGGGCATGTGTTATGGATTTTCGAGGCTCATGGGATGATCATTTGGCACTGGCGGAGTTTGCATATAACAACAGCTTTCACTCTAGTATTGGGATGGCACCTTACGAGGCATTGTATGGGCGTAGGTGTAGATCTCCTATCGGTTGGGAAGAAGTAGGTGAAAGAAAGTTATTCACTCCGGAGATGGTAGAGAAAGCTTCCGAAGATGTGAGATTGATATGTGATAGACTAAGGACAGCCCAAAGTAGACAGAAAAGTTATGCCGACTGTCGAAGGAGGCCTTTAGAGTTCCAAGTGGGTGATAAAGTGTTCTTGAAAATCTCTCCGTCTAAAGGCATAATGAGATTTGGCAAGAAAGGGAAGTTGAGTCCTCGATACATTGGTCCATTCGAGATATTGGAGAGAGTGGGTGACATAGCATATCGACTAGCATTACCCCCAGAGCTATCGGGTGTGCATAACGTCTTTCATGTGTCGATGCTACGAAAATATCATCCGGACCCATCTCATGTGATCGAGTATGAGCCACTGGAGATTAGAGAGGACTTAAGCTATGTCGAGAGACCAATTCGGATCTTAGACAGGAAGGATAAGATGTTGAGGTCTAAGACAATCCCTTTAGTCAAAGTACTTTGGCAGCACCACTCTTCAGAGGAAGCCACATGGGAGTTGGAAAGCCTAATGAGAGAGAAATACCCTTACCTATTTCTACTAGACACGGAAAATTTGGGGGACCAAATTTCCTAAGGTGGGGAGGATGTAAAAAACTGCAGACTTTGTACCATATTAGTGAATAAATAAGAGACATAGAATAAGTTAAGCACTATGATACATTTTGTAAGTAATAATCTTATGTCAAATAATGAGGATGAAATCTCAAATTAGTGAAATTAGAAAACAAATAATTTATACTTTTGTGTCATTTGGAAAATCTTATAACTAAGTTCAAGAATTAAATAAGAACTAATAAGATGCATATATTCTGCAAAATACATAAGTATGTTATTTTAATAAAACAAAGTACACAAGTATACTAAAGGAAGTGTAGTATGCATGAATATTAAATAATTAAAAATAAATTGAAGAATTCATATGTATACACATATCCATACTAAAAATATATTAGACATGAATATATATATATATATATTATATGGCTATGTGTATGTATATATTTTTTTATAATTAAGGTTTGAAATATAAGTACATACACATATTATATGTAATGGATATAACAAAATAAATAAATAAATATATATATATATGAATACATATTAATTATATATATAAATAATGTAAATATAATTATGAGTTATATAGGTATAGATATTGGAGATTTAAAATAAACTAAAAAAAAAAATGAAATAAAATAAGTTAAAATACATGTTTAGTGGAGTTTGATGGGACTTTTCCCACCAAAACTCCACTAAACATAGCATCACCGTCCATCATCATCTAAGCCAACAGCGACTTAACAAAACTGATGAAAAGAAAAGGGAAATGAGAGAATGGAGAAGGGAAACACGAGAGGTAAGGCTGTAGTTTGAAACATTCGGAGAAGAGGAAAAAATAAGAGAAGGAAAGAAAACTGAAAACGAGAAGAAAAGGAAGAAAGGAAAGGGGAAGCTGAAAAGGAAGAGAGAAATGCACGCACAGCTGCTGCCTCACCACTTTGAGCATCAGGGGATGACAGCAAAAGGGGAAAACCACCGGCAGGAAAGCTTGGCAAGATCAATGCTAGTCAGAAGGTCGGGTCAAAAAGCTGAAGGTTGGTCTTCTTAGGCGTCGGACAAGGGAAGAAGGAGGAAAGATTAAACCTACAGTAAGGAGCCACGCGGTAAAACCTTAATGCCAAAATAGGAGCTAATTTCGGGAGCCATTTCTGTTAAATGTAAGTGTAACAAGGGCTGTAAGTAGGGGTTCCAAGGGGGTTAAATGACTGTTTTGACTGATTAATTGCTGCTTGTGGTTGGTTGTTGTTTAAACTGGTTTTAGTTGTGTTGAAGGTAGTAGATAAGAGGATTTTCAACATGGTTTGAGGGAGACTTATGGTGGCCATTCCATTTCATGAAACAGAGAAAGGAATTGGAGTGCTTGGTTGGGCGTGAAGGCTGGTAGAGTCAGGGATGATTCACGTCTGAAAACAGGTAAGATTTTGGTGATTTGAATATTGAAAGAGGTACCAAACATGGGGAATTTGAGCTAAACCAAATTTTGTCTCTTGGGGACAGAACCAAAGGCTGGAAAAGTGAGTGGAACAAGGCACATTGGCTGGAAATTTATCCAAACCGAGAAGAGCATTTTAAGGGCTGATCTTGCAGCCAAATTTGGATGGTCTTAACTAAGGTAAATGAGGTTATGAGATGATGTTTAAACTGACCTTTGAGGATTTTAGTGTGCTTAGATATAGGTCTTGAAAGGAGAACTAGGAATGCTCTCTTGATTTAAAAGTTTTAAGTGAATATAGTTGTTTAGATAGAGTGGAAATGGTGATGAATAATTGATATCTATATATATTGAAGGAAATATGTAGAAATTATTAAACTAATGATGCCTTAGTGAAACAAATTACGAATAGTAAATGATGGTGTATATTAGTTACATGAGAAAGGCTTTTATGTCCTATAAAGAATTGAATTGGAATACTTAAGATTCTAAGACATACACTTGATATGTCATCGAAAGTAATTAAGACATGTTATTGAAACGTCGTTCGATATAATTGTAGTGAATTTGGAGCGGTGTAGGAGTTTAGCTTGAGTTGAGGATCGAGGAAAGGTAACCTACCAAGCATCGAGGTAAGTGGGTTAAGTAAAGCTTGATAGCACCATCTCGTAGGAATGGTTTAATTTTTATAAATCGTTTATGCTTGGGCTAGATCGAAACTTATTTCTGCTTTGAGCGTTGTGGCCAACCAAGCGTACATTTTAAGTGGAATGAACCGATGCATACATGCATTTACATATAGCATGTTTTGAGTTTAAATTACGTAATGTTTATGGTTTAATGACTTGCATCATATGTTATATTTGCAAAGTCTTGGTTTGAACCAATATTTGAAATAAATCGAAAGTCCTTTATATTTCGAACTCAAAACTGATTTAATACTGATTTGGAATCCGTGGAAGCCAAGTGCTACGCGAGGAAATTGATTTCAAACTGTTTTTGAGTGCAGGCATGTCCTACGACCTTCGGGTCACTTCTAGCCTATCGAGCTTAGCTCTAGGCCTTATTTCCCGTCTATTGAGCTTTGTGCTCTAGACTATCGTATTGTACCTATCGAGCCTAGTGCTCTAGGTAGACTGATACTTGTCTGGAAAACCAGCAGGCAAGTTCCAGCTCTCGACTGATCAGCGAGACTGGATATCGTCCTATGGCCATAGATTTAGTGTTGCTTGCAACACCATTCCATCACTAGCTAGGATGGATATC
Organism: Heritiera fomes; assembly: GCA_032173925.1. Taxonomy (NCBI): domain Eukaryota; kingdom Viridiplantae; phylum Streptophyta; class Magnoliopsida; order Malvales; family Malvaceae; genus Heritiera; species Heritiera fomes. Next base: position 8,277,180 of record JAPDPM010000014.1, on the reverse strand, counting down.
GATTGATTGACTGACTGAGGATCACTGCCTAATCTCTACTTACCATTGTTTCATTTCTAACACTGCTTTTAGTGAACTGAGGCAATATGCCTAATCGTTATCGATTTTTCTTGATTTATGACTAATGCGTTCTTGAAAATCTATATGGATCGAAATGGTTGCAATACTTATTGATCGTTACCGAATGCTTATTGATTGTTTTATCAAAGTAATTACCGATTGACTTATCGAATTATACTGATAGTTTATTTGAAATGCACAACATACTGAATCCAACCGAAGGCATAGCGAACTCATTTAAATGAATTGCGTAGTAAGTTCTGTTTTAATTAAGTGCATATTGAAAACGTTCTATAACAGAAATGCATAAAGAAGTGTTTGGTTTATGATCATGCATTAATATCGAGTTCGCTTATTACTTCGGTATTGTTTTCCACAAGTGCATATAGAACGACATGAGTCTAGCATGCATTTACTTAAGCTACTTACTGAGCCGTGGTTTTGCTCACCCCTTATTAATAACATCGCAGATCATACCAGTTAGGCTCTCACTTGGAGATTGGGTGCGAAGCCTCGGGGACATACTTTGAGTAGCTATATCGGTCCGACTCCTCCGAGTGCTGTTTTTGTTGCACTTGAGGTATAATATCGTTTATTTTGTTATCCATGTATGACATGTTAAGTTTGCACAGTACATGCTTATGGGATTGCTTTTGGGATGTAACTTAGGATCGTCCTAGATTATTATAGGCTTTATGATTATCGAGCACGATCCGAGAAATGAATTGTAGTGATTTTGAAACTGTAAACTGTATCTTATATCTATTTGTTGACTTGGGAAGTATGTATTGGATCTAGTTGAATGAACTGAAAATTCTGGATTGAGATATGTGGCTGGAAATAGTTGAGATTTTTGCAGGTAATTGAGCTGGGGAAAGTCGATTTTATATAAGGGGGAGTTTTCGACCTTTTTCTTTTAATGGCCTAATATTGAAAACAAGAATATTAAGTCGAATAATCTTAAGAAATGACAATTAAATAATGAATACACATCAAGTTAAGAATGTGAAGTTAGTTTAAAGAGGACACTGACACCGAATACAAACCCTAAAGTGAAAAGAAAAAGTTAGTTCGTAAAATTGATAAATTTGGTAAATAGTGAATGGAGTGATAGGCGTACGTCACGGCCTTCGGGTCGTGACATCTATGGCCATAGGTATTGTGTTGCTTGCGACACCTACTCCATCACTAGCTAGGATGGACATCAATATCAGTATCAGTTATCAGGGATTCATGCCTAAACTCTATCAGTATTCGTTTTCAGCACTTTAAGGCTTTATGCCTAATTTGATAAATTATCAGTTTTCTGTAAAATCATTGATTTGAATAAAATACATCAGAATTCTATTTTGATATCTGTATTAGTTTCAATACTTTAAGGCCTCGTGCCTACAATGATCGATTATCAGTTTTTAGTATCATTCTCTACTTCGAAGTAAGTGTAACCGAAATCTGTTTGTGATTATAATGTTTTCAGTATTTGAGGTTTCATGTGGATACACCAGTGCATAAAATACAATGTAATGCATATATATATCAAGTCATTTGCTACCATGCAATTGCGTACATATAGACCGACATGAGCCTAGTATCTGTTTACTTAAGCTACTTACTGAGCCGTGGTTTTGCTCACCCCTTTCTAACAACATCGCTAATCATACGAGTTAGAGTCCACACTCGAAGTTTTTGGAGCAAGGCCTTGAGGACGATCTTAAGTAGCGATACTAGTTTGAATCCTCCGAGTGCTGCTTTTGTTGCTCTTGAGGTATAAAAAGAGATTATTTTGTTATTCATGTATGACATTCTAATGCATAGTACATGCTTATAGAAATTTTTGGGATGTAACTTAGGATCGTTCTAGATTATTGTAGCCTCATATGATTATCGAGTGCGATCCGAGAAGTGAATTGTAAAGACTATAAGTTATCAAATGCCATGCATATGTCATTGATGATTCGAGAAGTAAATTGTGTCAATTATGAGTTGTAAACTGCCATACATATATATGTGATGATTTTAGAAGTACGTGTAGTATATAGTGAAATAAACTGAGAATTTTAAATTGAAGTATGCGGCTGGAAATAGTTGAATTTATTGCAGGTTATTAAGTTGGGGAAAGTCGATTTTATATAAGGCGGAGTTTTCGACGTTTTTTTTTATGAGTTTAATCTTAAATGAAAATATTAAGTCAAATGGTTTAAGAAATGGTAAATTAACGATTAATGTAAATCAAGTGAAGAATGCGAATTTAGTAGAGAGAAGACACTGATACCGAATACAAACCTTAAAGTGAAAAGAAAAATTTAGTTCGTAAATTTGGTAAATAGTAAATCAGGTTTGAGTGTTAAGTGTACGTCACGGCCTTCAGGTCATGACACTTGCTTCCATTCACGTTTATTATTTAGGGTACGGATCCATTTTGCTAATATTTTCATTTTATCAATTAGACTTATACCTCTAGTACTACCACAGTAGCTAACCAATCTATTTCTAAGATGACATCAAAATCATATATATTAAGCACAATCAGGCAGCTATTGTCTCCTTTTCTCCTATCCTCAACTTACAGTTTCGGTACACTACATCAGTTATTTGTGATTCTCTAAATGGCGTATTTATCTGTAGTGAATACCCTAAAGGTTCAAGCTCTACTATAGTTTAGTAGCAAACAACGGAGATACAAATGAATGCGTAGAACTTAGATCAATTAATACAAATGCATTACTATCAAAAACAGAGATTTTACCTTTAATAACATCAGAAGATGCGTCAACAGACTCCTTATCCAAAGCGTATACTTTACCCTGAGTCACAGCCTGTTTCCCTTTCTCTGTGGCTGTGGCTCTACTTGGTGCAGATAATGTAGCCTTTTCTGGTTCTTTCACTGCTGGCGTTGCTACTAGGGCTTTGGCTGGTAATGCTGGAGACTCTGTCACGACCCGAAAACCGCGACTTTCACTTGATTCTTATACTTTTCTTAGTCTACAAATTTATGGACTAAATTTTTCTTTTTCATTTTAAGGTTTGTATTCGGTGTCAGTGTAGTTACTATACTATCTCGGTGACCTATAGTTATTCCATTTAAATATTTAACAACCACGGAAACGATTCTTAGTTACATCCCGACTTGTTAAACAGAATATGTACTGTGCTTCAATTTAAGTCTTACATGTAAACAAGTAATTTATAAGAAACATATACCTCAGAAGACTAGTACCAAGTCCATATACAGTCTCCGATGCCCACTGAGCAGCTCACATGGCAGATGTTAACTTCAATAATCTGAAAGAGATGAAATTTAGTGGGGTGAGCAAAACCACGGCTCAGTAAGATACTAATATAAATACAAGAGTAGGATTACACTGTCTTAATCTGCAATGCTCAAAACTTGCAAATTTGCAATCACAGTTAATCCTTTCTCATCGATAACATATCATTATCTCATTTCTTGTCATCTGTCTATCACTTATACTTTTAAAATTATCATCATAATCACTTTTCAGTCTTCTTGTCCTTACACTATAGTGCATCGCACAACAATCTGTCGTATCCAAATTGAATGTCATATACTATTAGTCTATATTTTCCTCTATCTCGGAGTACATCATGTCCAATTGAAGCACCATATCAATTCACTGTATATTTCATAATCGTACTCCTGTAATTTATCATCTCATATCACTTTTCCTTATAGAGAAATCATGATCACCACAGTGTAAGTTCACAATTCTCTTCATATCTATCATATGTCCATGTATCATATCATGTCATCGTCTAGATGAAATATCATTTATGTCGAGTCATGACATTTATCATGAAACTCGTGTACGAAGCATATTATCATGTCAAGGTTTAATATGCAATTATGTAACTTTACTGTATAAACCGCTATCTTTTCAAATTATATCATATATACTTTAGGACATGCTCAACATATGAATTTTCAATTCATTTCAAATTTGCTTTTAAGACATGATAGAAACATGTTCATTTTCAGTTCATGTATCCGTTTTCGGAGCATGTCTAAAACATGTGCGGTTTTAAAACATTTTTCATATACTATAAATCATATCAGGTTTAGAGTTCATATCAAATCAGTCTATACTCTAAACCGCATGTCATTTCAAATTCGACACAAAATCTTATATAAATCATGTAAGTGTCGAAATCATTTATCATATACTTTTAAAACATATTCTGTAAATCATATCAGGTCTAGAGTTCATATCAAATCAAACTATACTCTAGACCGCATATCATGCCATGTTCGACACAAAATTACGTATAAATCATATAAGTGTCGAAATCATATCTCATGGACTTTTAAAACATGTTTAAAACATGTACTATTTCAAAACATATTTCATTTCAAATCTGTTTCATGTACAGTATAAATCATGTCAAGTCTAGAGTTCATGTCAAGTCTAGAGTTCATATCAATAAAATCATACTCTAGACTTCATATCATATCAATTAGAGACTAGGCTAAATCCCTATCATCTATATCAATAAAGACTTAAATCACTGTAGCTAGCAGTGAATCATATCATCGTCCCCTGGAAACCAACTAGGGCGCTATCTATGGCCATAGACCTCATCTCTCTCAGCCCCACTGATCAGGCGTGACTGAGACCTGTCCACGACTATTGTCGGACAAGCATATCTATCTGCCTAATGAGCAAAGCTCCAATTAGGCGGTTTCCACTATGCTTTATTGAATTTAATTCTCTTAGGGTGCCTACAGTCTCATAAAACATTTAAATCTATAGCTTTATTTTCAATATCATGTAAAGCATATGGTAAAATTCTGAATGATATTTCATATATCAAAAAATATATATATCTACCATATACTTTCATTTCAAAACAAATCAATACTTTTCAGTATTCATATAAACATTATTAAAATGTTTCAAGTTGCAAGAAAGCATGCTTAAATGCGATGCTGTAAAACATTTCAGTATGCAACTTCGATAATGTTTCCATCAAATACGCTAAAGCGATTCATTTAACTTTATCACCATCAATTATTCGATTTCAAGACTTTCTTTCTGTCAACCAATAAATCACTATACAATTCATTCACTATTCATCTAATTCAGTATTCAATTTGCTCAGTACTCAATTCATTTGGAAATCGAATCACTTGGTATTCAGACCATTCGGTATTCAATACCCTTTCTTGATCGTCATTGACTATTATAATCATTTATACACTTCATTATCAATATTAGGATCGCATCATTAGTGTGAATCCTCTAAGTTTTGATAAGCATTTAAACATCAATTTCTAAAATAGTCATCAAGTTACCGAATTTATGCAAATAATAATATCATCCTTCAATATCTGTTCCAGAATCGACATCGAGGATAACAGAATCACAAAATCGATAGTCACTTATCAAATCCATTTATGATTTGATCTATTGATACATGTTTATCATTTTCGATTTGAGGTTCAATTTCATTTACTATCACAAAATCGTATCTAAATCCTCAAATCCATTTTCATGTGGCCTTTATGATTTTATCCGAACTCATGCAATTGTCGATCTTATTATTCAAGATCTATTCTAAGGTTATAAGCACAATCATCTTTTCACATATTTATCACTCATTTCTTTGAATCCATAATTGATCGGATTGTGTCGTAATTAAATCTCCATTTCAATCTCTCGAATTTGTCCATATTATCACTTTCGAAATTATTTCAAAATCATGAAACCGGACTCGGTAAATTCTGGAAATCATTACTCCGTTAATAACTTCACAATCCAATCATTCGACCATCGAAATTTCAACTGTGATCTTCTCTTCCAAGCTACATCATATAATTATCATTACTTTTATCCGTGATCCGTCTAATTAATAATTCCACCTCAATCTCAACTTGATACCATTCGTGATATTAAAATTACTTGATTTATCGATTCTATAAGGTTTTAAACCATGTAATTCACCACATTATCGTTTCCAACGATCTATCTTCTCATCGATTTCAATATCAAACTCTTTCGATAATACTATAAAATCCTTTCAATATTTATTTTCAATAATTATCTCCAAGATTCCATTTATGTGAGAAACTTCATCTTTTTCCTCAATTATTTTCCTAAAATTTCGGCAGCATAACGGCTTAATTTTCCCTAACCTCCTGCAAGGGAAACACAATTTATACTTGCAGCCGTTGATTCTCACCAATTTTACCTCTTACTAAGACCCCCACCATCAGTTGTGGGTCCTCTTAGCATTTTTAGCAAATCAATTTAATTGAATGCATCATATATAAAAATCGAAATTCCCACATACAATATAAAGCTACTAATGCTTTATAAAAGTATCTTACCTATTCGCCAAGCTTGGCGCACTTTCTGATTTTCGAGCATTGCCGAACTCCACCATTCGTCGCATTTCCGCTTTACTACAATTTCAATATCAATGCACTACATCAATATAACCATAATTTATTCAATAAATACCATCAATTTATTTTCTATATTTTCCTTACCACATTTTTTTTTCTTCTCTTTCTTTTTCCTTTCCTTCTTCTTCTTCTTCCTTCTTTTCTTTCTCCTTTTCTTTTCTTTTCTTCTTTCTTTTCTTTCTCTTTCCTTTTTCTTTTCTGTTCTGTTTTTTTTTTCTGGCCTGAACCGGTTCGGACCGGTTCAGGCCGGTTCTGGCCGGTTCACTTCTGCTGGCCGGTTCGGTCACCGGCGGCCACCCATTCCGACGGTTCGGCCACCCAACAGCTTGCCGAGGTTGCAACGACTCCGGATCTGGCCTCCATTTCCCCAACGGCGGCGCCGGCGGTGGCGGATCTGGAGGTGGTGGTTCGGGTCTTTTCTCCTCCACGTTTCTCCTTCCTCCGCCGTTTCCTTCACCGTCGGGCCCTCCTCACCTCTTCCTTGAGCTTCCGCTGTCGACGTGGGTGGTGTGGCAGTGGCCAGGTCGGCGGCACCGCCACTTTTCCTTTTCCTCTTTCCTTCGGTTCTCTTTCGGTTTCGCTTCGTCCCTTTTGTTTTTCTTTCCTCTCTTTTTCTTTTCCGTCGCCGGCAAGCCCTTTCTCCCTCTCTTCGGCTCGTCAGCGACCTTCTCCTCTTTTCTTCTCTCGCCGGTTGTCGACCGGCCACTTTTACTTTCCTTTAAGTTTTCTCCTCTGTTTGTTAACAGAGGAGAAACGAGGTAGGGAATCGGGAATAGCCCGATTCCTGCCTCTTTCCTTTTTTTTTTTTAATTAAAATATATTTATTATAATATATATTAATTATATTCATATAATTATATATATATTAATATTTATATATATACACATAATTTGTATAAATCAAATATATATATATACTTTAATTTCAAATACTATACATATATTTCATATAGGAATGTGTGTGTGTATATATATATATATATATATATATATATATATAGAAAAATATATATTTATATAATAACCTTATATAAATTTATAAAATTACATATTTTTATTTTGGATTAAATTTGGATTTCTTGATATCCAAATATATTTTTCTCCAATTTCATTCTTATTTAATTTGGATCTCAATTTGTCCAAATTAAATTTTTCGGATACCTTATATTTATTTAGAAAATTCTCGGTCTTCACAGACTCGATATGGGGGCAATCCTTAATCGAATGTCCTCATTGTCCATACTTAAAACAAGCTCCCATAGCCCATTGGTAGGGCTTATCTGGATGCGACCTCCCACATCTATTACATCTGGTTGCAGTACCCCTCTGGGTGGCAATGGAGCGATCAATCCTGTAAACTTAGCAGTCTCATCTCTAGTAGTTTTACCCTCAGTCACAGTACCCTTAGCTTTCTTAGCTGATCCTTTATCTGATCGGTCCTCGAAACCTCGTCTCGTCTTCACTTTATCGTTACCCTTAGCTTGAGGTTTGAACTCCACCTACTAGAACTCAAAATCTTGCTCACACAACTGAGCTTGACGAATAGCTTGATCATAGCTAGTAATATCAAGTGGAGCCAACTTGCTTCGAATAGAGGGCTTCAGACCGGCCATGAACTGCTTGATCTTATGGTTTTCATTTCTTGTTGTCTCTAGGTCGAAGCGGCTTAATGCAGTGAATTTGGACTCTATTAGTTCATAATCATATTCCCCTGATATAAATGCAGTAACTCTGACTTCAGTTTGCTCTGAGCTATACGGTGAATGTATTGGTTACAAAAAGCCTCTAAAAAAAATCTCAAGTCACTATCGGGTGTCTAGCAACTAGCATCGTCTTGATGGACTTCCACCAATACTCCGCCTCATCTATGAATAGAAAGGTAGCCAGCCCAACTTTCTCGATCTCTGTACACCTTAGATATCTAAATAATTTCTCTATGACGTTCACCCAATTCTATGCCGCCAGTAAATCCTTTTCACCCTTGAACTTCGAAGGATTTAACTTAATAAACTGCCAGAGAAGATTTACATCACAACCAATCATTAGATCCAACCTAGGCTAGGCAGGAATCTGGGGTTGAGGTAGGGGCTGTGCTAACTGTGGCTGCGGTGCAAGAAGGGCATTAACTTGAGGCGGAGGAAGCTGTGCGGATTCCTACACTAGTGATCTATTCTGACTAGCAAGAAATTCAGCAAACACGTGCTTCAACCTGGAGATTTGAGTGTTTGGACTCTCAGGCTGTGGAGGAAGAGCTAGCTCCTGTACTGGCTTTAGAGATGGCATTAGGAATGGCTGAATGCATATGGAATGACCCCTTCCCTATCCGATACCCTGTCGCCTATCACTCATTTTGTACCAAAACAAACATAAAAATATTTTTCAATCACCCAATCAATTACATATTTAGACAAGCATAGTACTACAAGGGATGTAAACCAATTCTAAACTGAAAGACACTATCAGACATTAGGCCAACCTCGCTCTAATACCAACTTTACTGTCACGTACCAAAAACATGAAAAATAGTACTTATTCTCTACATTTTCTTATTTACAGTTGGGCTATCTGTAGTGTTTTCACTTTCACTTACAATTAAGTATATGTAGATATGTAATATTTTCTAATTTACATATTTTAATCTAATTTTAATTTACATTCCAAGTAAGAAATTTACATATAATAGTACTATACAAAATAGTTTGAATACATAAAAACTAGTATACCTCAACGGAAATCTATAACCGCATGAAGGATACCAAAAGTAAGAGTCCTCTTGAGCGGAAGCAAATAATTATTGTAGATAATTTAGAAGGAGAAAAAAGAGTGGTGAGGTAATGCCCAGTTAGAAATATATATATATATATATATATATATATAACAAAATTGATACTATGCACAACTATATGCATGTATTTTGAAAACATCCACGTTCACACAAAAACCAATGATCATAAATTTCTTTGGGCACAATATTCGAAAATGATACTATAGTGGATTAGATAACTAAGTTGAGTATAGAAGGATGCTTTAGAGCACTTCACTAGTCTCGACAAGTTTAAATCAATCACGTAATTCAATAAACATTCAGAAGTAGCTTCCACAATGCCATTCATAATGCATTCAAATAATTTTATTCCAAATCACTCCGTAAACAATATCAAAATCAATTTTAATAATTCATGCAATGTTCAAAAATCATAATTAATAACAATTCTAAAATAAGCAATTAATTAAGTTTGGGAGTGCCCGGAATACCAAGAATATGCCACCCCAGTAAAAATACAACGGAGATGAGACATCATTTAATAGACTCGTGCAATAGGACATATGGCCATAGTCAGAATAAATTCACAGTGTACACTAGCCAAGTGACATTTGTGGGCACTAAGACGTGTCTAAGGTCTAATAACATCAATAGTCAGTCATACAATCATACACTTATAGAAGCATGTGCCTGCAGGCAGTTATAGAGCCAATAGTCTCAAAACAGTTCACAAAATATTTCAAGGTGTTTACGAAGATCAATTCAGCAAGTATATCTTCAGTCAACCCATAAAATGTTAAAGTAACAAATCCATTACACTAGAAGAATAAAATTCATCAAATATTCTCAGTTTAATAACAATTGTCCAAAATATTTTATTTGCGTATCATATTAAAATGGAAACATGTATGTAGTAGAAAACATGTAAAAACAAATAAAAATATAATTGAAAACTAAGTCACAAAGTCCACATGCATATGAAATCCTTGGAAGCTATCAGCCAAATTTCTTTTTTTTTTCACTTCATTTTCTATTTCCAAATAATACCATTAATGGTTTTGAAGACTTAATGCTATTTCTAGAAAATTTCGGTAGCATAACAGTTACACCTATCCTAATCTCCTTGCAAAAAAACGTAGTTTATAAACCACAATTTTAAGTATTCCATTCTCATCCAAAACATGAAATCCAATACCATAGAAAACATTTTAACATTCCATATGCACCATAGTATCTCTTCGTCTCTTACATATATCCCTTACCTAATAGATTCTCATTGTGTTGCGAGTTAGCATCAGTTTCCTCCACTGACTTCCTAACTGCAATTCAAAACACAAATGCGGTCAATTCTCTAAACTTCAATTACAAAGAATATTATACTCATTAAGACCTAGCACATTGCTTATTGCAGCCTTAATTTCAGTCTGCTTCTTACCAGTGCTAACACTACAACTACCGTCAACACACATTTGTTTTCAATTCTAATTTTGCCTACAGTCTCGTATTAATTTATACATTACTCTAGAACCCAAAACACATTAAATTGAGCACTCTTTATACTTCCCCTTCATTAGGCTGAAACTTAGTCTCTCTCTTACAACATTAATTTCTTCTATTTAAGCTTAAATTCATGTTCTACCGTTATTCTACATTGATTCTACATCAAATTCACATCAAACAACATCATATTCATGCACACCCATGCTTGGATGAAACCCTAAGGGAGTGAATTTCATGGCTTCAATTCAATCTAAGATTAAATTTATGCCTAAACACCTTAAACACATAGTATAGAATCATTAAAATATAAAGAATTTAACTTTTTTCTCTCACCTTAGTGTTGGCCAAAACTTGGGGGAGTGTCTACACTTGAATTTTGGCCTCCTTTCTATTAGATTTTGGTACCAAATTGAAGAGCACTAAATTTTGTACATATTTGGTGAAGACTATTTTCGGTTTTAATGTCTTTTTTAAGGTTTTTATAGGTTTTCTCTCTCTTCAAGGTGTAATAATGGTGGAAGTATGAAAGAGAGGGGAGAGGGATGGCAAGAGGAAGATGATGAACAAAAAAACCTTTTAAATATTATCTTCCAATACAAATTACCATTTTGTCCTTAAAACATTAGAATATGATGATTTTGCCCTCAGTGATTTGAATTCATTGAAAACAATCTGTCCAACCTTCAAAATATTTCATTCAATCATAAAAAACCTCTATTTAACTTGCTCTAATCGTTGGTTATGCTTTTGTTGGGGTTTGACTTGTCAAATGAGCGAAATTACCAAAATAGCCCTAACCGTTGAATCGCGTAATTTTCCACTTTTGCGCCTAATTTATTCCATCAGTTCATATGGCCTATAACTTCATTACTTGCGAAATTATCTATCACTGATAGTTGGTCAAAAGTCAAATCAATTTGACCGTTATTTATAAAAGTTTTATTGACATATGGACTTAATCGTCATCTTTTAATTTGTTTGCAAGCTTTTCAAAACATGTACAAATAAATGAGTTTGAGGTGCAGATTCTTACCATCACTATATTCGGCTCTAAATAATGAGTTTATCAAGTTTCACCTCTATTGGGATACTAGAAGTCAAGTAGAGCCCACCATGTTGTTCCTTTTAAACACTTATAAGACATCTACTCTTCCTAACTTCACTAAAAATATGTAAAAATGGTAGAAATTATGAATCTCACAAATCTTCATCTACTCAATGACAAGTTATAACAAGATAACTTATGCCGTTAGTACTAGTCCATATATCACTAATTAAACTAACCCTAGATGAAATATTACTAAGTTTATTAATTAAAGCTTGCCCATATTCTTTAAATATATCCATGCAATCTTTCTTAATGTATGTCTAGAAATAGATTTATATGCATGTTGTAAATATTTACAAACAAATTCTAAATATCCTACTTTTTCACAAATTGTGAATGGCTGTTTAGTCCTAACTACAAATCTAACTAAATCACGTCTAGCTTGAATATTATCAAAATTAAATTTTTTTCCATCATCATGTATATTAATTTGAGATTGTTTGTCTGCAATAATTTCATCTTCTTCAACATCTAGATTATTTTTATGTGAACTAATTAAATGTCTTTTTATACGTACTTGTACTGCCACCACTTCCATCGAAGCTATAAGCATAAACGTCTTTACACAATTTACAAATAGCAAAATATTCATCCGTCGTACTTTCTTGTACTACAATGTCGAAATACTCCCATACTTTACTCGTTTTTTGGGTAATCTTCATTTTCGCCGGTCTTGATGATGTAGCGGCAGTGGTGGTAGCTGATGATTATGTTTGAGTATGACCTCCACGACCACTACTACAATGACTAGTACTACGATCTGTCGGTGGAGCTAAAGGAAGCTCCTCTTTCGGATGAATATCAGGGTTTGAATTCATTGAATGATTCATCACCCAAATTAAAATTAGGGATTTCAGTAAAACCGAAAGAGCAAGAAACATAACATGAACAACGAAACAAATCTGACATTTTTATATTTTTTGAAAATAAATTTATTTTAAAATTTGAAAGAAATAGATGTAGGAATATATATTGGAAGTTGGAAGTTGAAACTAAAATTTGTAAAATTGGAAAATAAAAAAGAAAATGAATTTTAGAGAGAAAAATGATAACATTATAAATTTAGACTAAGAGAATTTGAATGAATTTAATAGAGTTTGAGTGAGTATTGAAAGAGTATGAACGTTAAGATCTGAGAAAATGAGAGAAAATGTAAAGAAAAAAAGAAGGAAATGAATAGGTATTTATAGAAAAAATATGGAATTTAAAAAAATAAAAAAATTTAAAAAAATGCTCCCTTTCTCCCTTTAAATTGGTGTAACGACTCCATAAGGAGCTGTTGCCCCATTTTGCAAAATTAGGCTCCCTCCCTCTCTTCAAATTGGCGCAACGACTCCATAAGGAGCTATTGCCCCATTTTGCAAAAGCATGTTATTGTAAAAGGCTTGCCACTACGCAGGCCTGTGTAGTGGTAGGCCTTAATTTTAAAAAAAAATTTGAACATTTCGGTTTCAACCTGGAACCAATCTGGCTCAGATCAGGACAACCGATCTCGGTCCGTTAATGAGCCGGCCCTTACCGGGCCCCATTTTTTTGAATAAATTTAACTAGTTTCGGTTATTGGGCCTATTTGACCTAATTTGAAATCATGTCAACCCAGCCCAGAAATCACCTCTATATAGATCGAAGTTTATAATAGAATCATATTTTTTGGATTGAGATTAGTTTTTGAATTACTAGAATGAAAAAACAATTTAATAAAGGGTCTTTTGGAATCGTTTCTTGTTTTCTGTTTTTGAAAATTTTGTTTATGTTTAGTTTTGTTTTGTTTTCAAATTCTGAAAACTAAAAACATGTTTGATTAGTATTGTTACGTGTTAAAAACAAATATTTAAATTGATTTAGATACAATAATTCAATTCACAAAATAAAATTTTAAAAAATAAAAAATAAATTTATTAAATAATATTATTTACATAATATTAAATAATATTCTTTTATACTATTTAATACTAATAGTAAATATTTCATTTAATCTTATTAAAATTTAATATAATTTAAATAATATTATAATTAAATATAATATTAAATAAAATAATTCAATTAAAATAATATTAAATAATTTTTAATATTAATTTTTATTAGATAATAATTTAGATTATTAAAATTCTTAATTTATATATTAAATAATAATATGAATTAATAATTATAAATTTTATTAATAATATTATTTTATTTAAAATAAATAATATTATTTAATGTTAAGTATTCACTTATTTAATAATATTAAATTATTTAATAGTAATAATGATATATTTTAAATTTAATTTAAAAAACTATAATATTAAATAATAATATTTTTTAGTAAAATAATAATTAATTATATTAGATAATAGTACTTAGCAATAATATTAATTATAAACATATCAAAATTATAATAAAGGATATTATTTAAAATATATAATATATTCAATAAAGTACTATAAAAATTTAGATTAAATAATATTATAATATTATAGTTTAATAAAATTTATATTTAATTGCTTTTTACATTTTTTAACTTTTCTATATTAAATTAATATATTAATTTTAAAATATTTATATTTTAATTAAATAATATTTATATTAAATTTTAATATTATTTTATTTAAAAATTTTAATTTAATTTTTTATTATGAAAAATATTAATATTATATTAATATATAAACAATGTTCACTTACTTATGAACAATACCAGAAATGAAAACATATTTTCGAAAACAATGAAAACAACAAATTCTTGTTTCCAACAATTTTTGAAATTTTTATTTTTATTTTTTTGAAAACGAAAACATGTTACCAAACATATTTTATGCAGTTGTTTCCAAAAAAATTTAAAAAAAAAACAAAAAATAGAAAATGAAAGCGATACCAAACGACACCTAAAATTATAGATGATGAAGTTGCTCTTTTGGATAATATAATCAATTTTTTTAATTAATTTTTTCTACATTAAGTGATAAGTAGTTCCTTAGCTTCTTATCTTGTTCAATACTTTTTTGGTTGAAAATTTATTTTAAGTGGAATTTAAATTATTTTATCAAACACATAGAAAAATAAAGTGTTAAAAATGTTAAAAATTTTAATTTTCAAAGGATTGAAAATTTTCAATGCATTATCAAACAAGGCCTAAGTCAATTAAGTCTGTCATATTTTGAGGTCTAAAATTATGAATCAAAACAATAAAAAAAGGTCATTTTTTAAGCAATAATAAAAATTAATATATTAAAATAATATAAATAAAAAAATATATTAAAATTCAATTTTAAATAAACAATATATATTAAAATTGATTGAAAAGTCGATTTTACCTTGAATCGAAGTAATAAAATTCAACTTGATTTGTTCAATTTACATTTTAAATCGGTATGAATTTCAATTTTATTTTTTAAGAAATTCACTTTAGTTAGTTTTTAATTTTTTTGACTGAACAGATCGAATGCTCTCCCCTATTAAATAAATAGCAAATATTTTTAACTTTTGATGATCTAAAATAAAAAAAAAAGGATGAAAGACTTCTTATAGTTTTTGAGCCAACCTCGTGGGTTACTACCATAAAAAAATTTGTCACAGACTACCAGTATAATGAGCAGATTAGAAGAAAGAAGTACAAAGAAGAAGAAGAAGCAGCACAAAATAGAAAGGAAATAAAAGAGAATGGAAAGAATTGTATTCATTCATAATGCCAAAAGTTACAATTCTTCTTTTAGTATAGGCACACACAGGTGCTGTATGCTATTGTTGACATCATAAAAGCAAAAAAAAAATAACAATAGCTTGGCACATGATCCCAAAACATTCCTGCTTGACCCTCACTCTGTCATTCATAATGTTGCCTTTTGGTCCCCTAGTGTGCTGTCACCTCTCTTTTTAAGTTGGCTAATAACAGATTTTAGCTCCTCTCTTGGCTCTCCCTTAGCTATCAGCTCAAAACTTGCTTTTGAGTCTTTTTTTTTAACTCTTTACTGACATTGCAATCCTTGCTCCTGTTATTTTCTGTTGCCTCCATGACATTGCCATCCCCTTCAGCTAATCCTTGTCCCCAAGGATCAAATGTTGGAAATTGTGATTGCAAAACAAAAAAATCCTACTAAGTGGCGTTCTTAGGGCCCAAATTCAACCATACCACCAACAATTGAGTCACCGCCTTGTTGTTTCTTTTAACCACGTGTTTATCAAGCATTGCTGTAGGATATACTAATGGCTAACCATTATCACCCTTTTCAGGAAGAGCTATGCTAGGTACCACCTTGTTTCTAATTTTTCTTTTAACAAACTGACATGAAAAATTGGATGAATCTTTGATTCTAGCTGCAATTTAAGTCTGTATGCCACTGATCTAATTTTTCTTCAACAGTATATGGACCATAGTACCTGGAAGAGAGTTTGAGATTCCTTTTGAGTGCGCCTATATGGTTGGAGCTTTAGGTAAACCTCATCACCCACTTGAAACACCTTTTCACTTCTTCTCTTATAAGCATAAAACTTCATCCTTTGAGCTTTCTCAAGCTAGTCTAGCATCAATTTGCTTAATTGTTCCCTTTCCTTCAAGAGCTCTTCAATAGTACAAACTTTAGCTACTGTACTGACATTCCAATGAAAGTTGGGAGGCATATAGCCATATAAAGCCTAGAAAGGTGGTATTTCCAAGGCAGTGTGGTGGTTGGTATTATACCACCACTTAGCTAAGCAGAGCCATTTGGACCATGCCTTTAGTTTCAAAAAACACATGCCTTGCTAATATTGCTCCACACATTGATTAAGTCTTTCGGATTGCCCATCTGTTTCAGGATGATAAGCTGTGCTTGAGTGGACAGTAGTGCCTAGTAACTTCATGAGTTCTTACCAAACTAAGTTTGTGAAGATCTTGTCCCTGTCAAATATAATAATCTTAAGAGCTCCATACAACTTATGAACTTGATTCAAGTAGACTTTAGCTACCTCTAAGGCTGTATAAGGATGAGACAATGCATGAAGTGAGCATACTTTGTGAACTTATCTATAACCACTAGTATGTTGTTGAATCCTTGTGAAGATGGTAGTCCATCAATAAAGTCCATAGGGACTACTTCCCAAGCTTGCTTGGGAATGGGTATGGGCTGCAACAACCTTGGATAAGCAACATGTTCAGCTTTAGTTCTCTGACAGTTATCACACTACTGTACAAATTCTTGCACTTGCTTCTTCAAACCTGGCCAAAAGAAGTAAAGTCTCACCTTGTAGAAAGTACCCTGTATACCAAAGTGTCCACTTTGAGGAGAATCATGTAGAGCTTAGATCACCTTATCTCTATGTGTTCCATTACTACCAATATATACCCTTCCCTAGTATCTAAGAATACCATTACTGAATGAGAAGTTCTCATCCGCAGAATTTCCAACAGTTAAGGCTGTTATTTTTTCTTGGACCATAGTGTCCCTTTTATAACTTTTCTTGACTTTTTGCATCCACTTTGGTATGATAACAGTAGCATGCAAACTATTACAATGACCATCCTCCTCTTACTGTCTAGATAGTGTATCTGCTACCAGGTTTGTTTTTCCTCTCTTATATTGGATGGTATAGTTTAGCCCCCAAAAGTTTAGTTAGGTCCCTCTTCTGAATTATGGTGGTGAGCTTTTGTTCCAACAAATATTTTAGAGCTTCATTGTCTATTTTTATAATGAATGAGCCTCCCTCTAAGTAGTACCTCCACTTGCTTACAGCTATTAAAATAGCTATATACTTATTTTCATATATGGATAACCCTGTGTGTTTAGGTCCTAAGGCTTTACTAAGGTAAGCAATGGGCCTTCCTCCTTGAGATAAAACTACCCTTACCCTCGAATTGCATGCATCTATCTCTAAACAAAAGGGTTGATTAAAATCTGGTAAGGCTAGGACTGGAGCAGTACTCATAGCTTGTTTAAGAGCTTCAAATGCAATTATTGCTTCAAAAGACCAATAGAACCCTTCCTTCTTTAGCATATTAGTTAGTGGTCTGCTAATCATGCCATAATTTTTTTTATAAACTTCCTATAGTACCCGGTAAGTCCCAAAAAACCTCTCAAGGACTTCAAGATCTTGGGAAGTTGTCATTGCTGCATTGCCTGTATCTTAGAGGGGTTAGTAGCTCCACCATCTCCAGAAATAATGTGACCAAGATACTTAACATACCTTTGTCTAAAGAAGCATTTGCTCCTATCGACATAAAGTTGATTTTACGTCATCACTTCAAAAACAACCTTCAATTGCCTTACATGAGTGTAAACATCTATGCTATGAACAAGTATATCATTAAAGAATACCAGCACAAACCTTCTTAAAACAAATCATTCATCAGGGCTTGGAAAGGGGTTGGGGCATTGGTAAGCCTAAATGGCATCACCTTGAATTCATAATGTCCCATATGAGTCCTAAATGTAGTTTTTGGAATGTCCTTCTCCTTCATTCTAATTTGCCAACAGTCTGATCGAAGATCAATTTTTGAAAAGCAAGTGGCACCTTTTAGCTAATCTAACAAATCTTACACCATCCGTATTAGAAACTTGTCTTTGATGGTCATGGCGTTGAGTTGCCTATAATCAATGCAAAGCCTACAACTCCCAGCCTTTTTTCTCACTAGCAGGTAAGGTGAGGCAAAAAGACTCTTGCTATTTTTTATTATAGATGTAGATAGCATGTCTGTGATTTATCTCTCCATTTCAGCCTTTTGATGATATGGAAACATATAGGGTCTAAGATTTACTAGTACTGAATCAGGCTTGAGGTTGATGCTATGGTCATGTGCTCTCATAAGTGGCATTCCAGTAGGCTCTCTAAAGATATCACTATAGGCATCTAGTAGCGCTTCAAGCTGGTGAGCTATAGTAGTGCATTTTTTTTCCACAGTTATCATGTAAAATTCTCCCAACACTTTTGGGTCTTTATCAACTAACTTCTGTAGCCTCTCACCAGATATAATCTTCAGACTAAGATTATTATAACATCTTCTCAAAGTGATCTACTATCCATCCTTATGAAATGACATAGATAGATTATTGAAATCAAATACCAATGGACTATATTTCTTCATCCAGTCCACTCTTAGGAACATGTCACTGTCTCTCATAGGTAGAACCCTTAAGTCATGAGTGAATACATGTCCCTGCATTGACCATCCAAGCTGCTTACACTTGGCATTATTAAAGAGCCTATCCTCATTAGCCACTATGATTGCTAAAGGTGTTGTTTGCTTCACCTCTACTCTTTTTTTAGCCCATGGTGGAGTCATAAAACTATGTGTATTGCCACTGTTTATGAGGATATTGATAGGTCTACCCTTGATGCTGCCTAATCTCTTAAGGGTACTATGACAAGCACTTCTTATTAATGTATAGATGGAGATCTTTAAGTTGTCTTTTGGTGATCCTTGATCCTTATCAACAAGTGGTTCAGATTCTCTTTCAATCTCTTCCTTTTCACCCTTTTCTTCCTCCAATTCATCTCCAATAAGAAGGTTAAGTTACTTGTTTTTACAAATGTGTCTAGGGTACAATTTCTCACCACATTTGTAGCAGGGGTTCTAGAATCTTTTTTGGTCTGGTATATTGTTTTTTTGGTTTGGTGTAAACAGGTTAGAAAAGTTTCTTTGATTTGAATTCCATGGTTGGTAGGGTATTTTTGAATAGGTTTGAGTGTTTGGGAAGTTTGGTTTCACAAGAGATCTATGTTTCTTGCCTTCTAACTCCAAGGATAGCTCATGTAACTTTACTAGTTTGTATGTTGCTGCCAGATTATTAGGTTCACTAGCCTTCACGTTAGGTTTTAGTTCTTCTTTAAGACCACTAATAAAGCTTGCTAAAAAATAAGATTCATTTAAATAAGTGTTAGATTGGAGCATATAAGGCCTTAGTTCTTCGAATTTCTGCTGATTCTCCTCAACGCTAGCTTTTTGAACCAACTTGTTGAACTCTTCTATAATATCGAACAAGTTTTATCACAAAACCTCTGGCATAGATAGATAGCAAAATATTGATAAGAAACCCTTGGTTTCAACAAAAGATAACTATCAAACCATATCTCTGCCTTACCAATTAGATACATGGCTGTAACTTTCAACTTTTGATGCACAGCAACATTAAAAATTGCAAAATATTTTTGGCATTTCCTAATCCAACCTCTAGGATTACTACCTTCAAATATTGGCAACTCAATCTTAGGTCTAGGTGAAAATGCTTTCAAAGTCTTTCTAAAAGCAGATTTATGAATTCTCTGAGAGTTTACACTAGATCGAGTGGTAAATAGATCATTACCATTAGCACGCTTATGCAATATGCTATGATCATCCTTCTTATAAAAATGCCTACCATGTTCATCAATTATAGTAACTTCTACATGATTCTTACCCTCTCTTTTTATTTGCAGCCCTTGATGTGATAAAGAGCTTCCTGCCTTCAGTGGTTGAGTGTCCTTTTCGGTTAAGGTTTTCAAGATTTTGCTAATATAAGCTTGATTCTCAGCAAACTTGGTCTCGATATTGGCCTTCTATTCTTCCCACCATGGAGGAATATTACTCTCCGCGATTCTGATAGCCTCCAACTAAGCTTGCAATGATTGGAACTGCTCTTGTAAGGTATTGAAACGGGTTCCTTTAGCCATTGTCCTATGTCTCAAGTGTTTTTCCAGCTTGGTTCTTAGAAGCTCTGATACCAAAATTTGTCACAGACTACTAGTATAATGAGCAAATTAGAAAAAAAAGTACAAAAAAGAAGAAGAAGCAAAACAAAATAGAAAGAAATATAAGAGAATGGAAATAATTGTATTCATTCATAATGCCAAAAGTTATAATTCTTCCTTTAGTATAGGCACACGCAGGTGCTCTGTACAACTGCTAACATAAAAAAAAACAAAAAAATTAACAATAGCTTGGCACGTGATCCCAAAACATTCCTACCTGACCCTCACTTTGTTATTCATAATGTTGCCTTTTAGTCCCCCCAGTGTGCTGTCAATTCTTTTTTTAAGTTGGCTAATAAAAAACTTCAGCTCCTCTCTTGGCTCTCCCTTAGTTATCAGCTCAAAACTTGCCTCTTAAGTCTTTTTTTAACTTTTTATTGCCATTGCAATCCTTGCTCCTTTTGTAATTCTTTGTTGCCTTCATGACAACATTGTAACTTAATCTTTGGTCTAGTGGAGAAGGCATTAATAGTGAAAGGAAGGTTATTATCAAAAACTAGCTTTGGGTACATGAGTTGGTCACTACCTAATTGGTGTGAGTGATTATTAATATCAAGTTAGGATTTATTCAGTAAACCAGGTTCATAAGTTTTATGAGAGTACCTTGGTTATCTACCATAATCACCTTTTATGGAGCCTTTCTTTCTTGCCTGAGCCAAGAAATTGGTGTAATTTGGTTGCTGGCGGGGTTGGAATTGCTTGCCATTTTAAATAAAGCTTGGGTAGGCCCCTTAGGGGTTAATAGCACAAGTATTTAGTTGATGAACCCTTGGTTTTTAGCCAGCTTAGACTCAAGCCCCTTTGGTTGCTCATTCCACCGCTTAGGAAGGGTGGATTCTCCTATTTTTGGAGTTTCAAGTTGACCATGTAATGCTTGGATCTATTCTTGAAGAGTGTTTAGTTTGGTATTATGGATTTTTTTCTTTTACTTACCCAAATTATTTTGGATCTAAGGAGCTTTGATGCCAATTTGTTATTGAACAATGTTGAGAAAAATAGAGACAATAATAACTTTTCATTAAGGCCTTTTATGTTACAACGTTTCTTGTTTAGGTGTTAGTGCACTCGTACAACATTCTAGAGGAATTAAAATCACATTCCTATTTGTTTATTTATTGCATTCACCTATCATCCCTTATAAATCTATAAAATTAAAGAGATTTTTATAAATTTTAAATTACAATCATGCTAACTTAACAAAAACCAAATTATCTTTCTAATTTTTTTCAACAATATTATAAATCTCCAACTAAGTACTTTGTGTATCGATGTTTTTCCTTTCATTGGTGTAAGTAGATCTATCATTCTCTATAAATATTATATATATGATAAAATTTAGAATAAATCTTATAACAAAATAGAAAACAAAGTATAATAATGTTAATTGCCCCCATCCCAAATCAACTATTAAGATCCGATACTATTCACATTGTTGTCCTACTTATACTTTCCCTTATTCCTCTACTTTCCACTAGATACCCGCCTTACAATACTGTTTGACCATACATTCTTGGACTCGCTTTTGATGTAGTAGTAGCCTATACTATTGCGTTCATTAACTTAAATAAGCTTGCCATTCACCTTGTTCTCATGAGACTTGTCTTTGTGTACCTTTTCAACTCTTTCTTGTAGCTAAGTTAGGATCTAATCCCTTTGCAATCATCACACAAGAGTGGTGACTAACTATTGTGTGCTTTAGTGTTTTGGTTTTGAATTGGTAGGTCAATGAAAGCGGTCACTTTTTTTTTATGAAATGTATCAAAATTTATTCAATTGGGTAACCAAAGTCTGGATTGGTGAAAGGAAAAGCAAGTTGTCCCCTCCATTCCTGAGTTTCACCTACATCATATTACACATGGGATAGTAAATGTGCAAATTTATTTAGATCCCTATATACATGATTAATAAATAGCGATTCAAACTTTGGCTTCAGAGCATGGATTTCTGCCACAATGCCCCCTCCTATCCAATTAGATACTGTTGGGAGTGAACATTCACGTACAGCCAGTAGACAAACCGATTCAACAATAATATTGCGTAGACCATAAGCAGCAGTTCGTTGTAAACCAAATCTAATTGCCATAACTTCTGAATAAAGAGCATCTGCTACCCCCGCCAAGCCTGTCATCGCAAAATGTAGCACCGAACCTCTATGGTCACACACAACTATGCCTAGCATTGTAACGTTGTTGGTAAAGGATGCATCCACATTGACTTTGAGTTGTCCATCTGCAGGTGCACACCAACGAGCATTTCTTGGATGCACCGTTCTCGAGGAAGATGTGGTGTTGTCTATTAATGAGGCGAAAGCATTCAGACGACTCTCAACTCTTTGCTTCATAGAAAATGTTGTTAGACACTTAAGAGCATGCACACATTGATTTCTATTATACCATAAAACCCAACACCTTGTTATAACCCACATCAAGTCACTGTGTTGAGTTACAGCCCTAGGAAATTTTCCCAGAAATGAACTAGTCCAGTCACATTTTGTAAAAACAGAAACACCCATGACTTTGATAGATTCCAAAATTCAACACCGTGCCTGCATTGGAAAAAACAGTGAAACCAAGTCTCCTCGTCCTCGCCACAAACCGGACAAACATTCACCACTGGAATTCCTTTTCGATGTGAAGCCGCATTAGTTGGCAAAATTCTGTAGACCATCCTCCAGACCAGATATTTTATTTTTGGAACAGTTGGTAAGTCCCAAATTATTCTCCAAACACTACTTCATTGATCGACCATAGGCACTGGTTTACCAAGCCACCGTCTTGTCACAATGTAAGATGTCCTAATCGTAAAGTTCCCATTCTGTCTATGCTGCTAACTCAAAATATCATGCCCCAGTTGCCTACTCAGTGGAATGCTTTGAATGAGAGGAATGTCTTCCGGCTGGAAAATCTCATCCAGCAAGTCCCTTATCCAAGTGAAACTTTGCTCATCTATCACCACGCTTACCTTCATGCATGTTGGCTCACTAGAGAGAGGTTTACATGGTTGGTAGTTTGGTGGTTTGGGCAGCCATTTGTTAGACTAGATGTCTATTCGACAGCCATTCCCCACTCTCCATATCGCCTCTTCATCCACAATTTTCTTGCCAAAGAGTAAACTTCGCCATAAGAAAGACGGTCTACGACCAGCATGAGCCTATAAGATATTTGAATGTGGGAAATATCTTCCTTGTAAGATTTTGTAGATCAAAGAGTGCTCATTAGACATAAGACGCCACCATTGTTTGGCAAGTAACACCAAATTAAACGACTCTAAGTCTTTCAACCCTAGGCCACCATCCAGTTTTGAAACGCACAAAGAGTCAAAACTCATCCAGTGAATTTTCTTGTTGTCACTATCACCACCCCACCATAACCTAGCAAAGAGACTCTGTAATTGCTTCAAAAGCTGATCCAGAAGTTTAAAATAGGTCATGCAATATTGAGGGATAGTCATTGCCACAGATTTGAGAAGAACACATCTTCCTACATAGGATAATAGTTTGCCACGCCACCCTTGCAACTTTTGCCAAACTTTGTCCCTAATCGATTTAAAAGCCCTTCCCTTGGAACGCCCAAGCAGCAATGGTAACCCCAAATAAAGATCATGGATAAACCTGCGGGTTACCCCAAGTCTATGTTGCAAAGATGTTCTATGATCCTCCCCAACATTTGAATTGAAGAAAATCGAAGACTTGGTCAAATTTACCTGTTACCCTGATTCTTCTTCATAAAGCTTTAAGATACTGAGCACCAGATCACAATGGCGTGTGGTGGTTGTAAAGAATATCAAGCTGTCATCATCAAAAAGTAGATGTGCAAAGAAAGGTGCAGACCTAGCAAGTCGAATTCCTTTCAAACCATTCTCCAACACCACTCGATGGATTAGTAGGACAAGCCTTCAACACATATCAAGAACAGATAAGGGGACAAAGGGTTTCCCTGTCGCAATCCACATGTAGGATGGATTCTTCTGCTTAGGCAACCGTTGATCATAACTGAATAAACAACAGTACGGACACAATTCTGAATCAAGGTCAACCAAGTATCCGAAAACCTCATTGCCCTCAACATAGCATCAAGGTAATCCCATTCTACCCTGTCGTATGCTTTACTCATGTCCAACTTCAGAACCACCTCTCCAACCTTCCCATCAGTCTTCAACTTCATGTGGTGGAAAGTCTCATATGCTGCCATGACATTATCAAAGATTTGACGACCCGGCACAAGTGCTCCTTGCTCTTCACCAATGATTCTAGGCAACACCAACTTTAATCTATTCACCGGAACCTTCGAGATTATCTTGTAGATAACGTTACACAAACTTATTGGTATGTAGTCTTTAACGTCCTCAGGCGCCTTAACTTTAGGGATAAGAACTATAGTAGTCTCATTAAACAGTCCCACATCTAATTGACCACGTAAACAAAGTAACACTAGGTCAGATATCTCCGAGCCAACAATATGCCAGTAAGATTGGTAAAAACAAGCAGTCATCCCATTTGATCCAGTCGTGCTTGTTTCAGTTTCAAATACTCCATTTGATCCAAACTGGCACATGAACTCACTTCCTTTTCAAGCTCTCTAGATACTCGACCACTTTCAGTGGCTAAATGTCCATACTCATCCTGATTCCAATCTACCAGTCGTTTACCGCATAACGAAATCTTCTCCACCAGGTCTTGGATGTACAAAGTAGGACTCTGTTGCCACACATCTTTAATTACATCCTCATATGATAGGTTCTTGATCCACATGTTCTCAAAATGAAACACCTTTTGCCTTTGATGTAAGTGCTGCCTCCCTTCCAAATCAAATAATAACATGTAATGATCAAAGGTAGAGGAGAAGATGTGATGCTCAGTGGCATGTGGAAACAACTCCCACCACAACGTAGTGTCAAAACCCCTATCAAGACACTCCTCTACTCGTAAGTCCCCAATCCCTCTGCTCCATGTGTACCACGAACCAATTATTGGAAACTCCATAAACTCGCATTCATCTATGACATCCCGAAAAGCTTGCATTTGACTTTGTGGCCAACTAGGTCCTCCCTTTTTTCAGATGCGGTAAGCAGTTCATTATAGTCACCAGCACAAAGCCAGGGTGCTGAACCATTTGATGCAGTCGACGTAACAACACCCAAGATTCTCCATGTAAATGCGTTATTGGGTTACCATAAAAACCCGTGAACCGCCAACACTGCTATAATCCTTGCTCCTGAACCATGCAGTCAATATGGGATTGATAATACGTTTGGATGGTAACGTCTACCTCATCCTCCCATAACAGTGATAACCCTCCAGCGCTTCCAATACAATCCACCGAAAAAAATGTGGCTATAGCCCCATGTATACCGAAGCCAATCCATTTCAGATCCCTTCCTTTTAGTTTCACTTAGGAAGAGAAATCGGGGTCTGTATTGTCTAACCACTCGGGTTAGTTCATGAACTGAGCGAGGGGACCCCAGCCCTCGACAGTTCCATACTAATAGCCTTATGGCGAGTGGCAGGGTTGGTGTTGAACGCCAACCTCTGCCAGAACCACAGTCGAAGCCTTCTCCCCAATCACTTCATGTCCTTCCCACACCTTTTTAGTCATAGCTGTGTCACCCTCCAAATTGTCTAGGAGTCCCCGCTTCTTTGTACCATGACTAACTCCCATAGGAGATCTTTTGAGAAGATTGGGAACCCTTCCTTTCGTATTCCTTATCTTTGCAGTAACACATGTTGTAGATAATCCTTGCATAAAAGTAATAGGAACAGGAAACACAGATGAAGATCCCACTTCCAATGCACCACCAGTTTCAAAATTTGCCATCAAACCTTTGTTCTTCCCCATGTCATGATCCATGCATTGTATGGATGTGTCAGCCCCTTCCCCCCCTTTAACTGTCAAACATGCCTTATCCTCCTTAGGACAGATTCGGTGGTATGGAGTAATGTTAGATCCTAAGAACACATGGAAGTTCTTAGGAGTTCCAGCCCTCAGCCAGACACCATATCCCCGAGTAACTACCCCTTTTTCTTTCTTCTGTTTAGTCCCAATGGCACATTCAGATTCCTAATGATCTAGGCACCTACACACGAAGCAGATTTCTGGAAGCCGTTTGTACAACAAAGAAATCAACTTAGACCCACCATTACCTGGTAACAAAACGTTCATTCCCCTTCTGAGTGGTTTATCGATATCTATAGCAACACGGACCCTCAACCACCGACCCTATGCCACATCCCCATCCTGCAGATCCACTTCAATAACCTCTCCCAATGTCTCTTCTAGAGCGACTCCCACATTATAAGTCATCATTCCAATGGGCAAGCCATGAAATTGCACCCAAAATGGACAAGTAGTCATCCGAACTTGCTCTGGACAAGTCATGCCATCAAATTCTTTAAACAAAACCAGAGACTTATTGAAAGACCATGGCTGTGACAGGAGAACCTTATCTTTTTCCAGCATATTACCAAATTGGAAAAGAAACAGCCTTTGACCCACTTCCCGAATCAACAAACCTTCAGAAAGCCTCCAAATATTGGTAAAAACCGATTTCATCGCCTCCAGATTGACAGTTCTTTTAAAAAACACCTTGCCAATGAGGCAATGTTGCACTTGCTGAAGAGAAGTTTCAACCCAATCCTTATCAATCTGTAGAGGACGTTATTCTGCTTCTGTCAAGGAAAGCTTTCCCCATATATCCACCAAACCTTCCTCCATAACTCATCAATTGTAACACAAACGAAAACAGACGATCAAAGTGAAAACAAGACTTGCATTCAAACAAGACAGAACTCCCATAGAAATAGTTAGAACAAGAAAACGGTTATTTTCATTGTAACTGCTAGAGAGACAATTTACATGAAAGCGATCACTTTTAATAATAATTCACTTGACGATGCTGATGGAAAAAAGTTCAAAAAAAAAAGAAAGTGAACAAAATTGAGTTATATATAAATGCATGAATAATATTTGGATTTTTTCTCAAAATTAAAGAAAAAAATAAAATAAAAGATAAAGTAGAATTGGCAATAGCAAATAAGCAATGGTTGTTAGTTTTTTTTTCTTTTCCAAAAGTTTTGGCTCAACTTTTATTTTTCAAGATTTAATAGTTGAATATTACCATCAATTTTTTTGGCATAAAATGGATATAAGTTCTAAACATTTTATTCCGTAAAAATCACTATATAAACTTTTATTTTGTTGTAAATAAGCCTCTATCTTTCAAATTATACAATTAAGTAAAAATGTATTAAATTACACTAACTATCGTTTGGACTTTGGACATCTTATGTGGATAGTTTACTTAGTTGTCACATGGTATGCCAACATGTGTAATTAATAGAAGTTAGTGTTATTAAATAGATTTGGATTTAATTATATGATTTTGAAATATTGAGAATTTATTTACAATAAAATAAAAATTTATAGACTGATTTTTATGCAATGTAACGTTTAAGATTTATATATATTTTGTGCAAAAGATTAAATATATATTTAACTATTAAACTTTTTTTTAAGGGTATCATCTGTTTTATGCGGAAAAATAAATAAATAAAAAAAGAAAAATGAAAATAGTGACACTGAAAAAAAGAGACGAACGTTGGGTAAATTTCAATGGTTCTACGCTGTCAGACACACCCGCTAAACACATTTTTGTTTTTTGGTAAAGTGCTAATCACTTTCACTCCACGTTTCAAAGTCCCCAACGGCGATTCGCATTCGGCACTGGCCTCATCATCTCCCCGGGAAAGCGGTCGTGATTGTTCGCTCAACCCCGCGAAGGACTTCACCAACAACAGCCTAACCCCAAAGCAGCTCCTTCTCTTTAACCCTCACTTCTCTACCAGTCATTTACGCAAACACCTTCACCACAATATAAATTCAGTTACTCTAAAAAAAAAAAAAGAGGCAGCATGCTTCGAAGGTCAATTTCGGAATTATCACGTCGCCGAGGGTCTCCTCGGAGAATACCAAGGCAGATTATATCCCAGGTAAATTAAACTGTTTCAATTTTCAATATCAAATATCGAGTTTCAATGTACTATTTAATAATTGTTCTATTTATAATGCTTGGTTAAAATGTAGCGTTCATCACCATTTATTTTTTCGAGAAAGGAATTTTCGACTTCTCCCGGAAAAACTGCTACTCCAAAACCTGGTTCAGCCGGAGCTCCACCTGAATCGAATAGTGGGTTTTCAAAAATCGTCCTAGGAAGTGCTGTTATTGGTGGTGCTGTCTTGGTTGCTTACCAGGCTGGATACTTAGATCAATATCTTGGCGGGGGCCCCAAGGCTTCTATTGATTTGAAGAAAATTGGTTTTGATGAGAAAGATGAAAAGGATAATATCCAAGTTGTTTCTTCTCATAATGATGGAATAAACAGATTGACTCCTTATGAGGACTTGCCAGAGAAAAAAGTTGCAACTAATGTTGATCTTCCTACTCAGCCTGAAACTTCGAGTGAAACCGAAGGTGAAAACCAGTTTAATGTGGAAGATAAGTCGAATGAGACACTTGGAGAAAGCACAATACCTGCACCAGAAGAGGCATTACCAGAAATCTCTCAGAACAGCTTGCCATCTGCTGATCACGTTGTAGATGCTGGTGTATCAGCTGAGGAGAACCTTAAAAAGGTTGAGTCTGAAACTGCAACGGCAGCAAAGAAGGCAATTCAAGATATTCCATTGGATACCCAATCGGGTGCATCTCTAGGAGAAAAGGGGACAAAAAGTGTGGCATCTCCTACTGCCACAGACAAAGTGCAGGTACCCTTTTTCTGCACCCTATATTTATGTTGATACTGATCTTTTCAACTTATAGATGTTATGAAACTTTGAAGAATAACAAATTCTATTTTTTTGGGATAATGCCTTTGCAAGCCATTATTCTTCTATTAAAGGGAGATAAGATGCACTTCAATATGAACCAAAGAATATAAATTACATTGTTTAGTAAAGTATTACTAATCTATTCCTACATATCCACAGCACAATTCTAAGGGCAACACGCCTTAGCCAATTGTCACTAGTTTGCCCAACAAACACCGTTGGCACATTATGTGTGAATCTATGCACATTCATGTTTCTTTCAATATGGTCTACCCGAACCTTGCAATCTAGCAGACTCCCTTTTTTTTTTTTTGGGGGGGGGGGGGGGGGGGGGGGGGGGGTATAACCTAGCAATATTTCTTAGTTGTATGCTTGGGAGCATAAAGAAAATTTTCAGGATGTCAAAGAACAATGGTGCCTTTCCTTTTTTTCTAGGTTGGGAATCGCTCTACGTGGAAATTATATTCATAGAGAGACTGGCATAACTGTATAACTTTCTAGGCATTGAATCTTTTTTTATGTCTTTGCATTTTTAGGACTAGTGTCTAGTGAGGTGGCAACAACCTGACCAGCCTGTTCTCTAGGCTTACTGTACATGCCTAAAAGCCTAGAGAACAGGCTGGTCAGGTTGTTGTATAACCTAGCAATCTTTCTTAGTTGTATGCTTGGGAGCATAAAGAAAATTTTCAGGATGTCAAAGAACAATGGTGGCTTTCCTTTTTTTCTAGGTTGGGAATCGCTCTACGTGGAAATTATATTCATAGAGAGACTGGCATAACTGTATAACCTTCTAGGCATTGAATCTTTTTTTATGTCTTTGCATTTTTAGGACTAGTGAGGTGGCAACAACCTGACCAGCCTGTTCTCTAGGCTTACTGTACATGCCTAAAAGCCAATACTGGAAAAATACTACCTTTATCAAGGTATACTTGTACAGCACAGGCTCAATATGACCCGCTTTTGGTGTTCTGCTGTTACAGGATGAACCAAGTAAAGCTGCAGAAGCGCCTAGTCTAGCCCCTGAAGAAAGCCAAATAAAAACTGTGCCATCTCTGCATCCCATTGCCGCAGACATACCACAGGTATCCTTTGTTCCCCTCGTCGGTTTCTCTTTTTAACACCTTACATTTGTATTGTTTCTGATTCGTAACCTCTTAGAATGGCTACACGAACCGCTCTTATTCTTTGAAGGTCACCCCATGAAACTTGATAAAAAGTCTGCTTTTCTCATGGCTTTTCATGTTTTCATCTGATTTTCCTTGACTTTGGAATCTGCCTTTTTTTTATTATGTTCTTCAGGACATTGTTGGTTTAAGGGGAATTTCTCCACTTTATGTGTGAATATATATGCTAATGATATAGAGGCTGTCCACTTTTTGTGGATACATAGCTAATATGCTTCAGGATGACAAAGAACCACTGCATTTCTTGTTTATTTTCTAGGCAAGGATAACTTTTATAGGGAGGCTTGAACCCTCAAGAAACAGACTTAACGTTGCACCATCTGAGGCTTTAAAGCTTCTTTTATGTCTTTGTGTTTAATCAGGGAAGACTGTCATGCGAGGTGGCAAAAGCAGAAGCAGATCCTTTTCTTTGTATTCACTTCATATAATATTATATATGTGTATGTGTGTGTATAAATATATACAAAATGTATTGTACTTTCTTCCCTATATTTATCAGACTTGATACAAAAGCACATTTGATATTCCTTTGCTGCAGGATAAACCAAGTAAAGATATAGAAGCTCCAAGTTCTCTTCTTGATGCATATCACCTTAGGGAAAAGGCAGATGAAAGCTATTTAACTTCTATAAACAGAAAATATGAACAGCTTTCTAAAGAAACGGAGGTTATTTACATCTTCTATTTGTTGCTTAATACATATAATAAGGGAGACTGTCACTAACACTAGGTTTTTATTCTTTTTAACACATTAGGCTTGTGGTACAGCAATTGAGGAACTGAATGAGGGGTATTTATCGAAAGATGGAAAACTAGTTCTTGATTTCCTGCAAGCCATTCATGCTGCTGAAAAGCGGCAAGCTGAGCTAGATGCACATGCTTTTGCTGAAGAAAAGCGAGCATTGAAGGTCTGAATTTTGCACTATAGGTTCTAGTACAAATTATCTGGATTCTTAATTTCTGCAACTTCATTTTGGTCATGCCATACTCTTTTCTAATGCTTTTTTTCTTCCCTCTTAGGAGAAATATGAAAAGGAATTAAGGGATTCAAGAGCCAGGGAACTGATGCGTACAGAAGAGGCAGCCATATTGGATAAGGTTATAGCTGTTTTTGAATTTTCATTGTTTTACTATGTTATATTTCTCATGATTGATCACCTAACTCCTTGTCATTGTTTCTCAGCACTATGCTTATTGGATAACTTTAATTTCTTACAAGCATGTCATTGACTGATGCATTCATGCTCACACTTGCTTTGCAAATTAATCACTTAGGTCATAACTCATAACTTATATAGACTCTTGTTTTTATGATGTCTTTCAAAATCATTTTTCATTCACCACTAAAACATGGTCTATTTTGTAGATTGGTGATGGTGCTTTCCTTTGACTTTGTTGCTATGTGACAATTGAGGTCCTCGAGATCGTCATCATAGTAATTTCTTTCTTCATGTAGTGAAATAAAGAAAAAAAGAAGTAAAAACAGATAAAACTAAAATTGATGAATGAGATTTTTATTCATATTTATAGGAAAAAACAAGAATACAATAGGATTTCATAGGAATTTGAGTTGTAGTTATTCTAGGAAACTATTTCCCTCTTTATTAGAAGGTTTACAAAATTAAAAAAAAAAAAAAGGCAACGTAGTGCACAAGGCTTCCATATATTGGAGTTTGGAGAGGGTCATGTATACACAGCCTTCCTTCTGCATTAACAGAAAAGTTGTTTCCACTAAGGTCTACAAAATAAGAAACTAAATAAAAAAAATTCCTAAGAATCAGGAACAAGTTAGTAACAATAAACTGAATCACTAGAAAAGGAAATAAAAATAGATTTGAATCTTTCAACACTCCCCCTCAAGCTGGCATGAAGATATCATGCATGGCAAGCTTGTTCACTAAATTGTCAATTTGGGTTTTGTGAAGACCCTTAATCAGGATGTCTGTAACTTGACTAGTGGTTGGTAAATAAGGCATTCATATCAACCCACTATCTAGTTTCTCCTTGATGAAGTGTTTGTCCACTTCTATGTGTTTCGTCTTATCATGTAGGGCTGGGTTATGAGCAATTGAGATAGTTGCCTTGTTCTCATAGTAAATTTTGATAGGTGATGGTGTACGAACCTTCTATTCTTATAGTATTTTAATCCACAATGCCTCATAGATTCCATGAGCAACTAATCTAAACTCTTCATCTGCATTGCTTCTTGCCACTACATTTTGTTTTTGCTCCTCCAGGTAACCAAATTACCTCCAACAAATGTGCAGTAGCCAAAGATGGATCTTCTATCACTCACACTACCAGCCAATTTGCATCAGTATAGGCTTTTATCTAGATGTGTTCTCTCCTTTTATAAAGCAGCCTCTTTCTAGGAGTACTTTTTAGGTATATCAGAATTTTAAATATTGCTTCAAAGTGTATTTATTTAAGGGAATGCATAAATTGGCTTGTCTCACTAACTGTAAAAGCTACATCTGGCCGTGTGTGAGCTAGATAGATTAGTCTCCCTACTAATCTTTGCTACTATTCCCAGTCCACTATCTCCTTAGTCGTAATCGACTCTAGCTTCAAATTAGGCTTAATCGGTGTATCAGCTGCCTTGCATCCAAGCATCCTTGTTTCTTTTAGTTGATTGACAAAAATTCCTTTCTTGGATCTTGCAAACTTCATTCCAAGGAAGTATTTTAACGCACTTAAGTTCTTAATTTCAAGCTCAGCCGCAAGTTTTTCTTTTAAGCTCTTAATCTTAGCATGATCATTGTCCAATTATGATTATTTCATCTACATACACAATCAGAATGGAAACATTACATTCTCCGGAATGTTTGTAGAACATAGCATGATCATCTTGGCTTTGACAAAATCCACGTCTTTTAATAGCTTTCCCAAACCGCTTAAACCAAGCTCTTGAAGATTCTTTGAGGCCATATAGTGATTTCTTCAACTTGCAGACCTTGCCAATACCAAGTTGTCCTTAGAACCTAGGTGGTAAGTTCTTGTAGACTTTCTCCTCCAAATCTCCTTTTAAGAACGCATTTTTATATCTAGTTGATGTAGTAGCGAATTGGAGTTCACTGCCAAAGAAAGAAGAATCTAGATTGAGTTTATCTTTACAACAAGAGCAAAAGTTTTCTAGTAGCCTACACCATATGTTTGTGTACCCCTTTTCCACAAGCCTTGCCTTGTATCTCTCCACACTGCCTTTAGCTTTACTCTTTATTGTGAATACCCATTTGCAACTGACTGTTTTCTTGTTTGCCGGTGGATCATCCACATTGCATGTACCATTTTTTCTGAGAGCCTTCATCTCTTCTATGAGTGCTAACTTCCAATTCAGGTCATCTAGTGCTTCCTGAACAGTTCTTGGAACAAACAGGTTAGAGATCCTAGAGACCAAAGTCTTATGATTATTAGAAAATTTCTTATAGGATAGGTATTTTGTAATGAGATGCTTTTTGCAAGTACGGACTCCTTTCCTAATGGCAATGGGAAGGTCTAGGTCGGAAGGATTAGTAGTAGACAATTCAGTTGGAGAGGATGATATAGGAATTGGAAAGGGATTACTCTGATTGGCTTCAAAAGGACCATTACTCGGCAGATTTGATTGATCTTGTGCCAAAGGAACAAATGGAGCCATAGAATCTTTGTCAAACTTCCTTTTGGTATAAACTTGAAGTTCAGAATGAAGACTACCATGATCCTTCTGTACTACTTCTCCCCCCATCTTTGACACAATAACACTCGGCAATCATGAATTAGAGTTTTCCTCATTTTCCACATTTTCAGCAATTGTTTCTTGAGTTTCTTTATTAGAAGGGATTGATGACACAAACTCAATTGTTATAGATATCACATTTGGCAAGGGTAAGGTGTTCCAAAAATTGTCCTCATCATCTCCCTTATTCTCCGCTTGAAGATAAGTTTTGGGATGATTTTCAAAGAAATATACATCCATATATTTTTTTTGGTGACAAGATTGAAACACTTATACCTTTTTCTTTTTAGGAGCATAGCCAATGAAAACACAGTTTTCAGCTTTGGGATCTAATTTTGACCCAAAATTATTGGGTATGTATACATAACATGTGCAACACAAAAATTTTAATGGCAGATCCGAGTTTAAACAAGATGTGGGAAAAATTTTTTTAAAACAATTTAAATGTGTTTCAAACTTTAAAACCTGTGTTGACATTCTATTTATCTAATAAGATGCAGTTAAAATAGCGTCACCCCATAGATATTTTGAAATATACATGAAAAACATAATAGCTTGTGCTACTTCAAGTAGATGCTCTGATACCATAAAATTAGAGAAAACTAAAATTGAAGAATGATATTTTTATTCATCGTCATAGGAAAAAAACAAGGATACTATAGGATTTATGGGAACTTGAGATGTAGTTATTTTAGGAAACTATTTTCCCTCATTATTAGAGGGTTTACAAAATAAGAAACTACATAAAACAAACTCCAGAATCAGTAACAAATCACTAACGATAAAACCAAATCACTAGGAAAGGAAACTAGAAGAAAACAAAGAAGGGCATAAAAATAGATTTGAATCTTTCAACAAAAAGTAAGTAATTATCTCATTTTGTAGTATTTGTGTATTCTGACTCTTTTTTTTTTGTAAGGGTTTAAAAAAATTGATTCTATTTCTTTTTTGAACTATATCTCTTTTTGTGCCATTAAGTAAATGAAAATTTTTGACAGAAAGGCTCAATATTATTGAGTAACATAACGTAATACATATAGGGAGTGGCTGCAGTATGTGTGCCACAATACTAGGACTAAATAAGGAAAGGAAATAAAGGAGAGATCTGGTACATAATACCAGATTCTCTTTATTACAGAGGAGAGATCTGGTACATAATACCAGATTCTCTTTATTACAGAATACCAAAAATTTTTTGTCTTTCAAAATTATTGTCTTTCAAAATTTTTCTTTCGAATGAACTCCTCTAGAAGAGGTATTTTTTTTTCCATCGTCCACGTTATTAAGGGTGTAAAACGGGCGGGCCAGGCCGGGTACGGGGCGGGCCGTACGGAAACGGGCCTAAACGGGCCAAGTCCATTTAAGCCCGTTTTTAAACGGGTCAAGTTTGATATGCCCGGTCCGTTTTTAATGCGGACCGGGCCGGCCCGCGGGCCACATGTTTTTAAAAAAATAATAATAAAAATAAATTTTAAAAAATTATTAAAATTCATATATAAATACAATCTAAATACAATTACAATTCACTTATAATATTTTTAAAATAAATAATTATAATCTTGAAAAAACATAAATTTCTATTAAACATTAAACTTTTCCAACTTCTTTTTTTTTGCTAGAATATAATAAAATCATATCATGTATGTATTATTTTGTAAGAAATAAAAATACATTAATAATATAATTAAAAAACAAAATATAAAAAAAAAATAAAATGGGGCCTAAATAGGGCCGACCCGCGGGCTTATGAATCGGCCCGCGCGGATTGTCAACCCGTGCGGGCCAGCCCGTAAAAATAAAAAATAAATCCGGCCCGTTAAAAGCCCACGGGTTTGGTGGATCGACCCGCGGGCTTTGGCCCGTTTTACACCCTTACACGTTATGAGTGACACATATTTGATAACATGGATCCTAACCCGTTTGTGTGTGTGTGTGTATTTATATTTCTATATATCTTTCTCTTTAACCTTGCCACATAGCCATCATGGCTACCATCTGTAATTTATGCTTAAAGTTTTTGGTGAATCTACTTGGTGTTAGTGTCTGTAGAATCTACATGTCTGGACTGAATATGAGCAGAATGGGTGGGTTGGCGCTCTAACACTAACAATTTGGTTAAAAGTTGAGGGTGCTATAACGCTTGATCACCCAACGTATTGTGGAAATTCACATGGTAGGTAGTGATTGATGGGTGAAGCTGTAATATTTCATCACCTTAAAGAAATTATTTATCCCATGTAATGGAGTTCATGCAATTTTTATTAAATCTTATAGATTTGAATTTTTCCTGTTCTGTGTGTAATATGACAAGAGCTAAGTGTTACTTATATATGTTTGGGACAATGTCGATTTGTTTGTAAGGCATAAGCAAAGCCAAAAACTATGAATTAAACTAGGACGATCCATCTCTATCAGTCTCTAATTTTTACGCTAGCTAATGAAATTACATCAGTATTTTTATTAATCAACTTAAGCTGTTCTTTGATTTATGTATTATGGATTTTGATGAGCATGCTTATTTTGCTGTGTTACCGTGGAAAGTCTCAGTTTAGTTACAGATGGAGGAAAAGAAAAGATCATACTATTTATAACCCCTCAAAAGGCGTAAAAATATCAAGGAAAACAAAAAGGTGATTATTTATTTTGCTGATTCAAGCTGTTGAGAATTTCACTTTACCACTTTCAGGAATTAAAGAGAGAAAGAACAAAAGCAGCTGCTGCTTTAAAATTGCTTCAAGAAAAATTGGAAGAGAAACTTAAGATGGAACTTGAAGAAAAGGTACATAGTTTTATGCTAGCAAAGAAATTCTATAGCATAATTTCATTGCTTAGGAACTCAAGTTGTTAGTTCTTGGTTATTGCAGGAAAGAGAAGCTGAATTGAAGGTGCAAAAAGCTCAGGAGTTAGGACAAGCAGAACTGGCTGCAGCGATTGCAAATGAGAAAGCAGCGCAGATTGAAAAAATGGCAGAAGCAAATCTTCATGTAAGCTATCTCCTGTTGGAATTTTCTAATGAAAAAAACAAACAAAAATATAACTTTGCTACCTTTTATTATGATAAACTGAAAAATGTTTTTCAGTGATATTTGTAACAAGGAAATTTAAAAGTTATGCTGCTACATTTTTCTCATATGATGGGTTGGAAAACGTCTGGGCTCTTATGGGCATATAGCATGCAGGGCAAAGCAACAATCCAAATGTCAGACATCAATGCTTTTAGCTCAGTTTGATGCAGCGTCAACTTCCATACTTTCTGTGTGCCCTATAGTGATGCCCCATATATTTGTTAGACATTGTGTGTGTATGTATGTGTGTATGTATGTATGTATGTATGTATCATACATGAAAAATGAATATTTATCGTGTTTAAAATTGAATTCATCAAAAGTATAAGCATTGATCACAAGCAAAATTAACTCACCACTTATGCAACTTCTAGCTGAAAATCAAAGATTTGGCCATTAAAATTTTCTAGATTGATCATTTACTGGAATGTGTTGTTGATGATCTAAATAGTTAATGAGAATTCCAACATTACAGAAATCAAAATGAAGTTTAACTAGTACAACCAATTTTTGGAGAAAGAAATGAAAGCTAGAATAATTTCTGATACATTCTTTGAATGGTAATGTACCGAATCAAACATGAACAATTATTTGAGGATAAAATGAGTATGAATTCAATTAAAAAGAGTCTTCTTAATTGGAAACTACTTAGTTTTATTAGTTATGAACAATAATGGTAAAATTCATTTCTCAGTTTATTTTTGTTTGTTGTTCAGATGAATCTGATGTTGAAGCAATAAACATGTGTTACCATATAGGCTCGAGTAATTATTTTTATAATCAATAATTGTTGTTTATTATTAGCCGTTCAGTACTTCAGATGTGATTAGAGGCCTTAATCATGTCCTGATTATTCTTTGTAGATAAACGCCTTATGTATGGCATTTTATGCACGATCTGAAGAGGCACGCAAGAGTCATTCTGTTCACAAGCTCGCTTTGGTACCTTCCACACCTTACTTCATTGTTCTTAGTCTCATGTTAGTTTTACTTTCTGTTGGAATCTGAGTTATGTTATATAGTGATTGATAGTCCCAGTAATAATTTTCTCAACTTGCAAATTATTTCCCCATAATTTGAATTTTCTTGGGTCATACAGGGAGCGCTTGCACTAGAAGATGCTCTTTCTAAAGGATTACCAATCCAGAAAGAAATAGATGCTTTGCGCACCTACCTTGAAGGCATTGAGAAGGATTCGGTATTAGATTTGGTCCTTTCATCTCTTCCAGAAGAAACTCGGTACCGTGGAACAGACACTCTACTAGAGTTGAATCAAAAGGCAAGTTGTTTCATACTTAAGAATTCGAAGCCCTTCCGAATGATCAAATCTATACTAATAAAATCTTTTGGTTACATGGTTGATAGTTTGCCCTTTGTAGAATTCTATGCTAGAATTTTATGCTTTACTTTTGTCATGATATGTTTCATAAAGCAGAATCTTAAAATTTTAAATGCTTTATAGAGGCAAGCTAAAAATATATAAAATCTTAGTTTTTCCAAAAATTAAAAGCTGGGAGAACGGATATGCCTTGCATCATTTGCATACATCCCTTTTAGCTGTTGGTAAATTTGTCCATTCTTTTCTTTCTCTGATGGCAGCATCCACAATCCCCTACCTGTGCAAAAAACATGAACTGTTTTTATGATTGTTTCTTTGTCTTTATGTAGCAGAAAGTTTCCCAAAGTTGAACTTACATTAATGTTTTCTTGTTATGATAAAACTAAAC
The DNA here is from genome assembly GCA_032173925.1 of Heritiera fomes. Taxonomy (NCBI): domain Eukaryota; kingdom Viridiplantae; phylum Streptophyta; class Magnoliopsida; order Malvales; family Malvaceae; genus Heritiera; species Heritiera fomes. Next base: position 8,238,136 of record JAPDPM010000014.1, on the reverse strand, counting down.
ATGCTCTCTGCCACCCTTCTTACTTGCACATCCATCTCTCATCTTCCTCGTTATTGTTACCTAAATGTTGCTCTCAGTTTAATTAGGGTTGGTTATTTTGCATCGAGAAATAAAGTAATATGTGGGTTGGTTAGCAGTCATATTTCCCTAGGTCTGATTTTTTAATCCAAAATTTCTTCATTCTTTGAAGAGCACTCAAACACTTAGATGTTATTCTAGATAGCTGGAGCGGCACTTCTTACTGGACCCTTGTCATTGGGAATCTGTAAACTGTAATCACATTAAGAATCCCTTGTTTGCTTCAGCTGGGAGGCTTGGTGCTGGGAACTGGATTCAAGTATCAGCTGGATAAAAAACTAAAGAAAAAAAAAAGAAGAGAAACAATTCGATATGCATTTAAAGGCAACCCAGAAGGAGGCTTGCTTTTTTTTTCAGAGTTTCTGGCTCATTTGTGTCCTGAACCTTCTCTACCTGATATTAAATGGAAATTAAGGATTTTATGATGGATAAAGAATTAAAAATAATCTTGAAAAGCGAGGGACTATAAAGAGATAGGATTGGTTTGATTCAATGGGTTAGACCTGATGAGGATAAGCTTGTTAAGAGATGCTTTTGCATTTTTTTTCTTCTTTTTCATGGTTGGTCTAATTTTGTATAGGAAAAGGAAGTATTGCTCCTCTTTATGTACCACATGATCTGCCAGCCAGATATAAATTGTCTCAGCTAGATCACTAATGCATCTGAGTGGAACCAGTGAATCAGTGCTCTGCAGAATTTCCAAAGTTATCTTCTTACTAGCACCTTAGCTATATAGCATGGAGACGGTGAAAGTATGAGCTTTCATCTAAGCAGTTTTATGAGTTTAGTTCGAAGATTGACAGGAATACTGCGAAGTTGCTAAAATTTAGAAATAGATTATGTAACAGCATTTCAAGTTTTGGTAGCCTCAACCGTGTTGTTTGTAAGCAGTGAACGGTTAAAAATTCTAGTGATCCTTTGTAATTCTAACAGATAGTGATTTGTAACAGTGAAAGTAATTTTTTTTATATTACTGTTTTACATGTGTCTTCTTGCAGTTTAATGCCTTGAAAGGGACCCTAAGGCACTTCAGCTTAATTCCGCTGGGTGGTGGTGGCATCTTGACTCATTCTTTAGCACATATTGCAAACTGGTTAAAGGTATAAAAATGAGATTTACCTTTCCCATAATAATAGATTTAAGTTGCTGATAATCTCATGCTTGCCTTTGATAATCTTATAGGTGAAAGAAGTTGACCAATCTGGTGAAGGTATTGAGTCTTTAATCTGTAGAGTTGATAATTTCTTAGCTGAAGGAAAGCTTGCTGAAGCAGCAGCCTCCCTTGAACAAGGCGTCAAAGGTAGCCAAGCGGAGGAGATAGTTGGTGATTGGGTGATACGAGCGAGGAATAGGGCCATCACGGAGCAAGCATTAACTGTACTTCAATCATATGCTACTTGCATCAGTCTTACCTAATCTCCAGTCCTGAATATTTGGCTCAAACATTTTCTTGGTTATGGAACTCACAAACCTCACAGAATTAGTGATTAATCTAAAGAAATTTTCTCTGCACAGCAAGCAGATTGTCCATGTTCTTCCAAATAAAAATTTTGTTCTCTTCACTGGAATGGTCTATGTTTCCTCATTTGTGCAAAGATACTGTTAATATAGGCCTTCATGTCGGAATAAATATTTGATTGTTGCAAACAATATGGTTAATATAGAGCGAATTTCTTGTAATCTTTCGAGGATTCTAATTTGTATGGTTGATTTATCACTTATTTTCTTGAACATATTTTTCTCAAGTTCTTGCAGTTTTCAATGATGTTAATCTTATGTTATAACAACCTCACACTGATTCAGCATATTACATTTTGCTGTGATGAGAATAAATGGCTATTGCAGACAGCTGCAAATGGGATGATCAGTTTTCTTTATATAGAAGATATTACCTATCAAGTAAAAAAAAAATTATTATGATTCAGATTTACTTACAGACTAAACTGGTTATTAAATTACTGAATTCGATTATTGGCTTTAATTATTTTTTTAATTATCATTTGTGAATAAAAACTTATTTATGGAGGAGCTGGTGTTCATTATTTTATTCTTTCTCATAAACTCTAATTTAAAGAAAATAGTTAAACAATACACTTGCAAGCTGCGTTAGCTTTCCGGTGCTATGCCTCCATGTACATGTGCTTCAAGGAAAAAACTCCCATGTTATTCAAGATACTTAAACGTGGGGTGCTCTTTTTCTTCTTTGAGTTTCGTATATATATATATATATATATGATTAGGAGAGGGAGTTGAAGTTATTTAGACTCTAATCCAAACTTTATAATATGGCACTATTCTTTATTAATTATTTGATCAAGAGGTTTTTAGTATCAACGTAATGAATTTTAATTTGAAGTAAACTTGATAAACATGTCCCTCATTTTAATTTGTAATTATAATAAATTATTTTTTTATTTTATAAATCTAATTTTCATTAAACATACATTAGAGGAAAAACTAGTTTAATAAAAAAACATTAGGGGAAAACTACTAATGAAGCCAAGGGGCCCAAAGTTTCCCCCAACCCAACTGAGTGAAATGAGGCTAAAACTCAACCAATTTCAGATTATGATTTTGATGCTCCCGAGAAGTAAACTATTTTAATAGCTGTTATAAAATCCAAATCATTCTTTCAGGACCCGTAAGATCGAAATAAACAGGAAAAACATATACAATGCAGTGAAGGAGTACTGTAGACAACAGAGTGCATTGGCCTGAATTGTTTGCAGCATCATGTTGGCATTTGTGGACATGGTGGAACAAGATCATTTTTGAGGGTGGTTTTACTTGGACAAGGAATGGAAACGTAGTGATTCTGAAATTCTTGAATGATAACAGAGATCTTCTACCTAAGCTCCTATCTGTACAAGTGAAACGATGGCAGAGGGTTGTATGGGAGAAACCGAGCATGGATGTGGTGAAAGTCAATGTTGATGCGTCAATTAAAGGTAATTCTGTTGTACGAAAATTTTCTCAGTGTGGATGGTGTACTAATGCAAACAAGTTTGAGAAGAAACTTTGATAGGCAAGGCACTTCCAGAAAGTTATCTTAAGAATAATAGTTTTTACACACTGGTGCAAATAGTTTAAGAAACGTTGTTCCCAGTATACAATGTCTACTCCAAGAGAAAATTAATTGCACTTTGAGTTTTTTCTCTGAATTCACTTGAACCAAACCAGAAAATAAAGAGTGCAAGAAGAGAATCTAATTTTAGAGTGAAAGAATGTAAAAATTGTATTAAATTCTATGAAAGTGAAAGTATTTATAGACTCAAAACAGTATTAGAAACATCTTTTCATGATTAGACAACATTTGTATGAAGAACCATGACTTTTAGAATAAAAAAACATGTCCAACAGATATATTTTTTGAATTTTTAGAATGGAAAGTCGGATACCTGAGAAAAGGAGTCGACTTTCCTAGTGAATTTTCAAAATAGAAGCTATTTTCACTTGGAGTAGTTGGCAGCTCCTTTAAGGCAGTCGACTGTCCTATATGGAAGTCGAATTCCCATGCCAAGATACATAGGGCAGTCGATTGCTCTTTTGGACAATCTACTAAGCAGTATTTCCTCCGTTCCAAACTCATTTTTATACATTAAATTCCATTTTATTTAACACAAATGCAATCTAAATGATTATAAAACATGTTTCTTTGGTAATATATACAACAAATCTATGATGGTCAATAGCAGGTGGTTTGGCAAGAAACTCACAGGGTTTATGGATTGGCGGTTTTGAAAGGAAACTAGGCTAGGATTCCATTTCTCGGGCTGAGCTTTATGCTATCTATTTTGGGTTAGTGATGGCGTGGGAGTCTGGTTGGAGGAAAGTAGTCATTGAATCAGATTCAACTGTTGCAGTGTCAAAGATTCTACAGCCTCCTAGAGCTCAAGATCCTCCGTTTCAAATTGTGCAAGCTTGCAGACCATTGATGGAGAGGAGCTGGGCTTGTACAGAACGACATATTTTCTGGGAAGCCAATAAGCGCTGACTTTTTTGGCAAATGCAGCACATAATGGTCCTGATGATGGAGTTCAACTCAGGCAGTTTGATTAATCTTTTAAAGGATGATTATTTGAATGTTAGTTCTTTCCGTTTTTGTCTATACTAAGCAGATACTAAGCAAATCGGTCCATTCAAATTAGTCTTTAGTTGTTTAGGAAATATATATTTTTTTGGTTACATTAGGAAATATATATATATATATATATATTTATCTTTTTTTTTTGGATATATATTTTTATCTTTGTTTTTACACAAGGGTAGTCTGTCAGTTTCCTATCTTCTAGGAACAAATCCTACCTTGCCCTGCCCTGAGATTACTATTTATGGTAACTATATATTACTAAATAAAATAGCATAATTATGAAGAAACAGACCTTTGTTTAGCTTTAAAAGAAATTATGATCAAGCAAATGAATAATTTTTTAAGAATATCAATCAATAGATTGTTTCATTCGATTAGTTCATTTTATCCAAATATTTAAATAAGCGATCCATCGTTTTTAACATCGTTACCACCTAGTAAGACAAGTAGAAAATTTGTAGGGCCCCATATTAATGAGGGATTAGAATAGCTTATTTGCATCAAATTTTATTTGTTTATTTTCCAAAAACTTTTGAAATGGACATTGATTGCTTTGATTATGAGTTTGAGTCCATGCATAGGTGACGTTAAGGATAGGAGTTGTCATATTTCCCTCCTAAAGTATACAACTAATAACAACTTTAATAATTACGCTTTAGAATGCACTGGTAAATGCAACTTCTTTCTTTAATAAAATTAAAAAAAAAATTCTTACTATTGAATCTTAGGAAACATGAAAAAGGAGAATAAAGGACGGGAGAGAATTATGTATGCTTTATGTAACCTAACCCTTAAAGTATATATTCAAGCCATGATCAAATATCAGAGTATGTTTTTCCACAGTTTAGTGCATGTGGACCAAGCCAAATGTGTTGTAATCCACAAGCTGTTCATGCAGCAGACAGAATCAACATGCTTAATTAATTCATCTTAATTAATTAGTTGGATTGTTCTTCCATAACCCCAACTAATTGTTTCGTAAATCTGTGACTTACTCTTACATACATTAAATAAGACAAGAAAATTTGTAGGGCCCCATATTAATGAGGGATTAGAATAGCTTATTTGCATCAAATTTTATATGTTTATTTTCCAAAAACTTTTGAAATGGACATTGATTGCTTTGATTATGAGTTTGAGTCCATGCATAGGTGACGTTAAGGATAGGAGTTGTCATATTTCCCTCCTAAAGTATACAACTAATAACAACTTTAATAATTACGCTTTAGAATGCACTGGTAAATGCAACTTCTTTCTTTAATAAAATTAAAAAAAAAATTCTTACTATTGAATCTTAGGAAACATGAAAAAGGAGAATAAAGATTTGAGAGAAAATATAAAAAAAAAATTTTAAAAACGAAAGGAAATAAATTGATATTTATAAAAAAAAATAAAAATTTAAAATAATTTAAAAAGTTTTAAAAAATAAATTTAAAAAAAAAGGGAGGGAAACGCTCCCTCCCCTTTTTGAGTTGATGGGCAACGCATAGGCCTGCATCTGCCTGCCACTGCGCATGCAGTGGCAGGTTACTTTTTTTTTTTTTAATTTTGGTTGAACCGGACCTTTAACGGGCCCGATTCATAATTAATTGAACCGGCCTAGCCCGGTAAGATACCGGACTGAGCCAGTTCGGAATCGGTACTGTGCCGGTTCTGTTTTTGGGCCGGATTAACCCGATCCGGTTGCGAGCCGGATCGGGCCAACCCGGCCCAATAATCACCTCTACTATTTATGGTAACTATATATTACTAAATAAAATAGCATAATTATGAAGAAACAGACCTTTGTTTAGCTTTAAAAGAAATTATGATCAAGCAAACGAATAATTTTTTAAGAATATCAATCAATAGATTGTTTCATTCGGTTAGTTCATTTTATCCAAATATTTAAATAAGCGATCCATCGTTTTTAACATCGTTACCACCTAGTAAGACAAGTAGAAAATTTGTAGGGCCCCATATTAATGAGGGATTAGAATAGCTTATTTGCATCAAATTTTATATGTTTATTTTCCAAAAACTTTTGAAATGGACATTGATTGCTTTGATTATGAGTTTGAGTCCATGCATAGGTGACGTTAAGGATAGGAGTTGTCATATTTCCCTCCTAAAGTATACAACTAATAACAACTTTAATAATTACGCTTTAGAATGCACTGGTAAATGCAACTTCTTTCTTTAATAAAATTAAAAAAAAAATTCTTACTATTGAATCTTAGGAAACATGAAAAAGGAGAATAAAGGACGGGAGAGAATTATGTATGCTTTATGTAACCTAACCCTTAAAGTATATATTCAAGCCATGATCAAATATCAGAGTATGTTTTTCCACAGTTTAGTGCATGTGGACCAAGCCAAATGTGTTGTAATCCACAAGCTGTTCATGCAGCAGACAGAATCAACATGCTTAATTAATTCATCTTAATTAATTAGTTGGATTGTTCTTCCATAACCCCAACTAATTGTTTCGTAAATCTGTGACTTACTCTTACATACATTAAATAAGACAAGAAAATTTGTAGGGCCCCATATTAATGAGGGATTAGAATAGCTTATTTGCATCAAATTTTATATGTTTATTTTCCAAAAACTTTTGAAATGGACATTGATTGCTTTGATTATGAGTTTGAGTCCATGCATAGGTGACGTTAAGGATAGGAGTTGTCATATTTCCCTCCTAAAGTATACAACTAATAACAACTTTAATAATTACGCTTTAGAATGCACTGGTAAATGCAACTTCTTTCTTTAATAAAATTAAAAAAAAAATTCTTACTATTGAATCTTAGGAAACATGAAAAAGGAGAATAAAGATTTGAGAGAAAATATAAAAAAAAAATTTTAAAAACGAAAGGAAATAAATTGATATTTATAAAAAAAAATAAAAATTTAAAATAATTTAAAAAGTTTTAAAAAATAAATTTAAAAAAAAAGGGAGGGAAACGCTCCCTCCCCTTTTTGAGTTGATGGGCAACGCATAGGCCTGCATCTGCCTGCCACTGCGCATGCAGTGGCAGGTTACTTTTTTTTTTTTTTTAATTTTGGTTGAACCGGACCTTTAACGGGCCCGATTCATAATTAATTGAACCGGCCTAGCCCGGTAAGATACCGGACTGAGCCAGTTCGGAATCGGTACTGTGCCGGTTCTGTTTTTGGGCCGGATTAACCCGATCCGGTTGCGAGCCGGATCGGGCCAACCCGGCCCAATAATCACCTCTACTATTTATGGTAACTATATATTACTAAATAAAATAGCATAATTATGAAGAAACAGACCTTTGTTTAGCTTTAAAAGAAATTATGATCAAGCAAACGAATAATTTTTTAAGAATATCAATCAATAGATTGTTTCATTCGGTTAGTTCATTTTATCCAAATATTTAAATAAGCGATCCATCGTTTTTAACATCGTTACCACCTAGTAAGACAAGTAGAAAATTTGTAGGGCCCCATATTAATGAGGGATTAGAATAGCTTATTTGCATCAAATTTTATATGTTTATTTTCCAAAAACTTTTGAAATGGACATTGATTGCTTTGATTATGAGTTTGAGTCCATGCATAGGTGACGTTAAGGATAGGAGTTGTCATATTTCCCTCCTAAAGTATACAACTAATAACAACTTTAATAATTACGCTTTAGAATGCACTGGTAAATGCAACTTCTTTCTTTAATAAAATTAAAAAAAAAATTCTTACTATTGAATCTTAGGAAACATGAAAAAGGAGAATAAAGGACGGGAGAGAATTATGTATGCTTTATGTAACCTAACCCTTAAAGTATATATTCAAGCCATGATCAAATATCAGAGTATGTTTTTCCACAGTTTAGTGCATGTGGACCAAGCCAAATGTGTTGTAATCCACAAGCTGTTCATGCAGCAGACAGAATCAACATGCTTAATTAATTCATCTTAATTAATTAGTTGGATTGTTCTTCCATAACCCCAACTAATTGTTTCGTAAATCTGTGACTTACTCTTACATACATTAAATAAGACAAGAAAATTTGTAGGGCCCCATATTAATGAGGGATTAGAATAGCTTATTTGCATCAAATTTTATATGTTTATTTTCCAAAAACTTTTGAAATGGACATTGATTGCTTTGATTATGAGTTTGAGTCCATGCATAGGTGACGTTAAGGATAGGAGTTGTCATATTTCCCTCCTAAAGTATACAACTAATAACAACTTTAATAATTACGCTTTAGAATGCACTGGTAAATGCAACTTCTTTCTTTAATAAAATTAAAAAAAAAATTCTTACTATTGAATCTTAGGAAACATGAAAAAGGAGAATAAAGGACGGGAGAGAATTATGTATGCTTTATGTAACCTAACCCTTAAAGTATATATTCAAGCCATGATCAAATATCAGAGTATGTTTTTCCACAGTTTAGTGCATGTGGACCAAGCCAAATGTGTTGTAATCCACAAGCTGTTCATGCAGCAGACAGAATCAACATGCTTAATTAATTCATCTTAATTAATTAGTTGGATTGTTCTTCCATAACCCCAACTAATTGTTTCGTAAATCTGTGACTTACTCTTACATACATTAAATAAGACAAGAATATCTAGAAAAATTTACTATAATTTACATAATATATCCAAAAATGAAATATTTTATGTAGAAATCATTTCATTATAATCTTATAATTATTTAATTATGATAAAAAGTTAAGTGAGAGTTTATCATTTATAAATATGAATTTTGCCTAATATTTTGATCGATTTATTACTATTTTAAATTTTAATAAATTAATTTTAGTGGAATAATAATAAGTTATATGATCTGTATATTTTTTTTACAAATTCTTTAATAAAATATAAAATGTCTCGAAACAATAAATTTCATAGATTTATTATTTATTATTTGATGCATACAAATTTTTTTTTTGTAAATTACAAAGTGTCTTCGACCAATAAAATTAATTATTGCTTGCGCTTCATATCTTATGCTAGCTAAAAAAATTAGACATGATATTATTTATTAATCCACAGCATTTTGTGTGTAATTGAACAGTTACACTTAATAACATTTTTTATTTAATATATGACGTAATACCGAAAAGGTTTCATGTTTTTGGAAAGTTAAGAAGTTTAAGGCTGGCTTGAGCATTATTAGGCAAGGGCATTTTGGTCAGCAGGGTTAAAATTCTGGACAACAACGTGGATTATTAGAACGAGCTTCTTTTTCTTAGTAATAATTGATTTAAAAGAGTGATACTTCTTAGGTGTATCCGACTGTCCATACTACTATTTGCCCTCCATCCAACTAAGACAGAGAAACAGGGTTTCCCACGTTGGCTGGCTTGGCTAAATTCTCCAAGCGGCTTTCCTTTAATTTTTTTCCTCTCAATTTTTGCAATTCTTTTTTTCTTTCTCCTTACCCAATCTTTCTGAGAACCTGCATGAAATAACAAATAATATAAGATAAAATAAATTTATGGATAAGATTGGATTATGTAATATTATTTTATACTATATTTGATATGTGTGAAAATTAAAAGTAAGATAAATTTTATTTTACGTTATTTGTTGTGTCATGTGTGTAAGATGAAAGTAGGATAAAATTGTTAAAATTATGTTTTTAAATTAAATATAATTTTTTGATAAAAACATTAAATATAATTTAATTATATTTTTTATTATAAGTATGATTCAAATTTTTTTTAGTTACAAGGAAAGATATGCACAATTTGAAAGAATTTGACTAAGTAGCGGATTAATTATGTATTTAATTTTATTCACTAAATAAGCTTTTAATTCTTTTAACTTAATGATAAATATGTTTCCCTGAACATTGAGTATGGAAAGAATAACGTGAATTCATTGTAATAAAAAAAGAAATAGTAAAACAATTACTTTTTCTTTTAATTTGTACTAAATATCTTCCTTAAATTCTATAATATTAATTGTTTTAAATATTTAGAGACAAAAAAGTTTGCAATAAAGTAGAAAATCAAAAGAGTATAAAAGGATTTTGGCTGGATCATTTAAATTTGTATCTAAATCAAATGCTTTTATTTAATTGTGATCTTAAAATTATTATTTTGTAAAATAAAACATATATTATTATAAAAAAATTATGGACTATATAATTAATTTATTTTAAATTAAAATATATCTCTTAAACTATTTCGTATTTTTTAAGCCTATCTGTTTTTATTGTACTCAGATAACCTCATATAATTTAATTTGCAATCAAGCAAACCTTTATCTAGAATATAAATTTAATTTATGTTAAGGATTTATTTAAGTACAAATTAAAAGTTAAGGGGTCATTTGACATCGTTTTTGTTTTCTGTTTTTTATTTTTGTTTTCAGTTTTTTTGAAAACAATAGTAAAAAACATGTTTATCAGCATGTTTCTATTTTCAGAAAATGAAAACGAAAATAAAAATTTCATTTTTTCATTGTTTTCTGAAACATGTTTTTATTTCTGGTACTGTTCATAAGTAAGTGAACAGAGTTTATATATTAATATAATATTAATATTTTTTCATAATAAAAATATAAAATAAAATAAATTAATTTTTTAAAATAAAATAATATTAAATTTTAATATAAAATATTATTTAATTATAAAATAAATATTTTAAAATTAATATATTTATTTTAATATAGAAACGTTGAAAATGTCAAAAGCAATTAAATATAAATTATATTGAAATATAATATTATAATATTATTTAATTTAAATTTATATAATTATTGATTTAATATATTATATATTTTAAATAATATCATTTATTATAATTTTGATATGTTAATAAATAATATTATTACTAAGTACTATTATCTAATATAATTAATTATTATTTTACTAAGCAATATTATTATTTAATATTATATTCTTTCAATTAAATTTAAAATATATCACTACTACTATTAAATAATTTAATATTATTAAATAAGTGAATACCTAACATTAAATAATATTATTTATATTAAAAATAATATATTTCAATAATTACAAACTTCATTATAAATAAATAATTAAATATTTTATTTAATAATTTAATATTTTATTTAATAAAATCAAATGATATTATTAATATAATTTATAATTATTAATTTATATTATTATTTAATATATAAATTTAGAATTTTACTAATCTCAATTATTATTTAATAAAAAGTAATATTAAAAATTATTTAATATTATTTTTAATTGAATTATTTTATTTACTATTATATTTATTTATAATATTATTTAAGTTATGTTAAATTATTTTATGATTAAATGAAAATATTTAATATTAGTATTAAATAGTGTAAAATAATATTATTTAATATTATGTACATATTATTATTTAATAAATATATTATTTTTATTTAATTTTTAAAATTTTATTTTGTGAATTGAATTATTATAGTTGATTCAGATTAAATATTTGTTTTTAAAAATAACAGTATTAACTAAACATGTTTTCTGTTTTTAGAATTTGAAAACAAAATAAAAACAAAATTTTCAAAAACAAAAAACAAAAAACAGGAAACAATCCCAAACGATCCCTAAAAATTTGTTTGAGTGTGAGTCGAAGATTAATAGGTTAAAGTTTATTTAACGGATGGAATAAATAGGTTAAAGTTTATTTGGATGTAATCAAAGTAAAAAAAAATTATTTAAGTAATATAATAAAATTTAGGATTTTTTTGTTATTTTAACCTTTATTTTTCCTTTTTTAAACTAAAGATTCCTCATATACCTCCTTTATTAATTATTTTAAGCTTAATATCCAAATATATCTTTCATGTTTTGTCACAATATGAAATTAAACCTTCAACGTTTAATTGCATAGAAATCAGTCAATTAAATTTAGTTTTAAGCAATTAAAACCTAAATGTTTTAAAATAACATAATTAAGTACATTTCCGTTAAATTATTTAACTTCCGTTACCCTTGTACAGTAATAAAACTTAACGGTAGTTAAAAGGACTTAACAGAAATATACTTAATTATGTTATTTTAAAACATTTATAACTAATTTTTATGCGATTAAATGTTAAAGATTTACTTCTTTTTTGTGGTAAATTTAGAGGGCAAAATATTTGGATATTAAGCCATTATTTTATGGATTATTCTTCTATCCACCACTAGTAGAGTTTTTTAACTTTACAAATGGAGTTAAGATGATGACACATATCCCATTGTATTTATTTTTATTTTTTTAATATTTTTAAAGGATATGTGTTATCATCTGAATCTTATTTGGAGAGTTAAAAATTTTCACTGATAATAAATAGAATAATTATCTTTATTTTATCACATTCTTCCAATAAAATCATTTTCTTCGAATTTTTTCTCCGACTTTGAATTTTAGAAAAGCCGAGCCTAGAACAGAAGTAGCCAAGCTGAGCCGAGAACTAGAGCTTTCAAATTGTCGGTGGTCCAATGAAAGCGTCGGCTGTCACTGTGACTAAGCAGAAGACAAACCTTTTTCCTCTCTCGCGAAAAAAAGGAGAAAACAAGATAAAACAGAAAGCAAAGAAGAAGAGAGGAAGAAAAAAAAACAGTTTCTCTTTCTTTCTTTAATATCTTTCTCATTGTTGGCTTCTCTCTGACGAGATTGATTGACGCACTCAAACAAAGACTAAACAAATACCCTGCTTCTTCATTTCTCTCTCTGTGAAAGGTATGCTTCCCTTCTTTCTTTTTCTTTCCTTTTCCATTTCCGTTTTCTTGTCTTTTCTTTTTTAGCTCTTCACAATTCATCAAGATTTGCTGTCGTTTCATCCAAATCTAATCTCCTCAAATTCACTTTATTCAATTCAGTATTTCACTTCCACTCTTCAATCTTTTTTTTCCTTCTTTAATTGGACTTCTATCTGCTGTTTACTGACTTACAGTTTGGTAAAATTAAACTCATTTTAGTGCATTTTTGTTAAAATTCAGTTTCTATTTGTTTTCATTTTCTGTTTGTCTCCTGAGAAAAACTTAGAAAAGAAAGTAAATGGAAAATCAGTGTGACTGTAATGTGATCTATTGCTGTAGTCGTTTCTTTAATTTTAGTATACTTGTGTGAGATGCATTGGCTTATTGTTCTTTTGAAATCGAATTGTTGTTGATTTATGAGGATTTCTGCTTGATCTGGATTGGATTGATATATGTGATTCTTATTTAACACTTTTCTTTAGTGTTTGGCAGGAGTCTTTAATGTTCTGAAGACGCGTAGTGGCTGGATCTGGGGAGGGGCTCAGGTTTTTTTTAGATTCAGCTAATCTTGCAATAAAAAGAAAAGCTGGCAGCGACACTGCCTTGGAGGTTCGCTGCCAATGGCAGCGGCCTCGCTGCAAATGATGTGGTATGTTTCTAATTTTCAGACTTAGTTTTTGATAATTTAACAACAATGTTATAGATTGTGAATTTACTGATATGTTCCATTTATGAAGTTTAAGGTGGTTATTTGCTATGGGGTGTGTTTAGATCTAATTTTGCAATCATTTATCATTGGTGATAACTAAATGCATCCTTTTTAGACAATTTATTTTGTATAAGCTCAGAAGATGGTGCTTCTGGCCTTCAATATCAATATGCGATTCAATGATGATGAAATCCGAAGTAGTTGTGAATGATGAGACTCCAATATTTTATTGTGGATGTGTTGGTTGAAGGGATTTTTTTCTTTTTCTTTTTTTTTTTGGAAATTTATTTAGAGCCATTTATACTGATATTTAAGGTGTAGATCCTTCTAAATTATTTACTGTGAGGTGACAGTGTCACTAACACACATTAATGCTTACGAGTTGGGATTTCGGCAAAGAAGCTAAAAAAAACACAGAATGCTATAGCTTGTTTCCATTTCTCTAAGGCTTTGATTGGTAGAGTGGAATAAAAAAGGGAAAGATAGAAAATTGAAAGGAGAGGAAAATAAAAAGATGAAAATCATTTTTTTTCCATTGATGTGCTTGGTAGGAAAGATGTAAAAGGTAAAAGAAAATTAGCATGTATTTGGTTTATGAAAACTAAGTTGTTTTCTATTACAAGAAATAAAAAATGTAAGGGAAAACATGTTTGAAGAAATGGAAAATAATTGGATAATGAGAATGGAAATAGGCCAAAATTAGAGAAAAATAAAAGTCGTTTTCATTGCTTTCAAAGAAAATATTGAGAATAATTGGAAAAAGTGAAAATACGGGATTTTATTTTTTATTTTTTTACTATTGTTGCTAAAAACTAGGAACCCAAGTTCGATTCACAATAGATGCAAGATTTTGCTCCTTTTTTTTTCTCTGAAACAACCTGATAACTCTTTTCTTTACAATATTATTATTGAAACCATTCCTTGTTGGTTGTTATGATTGACTTGGTGTGGAATATTTCTATCGTACTTTATTCTTATTTTTATTTATGTTGGTATATAGTTATTGTTTAGGGTTGAAATCAATTGTTGTGTTGTTTGATGGGGTTTTAAATCCTCACCTGTAATCAATTGCTTGTAATCAAAATATTTGATTCTTTCTATATTTGCCCTTAACATGATTGATACTTGCCCAATGAGAAATTTTGAGTTATATTTTTTTATTAATTCCTTTGAGTTCTTATGTCAAACACACACACACACATATCATCATCATCAGCAGCAAAGCCTTTATATATATATATATAGTGTTATTTTTTTGACCTTTTCAAAATGTGTATTGGAAAAAAATAATTGATTTTGATTGAAACCTAGTGCTAATGAATTAGCTTATAAATGTGGTTATGCCTTGCTATGCTAGAAATAGCATGCAGCAGCCTTGTTATTAAAATTAATAAATAAATAAATAAAGTTATCAAACACATTTTCATAATTTTCATTTTTATGTATCAAACGTATTTTTCAAAATTCAAAGAATATTTGAACAAAAAAAATTTCAAAGAATAGAAAATGAAAATTATTTTCTGAAAATGAAAATAGAAAATAAAAATAAAAAATATTTTCTAAAACAAACAGAGCCTTATATATTCTTTCCTTCCATTTTTTTTGTAGAATTGAAAAGAGAAAGAAATAAAATAAAATTAGAAAGAAATAAAATAAAATAATGTTATTTTACCATTATACCATCAATTAATTAATATAACAAAATAAAATTTAAAAAATAAAAGATATTTTTTTGTGTGTGTGTGTGTGTGTGTATTTGACTTACATCTCTCATTTTCCCTCCAGTAATATTTCTGATTTGAAATGATTTGTTTTTGTTAATGGATTAGTATCCAATACAGTACTGGTGAAGTTTTTAGATTTTACAAGTGGAGTTAAGATGATGACATATATCTCATTTTATTTATTTATTTTTTTAATATTTCTAACAGGTATGTGTCACTATCTTAACTCCGTTTGTGGAGTCCAAAAATTCCACTGGCAGTGTATTGGAAAGAAAATAACAATCTTTCCTATTTTCTCTCATCACATTTTTCTCTCTTACCAGGCACTGACAAAAATCATTTACTTTCCACTTTTCCACACAACGCTATCCATCCTTCCCCTTTGCACTCTAAGCAAACCTTAAATGGCTTTTGCTAAGCAACAACAAGCAACGCTTGTGTCTTTGTATTCTTTGATTTTCTTTGACTACCATATAATATGTAAGTTCAGTATTTCTGTCCCCAAACCCACCGTCCCCAATCCCCAACCACCTGTACCAAAAATAGAAAAAGAGAAAATGAAATCTTATATGTGTACTTTCAACTTTCTCTATCTTGTGGAACAATCAGCGAGGTTGGAAATATTTTGTCACTGACCAAAATACCCTTGGAACTGAACTGCAATGCCTTTCTTGTTTATGTTTTCTGTACCATTTCTTACATGTAGCTTGTTACAAACATCATATATCATGTTTTTATTGTTTTCACATGGCTACTAAATTATCCTATGGATGAATGTCTAATTATAGTCAATTGAAATTGAATTGTTGACATCATTACCATTTTTGTGTCTCTCATGGTTGCAGGAAAAAAATGGGGATGCAAAACTTCAAGATTCGGAGCCCCCAACTCCACATTCAGTTATAAAAATGGGTTTGAGGTCAGTGTAAGCTTTATTTTATGTATATTTATGCAACGACCCAAGATATATTGCACCAAGAAGAGCTGAGAATAATGTGGATAAATTCTGGTCTTTGAGTTGCTTGCTAACTATAGAACAGTCTGAAATGTGCTGTACAGCTACAGCATAAAGTTTAGCTAAGTATTTAATTAGAACATGCTATGTTGTCATTCTAGCTTCCCCACCCAATATATATTTTGACTTCCCTTTGGTATTTTCAGTGTCTTTGACTTGGATTCCATTGTCATGGTCCTCATTACTTCACTATCTTTTTGGCTATTTTTGTTGTGCTTGTAGGCCTTTGTATTTTTTTTTCCTGTTGTTACTGAATTATAAAAGATAATATCTTCCCACATTCTTTGGTGATTTACTGAGGTTCCATGCTATGATTATTAGCTATAATGATTCCATCTTGACTATCTTATGCCCTAAATCACCTATAGGGATCGTACAAGCAGCATGGAGGATCCAGATGGGACACTGGCGAGTGTTGCACAATGCATTGAACAGTTGCGGCAGAGTTCCTCATCTGTACAAGAGAAAGAGCATTCCTTGGGGCAATTGCTGGAACTCATTGACACACGTGAAAATGCTTTTAGTGCTGTTGGGTCTCACTCTCAGGCAGTTCCAGTTCTTGTCTCTCTTCTCCGATCAGGATCACTGGGAGTGAAGATTCAGGCTGCAACTGTTTTAGGCTCACTCTGTAAGGAGAATGAACTAAGGGTTAAAGTCTTGCTTGGGGGCTGCATACCACCATTGCTTGGTCTCCTCAAGTCGAACTCAGTAGAAGGTCAAATTGCAGCAGCTAAGACCATCTATGCTGTTTCACAGGGTGGTGCCAAGGATCATGTTGGATCAAAGATTTTTTCAACTGAGGGAGTTGTGCCGGTGCTTTGGAAGCAACTACAGAATGGGCTCAAGACAGGAGACTTGGTAGATCACTTATTGACTGGAGCATTGAAAAATCTCTCAAGCAGCACAGAAGGATTTTGGTCAGCAACAGTACAGGCTGGAGGAGTTGATATACTTGTAAAGTTGCTCACAACCGGACAGCCAAGCACTCAAGCTAACATATGCTTTCTTCTTGCATGTATGATGATGGAGGATGCATCTGTTTGTTCTAAAGTATTGACTGCTGAAGCTACAAAACAATTGCTTAAACTACTAGGACCTGGTAATGAAGCCCCTGTTAGAGCTGAGGCTGCAGGTGCTCTTAAGTCTCTTTCTGCCCAGAGCAAAGAAGCTAGACGGGAAATAGCTAATTGCAACGGCATTCCGGCTTTAATAAATGCTACAATAGCTCCTTCAAAAGAATTCATGCAAGGTGAGTATGCCCAAGCATTGCAGGAGAATGCTATGTGTGCTTTGGCAAACATTTCCGGTGGTTTATCATATGTCATCTCAAGCCTTGGTCAAAGCCTTGAGTCATGTTCTTCACCTGCTCAGACTGCTGACACACTTGGGGCTTTGGCTTCCGCTTTAATGATTTATGACAGCAAAGCAGAATCTACTAGAGCGTCAGATCCTCTGGTCATTGAGCAGACTTTAGTTAATCAGTTCCAACCTCACTTGCCATTCCTTGTACAAGAACGTACAATAGAAGCCCTGGCCAGTTTGTATGGGAATGCTATACTCTCAATTAAACTTGTAAATTCTGATGCTAAAAGGTTGCTTGTTGGATTGATCACCATGGCAACCAATGAAGTCCAGGAAGAGCTTGTAAGAGCTCTCCTCACACTTTGCAATCATGAAGGAAGTCTATGGCATGCCCTTCAAGGCCGGGAAGGTGTTCAGCTGTTAATATCACTTCTTGGTCTTGCATCAGAACAACAGCAAGAATGTGCAGTTGCTTTGCTTTGCCTTCTATCTAAAGAAAATGATGAAAGTAAGTGGGCAATTACTGCTGCTGGTGGCATTCCTCCACTTGTTCAAATTCTGGAAACTGGTTCTGTGAAGGCCAAGGAAGATTCTGCATTGATCCTCAAGAATCTATGCAATCACAGTGAAGATATACGTGCATGTGTTGAAAGTGCTGATGCTGTTCCTGCACTATTGTGGCTACTCAAGAATGGGAGCCCAAATGGGAAAGAAATTGCAGCAAAGACTTTGAACCATTTAATTCATAAGTCTGATACAGCTACTATCAGTCAGCTCAGTGCATTATTAATCAGTGATCTACCTGAATCTAAAGTGTATGTTTTGGATGCTCTAAAAAGTATGCTTTCAGTTGTCCCCTTCCATGATATATTGCGTGAAGGTAGTGCTGCAAATGATGCCATTGAGACCATGATTAAGATATTGAACTCAACTAAAGAAGAAACTCAGGCGAAGGCAGCATCGGCTTTAGCTGGGATTTTTGAAACCAGGAAGGATTTGCGTGAAAGTAACATTGCTGTAAAAACTCTTCAGTCAATAATGAAGCTGCTAAATGTTGAAACTGAAAACATCTTAGTAGAGTCCTGTCACTGTGTTGCCGCAATATTTCTTTCAATTAAGGAGAACCGGGATGTAGCTGCTTTTGCTCGAGATGCGATGTCTCCCTTAGTTGCACTTGCTGACTCTTCGGTTCTTGAAGTTGCAGAGCAGGCTGTATGTGCTCTAGCAAATCTTATTTTGGATACTGAAATATCACAGACAGCGATTGCTGAACAAATTATTCTGCCTTCTACAAGGGTCTTACGTGAAGGAACTGTTTCTGGGAAGACTCATGCAGCAGCAGCAATAGCACGTCTGCTCCATTCAAAGCGAGTTGATTATGCCATAACTGATTGTGTGAACCGTGCTGGCACAGTTCTTGCATTAGTTTCTTTTCTAGAATCTGCCAGAGGTGGATCTGTCGCCACCGGAGAGGCACTAGATGCGCTTGCTATTCTGTCAAGATCAGAAGTGGCCAGTGGTCAAATAAAACCTACGTGGGCAGTTTTAGCTGAATTTCCAAAAAGCATATCTCCAATAGTTTTATCTATTGCTGATGCAACACCTTTGTTGCAGGATAAAGCTATCGAGATATTGTCACGACTTTGCCATGATCAACCTGTTGTTCTTGGAGATACTGTTGCTTTCTCTTCTGAATGCATTCCATTAATTGCTAGAAGGGTGATCGGTTCCCCTAACTTAAAGGTCAAAATTGGGGGCACTGCACTTATGATATGTGCAGCAAAAGTTAATCACCATCGAGTGGTGGAAGATCTCAATCAATCAAATTCTTCTACTTATTTAATTCAATCCCTTGTTGCGATGCTTGGTTATGGAGAGACTTCTCTGGCAAATCCACAAGATGATGACCAGGATGTCATTAGCATCTGTAGACATGCTAAAGAAGAAGCCAGGAATGGGGAATCTGATACAGGCACTTCAGTTATTTCTGGTTCCAATCTAGCTATATGGCTACTTTCTGTCCTTGCTTGTCATGATGAAAAGAGTAAAATTGCAATAATGGAGGCTGGAGCAGTTGAAGTTGTCACTGAGAGAATCTCCCAACGATCTTCCCAATATGCTCAGGTATTCAATCCTCTTGTTAATTATTTCTGTTGATAAGAATAGAAGTATTTTTGCTTATAATGACAAAATTTGTCAGACAGAATTGATATTATTTGCTGTTCCCCTCTTGTGCAATTGCGGCTATATTCCCTCCTATTTTTACTAAAACTGTTTCCGTTCTCTCTGGTAATTTGCAGATTGATTTTAAGGAAGATAACAGCATATGGATTTGTGCATTGTTACTAGCAATCTTATTTCAAGATAGAGATATCATTCGGTCACATGCAACAATGAAATCTATACCAGTACTTGCAAATTTAGTGAAGTCAGAGGTGTCAGCGAACAGATATTTTGCTGCACAAGCAATGGCCAGTTTAGTCTGTAATGGTAGCAGAGGGACTCTTCTATCTGTTGCAAATTCAGGGGCTGCTGGTGGGCTTATCTCCTTGCTTGGCTGTGCTGATGTTGATATACAAGAACTTCTTGAATTGTCAGAAGAGTTTGCTTTGGTACGCTACCCAGATCAAGTTGCTCTTGAGAGGTTATTTAGAGTTGAAGACATTAGGGTTGGCGCTACTTCTCGAAAAGCAATACCTGCCCTTGTTGATCTACTTAAACCAATTCCAGACCGTCCTGATGCACCATTTCTGGCACTTGGGCTTTTAACTCAGCTTGCAAAAGACTGTCCATCAAATAAGATTGTTATGGTGGAATCAGGGGCTTTAGAAGCACTGACTAAGTATCTTTCTCTCAGCCCTCAAGATCCGACCGAGGAAGCTGCTACCGATCTGTTAGGAATCCTATTTAGCAGTGCTGAAATTCGAAGACATGAGGCTGCTTTTGGTGCTGTTAGCCAACTTGTAGCAGTTTTGCGTCTTGGAGGAAGAGCTGCTAGGTATAGTGCTGCTAAAGCATTGGAAAGCCTATTCTCTGCTGACCATGTCAGAAATGCAGAGACTGCCCGGCAAGCTGTTCAACCCTTGGTTGAGATTCTTAATACTGGAATGGAGAGAGAGCAGCATGCTGCTATTGCAGCACTAGTTAGGTTGTTGAGTGAAAATCCTTCTAGGGCCCTTGCAGTTGCAGATGTTGAAATGAACGCAGTGGATGTTCTTTGCAGAATCCTTTCATCAAATTGTTCAATGGAACTGAAGGGGGATGCAGCTGAGTTGTGTTGTGTTCTTTTTGCAAATACAAGAATCAGGTCCACTATGGCTGCAGCTCGTTGTGTTGAGCCTCTAGTGTCTCTCCTTGTAACCGAGTTCAGTCCTGCTCAACATTCAGTTGTCCGTGCATTAGATAAACTTGTGGATGATGAGCAGTTGGCAGAACTAGTTGCTGCACATGGTGCTGTAATACCTCTTGTTGGCCTTCTTTATGGTAAGAATTACATGCTTCATGAAGCTATCTCAAGAGCTCTTGTGAAGTTGGGGAAAGACAGGCCTGCTTGCAAGATGGAAATGGTGAAAGCTGGAGTAATTGAAAGCATACTTGATATCCTTCATGAAGCGCCAGATTTCCTATGTTCTGCTTTTGCAGAATTGCTTCGAATTCTGACAAATAATGCTACTATTGCTAAAGGACAGTCTGCTGCAAAAGTGGTTGAGCTCCTTTTTCAGTTGCTGTCAAGACCGGAATTTGGGCCTGATGGACAGCATAGTGCATTACAGGTCCTTGTAAATATTCTGGAGCATCCACAGTGTCGTGCTGATTATACACTGACCTCTCATCAAGCTGTAGAACCACTTATCCCACTTCTTGATTCTCCAGCTCCAGCAGTTCAGCAGCTGGCAGCAGAGCTTCTATCACATCTGCTCTTGGAAGAACATCTTCAGAAGGATGCAGTGACACAGCAAGTAATAGGTCCACTTATAAGAATTCTTGGTTCTGGTATACATATCTTGCAACAGAGAGCTGTCAAGGCTCTTGTTAACATTGCACTACTTTGGCCAAATGAAATTGCAAAAGAGGGTGGTGTCAGTGAGCTGTCCAAAGTGATATTACAAGCTGATCCTTCGCTCCCACATGCTTTATGGGAATCAGCTGCTGCTGTATTAGCTAGCATTCTGCAATTCAGTTCTGAATTTTATTTGGAAGTTCCTGTTGCTGTGTTGGTAAGGTTGCTCCGTTCTGGCATAGAGGGCACTGTGATTGGTGCATTGAATGCTCTTCTGGTATTAGAAAGTGATGATGGAACCAGCGCTGAAGCGATGGCTGAAAGTGGTGCCATAGAGGCTCTCTTAGAACTTCTCAGATCTCATCAGTGTGAGGAAACAGCTGCAAGACTGCTGGAAGTATTACTCAATAATGTGAAGATCAGAGAAACAAAAGCTACTAAAACTGCAATCGTACCTCTATCCCAATATCTCTTGGATCCACAAACCCAAGCTCAACAGGCAAGGTTACTGGCAACATTGGCTCTTGGTGACCTTTTCCAGAATGAGGCACTCGCACGAAGTGCTGATGCTGTTTCAGCTTGTCGTGCACTTGTTAATGTGCTTGAAGACCAACCAACAGAAGAAATGAAAGTGGTAGCCATATGTGCTTTGCAAAACCTTGTAATGTACAGCCGCTCAAATAAGAGAGCAGTTGCTGAGGCTGGTGGGGTTCAGGTAGTATTGGATCTAATAGGTTCAAGTGATCCGGAGACATCTGTTCAGGCTGCGATGTTTGTTAAACTTCTATTTTCTAACCATACCATTCAAGAGTATGCTTCTAGTGAAACGGTCAGAGCCATAACTGGTAAGTTCCCTTACTCTGTTGGACTTTAGTTTATATGGATGGATAATGTGAGAAGAAGTCACTTGTGCATATGTAGTATATGAATGTTTCCATTGACATGCCGTACTGTGTGGTTATATTGCATATTCATCTTTTTCTTTTTATTAGAAACACAAAACCTTATGGTCGTAACATTTTAAAAGAGCATACTTTATAGTGTTTTGCCTTGTTAGGGTCTTAATTCGATTTGTGCTTCTAGCTTGATTGGTAATTCTTACTATACCGTCATTCACTGAGGGTGCTTTGCGTTGTGGACACATCTCCTTAAAAAAATCTTAGGTTACCGGTAAAATGTATCGCTTACGGTGAACAGAGTTATAGAATTTAAAATGTGATTTACTGATGCAATAATTGCAACTGTAAATTCTTTTTCTGTTTTCATAGTCTGTGAAAAATGTGTATTAACATTATGGTTGTTGCTCTGCGGCTAAATAAAAACTGAGGTGGATGGTAAATTGTCTGTTTTTTGACCCATTTATTGCCTTACTGAGCAATCTTCACAGTGCTTGTTGTGTGCGTGTATGTGTACACTCCTTACTTTTCTTTATCATTGGCAAAGTCTTGTGCTTGTAAGAAGTGACAAACAACATACATTGTTCAAAGACCAGTAGTATTTCGAAATTGATTTGTTTTCCCTTGTCAATTTGATTTTTAGTGGTATTGGTAATCCATTGTTCTTTAGATAACCTTTCCATGCTAGCTTTTGCTTCTGTTATGTGTAACTTCTATCCGTATGTTGCAGCTGCTATCGAAAAGGATTTATGGGCCACTGGAACTGTGAATGAGGAGTATCTAAAGGCTCTAAATTCTTTATTTAGCAACTTCCCACGTTTGAGAGCAACTGAGCCTGCAACACTTAGCATTCCCCATTTGGTTACATCCCTCAAGACAGGTTCTGAGGCAACTCAAGAAGCTGCTTTGGATGCTCTTTTTCTACTCAGGCAAGCTTGGTCTGCTTGCCCAGCTGAAGTTTCAAGAGCTCAATCAGTCGCTGCTGCAGATGCAATTCCATTGCTGCAATACTTAATCCAGTCTGGCCCTCCTAGATTTCAGGAGAAGGCAGAATTTCTGTTGCAATGCTTGCCTGGGACATTGGTGGTAACAATCAAGCGTGGCAACAATATGAAGCAGTCAGTAGGAAACCCAAGTGTTTATTGCAAACTTACTCTTGGCAACACTCCACCTCGGCAAACTAAGGTAAGATGCTTCTATATCTTCTCCATCCTGTTTATCTGATTATGATTTGAGTTAGGGAGCTTTTCTTTCTGCATTTATCAGTTATCACGTAATTATTTGGTAGAACTAAACAACTAGTTCATAGTAACATAAGATTACATGTAGATTGTACATCCCCAGATTGTTTGAGCTGAAGCTCCTTCCTCCTCGTAACTATTTTCCTCAAAAAATGACTGGTATATAGTGAGCTGCCAGTATATGGATACATGACATTTGCTGATGTTAGGGTTCAAATCTTTAAAGCAACTCTTAAAAGTTAAGATTAAAATGAAAGGGGAATTCTTTTTGTGTTTTTTAATAAAATCTTCAAGCATTCTTGGTCAGGAAGCACTTTGATGTGAATCACTTTTGTCTCCTAAAAGTTGCTGTATAAACTTAAAAAATTGAATATGTATTCCGTCTATTTGTGCTAGGTTGTAAATCACTTGGAAACACAGTGCCTATCTAATTTGTGCTAACCCAACTTATGTTTCCATTTTCAGGTTGTATCAACTGGCCCTAATCCAGAGTGGGATGAAAGTTTTGCATGGACTTTTGAGAGTCCTCCAAAGGGCCAGAAGCTGCACATATCTTGCAAGAATAAGAGCAAAATGGGAAAGGTATGCATATGATAAAGAAATTGGTTTTGAGTTGGGTGTTTAAGATAATTTTCTACAAATTTTGGTCTCATAATAATCTTTTAACTTTTCTTGTTCTTCATACAACGACAGAGTTCCTTTGGAAAAGTTACGATTCAAATTGATCGGGTTGTAATGCTTGGAGCAGTTGCCGGCGAGTATA
The DNA here is from genome assembly GCA_032173925.1 of Heritiera fomes. Taxonomy (NCBI): domain Eukaryota; kingdom Viridiplantae; phylum Streptophyta; class Magnoliopsida; order Malvales; family Malvaceae; genus Heritiera; species Heritiera fomes. The sequence goes on along the minus strand of JAPDPM010000014.1, from coordinate 8,213,654 downwards.
CTTTGTTGCCCCAAAGTAAAAGCGGGCCTTCAAGGAATTTGGAAATAGAATTCCAGTGGTCTAACAAGTAACGAATTTCAGAAAAGTAACTATTTTTTCCACAAATCGAATTTTTTGGGGGAGAATATGATATGACGAAGAAGTAGGGAACACTTTTTCCTTTCCCATTTTGGGTTATTGATGATTGCAGTGTACATAGTCTACCAGAGATTTTGACGTTTGTAGTGTTTTGTCTACAGTCGTTTAAATTAGTTATCATTTGTGGATGTATTCTTTTGTAATCTGATTTTCTTACATTTCCCTGGGTTGAATCGCATGAACACAAGTTTTTTTTTTTTTGTAATTCTTTGTATTCAATTTGGTTTGCTTGTCAATTTGAAAGGAAAATAAGGATCTTTCTCGCTTTGGAATTGAACTTTTTTTTATGTAATAATTCTTTTTATTAATCGAGTATGTAATTAACAGAATGTTCATGATGTTGCATCTATAATTTATTTTTCATTTTTTATTAGATTGAGTTATCATGTTGTCATTAAACTTATGTTTGGAGCGGGATGGAGAAGGAAAATGAAAGGAAAGATGAGTAAAACAAGAGAAAGTTAAAAATTTTTCTTTTGTTTGGAAAAATTTTTTAGGTAAAGACAAGAAAAAGAGGGGGAGTGATCACCTTTTGTTTTTTTTTTTTTTGACTTAATTTTTTTAAAAACTCAATTTGGGATAAATAGGAAGGAAAGGAAATTTGAAAAAAAATTTAACAGGTAAAATATCAAATTTAATTTTATTATATTATAAAATTTAAAATAAAAGAAGTTATAATTGGAAAAAAATTATAATGAATCATTTTTTTTCTTTTTTATTGCTTCACCAAATAAAAATTGTCAAGATTACTTACCTTTTTTTATTAATTTTAATTATCCAAACAAAATATACATGCACTATTTTCTTTTCTCTTCTTTCGTTTAATTTACATTCATTTCCTATGCCAATGTCTATCCAAACGTAGTGTAAATTTTTACACTTTAAATTATGAGTTTATATATGATGCACTAACAATGTATAGCTTTTATATACTGTCAGTCGATCATAAGATGATACCTTATTAAAGAGCAAAGTCTAAAAGGACTTAGGTCTTTAAAAATAAATATTATTAAAGTTTTTGAATTTAATTTTAAAGACCTGCATATGAAGTGCCACTTTATGATTAATCGATAGTATATAAAAGCTATACATTATCAACACATCATGTATAAACTCTTAAATAATAAACGTGTATCAATTAAGGATAAAAACTATGCTACTTGCTTTCCATTCTACTGCCCAAATCCTATATATATATACACACACACTTACTACTATTTTTGTTTCCCGACGTTGCCCATTTGGTTTTTTTTAAATGTTTTATTCTTTCACTTTTTGCTGCATTGATATTGTTATTGCTTTAAAAAATGGGTAAGACAATTAATTGTTGCCTTTCACGTCAGTTTTTAAAGAGAAACAACAACTTACAACTAATTTTGTATCCCAAGCTTTTCCCTCATTAAACCACGTCATCCATTTATTTTTTTTGTTTTATTTTTTCCCTTTTTGCTGCACTGATATTATTATTACTTTAAAAATTAGCAAGGCAATTAATTGTTGCCTTTCACATCCACTTTTAAAGAGAAACAACAACTTACATTTATCACTCTTATCTTTATTCCTTATCCCATCTACTTGTTCATTTTGTTGTTTGCCTTCCATAACACTTATCTCTCTCTATTTTCCCATTAATCCGGCCTCTTATTTTTTTGTCTCCCCCAAATAATAAAAGAAAAAGGATAATTATTACATACACTGACAGTGGAATTTTTTTACTCCACAAGCAGCGTTAAGATCATGACATGTCTTATAAAAATATTAAAATAAATAAAACAAGACATGTCACGATCTTAACGCTGCTTGTTGAGTAAAAAAACTTCACTGTCAGTGTATGTAATAATTATCCAAAGAAAAAAGAGACTTTGGAACACCATTTCCAATTCGAAGCCGACCCCAACACCTTCAAATCCTGCCTTCAATAGAGTGGTATCATATGCAAAAACAGCTACATCTTCATCGAAGGGTACCTTTGTAAGGTCCTCACTTTCAATATCAAAATTTATTTATTTATTATTTTAAAAATTTTGTTTAATATTGTTCTTAAAAATAAACTGAGATTATATTTTAGATTTATTTTATTGTTTTTGAATATATATATATATATATATTTCTGCCTTGATGGCCTAATACTTGGTTCTTATCTTTTTGATTGCATTTGCTTCTTTTTATTGATTTATTTTTTTCTTCAATATTAATTATGTAATTGATTTAATTTTTCCCTTTAATATTCAGTCTGTATAATTTGTTATTTGTTGTGTTTTGTATGATTTTATATTTGCTTTATTTTGTGGTGTGTTGTATAATTTTTGAGTGGTTTTTTATGTATCTATATGTATGTTACAAATGATGATATTTAGGATGTAAAGCTAATACTTTTTACTATTCTCTTTTGTCCAACCCTTTCCAGGCTCTCTTCTTCAGATTTTGTTAGAATATATTATCTGATGATGAATTTTCTATGGTGGTGGTTTATGCTTATGCTTTAGAAGGTGTGTTGATTTCATTTTGTTCATTTTTATCTCATTGTTTTTGTACTCATCTTTTGGTATCTTTTCTTCCTACTTTGTTTTTTGTCATCTGATTTGTGAGTACTTTGTTTTTTTAGCATTTCCTTTTTTTCCCCTGTTTTAGCCCTTGGTCTTCTTTTTTTCTAAAGTTTTTGTGAGATTTGTATTTTGAGTTTGATTTTTTTTTGCCCTTTTTGCAGGTTTCAAGTGCCTTTTTGACAGGCAGTTTTGCTATGTTGTTTGAATAATGTCAATTAATTTATATATCTTTGTTGCAAAAAGTTTTCCTTATATTTTCCAAATGTTTGTGTGTTCATCTCCCACAACCATGATTCAAATTTCAGTATATTATATTGGTGGACATAAGTTCCTGTTTTGGTCTCTTTTTTTGTTGTGTGGACTTTTTCTCAATAATTGCAGATATATGAGTTACGTATTTGTTGCAATTTTTTCCTGAAAAAATTAATGCTTCTGCTTTGTTTTTTTTTTTTTTATGTTTTATCAAGTGTTTGGTTTGACATGTTCATTCCTGTTTAGTTGGTCACAAGTATGTAAGTGATTGTACTTTCAACTCAATATATTTTTTTTGCTCTTTAGTTTTTCTCATTTATTCTATTCTATTTCCCATTGATTTTGTTATTGTTCTATGAAGTTCTTTCTTTAGGTATATTTTGCGTGTTTCATTTACTTTATGGACTAATATAAACTGCCTCATTTTTAATTTTTTTGTCTAATTTTCTAAGTAAGATGTTGGATTGTGGCCTAAAGTTAATGTCTTATTTTCCTATTGCTCACTTGCATAATTTTTTATCAGTTCTTATTCAATTTTCCAAGAGAGCGTTGTGATCTTTGTTTGTTCTTGATGTTATTTTGCTTTCTTTCATTTCTGTTAATACTATGTATCTTATTTGTAGTTATATTGTTTATCATTCTTGGTCTTTAAGGAGGATGGATGCTTTTGATTTTGTTAAAGCAAGGCAAAATAGGGTTAGGAGAGTTGAAAGGTTAAGAGAGAATAGGAATAGACCACGCAGTGATCCAAATCGTAATAAAGCATCTATGAAAAAGCAAAAAATTCAGCATGTTTCTATTTGATCCAATGTTCATCCTAATGGTAGTGTTGAAACTGTCAGAAAAGAAATTTCTCATGTTATTGCTGATGTCGATTATTGCCAAATGAATGAACAACAAAGTGATTTTGTTTCGCTTAGACCTTCATCGAGTTTTGCTAGCGTTTTGAATCAACTGAGAATGAAGTTGAAACGCAAAACATTAAGATTGAAACACCAGATATACACTGGCGTTTTAGACAATTCTCATTTCATACTCTATATCTAGAATAACTTGTCATGTGATCTCAGATCTTATCCCTTTATGATTCCTTTCTTGAAATCACATTCTAAGCTCAATGGTTCTGTCCAATGCTACAACGGACGATGAGTTTGGTGTATTTGGTCTGAATCAACTCTAATAATTTCCACGGAACATGTGTAGTAAGTGTTTTAGATGTTTGCTGTAGCGCTATGTGCAATTTTTGCCTTTGCTTAATCCTATTTGAATTTCAAATGTTGTTTGTTTTTTCCCCAATTTTTTAATGCTTTTATCAAGACACTTTGTTGAACCTTTAAACGTTAGAGGCCTTACATTCATTTGCCCATATTGTGGAGCCTTCATGTTGTATGAAGAAAGGGTAGATATCGCAAAACATCCCCTCTATCCTAGATTCTCTTTGTGTTGCAGAGAAGGACGAGTGCATTTACTAGCACATAATCCTACACCACCTTTTCTTGATCATTTATTGAATTGTAATATGCATGGTTATGTAGCACATTTTAGAAATAATATTCGGTTATATAACTCTTAGTTTCAATTCAGTTCTTTTGAAGCAAAGATTGATCAGTTGATAAATAATCGATTTGGGCCATATGTTTTCCAAATAACAGTCAAAATTACCATAGGTTAGGTTCTTTTCTACCATCGACAGGGTGTAGGCCTCAATTTGCCCAGCTTTATATCTATGATACAGACAATGAAGTTGTTAATAGGAAAAATGTCACAGACTTTTCACCCAAAATTAGGGCTAACTTTTTCTTTTTCATTCATTTGGTTGGGCAGTGCTCAGTGTCATCAATTCAATGTTAAGTTAAAACTTATTTAGCTAGATCAATATCCAATTATTCTGATCGGTCCCAGTACAATCATTATTGTACATGTTTACTTTCCTTTACATTCTAATTTCATTTACATCAAGTAAGATTGCTTCATAATTGTACTTAACTAAACAATCTCAAACTATATAAATATCATGTGTCAAACTGTTAATCTCAGTATACATTCATTTCTATATCAAATAACTATCATTGATTTTTAAACTCCTTTAGTTTACATCCCTTTGACACACTAAAGTACTATACAATAAAGTCTGAATACATAATGTAATTGTGCAAATATACCTCCGAAGTCAATACAAAAGCCTCAAAAGAATTCAATCAAAATCCTCCTTTAACAAGGTAGCTACTACTATAGATTATCTGTGAGGTGGAAGAAGGGGGTGAGCTTTAAGCCCAGTAAGAAATTATATAAAAAAGCAGATGCCATACTAACTATATGCACGTATCCTACATATGTTCCTACAATCATAGTCTACCATCAATAACATTAGACTTGATCTAGGAAGGAATAAATACAATGCAATTAACATGCATGCATCCTAACTATATTTCTTACATTTACATTTACTATCAATAACCATGGCATGGGAATTGGAAGGAAGGAATTGCTATAATCGGTTAGGGATACCAAGTTGAGTAAAAAATGATGTTTTAAAGCACCTCACTTGTCCCTGGTCTCTAGATCTAACTATAGGTATCCTAATTGAACTTAAAGACATTGAATTCATGCATTTTCAAAACAATGAAATTTTAATACAATATTTTCGAAAACCATGACAATGCAAATGATAAACATTTTATTTTAGACCATAATTCTAACTTTCAAATCAATAACTGTTAAAACGATAAAATGCGATAAACAGTTTCAATTCCAATTGATAAGAATCACGACGATATCATTCATTAGACAATTTATATTTCAAATCAATAATCATATCATATAAAACCATTCATTGGAGACAATCATTAAATCTTATGCATTAATAAACGATAAAATTATATCAATATAAATTCGAAAAATCTTTTCTTTCAAACCATAACCTCGGTACATTCCTTTGCATTAAAGCATTTCATTTCGTTAACTGAGATTCAATAAAAACATATCACAGATACATTTCTTTTCAGTAAAGCATTTCATTTCAATAAATAAAATTCAATAGAAACATTTCATTTCATTTCAATAAAACATTAGATAGGAACAGTTCATTCCATTGCATTTCATTTCAATAAAACACTCAATAGAAACATTTCATTTCATTTCATTTCATTTTAATAAAACATTCGGTGGAGACATTCAACATCCTAGTAGAATAATTCGACATTAGGTTCCCAAATGGGAATAACATTAAGACATATAGCTATAGTCATAGTGGTGTCCATCTAGTGTCACATAGCCAGTGACATCTTGCGGACTACTGAAGACTTGTTCATGGTTAACGACAAACATTTCACCACATAATACCATGGAGCAGGTGATACAGAGGTGGCTATAAACTTGCTCAAGGACTAATAGCAAACATTACATTAGCATGATTACTCGATGGCAACTATGGAAGCTAACAATCTCAAAACATTTACTTGATTCCCATGAAAATAATAAAACAATACATTATGCTTTCAAACATTAAATAATAACACAATCGAAATATAACTTTTAGGGAACTAATTTTCATTTTACATTCCATGGATTCTAACGATGAGGTACACTGTGTAGCACTTAGCTCCCTTGGAATCCTAGAGGTACTTACATGGTCTTAGAGGAACTCATGTAGAACATAGGTCCCGCAGGACTCTAGAGATGTCTCCCACAATATAGCTCTCAAACCATATCATACCATGTTAAAACATTTATAATAACCTGTCTTCCATCAAACATTTCATACGATATAAAACCAAAACATTTCATTCAAATTTCAAAACTTATCCTTACTATAAAGCCAAACATTTCGTATTCATTTGATTTTCAAAACATTCAAAACTATACTTTGATTCAATCTAATTAAAATATTAAACAACGCACTTTAAATTCATTACGTATAAGATTGAAAATGATCAAAACAATGATTACGTATATGAACAATGCAAATATGCATGACTAAAATATACCTATACATTATTATTTCATTTTCGATTCTATACCATTCTTATAATTCTAAATCCAATACTTTCGATATGATTCATAACGTCCAATCACTAATCCTATATAATTATTAACCAATCCCAAAACGTTTCCTTTCATTCAATAACACTTAACCATTTCAATTCGTCAAACCTTAAAATCTATTCAATTATTTCGATACCATCCATTTTCAAACATTGTACTTTGAAATCTTTCAATGATTTTCTTAAATTTTCAATCATGAAACATAACTCAACACATTCAAAACATATACCTTTAAATCAATACCAATAATTTCGATCCAAAGTCTCATTCTAACATCATCATTCATTATCAAAATCCAACGATTCCAAAACGACCAATAGACATTAAAACCTTTTAGAATACATTAACTTATTTAAATCATTACTTTACCTAACACTTTCTTAAGTTAAACAATTTTGACTTAGGGCAGTTGACTGCTCCTTTCGGGCAGTCGACTGCCATACATTTCTTTAATTTTTCAAATTAAAATTTCATAAAATTTAAAACTGACTATACAGTGAGTAGTCAACTGGTTACTTGGGCAGTCGATTGGTTTTTAGATAGAAAGCTTTTGGGTAAAAGGTGGTTGGCTAGCCTTATGGCAGTCGACTGTTTTTCAAACAATAAGTTTTTGGGTAAGGGGCAGCTAATTGGTCTTTAAGGCAGTCGACTGGTTTCAATCGATTTTAGTTAGGGGCAGTCGACTACTAAATGGGGTAGTCAACTTGTCTAAGTTGGTTACTATGAAAACGTCCAAATCTTGTGTCTAGGCAATCAACTACTCCCTTGGGCAGTCTGCTGCTCCTAAACAGAAAACTATCTGGGAGTCAAAAACTCATTTTCAAAACCTCCTATACAATTAAACACAGTTCAATATACCACAATTCAGCCATAACTCAATGCAAACATGATTTCCCTATGTTTCTTTGTACACATTTCTTACCAAACAATCACCATTACATGACAGTAGTCTTTTTAGCACCGATCTTCAATGAGCAAGCCTAGATGCCCAATTTGTTTCAGAGCTGCAGATATCAATTTCAAACACAGCTTCAGATCAGACTTTATATTCATGCTATACAGTCTTAAACTATCACATATATCCGATTGGATCAAAATCGAATTTTCTCTCTCTTACCTTCCCTTGGCTGAAACTTTAAGCTTGCTTTTCACCCTACAAATGGTCACTCCAACACACCATACCATAGTATGTTGTAGAAATCATCGAGCTAAACAACTTTCCTTTCGGTCATGTTTTGGTTAGGAGTAGTTACACTAGGGTTTTATATGCTTTCTCTGTAAAGGTGTGAAACCATAAGCTTTCTCTCTCCTCCCGTACCATGGCCGGCACACACATATGGAGAAGATGAGATTTTTTGACTTTTTGGCCATTTAAAATATCTTATATATATTTAAATATCTTTAATGATAAATTAGCATTTTGCCCTTATATAATTTCATTAATTTCCTTTATATCCCAACTATTTTAATATTCAATTAATTATTTAATTGAACTTTCAAATATTTTTATTTCCATGCTAATTATATTTATTTGACATAATTTAGTCAACTTTGACTTTTATCGAGGTTTGACATGTCATTTTGGTGAAATTTACTAAAATAGCCTTAATTGTTCATTCGCGTAGTTTTTGACTTTTTTGTGTGATTCGATCTACAAGTTGGAACCGCGTAAGACATCTTCACATGAGGACTTGTCAATGACAGTCTATGGGTCAAAAGTCAAACTATGTTGACCGTTATTCACAAATGTTTTTTTCAGCCTATGGACATAACAAACATTATCGAATTAGTTGCACTTTTCCCAAAACATGCACAACGGAGTAATTTTGAGATGCAGATTCTTACCATCTCATTACTTCACTCCAAATATCAGTACTCTAGAGTTTCACCCAACTTTGGATTGTAAAAATCCTAGTGGAACCCACATTCCAGTTTTTCCCAATCTTACAAAGCACAACGTTTACAATAACTCTCTTAAATACTTCAAATTAAACTCCAATCAAGATGAGTTTCATACCATGGGTCAATCAATCCCCAAATATCAATAACTTACTCTTCCAGGGTCATTCCAGCTCTTAGCAAATCCCATGGGCCTTGCATGCAATTTTCTCTAGCATAACCACTATATAGAAATCTTAGCGATTAACTCTCATTTTTTAATTTACAAAATGAATAACTTATATTGGTTATTGAGAAAATGGGGTTCTCACAAAAAAATGCTTTTGGGAGATAAATTAACAAAAACATAATAGATGATGAATTGGTTCATAACCTACTTCAAATTCTTGATGAGAATAATGTGGTTGTGAAGGCCTTTAGAATGGTTAGAGATAGAATGCAACATTCTAATTTGTCAACTATTAGACTGAGGTTGGTCAGAAATAGATCTAGCTTAGAGCGAAATTACAATTCTCCTATTGCTTCAAAAATTGCTGAATTAATTGTTGGAGATATGGACTAGCTTGGTAAACAAAGAGATATAATTGTTGAGCATAGATCTAAAGGGCTACAACGGAATAGTTCTTTGTATCCCTTATATATGTCTTTACAATATCCTCCTTTATTTCCTTTTGGTAAAGATGGTTATAGAATTGATATTAGATATAAAGAAGGAAATAGTAGGAGATCTACTAAAAGAGAATATGTGACCATGAGAGAGTATTATGCATATGAAGTTCAACAACGAATCGGCGAACAAGGTACTCTATTAAAAAGAGGTAAGTTGTTCCAGCAATTTTTGCTCGATGCGTTTACTGCTGTGGAAAGTGAAAGGTTGGACTATGTCAGGTTGCATAAAAAAGAATTAAGGTCTGATGTACATCAAGGGCTAAGAGATGCAGTTTACAGAGGTGATGCAGATGCAACTACTATCAGAAGACATTGTTTTGCCCCCATCTTTTACGGCAGGTCCATGATTTATGTTTCAAAATTACCATGATGCTATGGCGATATGTAGGTGTCGTAACGGCTTCGCGCTCGACGATTTTGAAAAATATTTAAAAAAACAATGGGAGTCGTCACCAATCTTTTTTGACTATGTGTGATTGGCCACCTAAAATATTTATCTTTTTAACAAAATCTCAAAATTAATTAAGTTTTATTAAAAAGATAATTTTTTGGTCTGCGAAAACAAAATCGGGTCCGGGAGTACGGTTACGCATGGGGAAGGATTAGCACCCGCACGATGCCCGCTAAAAAACGGTACCATAGTAATCCTGTGTTATCCTCTAATTTTAATAAAATGGTCTTGAATTAATATTTAAAAATAATTCTTATTTCATTGCAATCAATTTTATTCTTTTTATTCGAAGTCATTTTTTTATTTGTAAATTTATTTTGTTTTATTTTAAAAAGTTGAATTTTATTTTCCAAAAGTGAATGTGAACCTTTTTGTATTGAAAAAATTAAATCAAATATCCCAATACTCTGATAACATTTGGAATAATTTTCCTCACCTAGAGATTTCTTAAGAATCACTACTTGTGAGTTCTATAGAATCTCATCATCGGAAGATTTACACTCGCTTCGAAAATTATTATGAATGCATATGATGCAAACAGATAATGAATGATGCAAATGAAACTTTAAAAGAAATTTTATTTATTTTGATTTTATTGATGAAACTCTTGATATTGAGAAATTTGGCTAAATATCCCAATACTCTGGTAACATTTAGCTAATTCCTCTCACCTAGGGATCAGTCAAGAAATCACTACTTGTGAGTCTCATGACATCCCATCCTCGGAAGAATTTCATTTATTATTTTCCTTTCTTTATGCATATGGAATTTATAAAAAGAACTTTATATTGAAACTCTTAATATTGAAAAATTTAACTAAATATCCCAATACTCTGGTAACATTTAGCTAATTCCTCTCACCTAGGGATCAGTCAAGAAATCACTACTTGTGAGTCTCATGACATCCCATCCTCGGAAGAATTTCATTTATTTTCCTTTTATTTTTATAAACATGCATGAGAAATAATAATAAATGAAACATCAATTTAATAACAAAACATACCATAAATTGGACCAAAATCCAAATAGAAGTGGGGTTGAGGGCTGTTGATTGGCTGGCACCGGTTGGATCTGGGTGATGAGCAGCGGGTCGGGCTGGCTCGTTAGAGGCGGGCAGTTCTTCTTCTTCCTTCTGGCGGCCGGGAGAGCACCCTTATTGGAGGGCGGGCGAGCACGCTTCTTCTTTTTGGCGAGGCGGGCGAGCTCACGAATCTTTGCAATTTTTTCTGGTGGCACGAGCTCTTCCTTTTCCTTGGGCGGGCGAGCTCACAGATCTTCGCAATTTTGGCAGGCGGGCGAGCTCACAAGTCTTCCCTCTCCTCGGGCGGGCGAGCTTACAGCTTCTTCCTTTTGGCGGGGTGGGTGAGCACGCTTCTTCTTTTTGGTGGGGCGGGCGAGCTCACAAATCTTCTTCCCGAGTCGGGCGCGCGGATCCCGGGTAGGATCCGGGTCGCGCGCGGGTCGCAGGCTTCCTTTTTCTCCTTTTTTTTTCAACTATAAAAACCTATCTTTTTTTTTTCTTTCTTCATTTTTTTCTTTTCCTTCTTCAAAAAACCTAAAGCCTTCAGAGGCTCCCAGCCGGGGCGATTTTCGGCCGCCGCTGGGGTCGCTTCCGGTCGCCGTCGGCTGCCGTCACCAGTGGCCGAAAATCAAAAAGGAAACCACTTTCCGGAAGCTCTCCACCCCTTGAGCTCGATTCCAGCCTCCGATTCACCAAAAGAACTTCCTAGCCCCACGAATCTGAACGAAACCAAAACTACTTTTTTGTTTTTTTTTATCTGGTTGTGGGTTCTCTTGTGGTTTGTGTTTTTGTTGTTGTTTTTGTGTTTTTGCAGGTAGGGATTTCAGATCTAGGTTTTGGGGTTTCGGATTTGGGGTTTCGAGTGGCTGTTGGGGATGTGCGTTGGCTGTGGGGGGGCTCTGTGTTGGTTTGGGTTTGTGGGTGTTTTCGATTTGGTGAGTGAGAGTCAAGGGAAGCAGTGGGGAGTGTGTAGTGGCTGTTTGGGCTGGTGGTTTAAGTGGTGGCTTATGGTGGTTTGGTTGGTGGGTTGGTACGGGAAAGGTGGTGTTTGATGTTTTTTGGTAGCGTCTGGGTAGGTGTTTGGGGGGTTTCGGTGAGGATGTTTGCTGTGATGGTTCCGTGAGGTGGGTCTCGGGTGAGTGGAGAAAGCTTGAAGCTTCTGGTCTTGTATGTGTTTTTGTCGGTCTTGGGGTTGGTTGAGATGAAGGTGGCTAACGGTGATGGTTTTGTGAGGATGATGGTGAGCCCCCGGTTTTTTGTCCGGCCCCCTATGAGCTAAAGAGTGAGGGGGTTCTTGTAGGGGGACTGGTATAGGGGTTTGGTGTAGAAGGGATGGCTGGCAGGAGTAGCTGGTAGCCAGCGGTGATGGGATGAGTGACAGGGGACTGATGACAGATTAGACAAAAAAAACAAAAAATAATAATAATAATAATAATAATAATGATAATAATAACACAAATAATAAAAATAAATATAAACACATAATAATAATAAGGGTAATAATAACAAAAAGGGACAAAATTAGGTGTCAACAGTAGGGTTTATGGATTTCCTAATCTTTTTATAACATTTACTACAAATCTTAAGTGGCTAGAGATATAGGAAATTTTGAAATTAATACCTCGTCAAAAAGCTAAAGATTAACTTAATTATGTTTCAAGAGTCTTTAGACTTAAAGTTTGGGAACTGAGGAATGATCTAACAAAAAAGAAACACTTTGGAACATCAATTGCTGGTGTGTAACTTCCTTTTCAATTCATCATTTTTCATTTTATTCAATTGTCTTAATGTTTTTCAGTTATTCAATTCTATGTATGGAACTGGCCAATTAATGAGTTACATATATCTGTCTTGACTTACAAAATACTTTTCCTTCGTATAATCGAAATTTTTTGCAGTAATTTACACTGTTGAGTTCCAGAAAAGAGGCTTGCCCCATGTTCACTTTTTGTTGTGGTTGCAACCTGAAGATAAATTTGTTACTGCAACTAACGTAGACAGACTTATGTCAGCAAAAATATCAAATAAATCTTTTGATCTAATTGGGCATGAATTTGTCATGCTGTTCACTATCCATAGGCCTTGTGGAGTTGCATTCCCAAATGCATCATGCATGTTCGGTGGACATTGCAAGAAAATTTTCCCAAAACAATACCAAAATAAAATTGTAAATTATGACTTTAATTATCCTTTATACAGACGAAGATAGTCTTTATCTGGTGATTGTGTTACCATAAAGAATGGTGTAGAATTGGATACTAGATGGGTTGTTCCTCGTAACATTGATTTGGTGGTCAAATACCAATCTCATATCAATGTAGAAGTTTGCAACAAATCTAGAGCTATTAAATATTAATTCAAATATATCAATAAAGGGCCAGATAGAATTTGTGCTATTCTTCAGCAAGATACGCAAGCATCAACCCCAACAAAGTGTAAGCATGTCACAAGATGATGAAATCAAAACCTATGTTGATTGTAGATACCTATCAGCTCATGAAGCTTGTTGGAGATTGTTTGAATTCCCGACACATTTTCAAGAACCTTTTGTCTAGAGATTATCTATTCACTTGCCAAAACAGTTATGTGTTTCTTTTCATGATGATGAAAATCTCCAATAGGTTCTCCAAAGACCTGATTCAGATAAAACAATGTTCACTAAATAGATGGAAACAAACAAACGCCATGAACATGCAAGGGATCTAACATTTTCAAATTTTCCTACAAGATGGGTTTGGCATTCAACTCAAAAATTATGGATTGAGAGGAGAAGTGGAAAATCAATTGGTAGAATTTCTTATGTCCACCATGCAGCTGGCGAATTATATTATCTTAGATTAATGCTTAATGTCATCAAAGGGGACAAATGTTATGAAGATTTAAGAACGGTTAACCAAATATTTATCCAACTTTCCAACTAGCATGCCACGCACTTGGTTTGTAGGGAGACGACAAAGAATGGGAAGATGCATTGGTGCAAGCCTCTTAATGGGCATCCGAATAAAAAATGAGGCAACTTTTTGCAACTCTAATAATCTTTTGTGAAGTCGGTGATCAAACAAGATTGTTTGGGAGGAATTGGATAGTATTAGCTGGAGACATTGAATACAGACTGCGACAAGCATTTTGCATGCCAAATTACAAGTGCCTGATGATTTTTTGAGAGAACAAGTCTTGATAGCTCTTGAGGAGTTGTTTTACAAAAACAACACGTCGTTGTTTGAGTATAATCTCCCACTTCCGACACAATCTTCAACAACATACTTCGTTGATCATTTGTTGCAAGAGCAGCTTAATTATGACATAACTCATTTACAACAAGATTATTAATAGTTTCTTCAGAACTTAAACTTAGACCAACACATTGTCCATGATGTTGTCATGCAATCAGTGACAAATAATGAAGGGATAATGTTCGTCATATATGGCCATGGAGGAACAGTGAAGACATATCTTTGGCACACATTGATATCAGGTATTTGACCTACTGGGCAAATAGTGTTAGCTATTTCTTCATCGAAAATAGCATCTTTACTATTGCCTAGAGGCACAATTGCACATTCAAGATTTAAAATCCCTTTAATAGTGGATTCATGTTCAACATGTGCTATAAGCAAGGGAATACAATTGGAAAGGTTGATCCCATGTAATAAACTAATCATCTAAGATGAGGCACTAATGGTACATCGTCACTGTTTTGAAGCATTGGACAAAACATTTAGAACATCAACTCAGACATTGACTCTGAAGCAATGTCAAAACCTTTTCGAGGGAAAACAGTTATCCTTACTGGAGATTCTAGGCAACTGCTCCCTGTGATTAAGAGCGGAAGCAAGATATCATTAATGCACGCATTAGTAAATCAAACCTATGGAAATACTGCAAAATATTTGTTTTGAAAACAAACATGTGGTTAGTTAGGGGAATGATGTGAGACCTGATTTTAGAATACTGTACACCATATTTTCGTAAATTCTTGATAGTGGAAAATAAATTACTTAGTGAAATTAAATAAATATTTAATTTGGATTTCCACTTTGGATTTGGATTTATTGGAACTATGAATTATAATATGGTGTATATGAGGTGAAATAAATATTAAATGATGACTTGAAGATGTAAAATAAATAAATAAAGAAAGTAAATCTGAAAATTATACATGGAAGTGATAATTCCATGTTATAATATGTGAATATAGGATTTATAAGAGAGAAAAATTTTTATTTTGGACATATGTTAAATTATCATGGGATGGAATACATATAAAGAGGGGGAATAAAGGCCAAAAACGTGCAGAAAATTTTGGATTGCACGCCATTCTTGCTGCTCTTATGCTACACGGTTTCATCCATTTAAAGGCCATTGAAATGCAAAATTTTGTGGTGTAAAAGAATACAAATAAATCATATTTAAAGGAAGGAAGAAGATTAGCTTGATATGTGATAATTGTTGATTGGTTGAAATATATAAAAGAGGGGGAAAACAAGTTAAACCGATCAGCATAATGGCTTTCACGCCACTCACCATTTCTGCTGTCTTGTTACTTAGTTGGATCCACTTTAAGGAAATTGAACTGAAAGTTTTATAGTATAAAATGCCATATAATTGATACTTAAAAAAAGAGAAATTCAATATTTTACATGGGATTTATTCTATTGGTTGAAGCCTACCAAAAGAGGCAACATGAGTCAAGAAACGTGTAGCAAGAAGTCCTCACTGGCGTTCCTTTTGGCTGCAACTTTCTTCACAATTTAATGAGCTACAAGATAGGAAATTATGGGGAAAAAGGATAGGAAGCTAGGTGGCAAAGTCTTATTGGCTAATATGATACAAAAGAACACTAAATGGAACTAAACTTCAGCCAATTTTCTTCTTTTCTTGCCGACTCCACTCTGTTGCTCACGATTTTCTGTTTTGTCACTCAGTCTTCCTCTGTTTTGCTTTCGTTCTTCCATGAATTAATTAGTAAAATTCCATCTTCATGCTATTTAATCATCCAACCTCCTCCATAGCCCTTACACCACCTCAAAACCATCTTAGGACCAAGAAAAGAGGAGGCTGACGTGAAAGAAACAAGGAGAAAAAGGAGCTACAACCATTCGGTTAAGGTAAGGAAACGTTATTTTTGTTGTTTTAATAAAATACAAAGTTGTGTTCTAGTATAATCTAAGGTGTGGGGAAATATTATGACGTTAAATTTCTATAATATTAGCTCAATAAAAATTTGCCATTTTGGTGGGTTACGGTGGAATTGTGATTTCATGAAATACATGCATTTCTTACATGAAAATGATAAGAAATAATAGCTTGAGATGGAATAAGATGAATAGAGAGCAAAAATTCATGAAATGGTGGAAAAATCAAGATTTGCCATTTAAGAAGAATTTTGGTTGACATGAGAAAGAGGAATACTCTATGGTTTCATGCAGAAAAATAGTAAGAAATGATAAGATGACTAAGAATTTAAAAGAGGGAAACAATAAATATGAAAAAAGATTGAAAAATAAAAGATGGCACACAATGGGGATTTCGGCCATGGTTTGTTTGAGCATGAATAAATGCTGTAAATTATAGTTGGATAATAGAAAATTAAAATAGAAATCAAAAGAGGAAAGTTGGTGAAATCGAATCGAAAAAGGAGCTAAAATGAAAAAGTTGGGTTTTAACATCAGTATAATTTATACTGGTTGTGCATATATTATGACATTAGTGGCTGCATTTTATGAAAGTTAGTGGTTTAAAATTAAGAAGAAAAATATTAATAAATTTTGATAAAATTATTTTGCAGCCTGAGTTGACGAAATTCGGCAAACGTAACCGAGAAGATCGGCTTCATAAGACAGGTAAGAGATACGTGTGTAAGCTGTAGCGATATTTCGAATGCATATTTATTATGGATAAAATATTATGAGAATATTTTTTAAATGAAATGCCTTGAAATATGTGGAATTGAGGTTGTCTGCTATATATGGAACTGTGTTGATTTACCAGAGGGCTAGGATAATAGCAGTCGTTATGCTGCTGAAAATTTCTAGAATATTTTCTAAAAAAACTAGAAAATATTTAATTACATGATTTGATAAATTCCTAGCCTTGAAAATGAGAAAATGATTTTTTCATAAAACATGAATATATAAAAAAATATCATTTAAATATTCATGTTGCCAATTTGGCTGAAAGTGAGAATACAAAATAATTCTCTTACATGTTTTGCGGCAGATGATAGATTATGAGATGAAGAGATGAAAAGTGAATATTTTATAAATTATTTCCATAATAATCACTTTATGATTTAACAAAATCCTTTATGGAATGATCGAAGAATTATTGAATTTATTTATTTCCATAAAGGTGATATGATTATGAAAATATTGTTTTGAGAGTAAAATATCTCTACATGTGTTCCACAGTGAACAATATGTTTATGGAATTTTATTATTATTTTTGAAATTAAATATTTCCATTTTTCATAAATTATGAAAATTACCAGAAAATGATTTCCAGTAATCTAAAAAGTGAAATGTTTGAAAAAAAAAGTGAAAATACGAGTATATGTATTTACGGTGAAATAAAATATTTATGAGATTTATTACTACAGTGTAATTATTTTATAACACTGTTTTCACCATACGAGATACTGTGAATTACACCTTTATGGATTTTCTGAAATATATAATTGATTTTACTTAATCTCATAAAGGTAATGAGATTTCACATATATTGTTTTGAGACTAATAGGCCCCATATCATGCCGATATGTGATACGTGATATGTGATATGTGACATGTGATACGTATTTAGTCCTGGTTAACATCTGATCAGTGTTTGATAGAGGACTACCCTAGACTATGGCCATAGATCTGATATAATTATTATTGCCCTACGGAGTACTTTCTCTCTAGCATGATATATTCTAGGTGATGCCTTAGTCTCCACTTTTATGAGATATAAAATGATATGTGATATGAAATATCTGTTTGAAAGGAAAAGTATATGAATATGTTTTTATATGAAAAGGAAAAAAATGATTTCTAACAGTTTACTGTGCTACATGGAGCACTTTACTGTTATGATTGATACAGTGACATGTGAAACGAGTTTAAATGAGAATTATGAGTTAATTAAACTAATATTCTTTTAAGGAATTTATGAATATTAGTTTATTTTATTTAAATGCTTTATTTTATAAAAGCATTATTTTGAAAAGAATATGAAATGATATGGAAAGGGATTTATCCCAACAACCATATTTACTCTCTATAGTTGCTTCTAAGTTCCGGGACAAGACAGGTATTTCAAAATACCTTTCTTACTCCATTCGAATCCCTAGCTGACTATAGTATCCTTCCTATAGCGGTTCTTAGAGATCTATAGGAAAATAAGGATTTTAATGCATATAGATTTCGGGATATCTAGTTTTGCATACAATTCTCTTACTGAGCCGTGGTTTGCTCACCCTTTTATTCTAACATCTACAGAGCACTTCCAGTGCTAGTGTGACTTGCATTCGAGGATTATTGGCTATGCATATAGTGCCCCAAGGTAGCGAGCTTATATCCCGGAGGTATAATAATTTATTTTATATGTTCAGACATATTTTACAATACTATAGTGTTGTAAATTAAACAGGGGATGTAAATAATAAATAAATTACAGTTTGTTAAATAGTTACTGTATATGGAAAAATGGAAGTAAGGCATCACAGACAGCCCAACAATATAAAATGTGTGAAAAAACGTGAAATAATGTAGTCACAGGATGTGACAAATGATGAGTGAAAATGAGAAACATGAAACTGTACAATTTGCTCAATGGTTGTTAGACATAGGAGATGGGAATGTTGGAGCACCAGGTTTGGAAAATAAAGAAACCACATAGGTGATTAAAATTCCAAAAAAACTTTTGGTTAGTTATACCAGTGATCCAATTCATGCTATTTATAGTGTTGTTTATAACAATTTTGTTGACAATTTTGCTAATGATATTTATCTTAAACAAAGAGCCAGTGTTACTGCATACAATGAAACAGTTGATTCAATCAATCAACATGTTTTGCCTTTGTTCTTGGAGATTCAAAGATATATATGAGTTCAGATTCAATTTCTGCTGAATCAAACAATGATTCTGGATAAGAACTTCTCTACCCCCAGAATTCTTGCACTCTTTGAAATTTCCTGGTATTGCAGATCATGAATTCATTTTAAAGGTTGATTGTGTTATCATGTTGTTGTGAAACATAAATCAGACTCTTGGACTTTGCAATGGAACTAGACTTATTATCACACAATTGGCTCAATGTGTAATTGAAGAATTATTAGTGGTAGCCATATTGGTCAAAAAGTCTTCATTCCTAGAATTGTTATGACAACAAAAGATCATAAATGGCCATTTGTGTTTAAAAGAAAACAATTTCCAATTAGATTGTCTTATGCGATGACAATAAACAAAAGTCAAGGTCAAATTTTGGATTGTGTGGGCTTATACTTACCAAAGCCAATATTTAGTCAAGGACAACTGTATGTTGCTTTGTCTAGAGTTACATCTTATCAAGGGCTTAAAATTTTGGTTGAGAATTAGGATTCTAGCTTTAAAAATAAAATTGATAATGTTTTGTATAAGGAAATATTTGAAGACATATTTGGAGGTTTATGTGCCTTATATTATGTTTGCACTATCATTCAAATGTTTTCTTAACAAATATATATATTAACTTTCATTAACTTAATCTGATAGTTATTTCTTTGTTTTTGTCTGGTGAAACAACTTCTGTAGATAGCAATTAGCAAAGTTAGCGTTCCTCGCATCTTCACATTTAGCATTTCGTTCAGCCTTGACAGGTACTGCATCACATTGTAAAAGGTATAAAAACTGCATGTATGTAGAAAATTAATATTGAAACAAGTACGTGCTCATGTATCATGCTTTCCCCAATCTAGATAGTTTTTCATCAAAAAAAAATTCTTGCATCTTTTCCAGAACATTGAATCATGATTTTGCAAAGTAAGAAGCAAATTACATCATGTTTGTTATATACAACCAAGCAAAAAAAAAAAGAAATAAAATTAAATAGTTTACTTTTTCATCCTTCCCCAAATTTATACAATCAATGGTGTTGCTCAATAGCCAAACAACAATGCCGATACTACCCTTATCTGCACTGTCAGATAAAACTCAAAAAATCACTGTTGAGATCAAAATACTTAGACTCTGGAGATCTATTTGTTGACTAATTTCAACCCTATGGGTGTATACACACAAGTGCATACGGTCATACAAGTAATATAAAATTTGAGTCTCGAATTATTGTGCCACAGAGATTAGTTAAGTCACCTAGTTAAATAATAAAATTGTTCACCTAGATTTATTCAAGCAAATAAGCACTCTCTTGAAGTCAATTAACTACAAAAATAATTAAAATAAAACTGAAACTAATCATTGGAAATGAAATTAAAGTGTATAAAAATTAAATTCCAAGAAAAGAACAGAAAAATAATAAAATAAAATAAAATAAAATAAATATAAATTGATGGCATAAATTAAATTACCTAAAACATAAATTAAAAATTTTGTAACTAAATACCTGAGTTAATTCTATTTAAACTACAAAAGTTATTAAACTCATGACTTAATGAACCAATAAACTAATTAATATCTAAACAATTATGCCTTAAAATAATATATTTAAACTACTAAACTTAAAAAATATTAAACTAATAAAAATGAATCAATAAAATGTGCAGAAACCGTGGCCTTCAACACTCCCACAGCCACTGTAACCAAAAAAAAAACACTCCCACAGCCACGCTAAACAAACCATTCAAAAACTGCCACGCACAGCAGCCTTTCAAGCTTCAGCACTGAACAACACATGCTGCTTTCTTGCCTAAGCCGCGTCCCCTGCCAGCCACACGCGCCACAACCCGGCTATGCTTGCCACGCACAGCAGCTTCACGGTCCATCAACGCCACCGGCCGAACCGCAAGTCACACAGCTTGCAGCTACGTACAGCCAGCTTCTTCACGCCAGGCACGAGACTTCAACCAAGCAGTACTCGTGGCCAGCTTTACTCCTGCAATCACGTCTTCACACCAACAGCTCCTGCCGCATCGCTTCAGCTCTCCAGCCTGCAAAAAACAGCAATGTCCAGTGTTGTAGGAACCGTGGTTGCTTGTCAAGCTGTAGAGCCCTCCAACCAGCGGCTGTCACCACCCTTGCCAGCTGCTCACCTTGCACGAGCAACCAAATGCAGTAACACAGAATCGCAAGAACAGAATATGAAGTTTTGATGCACAAAAATTATTAAACGGTAAATGCAGAGCAGGAGAAGCAATGCAGTAAAGAAATTAATTTAAGACATGAAATCCTATTTGGGCTCCTTCCATTTGCTCTTGTTTGGGCTCTTCAAAGATATGGGCTGCTAGCTTCCACGGGCCAGCCTTTCCTTTCTGTGTCATTTTAACTATCAAGCAACTTGAAAGAATGACCTAAACTTTAGATTACACTTGAAGTATTTTAGACTTATGGATTTTGGAATTTAAATGGCTAAAATATTAAAAAGGTCCCTAAACTTTGTTACTTTATTTAAATAGGCTCTTATACTTTTATTGCACCTAGATAAACCCTTAACTTTTTATTTGAGTTCAAATAAGCTCATAGACTTTAATTTGTATTCAGATAAGCCCTTTATTCTTAATTTATACCCAAATAAGCCATTAATATAAATCAATCTTTTATCAAAGTAATTAATCGATTTTTTTGATTACGTTTAAAACATAACTTTCTACATAAAAAAGGCTAGTTAGATAGAATATATTATATAATATTTAATTATGTATATTATACTATATAGTATATATTTGAAAAATGTTAATTAATTTAGTTAGTTTAATTCATAATTTTAGACATCGAATTAATCGAATAAATCAACCTATAAAAAATAATTTAAATCCAAAAGTGACTTAGTTGAATCAAATTAATTGAATTTTGATTGGTTAAATTAGTTTGAAATAATTTTTATTCATATTTAATCTTTTATTTGAAATAAGGGCTTATTTGAGTACAAATTAAAGTATAAGGGCTTATTTGGATACAATAATAGTATAAGGTTTTATTTAAATAAAATAACAAAGTTCAGAGGCTTTTTTAATATTTTAGCCAATTTAAATTGGCTTAAGGTGTATTTGGGCTTTATGTGATCATGGAGTAGGTTTTAAGTGGGATATGGTACAATATGGGTAAAGATTTTAGGGTTTTGGAAAAGGTTTAAGGATAATGTTTAAACACTAAATCCAACCATTTTTTTATTTCCTTGCCATTTTCTTAATTTCTTCATTATTCTTGAATTTTCTACACATGAAAACAATTTAATTAAATTAGGAAGAAATTATATTACAATTCCAAAATTTAATCAAAATTCATGTAATAAAATACTTTATAATATATATATATATATTAATATATATTAGAGACTTATCACTATCAATCCATGGGAAAATAATCAACCAATCATCCATGATTTCTTAATTGTTGTCTTGTTGATGAGAAGGTATGTGATTAAAATCACTTTATGACTATATCAAACATAACTACTTTATGCAAAACTAACAATTTGCTGCCCATGCAAATAAGAACAATGCAATCCAAGCTATAATCAAGTCTGCTAATATGCCATACTTTGAACATCTACTTGAAGAATGTCAATTTTATCTCATGTCAAACTTTTACGTCAACAAAAGGAAAAAATCCTACAATGTTATGCCATCAACATTGTGAGATCAACTAAGATACATAAATCCAAGAAATCACCTGACATTTTCCCTGCTTATCACTATAATTTCATAGGTTTTTCATTGTTAGAAAACAGAATTGAGAAAAATGAGGTCCTTTTAGGTATTGACAGCTTTGACTTGATATTCTTTTGATTTATATTATTATTTCATTTTTTTTATTAATCTTCTCTACTTATGCATATTTGTAGATGTTATTGGTATATTGGTAAGCCTTGGCAAACTTCGCACAACATATGTAGGAAACAATCCTCAAGAAGTTATGAAGAGAAATTTGCACATACATATCTTTGAGTATGGTGTCCGCAATTTCAAAATCTTGCACATGATTTTTGCTTAAATATTATTGTGTTAAATCAACAAATCTCAATTTATCACAGGAATGATCTCATAAGTGCAACACTTTGGGATGATTTTGCACACTTGTTGACAGAAGATCAATTCTTGGGCAATGAAGACAAACCAATCATTATCTTTGCAGCTGTCACAGTGACTAAATTCTGAGTAAAAATCCTTATCTCTATCTCTTGCAAAATCTAACTCTTTTCTTATTCAATTAGAATTGCTAACACCAAACATTACATGATTATATGATCAGTGTAATTAAGTATTACAAGTTTTGATTATTGCTACATCAACAGGCCAATTATCCATAGCTACCTAATCGACTTTGAGGATCATAATCAATCTTGACATTGTTCCAACTCATGGGTTGAGGAATAGGTTAGCAAAACACCAATCAATTCTTGCAAATCTAGCCACATAAATATATATTTTTTTTCATTATGCTCTATCTTTCCAAATTCAAAGCAGAAAAACATCAAATATAGCTTTTAGATTTGAAAAGTGTTCCTCGCCTTCCTTCATAAGAAGAAAAAATAAAGAAACAGGGTGACAATTGAACAACTACTCTAAGTCAACCCATCAAATGTTTGGTATTAAGTTTCATAATTAATTGTTTTATTTCATGCATTAAGACATTGCACAAAAACACAACTAATAATACTTTCTCTAATGCAGAACACAAAGTATACATGTGAAGTAATGGTTATTGAAATAGATGCATCACAAGGCTGGTTTTACAATTCTTGCAACCAATGCACCAAGACAGTAATCCCATGTGATGGCAAATTTTGGTATATAATTCATCATGAAAAAATCCCCACACTCCGTTATTATTTTCACAGAAAATATTAACACATTAAACAGTTATGTTACTCTAATTAACATCTTCATTTATTCAATGTAGCTGTAAAATCCCAATTATAGTTGAAGACTCTACTAAAATAACACGTTTCATGTTTTTTTGTGATCCTAAGCAAAAGCTACTAAAAGGGACAATGTTGAATTTAGTTGCACTTGCAAATGGAGACCCAATCACTCTTCCTCAACCATTGAAAAAAACTTGAAAACCAAAAATGTGTATTTTAGCTAACCATTTCAAAGCAATCACTCAACATTGGAGTCCCAAATTTCTCCATCAGCACTGTGTATAAACCAGAAAACTTTCATCCACAATTGCCACTCTTGTTGCTGCCACCACCAACAACAACTCAAGCATCTTCCTCCATGAAAATGCAAACAACTCCTGAACTAACACTTGGCAAAAGAACCAATGAAGACCACCACAAGACACCACAAATTGAACAACAACTTGAACCAGAGTTGTCCGACTCACCAAGTCAATAGAGAATTCCTACTAACTTATTCTCTGAAGATTCATTGGCAAAGAACCAGAAAACGATGTAACAATCACCCAAATCCTAAAGGAAAAAAGGGAAAACACATTCGTTTGCTTCTTTAAAAAAAAAGTTCATTGGCTGATAAAATAAACTTTGCTTTTCACTATTCTTTTTTTTGCAGGACATCAAGGAAGGGAAAAGACCCAATAACCAACTTAACTAGAAGAAGAAATCCACATCATAGATCTTTTTGGAACATACAACTTTTTGTTCAATACAAAGTAAGTTAACAACTAATCAAAAAATCTTAAATACTACAAGATAATTCCTGTCAAATCAATTTCACTCACTAGAAAATGCTCATTTGCACATCAATTCATTTTTTAGTCTTTGTGTTTGTTCTCAGTTTTGTGTTTAGTGTACAGAGCAGAAACCTTTTTTGTAGATATTGTTGTGGTTAGTGTACAGAGCAGAAAACTTTTTCGTAAATGACAACCAGGCGCAAGATCAAATTTGGGAGACATGCTCTGTGTTTAATGATCCAAAAAAGTAAAGATTTTTTGTTCTCTTACTTTGTTTCAGATAAGTTATGTTTTAAACTTATATTTTCAAACAAATATTATGTGAAGGAATTCAAACACATACAACAGGAAAAAAATGTGTTTGATTGTCCATCATATATATGTATAAAAAACTATAATCATCAATAGAATGGCTATTTTGTTCTATGATATCTACTTTTCTAATATGATCTTTGTTAGCTTTAAATTGCAATATATATTTTGAAATGACAAAAACTTAAGTAAGCTTTAATGTTTTAATTCATATTGTAAATTTGCCTTATCACACATGATTTTCTCAATACATTTCAAGTGTTCATATCAAACATTAAGACCATGATTTAATTATGCATATTCTTATTGGTCTTAATTCTTTATAAACATTTTAGAAAATCACTTGATGATTTCTTGGACAATATTTTCATTTGAGAAAGTCAAGAAAAACTCCCTTAAAACTTATAAATGTTTTGGGTTGAATTAGGATCAAAGGTCATATCATTTCTAACCCAAAAGTGCAGGAAAAATGCCCTCTGGAAGAAAAGGATCGATCCCCACTGTAGCAGGATCGATCCCTTTTTGGCAGAAAGTCTTCCCAAGGTCCCTGAAGCCCAGAATCAAGATTCTGGACAAAAGGGATCGATCCTGCTACAGTGGGGATCGATCCCTTTGCTCGAAAATAGCCTACAACGGCTAGTTTTTGTGAGACAACGGTAATATCCGAGATTTGGCTCCACCCAACGGCTAGAATACATCCAAGGGACTATAAATAGAGGCTTAGAAGCTAAAGAAAGAAAGAGGAACTACTCAATCAACTCCAATACTCATTTTCCTCAAATCCTCAAGCCTCAACAACAATTCAAGAGCTAGAATTCAATATCTTCTATCACTCTCATATTCCTTGTATAGAAAAGCACAAATATTGTATAGGCTTTTCATTGTGCTCAATTTCTGTAATCACTTACCTATCTAGAGGCTTTCTTTGATTACTCATTTGTAAACTCATTTCATTCCTTGTAAAGGGGAGGTTTCTCTTGAGCCTTGAAAAAGAGGGAGGTTACTCTTTAGCCTAGGAAAAAGAGAGAGGTTACTCTTGAGCCTAGAAAAGAGAGAGGTTACTCTTGAGCCTAGAAAAGAGAGAGGTTTCTCTTGAGCCTTGAAAAGAGGGAGTGTAACAAATTCAAGGATAGTGAATTTGGGAAAATCCTTGGGAGCGTCTCAAGGTAGAGGACGTAGGCAAGGTTGCCGAACCTCTATAAATCACTTGTGTACATTTCTCTATCCTTTCTCTCTTTACTTTCTTGCAATTATTTTTGTGTTTATTGCATTGAATTTATATTGTATAATTGCCTAGCTAAGAGAACTTAGAAAATATCAATATAGGCTAGAGAATTTAGAGAAACCGAAAAATGAACCTAAAGTTAGTGAAAAACTGATTCACTCTCCCTCTCGGTATAGCCTATAGAGCCAACAATCTTTTTTTTAATTGTATTATATTGAAGCTACATGACAAACAATAATTGATGCTGTCAATAGTGTTAAAAAATTGAAGCTTCATAATTTGCTGCTAGAGGTAAGATTATGTGCTTTATAAATAATTTTTAATTCGTGGTGCATGGTTTAAGACCTTAACTAAACTACTAGGCTTGAATATATTATTGTATAACTAGAGAACAATAATTGAGATAGAAGTTGATGTTAATGGCTGACTTTAGATTTTCATATAAGTATTTTCCTACAATTATCTTTGGAATTTAAAATTTTTTGCTTTATTGGATTATTCTATACTTGAATTTGAATTGTTTGCAAATATTTGTTAATAAAATAACAACCTTTACTGAGTTCAAGTCCTTTTGTGTTAGTTTGATAGATTTTTATCATATGAACTTCTCTCGAAGGTTGGAAGAACAATGGTTAATAAATATAGTTTTTATTAAATATTTAACGTTTTGATGATGAATTTGAAATATTACATGAATTACTTTGTGTTTGGAATTAAAGATAGATGATGTTTATTATTATTAATTGTTCATGGGTGTGACCTTTTCTCCAACCCTTCTTCTTTTTTTCTTTACTTTTAACTAATGTCATTATAACAAGTTTACATACTACATATTACAATAATAAATTGGAGGTTTGAAGGGTTGTATATATAATCAAATTTTTACCATCAATATATGCTCTACCTTTTATAATTGGTGCCAATAACCTATCTATTTATAAAACAATTAATTGAAACCTTTGGTGTAAATTAGTTAATTCGAAGAACAACAAATATATTGCTTCGAAAATAGTTAATGAATTGAATATGTATGTACTTGAATTTTGAATGATTGCAATGAATAATCAAGTCCATATATGTTCCACAATAGAGTTGCATTTTTAGCTTATTTAATTGTTAGTATCTTTTTTCTTTTTCCAAATATCATTGTTAGCAAAACCTTTTTCCCTATTATTGTTTTATGGTATTGCTTTATAATTTATCTATTTATTTCTACTACTTGCATATATTTTGCTTTCAAATGAAAATTATTGTACAAAAGGGTTTTTTTTACCTCTAACTTTTCTAGGGAAAAAATATTTACTTTGCATATTGTACTTTGGAGTAAATATAAATAGTTCAATTAGTCATTTTTAAAATAAAAATGCTTACAAATGGGTTTAAAACCTTACACTTGATTAACAATATGAACAAAGCATTATTAACTAATTTTTCCTATCTCTTTGTTGAATTATCTAAACCGTTGTGTCGTATATTTATTTTGGCGCTCTTACTTTTTATTGTTGTTGCATCATTATCTTAATTTGTTTGTTTTTAGCAAAAATTTTCTGTTTGTCATACTATTTAACTTAAGTATTGTGTATTTTTTTAATCCAAGCTGATCCAAATTTCTCAAAAAATTATTTTTGGACATTTTGTTTGATATATAAACTCTTTTCTTAGTAAACATGTTTCTTTTTTGTACTAAACAATATGAAGGAAGTAAATATTTCTTATGACCAACAACTCTTATCTAATAATCAATTATACTAACTTTAAGAATTGCAAAATAAAAACAGACCCGCAGCATCGCGTAGGTTTGTATCTAGTTTAAGGATAAAAAGAAAGGGGCATGTCGGCCTATGTGGTAGTAAGTGGGGTGAATGTGAATCTTGACAACAACAGGCTCAGATTTTGCCATAGCTATTGTAAGAGAGAATTACTATTATTAGAAGTCTAGTAGAGGGTAATTTAGATTGTTAATGGAAGGAAAGGACAGAAGGTTGAAAGAAGACTTGACTTTGTCAAAGGAATTACATTAATAGTTGTCATTAGTTGGTTATCCACGTTTTTAATTTTTAGAAAATCTATTCACACTCACCCATCTATTAGCCACACCCTAAATACTAGAAAACCTTATCTTCAAAACATATATTTTCATCTTTATTTCACACACCCTAAATTACCAAAACTTATTCCTTAACTACCCTCCACTCTTTTCAAACCCCAACAAGAAACACCCTACTCCCATTTCTAATTTCCTCAACTTTTACTCTTCCAAAAATCATCAAATCCTTCATTAAACCATGTTTATTCTTCATTTTGTCGCATTTAAATCTATTAAGTTGCTAATTTTTTTAAAAGAATTGCTGTCATTGAATACATGGTTTTCGGCTAGGGTGGGAATAGGAAATGTCACTCGCGACAAGGAATTGCCACAAGTCGCTTGTGACGCGTGACAACTCTTTGCCGCGAGTGGCTCGCATAGGGGTTTACCGCAAGCCTTCAGAGGCCTACAGTGTGCTGTGTGCCCATGGGTGCCGCGAGCTTCAAAATTCCATATTTACTTGGGTTTTTTCAATAGAAAAAAACGAAAAAAAATTAAAAAATTTACTAATAATAATATACCTTTGTAAGAATCTCGCGCATTTCATTTAGATCTTCATCCATAAATAAATTTTTGCTTGAATCATCAGAAAAATACTCCATGTTTTAATTTTTAGATGAAATTTGATTGTTTTAGTTTAAGGTGTATGAAGAGAGAATTATGGAAGAAGATAATGGATTGAATGGGTTAGGGTTTGTGTTTTAGGAGATGAAGGTAAAATTGTAATATTGTATAGGAGTATTTTTGTAATAAAAAAATTTCATTTATTTAGGGTGCATCTTGCACCTCTTAAGGTGTGACTAGAACCACTCTTTAGTTTTAGCATGCATGATCCATGCTCAATATGAAAAAAAAAAAGTTCGAATTCTTATCGATTCAATTAAAAATTGTTGATTGATTATAATTATTTTTTGCTAAACTTAAGTGGTCGAATTAAGGCAAAATTTAAATTAAAATCTTACCTTCCGACCATAATATTTTTTATTTGTACTATGATCAAAATTTATAGTAACCACCAATAATAATTTTATATATACATTGTTAATAATTTTATATTTACATTGTGAGCCATCTTTATTATTTTGTTAATACATTCATATATCTTTCAATATTACTAAAGATCTATATTTAACTGTACTTTTTGCAATTTAGTGGGAGAAAAAAATAAAAAAAAATTATTTTTATTTTTTTAATTTTTAAAACATTTTAGCAAAGGGGCAAAATACAGTAATTATTAGAAATTTGAACATATTTCTAATAACAATATTATTGTATTTTAGTGGGGGCAAAATACATTAATTGTTGATTGTTTTTTTTACTTTAGTTGTTTGATTCCTAACAAATAAATTTTTTCTTTTTTTAATCATCATTATCATCTAATTTCATCATCGTTCATTTCATCAATTTCGCTAAAAATTCAAGTCTTCTCTTAAATTCAGATTAAATTGGCATTCATTATAAATCCTTTCATACTAAAACCACCAATAATAATTTTATATTTACATTGTGAACCATCCTTATTATTTTGTTAATCCATTCATATTTCTTTCAATATTACTAAAGATCTATTTTTAAATGTTCTTTTCACAATTTAGTGAGAGAAAAAAATTGAGTTTAACTTTAATATTTTTATCTAATTTTTAAACATTTTAGCAAGGGAAAAATACAGTAATTATTAGAATGAATATATTACTAATAACAATATTACTATATTTTAGTGGGGCAAAATATAGTAATCATTGAAAATTTTTTTACTTAATTGTTTGATTCCTGACAAATATTTTTTTTAATCATCACTTAATTTCATCATTCCATCACCATTCCCTTCATCATTTTCACTAAAAAAAAATTTAAATCCTCCATTAAATTTAGATTAAATGACATTCATTATAAATCCTTTCATACTGAAAAAATTAAATGTTTTTTAGATTGTAGTGTTAAGTGAGTGAAACTTGAAGTTGTGGGCATACAACTTGTGGATTAGAGACCGTGCGTACTATCACCGTGACAATGCGAAACTGATTTCGAGGCCTCAGTCAACACATTCGGCTTTAGCCTATATAGGGGCAAATCTAGGTGTCACGTGGAAATGAAAGCACTAGACATTGAAATTATAATTATTTATTTTTATATTCTTTTTAAATTTCATCTGATAATTTCTATTTTAACTTAATAATTAAATTATATGAAAATTATTTGATGAACTATTTTCGAGTTTTAGACTTTATAAAATAGGTTAACAATATGATACATAATTTTTTGAGTAGTACATCTTCATTAGAAGTTATAATTAGAATCAGTATATTACATTTCATAATTACACTTAGTAAGATTTGAACTTCAAATCTCAAAGTTTTAAAACTTTCTCATTATTACTAAGTAAAGTTTCATTGACAAGTTACGCATATTTTTTAGAGTATATTAAAAGATAAATCATCAAATACGCTCGGTATAATTTTAGATTCCACAAATGAGTTTAACTCATATTCGTAGGGAATATTAAAAGGATTATTATCCTATCCACTGTCGGTGGAGTTTTTTAACTCCACAAATGAGATTAGGATGATAATATGTGTCTTTTAAAAATATTTAAAAAATAAAAAAAAATAAAATGGGACACATGTAGAGGTGGCAAATGGGCGGGTCGGATCGAGTTTGGGTTGGATCATTTTGGGTTAAGGAAAAATAGGATCATTTCGGATTCGGATCATTTCAGGTTCGGATAAGGTCGGGTTTGGGTCAAGGAAAAATCGGTCTATTTTGGATTTGGATCATTTCGGGTTCGAATAAGGTAGGGTTTGGATCGTTGACTTTTTTAGTCAATTCGGGTTGGTCGGATTTGGATTCGGGTCAATTAGACAAATTTATTGGATTAAGCTTTGGTCATCTTGATGTGATTTATCTGGTATAAAAATCAACTGAAATCATATTTCTAAGAATTACAAAACTCATGAAAATAAAATTCTCTTCTTACATGACCTATAGTACAATTGGGATTGAAATAATCAAAATATTTAATAATATGTATGATAGTTTTCTTTATAATATATTTACCAATATTCATAAATTAATTACATTTTTTTCATTTTATTTTTATTATCTACAATAATTAATAACTTTTGAATCAAAGTGATTTAATAATCCCTACTAAATACCATAAAATAGTACTATATATCTCTTTAATTTATTTTGATTTTTTATAAAATAATTGAAGACATTAGTGTAGATGATATAGCTTCTGTACTCTATTATAGATTAGCCATTAAATAATTATACATTAGGTTTGTTGGCTCTTATAGGCTATACCGAGAGGGGGGTGAATCGGTTTTTAACTACCCTTAAGCTCGTTTTTCGGTTTCTCTAAAATCTCTAACCTATATTGATATTTTCTAAGTTCTCTAGGCTATTCAATCATGCAATCCAAATTCAATACAATAAGCACAAATATAATTGCAAGTAATTAAAGAGAGTAGGGAAAGAGAAATGTACGCAAGCGATTTATAGAGGTTCGGCAACCTTGCCTACGTCCTCTACCTTGAGACACTCCCAAGGATTTTCTCCAAATCCACTATCTTGAATTTGTTACACTCCCTCTTTTTCTAGGCTAAAGAGAAACCTCTCTCTTTTTCTAGGCTCAAGAGAAACCTCCCTCTTTTTCTTAGGCTAAAGAGTAACCTCCCTCTTTTTCTTAGGCTAAAGAGAAACCTCCCCTTTACAAGGAATGATTTTGGTTTACAAGAGATGTAATCAAAGAAGGCCTCTAGATAGGCAAGTGATTACAGAGATTAAGCACAAGTAAAAGCCTATCCAAAGTTTGTGCTAAGCAATACAAGAAATAGATGAATGATAGAAGATAAAGACTTTGTAGCTCTTGATTTGTTGTTGAGGCTTGAGGAAGATGAATAAGATGATGAAAGATGTTGCTTGGTTGTTCCTCTTCCTTCCTTTAGCTTCTAAGCCTCTATTTATAGTCCCTTGGATGGTTTGTGAACGTTGGGTGGAGCCAAAATCGAATATGACCGTTGTATCTCACAAAACTAGCCGTTACAGGCTATTTTCGGGCAAAGGGATCGATCCCTTTCCATAGGGGATCGATCCTTTTTGTTGCGAGAGCATTTCAACTTGTTCCAGGGTGCTTGTCCAACTTACTGCCACTAGGGGATCGATCCCTTTCCTTAGGGGATCGATCCCATGCCTCCAGAAAGCCATTTTCCTGCACTTTTGAGTTAGAAATGATGTGGTCTTTGATCCTAATCCAACCCAAAACATTTTGGCATTATTGTGGGAGTTTTTTTTGACTTTCTCAAATGAAAACATGGTTTAAAAATTCATCAAGTGATTTTCTAAAATGTTCAAAAGATTTACTAAGTATTAAGACCAATAAGAGTATGCATCATTAAATCATGGTCTTAATGTTTGATATGATCACTTGAAAATGGATTGAGAAAATCATGTGTGATAAGGCAAATTTACAATATGAATTAGAACATTAAAGCTTACTTAAGTTTTTGTCATTTCAAAATATATATGGCAATTTAAAGCTAACAAGGTTCAAATGAATGTAATATAAAAGTGAATATTTAAATTTAACTAGATTAAAAAAATATATAACACTCATATTATTGAAAAAAATTATATTTTTACTATATTAAAATACTTTGATATTTAATTTTAACATTTAAATATTTATTGATAATATTAAATTTAAGTTTGAATCTTTTCAAGTTTGGGTAAATTTGGATTCGGATCAATTTGGATTCGGGTCAATTTGGGTTCGGATCAATTCGAGTTCGGATCAATTCGGGTTTGGGTTAATCTAAATTCAGATGAATTTGGGTTCGGATCAATTCGAGTTCGGATCCGGTTGGGTTTGGATAAATGTAAATTCAGATAAATTTGGTTTTGGATCAATTTGGATTCGGATCAGGTTGGATTTGGGTTTTTGACTTTTTTAGTCAAATCGGATCGGTCAGTTTGGATTCGGGTTAATTGGACAGATTTTTCGGGTCGGGTCAACTTTTGTCACCTCTAGACACATGTCATCATCTTAATCCTATTTGTGGAGTTAAAAAACTTCACTGATAGTGTATAGGATAATTTTTCATATTAAAAAAGTAAAAATAATAATTAAAAAAGTATTACTCAATTTATTTTATTATTTTTATATTTTATTTTAAAAAATAAGTTATGTTTGATTATTTGGTAATGAAATTTAAGAACTTAACAAATAAACTTGTCTAAATACCATGTGTCTTTCTTAAAATATAAAAAATATAAAAACTAAAGTTTTTAAAAAAAACACGTGTGAAACTTTTAAACTCTAGTGAACGAAATAATAATTCATAGTTTATTTTATAATAATAGTTTAAAATATAATCGTATTTATTCAACGAATTTACTTATTTTTTTTATGTATTATCTCAAAGGAAAATCAATTTATTGAATTAAAAAAAATAAGATCCCTGTAAGTTTAGAACTTCGAATTGAAGCATCCATACTTTCAAGTTAAAACTTAGAATTGAAGCGTTCATACTTTCAAGAATGGAATTTTTTTAATTTGACAGGAAATCTTTTTTTGTGTGTGTAAATTTTTCGGTATAATATGAAGATCATTTTAAATTTCGATTAATTTGGAGTTAAACTAAATCAGGAAAAAAACTCTCTCATTGTTATTTTTTTTATCACAAAATTTAAACTTGAAACTTTATTTAAAAATTACCAAACTCATTTCATTCGGCTCGACAATCATGATAACTTGACGAGAATTTAAAATTATAAATTACACCACAGGGCAAACTGCAAACATAAAGAAAGGGAAGAAGAAACCGCATCAGCCAAACCAAGGCAGCTAACTCAATCTCAACCGTTGCATTTCAACATCACCGCATCTCGACTCTTGGAACCCAAGAAATGGAACGGACCCCACATGTCAGACGAATTGTCCCGGCCAACAAACCCTCCTTATATTTTGTCTGACACATCAATGAATCATAATCTTACGCTCCAATCAAATTACTACTGTATAATTTAATCAATTAAAAAATAATTATTACATATATCTTGATAGAATTTTTTTTATTTAATAAATAATGTTAAGTCTTGAACGAAAAAAATAAATAATGTTAAGATCATGATATATGTCACAAAAAATATTAAAAAAATAAAAATAAATAAAATAAAACATATGTCATGATCTTAATCTCATTTATGAAATAAAAAATTCTACTGATAATGTATGAAATAATTATTCTAATTAAAATTAATCTCACTTAATTAATCATAAAAAGAATAATGGAATATAATTATAGCATCACTACTCACACCCTAAATACCTCTAGGCACATCCTATTTACTACCCATAACCTAAGTCTGTCACGACCCGAAAACCGTGACTTTCACTTAATACTTATACTTTTCTTAATCTACAAATTTATGTACTAAATTTTTTCTTTTTATTTTGCAGTTTGTATTCGGTTTCAGTGTAGTTACTACTCTAATTTCACTGATTCTTTATATAATAATGTACCACACTTCTAAGTTACATCCCGACTCGTTAAACAAAATACATACTATGTATTAATTAAAGTCTATACATGTAAACAAGAGATTTACAACGAATGTATACCTCAAAAGCAATGAAGCGGATTCGCAGGATAATAGCTAGTACCAAACCTGTATACCGTATTGGGAGGCCCACTCAGAAGCCCTCATGGTAGAGTTTAACTCAATTATCTGAAAAGAGATAAAATTAAGTAGAGTGAGCAAAACCACGGCTCAGTAAGATACTAATATAAATGCAGGAGTAGAATTATACTGTCTTAACCGCAATGCTTAAAACCTACAAGTTTGCAATTACAATTTACCTTTTTCATCGATAACATCTCATTATCTCAATTCCTGTCATCTGTCTATCACTCAGACTTCTAAATAAATCAGTAATCACTTTCAATCATCTTATCCTTATACCACGATGCATCGCACAACAATGCATCGTGTATCATGTTTAATTGAGATATCCTATCAAGTCATCGCACAACAATATGTCATGTCCAATTTGAATATCATATACTATTAGTCCATATTCTTATCAATCTCATAGTAAATCATGTTCAATTGAGATATCGTATCAATCACTTTTCGTTTCATAATCATACTTCTGTATTCTATCATCTCATATCATTTTCCATATGGAGGATCATGGTCATGGTGGTACGAAGTCATAATTCTCTTTGTGTATATTCTATGTTCATGTATCATAACATCATGTAGATGGAATATCGTTAACACCAAGTCATGATACTCCTCATATAATTTTCATGTTTTGTACAATATAAGGTAATGACATATCTTATGTAAAAAGCATAATATTATGTCATGATTTAGTAGGCAGCTTATGAAA
The DNA here is from genome assembly GCA_032173925.1 of Heritiera fomes. Lineage (NCBI taxonomy): Eukaryota > Viridiplantae > Streptophyta > Magnoliopsida > Malvales > Malvaceae > Heritiera > Heritiera fomes. The sequence continues at coordinate 8,177,842 of JAPDPM010000014.1, read as the reverse complement.
CTTCACGGTATGAACCGCTATCATTTCAAATCATTTCATATATACTTTAGAACATGTTTAACATATAAATTTTCAATTCATTTCATATTTACTTTTAAGACATGATAAGAGCATGTGCAATTGCAAATATATATTCGTTTTTAAAGCATGTCTAAAATATGTGCGGTTTTAAAACATTTTTCATATACTGTAAGTCATATCAGGTCTAGAGTTCATATCAAATCAAATTATACTCTAGACCGCATATCATGTCAAGTTCGACACAAAATCATATATGAATCATATAAGTGTCGAAATCATATCACATGTACTTTTAAAACATGTACAGTTTCAAAATATATTTCATTTCAAACATGTCCCATGTACTGTATAAATCATGTCAAGTCTAGAGTTCATATCAATAAAATCATACTCTAGACTTCATATCATATCGGTTTCGGTTTGAGACTAGGTTAGATCCCTAATACTTTATCAATAAAGGCTTGAATCATTGTAGCTAGTAGTGAAAATCATATCATCGTCCCCTGGAAACCAACTAGGGTGCTATCTATGGCCATAGACCTCATCTCTCTCAGCCCCATTGATCAGGCGTGACTGAGACCTGTCCACGACTATTGTCGGACAAGCATCTCTGCCTAATGAGTAATCTCCAATTAGGCGGTTTCTACTATGCTTTATTGAATTTAATTCTTTTAGGGTGCCTATAGTCTCATAAAACATTTAAATCTTTAGCCTTTCTTGTCAAAATCATGTAAAGCATATGGTAAAATTCTTTAAGAGGCTTCATATATAAAAATATGTATATACCATATACTTTCTTTTTAAAACTAATCTATACTTTATAGCATTCATATAAATGTTATTATAACATCCGAAGTTATAGCAAGTTATGCTAAGAGCGATGCTATAAAACCATTTCAGTATGCAACTTCGATAATATTTGCAAATGTCGATATAAGCAATATTTTCATCTAATACAGTGAAGCAATTCATTTAAATTTATCACTATCAATCATTCGATTTAAAGACTTTCTTTTTGTCAAATCAGTAAATCAATAGTCAAATTATTTAGTAATCAAATCACTTGGTATTCAAAACCATTCGGTGTTCAATATCCTTTCTTAATAGCTATCAACTATAACAATCATTTATACATTTCACCATCAATACTAGGACAACATCATCAGTATGAATCCTTTTAGTATCTATAAATATTTAAATATCATGTTTCTATATAGCCATCAAGATACTGAAATCATGCAAATACCAATATCATCATTCGATATCTATTCCAGAGTCGACATCGAAGATAAATAAAACCGCAAGATCAATAGTCATCTATCAATTCTATCTATGGTTTATCATGTTGGCACTCGATCATAGTTCCGACTTGAGGTTCAATTTTATTCACCATCACAAAATCAGATCACAATCCTCAAATCAATTTTCATATGGCCTGTATAATTCAATACCGAACTTATGCAATTGTCAATCTTATTATTCAAGGCCTATTCCAAGGTTATAAGCGTAACCATAGATCGCTCATTTGTTTGAATCTATAAATGATCGGATTGTGTCGTAATTCAATCTCAATTTCAATAAGATTATGTATGCATAAGTCGTACATTCGTTATGAACCAATATCATAAATATCCATTGTATACCACAGCATTGATACTAAGACCCATACCACTAGTGTAAGTCCACTTATTACCTCTCGTACATCCGATAATACGATAAAACCATCTCATCATTGACCTCTCGAATTGTCTATGTTATCACGTTCGGAACTACTTCAAAATTAAGAGATCGAATTCAATAAATTTTGGAATCATCACTCTATTGATAATTTCACAATTCAATCGCTCGACCATCAAAATTTCAACCTCTATATTCTCTTCCGAGCTATATCATATAATCATCATTAATTTTATCAATGATTCGACTAATCGATATTCAACCTCAATTTGAACATGATAACCAATTCGTGATATTAAGATAACTCCTTTTATCGATTCTATAAGGCTTACACCATATAACTCATCACATTATCATGCTCAACCATTTACCTTCTCAACTATTCCAAACATCAAGTTTTCTGGCAACATGGTAAAATCTTTCCAAAACTTATCTTTCGATAATTCTTTTCAAAATTATATTTACACGAGAAAACTTAACATTTTTCATCAAACATTTTCATATAAATTTCGGCAACATAATGGCTTAATTTTATCAAAACCTCTTGCAAGGAAATACAATTTATAATCACATAGCCGTTGATTCTCACCATTTAATTATCTCTTACTAAGACCCCTACCACCAATTGTAGGTCCTCTTAGCATTTAAAAATCATTTCAATAATCATTATCATCATGATCAAAATTTCAAAACATACAATATAACACTACCACTACTTTATAAAAGTATCTTACTAATTTGCCTCAAGCTTAGCATGTTCCCGATTTTCGAGCCTAGCCGAACTCTACCATTCATCTCATTTTTCGTTTTGCTACAATTTCAAAAATTGACACATATTTTCATTTAGAAAATAATCCAACAATTTCTAATAAATTTCATAGAAATATAGCGAAATCTTTTAATTTTCCTTACCCATTTCTTTTTCTTTCCTTCTTCTTCTTTTTCTTCTTCCTTTCCCTTCTTTCTCTTTTTCTTTTCTTTTCTTTTCTTCTTCTCTTTTCTTTTTCTTCCTCCTTTCTTTCTTTTTCTTTCTCCTTTCTTTTCTTCTTCTTTTTCCTTTCTTTTCTTCTTTCTCTTTTCTTTTTCTTTCTCCTTTCCTTCTTTTTCTTTTCTCCTTTCTTCTTCTTTTTTTTCTTGGTCTGATCCAGTTCAGACCGGTTCAGACCGGTTCTGCTGGTTCGGCCGGTTCAGCCACCGACGGCCACCCATTCCGACAGTTCAGCCACTCCACAACATTTCGAGGTTGCCACAAAGTCGGATCTAGCCTCCTTTCCCCCCATCGCCAGCGACGGTGCCGGATCTAGAAGCTTCACGTTCGGCTCCTTCTCCTCCTCCTTCACCGCCGGTCGTTCCTCTCACCTTGGTCTCCTTTCGGTAGTGATGCTGGTGGCAGTGGCTGTGCCCGAATCGGCTGGCACCGCCTCTTCCCTTTTTCCTTTTTCCTTCAGTTTTCCTCTTCTCCCATTTCGGCTTCGCTCGTTTCTTCTATTTTCCCCGTCGTCGGCGTTGGCTTCCTCTTTCTCTCTTCTCGCAGGCGACCTCTCCCTTGCTTCCTCTCGTCGACAGTGGCAGCAGTTGCTGCCGTCGGTTCTTTGCTGGGAAGGGGGTCGGGATCCCCGATTCCCTTCTGCTTCTGTTTCCCTTTTTTTTGTTATAATATAATTATATTTAGTTATATAATTATACTAATACAATATATATATACACATTTTTTTTATTTCATAAATTTTGGATTTCTTATCATCCAAATAAATATACTCATTTTCATCTCTTTAATATTTGGATCTCTTAATATCCGAAAATCATTCAAAATAATTTCCTCAACTTCATCAGATTCGGGAATTTCAATAATTTTCCCATCTCGTTAAAAAATTTATTTATTTACTTTCACTTATTTATTTGCATAAAAATTTAATTCCCGAGTAATTTAATACCAAAAAATAGAAAAATTCTCGGTTATCACATCCTCCCCGCCTTAAGAAATTCGGTCCTCTGAATTGAACTTAAGTAAAAGGTGGTACTGTTCTGTATGCTTATCGTTTCTGACCTCCAGATAATCTTTTAAATAGTACTGCCAGTATACTTTCAACATCAGAATCACCTTTTAAACCATTACATATCATTTTTCACCATATATTTATACTCTCAAAGAATTACTTTATCAAATCAAGAGTTCTCACTTTCCATTCTTTTCGCACCATATATGATTCACACTTTTTATCATCCGTTTTTCTCATTTGGTGCCAAGTCGATATAGTTTGGTAGCTATCATTTAAACAATTTAATCAGTAGTATGTAATTGTCCCAGTAGCTTTTAAATTCAGTGCACCCGCTCTCAATATATCTTTAAGCGTTCTCATATTACACTCGAATATTCATATTGGTACGGAGCGGTGCTATCAGTAAATTTGGAATCTCAAAGCCTTGGCTATTTTCTATAAGCATATGACAAATCAGAGATTCCATCACATGTAATGCTCACTGGAACTTCCCATACCTTTTCACCGTTTCATAATTATATTTCGACTACGGCACTAAAGAAAATTTAGGAGCCTGATAATGGAAAGTGATTTCATTCAGACAATCAGTCCTTAATCACTTTCATATCATCATATCTCTTCTAAACTCTTCATTGTTATCCCCAATACTCATTTTCACATTTATTTCATCAAGGCTGCACCTCATTGTAGACTTTATTGTTAATCATCTCTTGCCATAAATGCAACATTTATCAATCATTTTCTCTCTATATCTCTTTTCATGTAGTATTCTTATTACATCTCCTATTCTTCTAGTATACTCGATATCACTTAAGCTTTAGAAATACCTGAACATGAAATCTTTTCTTAATTTAGATTCCATAGGTGACTAATAAAATCATCAATTTTGTCACCATGTTATCCATACAATTTCACCATTCCGAGGTGTGTGTATATATATCATTTTTTTCCATTTACATAGCTGTTAGTAAATCATATAATTCATCTATTTACTCCTTTGAGAATCATTATATTTCATCTGTCGAGTTTGACTCGACATTACATCTAACCATAATCATGTGATAACCAAAGTGAAATCACTTTCAGTCTTAAATTCGGGAACTGCTTCATATTCGTGTTCCCTTATAATTCGAAATCATAATTTCAATTTCTAATAGTCTTCGTAATTAAGGTGAGATTGTACCTTCAATCAAACCATATACTTTTGTTCGATTAGTTTCATTGGCGTAATGCCACAAGCTTGGGTGACTTTATAAGACAAAATCTTTAGATTAAGCTTGTTATATAGCTCAAGTTCCAAATCATCACATGACCTATCCTAGGCCAACTATGTTAAGTCATTCCATTGGCGATTCTTTTACCTCTTTAAATCCTTCTCAATTTACATATCGATCATCTCCTATGCGATCATTCCATTATCTTCAATTATAAAATGTCACAATCAATCATTCTCAATCATTCAATATCTTATTCCTTTAAGGTGATACATAATTCTTCTATTCAGTATCGATACCATTCATTAACTATTCCTAGTCCGTTTCAATAGGCGGTCGATTGGCATCCTTTATGTCAAGGCCCAGCCTATTTCAATAAGCCGTCGACTGGTATCACTCATACCAATAGCTGACTAATCTTGGTATAGATCGAAAATCAACAAGTTTATATGTAGACACTACACAGTACATGGGATGTAACACTATCACGGTCTCAACTACACCGACACGTACTAGACAAATCGTGCTCAGATACCATTAAATCTATCACGACCCGAAAGACGCGGCTTTCACTTAATACTTATACTTTTCTTAGTCTACAAATTTATGGACTAAATTTTTCCTTTTTATTTTACAGTTTGTATTCGGTGTCAGTGTAGTTACTACTCTAATTTCACTGATTCTTTATATAATAATCTAACACATTTCTAAGTTACATCCCGACTCGTTAAACAAAATACGTACTATGTATTAATTAAAGTCCATACATGTAAACAAGAGATTTACAACGAATGTATACCTCAAAAGCAATGAGACAGATTAGCAAGATAATGGCTAGTACCAAACCTGTATATCGTATCGGGAGACCCACTCAGAAGCCCTCATGGTAGAGTTTAACTCAATTATCTGAAAAGAGATGAAAATAAGTAGGGTGAGCAAAACCACGGCTCAGTAAGATACTAATATAAATGCGGGAGTAGAATTATACTGTCTTAACCGCAATGTTTAAAACCTGCAAGTTTGCAATTACAATTCACCTTTTTCATCGATAACATCTCATTATCTCAATTCCTGTCATCTGTCTATCACTCAGACTTCTAAATAAATCAATAATCACTTTCAATCTTCTTATCCTTATACCACGATGCATCGCACAACAATGCATCATGTATCATGTTTAATTGAGATATCCTATCAAGTCATCGCACAACAATATGTCGTGTCTAATTTGAATATCATATACTATTAGTCCATATTCTCATCAATCTCATAGTACATCATGTCCAATTGAGATATCGTATCAATCACTTTTCGTTTCATAATCATACTTCTGTATTCTATCATCTTATATCATTTTCCATATGTAGGATCATGATCACGGTGGTACGAAGTCATAATTCTCTTTGTGTATATTCTATGTTCATGTATCATAACATCATGTAGATGGAATATCGTTAATACCAAGTCATGATACTCCTCATATAATTTTCATGTTTTGTACAATATAAGGTCATGACATATCTTATGTAAAAAGCATACTATTATGTCATGATTTAGTAGGCAGCTTATGTAACTTCACTGTATGAACCGCTATCATTTCAAATCATTTCATATATACTTTAGAACATGTTCAACATATAAATTTTCAATTCATTTCATATTTATTTTTAAGACATGATAAGAGCATGTGCAATTGCAAATCATATATTCGTTTTTAGAGCATGTCTAAAATATGTGCGATTTTAAAACATTTTTCATATACTGTAAGTCATATCAGGTCTAGAGTTCATATCAAATCAAACTATATTCTAGACCGCATATCATGTCAAGTTCGACACAAAATCATATATGAATCATATAAGTGTCGAAATCATATCTCATGTACTTTTAAAACATGTTTAAAACATGTACAGTTTCAAAATATATTTCGTTTCAAACATGTCCCATATACTGTATAAATCATGTCAAGTCTAGAGTTCATATCAATAAAATCAACTCTAGACTTCATATCATATCGGTTTCGGTTTGAGACTAGGTTAGATCCCTAATACTCTATCAATAAAGGCTTGAATCATTGTAGCTAGCAGTGAAAATCATATCATCGTCCCCTGAAAACCAACTAGGGCGCTATCTATGGCCATAGACCTCATCTTTCTCAGCCCCACTGATCAGGCGTGACTGAGACCTGTCCACGACTATTGTCGGACAAGCATTTCTGCCTAATGAGTAATCTCCAATTAGGCGATTTTCACTATGCTTTATTGAATTTAATTCTTTTAGGGTGCTTATAGTCTCATAAAACATTTAAATCTTTAGCCTTTCTTGTCAAAATCATGTAAAGCATATGGTAAAATTCTTTAAGAGGCTTCATATATAAAAATATGTATATACCATATACTTTCTTTTTAAAACTAATCTATACTTTATAGCATTCATATAAACGTTATTATAACATCTGAAGTTGTAGCAAGTTATGCTTAAGAGCGATGCTATAAAACCATTTCAGTATGCAACTTCGATAATATTTGCAAATGCCGATATAAGCAATATTTTCATCTAATACAGTGAAGCAATTCATTTAAATTTATCACTATCAATCATTCGATTTCATGACTTTCTTTTTGTCAAATCAGTAAATCAGTATTCAAATTATTCAGTAATCAAATCACTTGGTATTCAAAACCATTCGGTGTTCAATATCCTTTCTCAATAGCTATCGACTATAACAATCATTTATACATTTCACCATCAATACTAGGACCACTTCATCAGTATGAATCCTCTTAGTATCTATAAATATTTAAATATCATGTTTCTATATAGCCATCAAGATACTGAAATCATGCAAATACCAATATCATCATTCGATATCTATTCCAGAGTCGACATCGAAGATAAATAAAACCGCAAGATCAATAGTCATCTATCAATTCTATCTATGGTTTATCATGTTGGCACTCGATCATAGTTTCGACTTGAGGTTCAATTTCATTCACCATCACAAAATCAGATCACAATCCTCAATTCAATTTTCATATGGCCTGTATAATTCAATACCGAACTTATGTAATTGTCGATCTTATTATTCGAGGCCTATTCCAAGGTTATAAGCGTAACCATATATCACTCATTTGTTTGAATCTATAAATGATCGGATTGTGTCGTAATTCAACCTCAATTTCAATAAGATTATGTATGCATAAGTCGTACATTCGTTATGAACCAATATCATAAATATCCATTGTATACCACAGCATTGATACTAAGACCCATACCACTAGTGTAAGTCCACTTATTACCTCTCGTACATCCGATAATATGATAAAACCATCTCATCGTTGACCTCTCGAATTGTCTATGTTATCACGTTCGGAACTACTTCAAAATCAAGAGATCGAATTCAATAAATTTTGGAATCATCACTCTATTGATAATTTCACAATTCAATCGCTCGACCATCAAAATTTCAACCTCGATATTCTCTTCCGAGCTATATCATATAATCATCATTAATTTTATCAATGATTCGACTAATCGATATTTAACCTCAATTTGAACTTGATAACCAATTCGTGATATTAAGATAACTCTTTTTATCGATTCTATAAGGCTTACACCATATAACTCATCACATTATCATGCTCAACCATTTACCTTCTCAACTATTCCAAACATCAAGTTTTCTGGCAACATGGTAAAATCTTTCCAAAACTTATCTTTCGATAATTCTTTTCAAAATTCTATTTACACGAGAAAACATAACATTTTTCATCAAACATTTTCATATAAATTTCGGCAACATAACGGCTTAATTTTATCAAAACCTCCTGTAAGGAAAGAGAATTTATAACCACACAGCCGTTGATTCTCACCATTTAATTATCTCTTACTAAGACCCCTACCACCAATTGTAGGTCCTCTTAGCATTTAAAAATCATTTCAATAATCATTATCATCATGATCAAAATTCCAAAACATACAATATAACACTACCACTACTTTATAAAAGTATCTTACCAATTTGCCTCAAGCTTAGCGTGTTCCCGATTTCTGAGCCTAGCCGAACTTCATCATTCGTCTCATTTTTCGTTTTGCTACAATTTCAAAAATTGACACATATTTTCATTTAGAAAATAATCCAACAATTTCTAATAAATTTCGTAGAAATATAGCGAAATCTTTTAATTTTCCTTACCCATTTCTTTTTCTTTCCTTCTTCTTCTCCGTCCTTTCCCTTCTTTCTCTTTTTCTTTTCTTTTCTTCTTCTTTTTTCTTTTTCTTCCTCCTTTCTTTCTTTTTCTTTCTCCTTTCTTTTCTTCTTCTCTCTCCTTTCTTGTCTTCTTTCTCTTTTCTTTTTCTTTCTCCTTTCTTTCTTTTTCTTTTCTCCTTTCTTCTTTTTTTTCCTGGTTTGAATCGTTCAGATCGGTTCGGTTGGTTCAACCGGTTCAGCCACTCCACAGCATCCCGGGGTTGCCACGAAGTCGGATCTGGCCTCCTTTTCCCCCCATCGCCTGCGACGGTGCCAGATCTGGAAGCTTCATGTTCAGCTCTTTCTCCTCCTCTTTTCTCCCTCTTTTCTCCTCCTCCTTCACCGTCAGTCATTCCTCTCACCTTGGTCTCCCTTCGGCGGTGATGTTGGTGGCGGTGGCGGTGCTCGAATCGGCTGGCACCACCTCTTCCCTTTTTCCTTTTTCCTTCGATTTTCCTCTTCTCCCGTTTCGGCTTTGCTCGTTTCTTCTCCTTTCCCCGTCGCCGGCGTCAGCTTCCTCTTTCTCCCTTCTCGTCGGCCATCTCTCCCTTGCTTCCTCTCGCCGATAGTGGCAGCAGTTGCTACTGTCGATTCTCGACTGAGAAGGGGGTCGGGGTTCCCGATTCCCTTCTGCTTCTGTTTCCCTTTTTTTTGTTATAATATAATTATATTGTCACAGCCCGTGACCACATTTTTTTCGTTTTTTCACACATCTTATACGGTTGGGCTGTCTGTTATACTTTACTTTTCATTTTCATTTAAACTATTTTATATTAAAATTATAATGTCGTTTACATCCCCTATTTTAATTCACAATAAAGTAGTACTGTAGACAAGTCTAAATACAGAACATAAATGATTGTACCTTATATTTCAATCGAGCTATCACATTGTCCCCGATGCGCAGTCGAGATGCTCGGATGTCAGACCTCTTAGTCATAAAAATCTGAAATGTTTAAAAGTAGGGGAGTGAGCAAACCACGGCTCAGTAAGAGAATTGTATGTAAAACTGATACTATAAAATCTATATGCTAAAAACATTTGCATCCTAATAGCTCACTAAACTCAAAACAAGATGGATACTCTAGTCGGCTAGGAATACCAGATAGAGTATGGAAGGAAAATATTTTCATCTTATGAATAACAATTTATAAAATATTCACGCTGTAATAATCATTCCAGAAAATGTTCTAAATATTTATAGAACAGTATAAATCACATGCTGGTACTTTCACATAAATAAAATTCCTTAACAGGAATATTTAAATATAGTTTTTCGGTAAACTATAAAATTATGCAATTTAATGAATTTCATGAAAATTTTCCCAAATTCCACTTATTTCCACTTTAGAAAAATACTAGAAATATTTTCTAAATATTTCTATATTTTTCGACAGAATGACGGCTATTTCTAACCTAGCCTTCCTGCATGAAAATTACAGTTTATAATTTCAACAGCAGCCACAATTTCATCAAATTTCACCACTTTCAAAGGCAATTTATATCCAAATTATTTTATAAAAATAGTGTGAACCCAATTATGCATTTACAGTATCCCTACGGTTCACACACGCATCCCTTACCTGTTCCGGGTCAGCGACTTCCTCGCTATCAGTCGCGCCCATACTCCATCTCTTCCGATTCCATCATCTCGTTCGCTGAGAATAATTTTTGGAATTAAAATTCTAAAATTTGGAATTTTTTCATAATTTATTTAATTAAATAATCGAAAATAATTTTCGTAATTCTTACTGAATTTTCGAGATTTTCATAATTTTCAAAATTTTCGAATTGATTTGCAAATTAACCATATTTATTTGATACCTCAAAAATAGTAAAAATGTATAGAACCATAATTAACCATATTGGTATGGATTTCATTATCTGTACTATTCACCTTCTTAGTCATTTTCTGTAGTCATTTCACTTTTCATAATATCCAACGATCCCGTAATAAACATCCAATTCAATACACTCTTAATTCAGGCCCTTACAATCAATAATCGGGCCAATCATCTTATGACATTCCACTATACACTTATGGGATCGCATCATGTAAGGCCTCGGCCCGTTCACCGTCTGCCTTTACGCATCTGTACAGTCCTCTTTGGCTAGCCCATTGGCTCTCTCGAGGTTTTGTCGTGAGGCCCAGGCCATTTACTAAGTCACTCACAATTCGCGTCCGTAATCTAAGTGTAAGTGGAATCAGTAATAGGGATCACTATATTCATATTACATCTTCTATGTCATTAATAACTCCATTACTATCAATGGATTCAAGATCAACTTGGTTTTATCACTGTTCAGAACATTGTCCAACATAGGGGCGTTTTTATCATTTCAACATTTATTTCTTTCTCCTCAATATACATTTAAACCAAGGATCTTATTATCTATGTTCTGATAGTATCTTTTCTCATACTAATATCAGCAGATTAAGACCTTGTTCGATTTCGACAGAGAAATCCAATAGGATCTATAATTGGATCACTTTGCTTGTAATACAGCCTGACACCATCATTTACTCTATCAAAACAGTCAATTCTAACTCACGATGGTCTATTATGGCTCCAGGAAAAATTTTAGAGGCAGGGGTATTTTGGTCATTTTTTGCCAAAAATTTTCTCTCTCTTTTAAATACCTTCAACCGATGATCTTAAGGTCTATTTATTGATGATATTTCATTTCCCTCCTTTATATCATCACTTTCAGGTCTCAGTTCGATCTGGACAGAAAAGTACTGGTGGGGCCCTCACCGAGTCCGTTTCTATTCCTTACCGAACTGACCTTCATTTAGATTATAAGATCACCAATTTCAAGAAAATTTCAGAGCCGCTTTCCTCTTTAATATCCTTATTTCAAAATTTTTCACTCCTTTCTAAACACTTAATTCAATTTGCAATCATTTATTTTCTCTATGTATTCAGACTACACAGTACTACAGGGGATGTTAACATTTCCGACACGTTTTTTCTCCAAAAGTATCAACGGACATCAGACCAACCATGCTCTAATACCATTAAATCTATCACAGCCCGTGACCACATTTGTTTCGTTTTTCCACACATCTTATACGGTTGGGCTGTCTGTGATACTTTACTTTTCATTTTCATTTAAACTATTTTATATTAAAATTATAATGTCGTTTACATCCCCTATTTTAATTCACAATAAAGTAGTACTGTAGACAAGTCTAAATACAGAAAATAAATGATTGTACCTCATATTTCAATCGAGCTATCACATTGTCCCTGATGCGCAGCCGAGATGCTCGGATGTCAGACCTCTTAGTCATAAAAATCTGAAATGTTTAAAAGTAGAGGAGTGCGCAAACCACGGCTTAGTAAGAGAATTGTATGTAAAACTGATACTATAAAATCTATATGCTAAAAACATTTGCATTCTAATAGCTCACTAAACTCAAAACAGGATGGATACTATAGTCGGCTAGGAATACCAGATAGAGTATGGAAGGTATTTTAGAATACCATACGTGTCCCGACTCCTAGAAGCGACTATAGGGAGTAATCATTTTCTTTGATATTCAAATCCCAATAAAACATTAAATATTCACGTGATAAAACACTTAAGTAAATAAATAAGGAATTAATATTCCTTTCACAAATACTCATTTCCACACTTGTAAAACACCGTATAATATTTAGTTCAACACGTAATATATCAAAAGCTCAGTAGCTGTAAATAATTTAGTACCAGCAAAAGGTTCAGTGAAAAGTACAGTCATCAATACAGTATCATGGAGACCAGGCAACACCCTAAATATATCATGCTATAATAATATCTCGAATAGGTAAAATAATAACATATGAGATCTATGGCCATAGTCTATGGGGTCCACAATGTGCACTGATCAGGTGTCCACTGGGACGCTGATAATAGGATCAGTATCTATCAGCACTAACACGTGACACGTGAGCATGATATGGGGCCTAACAGTCTCAAAACAGTAAACACGTGATATAAACATCATTTGTGTAATCAATTTCACTGAATATTTCTTCAAATCAATCCATAAATATTCATAAGGAAAATATTTTCATTTTATGAATGACAATTTATAAAATATTCACACTGTAATAATTGTTCCAGAAAATGTTCTAAATATTTATAGAACAGTATAAATTACATGCTGGTACTTCCACATAAATGAAATTCCTTAACAGGAATATTTAAATATAGTTTTTCGGTAAACTATAAAATTATGCAATTTAATGAATTTCATGGAAATTTCCCCAAATTTCACTTATTTCCACTTTAGAAAAATACTAGAAATATTTTCTAAATATTTCTATAATTTTCGGCAAAATGACGGCTATTTCTAACCTAGCCTTCCTGCACGAAAATTACAGTTTATAATTTCAACAGCAGCCACAATTTCACCAAATTTCACCACTTTCAAAGGCAATTTATATCCAAATTATTTTATAAAAATAGTGTGAACCCAATTATGCATTTACAGTATCCCTACGGTTCACACACGCATCCCTTACCTGTTCCGGGTCGGCGACTTCCTCGCTATCGGTCACGCCCATACTCCATCTCTTCCGATTCGATCATCTCGTTCCCCGAGAATAATTTCTGGAATTAAAATTCTAAAGTTTAGAATTTTTTCATAATTTATTTAATTAAATAATCGAAAATAATTTTCGTAATTCTTATCGAATTTCTGGGATTTTCGTAATTTTTGAAATTTTCGAGTTCTCGAAAATTTCCTTTTCTCTCCTTTTTTCTCTTTTCTTTTCTTTCTCTTTCTTTTCTTTCCTCCTTTTTCTTTTTCTTTTTCCTTTCCTTTTCTTTTCTTTCTTCTTTTTCTTTTCTTTTTCTTTTCTTTTCCTGGTTTAAATCGGTTCAGACCAGTCCAGCCTCCCTCACCGTCGGTTCTCCTCCGGTGGTCGATTCTCCGACGGTTCAGCCTTTCCACGGCTGGCGAGGACCATGACGAACCTGCTGGTGGCCTCCGTTCATCCCAGTTCGGCAGCATGGCGACAGAATTGGCGTTGAAAGGTTTGGCTTTTCTCTTCCTCTTTCCTCCTTCTTCAGCCGCCGTCACCCTCATTGGTGGCTTCCTTCTTCTTCCCCTCACCTCTGCCGGGGTCGGTGTTGCAGTGGCGGTGCCTGGACCGACCGACACCATCAATTTCCTCTTTTCTTTTCTCTTCTCAGTTTCACCGATCTCCATTTCGATTTACTCTCTTTTTCAAGCCATCGTCGGTGGCCTTCATCCTTCCTCGTCCACTGGCATCGCCCTCTACCTCTCTCTAGCCTCCTCTCGCCAACGGTGGCAGTGGTTGCTGCCGTCGACCCCTCGGTTCGAGAAGGGAATCGGGACCGTTCCCGATTTTCCTTCTGTTTCTTCTTTTTTTTATACATATATATATATATTATACTTATAACTATATATTATAAATATAATATTATTATTTTATATATAGTATTATACTATATATATTTTATATAAAGATATATATTATGTATTAACACAATATATATTTAATATATATGTATATTTATATAATTTAAATTAAATAACATTTATATATATTTATATAAATGAAATAATACCATATATATTGTATTTACAATATATATATATATACAAACTCTAATGTAAAATAATATTCACATTTCTCATATATGTATATACTTATATATATACATAAGATGTTATATTTGTATACATATGTATTATTTAAATTTATAAAATAGTATATATATACATATATATACCAATGTAGATTAATATATACTATATAGCCTTTAAATACATATGTATTTGTATAAAAATACATTTATATAATATATAATTATATAAATATATTTCATATTTCTTTCTTATTTTTTCATTTAATTTGGATTTCAATTTATTCAAATTAAATTTCTTCTCTTCATTATTTTCTATAATTTCAACCTTATTCTTATTTCCAATTTAATTTTCCTTCACACGAACTTCTTAATTCATTCACTTCCTCAATTCACGAAATTTTCACTAATATTCCAATCTCATAATTATATTTATTTATTTCAACTTATCTATTTTCTTTAATATTAATTTCCAATATTAATAATTTCCAATAAATGAAAAATTTTGCGGTTATCACATATATTTAGTTATATAATTATACTAATACAATATATATATATTGTATTTACAATATATATATATATATATATATACACATTTTTTTTATTTCATAAATTTTGGATTTCTTATCATTCAAATAAATATACTCATTTTCATCTCTTTAATATTTGGATATCTTAATATCCGAAAATCATTGAAAATAATTTCCTCAACTTCATCAGATTCGGGAATTTCAATAATTTTCCCATCTTGTTAAAAAATTTATTTATTTACTTTCGCTTTTTTATTTGCATAAAAATTTAATTTCTGAGTAATTTAATACCAAAAAATAGAAAAATTCTCGGTTATCACAAAGTCTCTCATTTCTCTTAACCTTAATGCTAGTCACACCCTAAAACCCATTTTCTCAGCCAAATTTGCCCCTTCACCCACGGCACACCCACAAAACTCACACCACAAACCACACTCTAACCTTTATTCCCTCAAATCTTCCTCAAATCCTTAAGAAGTTCAAGATAATAAGGTATGTGTAGCTTCCATGTTCTATTAAATATGTTAAATGATCATTTCTTTCTCATTTAAATGATTATAATAGTTGAATTTGAGTAAAATGGCTTTGTAAGGAGTTTAGGAATCAGTTTTGTAGCTTGTGGCAATGAATTGCCACGAGCTTTGTAAAGGTCGCGAAAAGGAATTGCAGCGACCTTTGTAAAGCTCGTGGCAATTCCTTGCTGCGAGCCTTTCATGGTATGTGGCACTAAAGTGCCGCGTATGCTTTAGGATATGAGGCACTTTAGTGCTGCAATATGAGATCACTTTCCCGAAGATGCTTTCTAGGGATGTAGAGATAAGTCTTCTTCATGGTCAACCTGCGACCTGCTTCAATAGTCTTATTGAATTTTTTCGAGAAAGCCATTTAATCTAAAGGTGTAGGTAAAAATCCTTAGTTGGCTCCAAATAGAATGAATTTAGAATCTGCATAAAAATGCTTTTGTCATTGTGAAAGGCTTAGTATTTGCAAAGATCTTAACTTGCGGCACCAAGGTGCCGTAAGCTCAATTAAGCTCGCGGTGCCAGGGTGCCGCGAATTGCTTTGGACTCGCAACACCCTTGTGCCACGAGTTCAAAGAAGACTACGGCACTTAGGTGCTGCGAGACAGAAAAAATTAAAAAAATAACAATTTTAACTTTTTTCTATTTTTAATTTAGGTTTAATTACATTGCAAATAAGGTTAATTGAATATGAATTGGTTATTTGATCTAATTGGTTTAAAGATGTGAATTCGTTTAGGATGATTTGTTTCTTACATGTGAAATAGATTATTGAATTGAATTAGAATGTGAATTGGTTTCTTATACGTGAAATGGTTTGCTTGTGTGTTTATACAGATACCACCAAGTACACGAGGAGTAGGGTCATCTAGAGATGATAGAAGGAGATGCATTGAAGCTTTAGTGGATACGAGGTGAGTAATCATTGCGTTTGAAAGGAGGAGACAAGCTCTAGAGGCAGCAGCTAATGAGCAAAGCATGCATGTGACTACTGATCACGCAACAGTACTCGATGACATGCAGCATGTTGAAGCTGTACCTAGGGAGGTGAGGCAGTAGGCTAGTGCATCTACCGAGGCACCGGTTGCGATGGAGAGGTAGCAACTGAGTACATCTGGTGAGGCACCAGCTGTTGAGTAAGCCAATACATCTACTCAAGCAGCTACTTCTACTAGATCGTATCCTGTGGTCCAGTTTATACATCTCTTTTAGTTAGTTATAGATCACACGTTGTTGCAGCTATTTAGTAGCAAAAGGTATAATTGAACTTTATTACATATTTATTGTAATGTAAATTAGACTTAATAATATTCTAATTATTTATTTGGTCTTGTTACAGGAGCAAGGGTAGTCGAAAGTTATTAATCACGGCCCTAAAGTTGGCACATGGCCGCGAGATATGAGTCGGTCACGCATCCTTTCTAGGATCGCACAATCAGGGTTGGTTTCATCATTGCGGTGTAGTTATCTCAAATGCAAACAAGACTATTATTATTGCATTTACCGAGAGGTGGCAGTCAGAGATAAATACATTTCACATGCCTTTCGGATAGATGACCATCACTCTAGATGATATGTTTACGTTGCTTGGCATCCTAGTGGTTGGGAAGACTATATCTTTTGATATTGTCTCCATTGACGAGGCAAATAGAATGCTAGTGCCGTTGCTTGGAGTGACTGAAGAGAAGGCAAAGGAAGAGACGACCGCTAGGACCACAAGTTAAGATGTAGTAGTTGAAAGATACGTTATACATGGTTACCGACTTTGATAGGGAGGAGCAGATAAAGTACGCGGCTCACGTATTCTTATTATTTCTACTTGGTTGCACTTTTTTTTGCTGATAAGAGTGCAACGCGAGTACCGGTCGTGTACTTATCTTTTTTTGAGGATCTTACTACTCTTGGTGAGATTGCATGGGGTGCAGCTTGCCTTGCTCAGATGTATAGGCAGCTAGGCGAAAACCAGTAGAGCGGAGTGCCATTCGATAGTCGGTTATATGATATTGCTTCAGGTATATAATATTTATTTAATAAGAATAATATTGATTTCTTCAATATTTATTAGCTTATGATTTGATTATAAATGTCCCTTTTGTTTTATGCAAGCATGGATTTACGAGCATTTTCCATTACTAAATCCAGTGCGAGACATGTCATATAGAGAGAGGCAGCCATGTGCTTGACAATGGAAGCCACTTGGCTGCAGCATCTCTCTACATATACTAAGAGAGAGACTTGATGACCTTCAATATCATCAGGTCTGTTGGGATTCATAAGCAGATAGTAGGAGAGACATCCATTGCCAAAGATTCCATTCTTTTGCGGATGCATTAAGTTCAATGACATGGTAGAGCCGTACCATCCAGATAGAGTTCTTCGGTAGTGGGGCTATGTGCAGAGCATTCCACGTCCACCTCTCTCACACCATCTCATCGGGACAAGGATCAAAGCTAGCCAATTATCACATACAGTATAGCTTTCAGCCTGGGTACTAGGATAGCTGGGATTATCACGTGATTAATGAAGAGAGGAGAGGTGAGCAATGCAAGACCCCTAGAGAGTCTACGGTGAATTACATGATTTGGTATATGATCATTTCACATCATTATATCCAGAATTCTGCATACAGATCGACAGAGCAACACAGAGTGATTGACTGGGAGGTTAGTTATTCATTTCTTATTTAATGTTAAGAATGTCTTTTTATCTCGAAATTGATGTATTTATATTTTCATTGTTTCGTAACGCATCCTGGGACACATATATGATAGACTTCACATAGTGGAGGTGGGTGGAGACAATCAAGACATGGACGTTTGGCGACAAGCTGTGCATGATGTTTATGCCATGGTAGCGAGATTGCCTAGGCATATTGCAATGCCCCCACATCCTCCACAGATAGCATCCTCATCTTGGCCTTTACATCTACCTCTATCCTCAATTGCTCCACCTTCATCTCAACAGCTCATTATACATTTGCCAGTAGCATTAGCTTTATAAGCCTCACCATTAGCACCACCATTAGCACTAGCTTCACCACTTTCAGCACCATTAGCTTCACCACCACCAATACTAACACCAGCTGCACCACTAGCATCTTCTCTACCACCTCCTACATCTTCATCCGTATATGTTAAACATCAAAGGAGGAGGAGATAGTATATATTGTATTTTATAGTTTGACTTATACTTTTGTAAAAAATGGTAGATATATTTATGTATATATTTAGGTTAATTTTGTCTCATTATTTCATTCATTATATTATATTTATCAAGTCATTTGAAACAACTATTTCTTTTTACTTAAAATAATAATTATAATAATAAATTATTATAATATATTATTAAAATAATAAATAAATTATTAATTATATTTTCATATATTATTAAAATAAAAATTAGTATATTAATAATATTTATATATAACTAACACATAATCATAAATAAATGGTAGATTCGGTAAATCAATTAAATTTTAATGAATAAAATAGACTTAATGCAATAAAACATGATGATATTTAAGTCACAAAATATAATAAACAACGCTTACAATAATGTATCATATTTAGTTACTTAATACATCATGGTTCATCTAGATTGATTGTCTCTTGAGTAGTAACATCTGTGTTTGATGAGAATAATAATTTGAAATCTTCGATCCGAGAGATGTATGAAAGCTCCCACTCTCGAGCGCATTCATATTGAAACATGTGCTAGTTGAATGCGATCAGAGGTATCGGTGCTCTTGGATCCAACAATACCTGCAACAATGCATTATATTCAATTAAATTCGAATGAAAACAATAAACACTATTTAACTTTCATCGTGATCTATACCTGAACAAATTGACAGTAGCTTACAAATCTAATAGCAATTAACCTATGTTGCAGTGGTGGAGGAGTGATGATCTGAGCAAAAGATATGTTAGGCACTGTCTCGAAGATAAATGGACAAGCACGATATCATACTGTGAGGATATCAAATAAACCATGTCTGGTAAAGTCATCCAATTATCCTTATAAGCTACCGTGTTGAAACACACCAACGATTGCATCAATTTATCAACACGCTCCTAACATCCATAGAGACGCACATAATCATCTTTATGTCTACTTAACTCATCCATCAAATCTTGTCGCACTTGTGACCATGCATCTGCACTCATACCCAACAACCCTACTATAGCTTTAAATCCGCAGTGTCCATTAGACTTGACATCAACAACATCGTGAATGAATGGACATATCTCGACCGAAAAAAAATCCATATATCGAGTCTTGGTACCTTTACGATACACAGGTAATTTCTTCCTCTTCTTCGCCAGTTTCACTAAACTTTCTGTTGTGGATGAAATGGTACTGTCATGACTAGACTTGACAATCTCAAAATAAGAAGGTTCTCGTCGAGTTGATGTGTCCATCTTCAATGCTTGAATAAGACCCTTTGTCTTAGCCTTTTCAACTGGAGGAACTAGGAATGTTGTTGCTGGATCACCTAGTTCTCTCAACTTTTTTTTCAAGGCTAGTTTTCCTGAAATATCACACGCATCGAACAGTTTCACAATTATCTCCCACTTAGCATCCAATGTCAACTTCTGCACGTCATCATTTGTGGACCTCGTCAAGTCTATTTTCGACCAATGTGAATGCACAGCAAATAAGGGGATTGGTCATCCAAACCGTGTATATTCAACAATTTCATGAGCACACGGCAACCCATGTGTCATTTTCATTACACAGCCACAAGAGTGAATATCAATATTTGTATCCTTTACTCGCTATGCCTCCTTCAATATCATATGCAAAGCCTTCCTTGACACCAACCCTCATAACTCCTTGAATAATGATGGCCTGAAGTTGTGTTCAACAACAGTAAGGCTTGCCTCAAATGAAGCCTTTATGTCCATATATTGCAGCTCAATCAAGGAGTTGGTCACATTCCAAGATGTTTCAAAATCACTTTGAGACTATCTGAGATGTCGTTTCAACTTTGCATGTGCACTCTCCTCTCTACAATACAAAATAAAACATGTATTAATTATTAATTCAAAAAATTATAAAAAATAAACGTAAACTTAGAAGATGACAATAAACGTAACTACTAGTTGTTACATTGTTGAAATGCATTACTTTATACATCCAAGCTGCAACAAATCGCTCTTTATACTTATCCAACCAAGTTTCCTTCACATATTGCAGCGCTTTTGGATAACTATGGTAATCCAAGTGCATTGAGCTTAAATGCCTATCATACTCCTCCTCTGTCATTGAGAACATAAGAACACTCCATTATGCCATGAATGCATCCTACCTCTCCTTGCACTCAAATAACTTTTTGCAATTCACAAGCACATTTTTCGATATGTGCCATCTGCATAACAGATTGGCTGTGGAGGGAAATACTACTTGAACTGCATTCATCAATGCCAAATCTCGATCTGTGACAATAACAGATAGTGATGCAACACCTGTCATTAAACTTTTTAACTTTTGCAATGCCCACGTGTAGTTCTCTTGACACTCGACCTCCATGTACACAAATGCAATCGAAAAAGTCAAATTCGTTGATGTGACACCAACGATCTCAAGGAGTGGCAACCGATATCTATTCAGTTTATTTGTGCAATCCATAACCAACACATATGGGAAAGCATGCAACAAATCTACTGAGGTAGGATGCGCCCAAAACAAGTCTTTCACAACATCGATTGACTCATCACTACGATGCCACTCAACATATTTACACTCATTCAACCGTTTCATCAGTTGTTGCATTTGTGACCTATCAGCTTTCTTAATCAATTTGTAAGCTTGTCGTGCATTGTAAATGGTCTTCACAGTACTTACATTCTTCTCATTCTTGTTTTTCAACGTCATGAGAATATTTCATGGTTTGACCATGTCCTTGGTCATATTAGCCACAATTTCCTTCTCCTTAACTGATAATCTTGCGGCAAATGGGTGACCCTCAAAATGCCTCGCAGGTGCATGATTGTGCATCCCACTTACTACTTGAACTCGCCACTCATCGTCTTTTTCTAATTTCACACCCAATAGCTCAAATGGACAGCCACATTTCTTCATTCCAACACCCTTACGAGTTGCTTTATCTATTTTTGCTTTCTTCTTTTTCGACTCTTTAAATCTTCCACTTCATTCACAACAGAGTCATAATCTAGGTTTTCTTGAAAAAATTGCTGATACAGATCCTCTAATCACAACTATGAATCCTACATTTCTACCCATCTCCTTTGCCCATGTGATTAACTCTTCTTGAGTAGAAAAAACCTTATTCGTCGTAAATGACTTGGTGCAATCAAATTGAGAAGACTTTACTTCTTGCTGATAAACTACTAATCTTCTGTCATCTTATAAACAGATTATTAATTTTATTATGCAACAATTAACTAAATAATTAAATAAATAGCAAATTTCTACCTTTAAAATAATCTTGGCAGGACACTGCTAGCCTTTAATATGATTCTCGGCAAAAGACTGCCAAGATCATAAAACAAGGCTCGACATGTGGCTGTTGAGCATTTGTAGCAAGTCTTGGCAACCGAGTGCCAAGACTTGCTTATGAGTCTCGGCAAGCAATTGCCAGGACCTTAAAAAGGGTCCTAGTAGCCGCTTGTTGCGACCATTAAAAACTCTCAGTGTCTCCCGACAATGAATTGCTAGGAGATACAATGCACTCTTGGTAATTCACTACTGGAAGTACATTGCAACTCTTGGTAATTCATTACCGGGAGCATCAAAATCATTTTTTCTAACCTTAAACCAGAAAAATGAGAAAAAATTATCAAAATTTATTAATAAGAACATACATCTTCAGGAATATGACATATTTCATCTACATTTTCATCTATAAATGAATTTTTGCTTAAATTATTATCAAAATACTCTATGAATTAGATTTTTGGATGAGTTTTAATTATTTAGAATGTGTGAAGAAGAAGATGAGAGAGTTTAAGATGTGTTGAGATTGAAAGGATATAATAATAATATTATCAAAGGTTAATTTTGTAAAAAAAAAATCATTTATTTAGGGTGCATCTAGCGCTCCTTATTATGTATTTAGAAATTCCCATAAAATTATTTCTCCGATTTCAATTTCCCCTCCCAAGTACGCTCTCCAATCTCTACACCGTGCGCACTGCGCGTCCTCCTCCCTTTTTTTTTTCTTCTTCTTCCTTAAAACCCCTCAAAAAAAAATTGCTGCTATTTATTTGATTTTACTTTGTATCCGCATTTCCATTTTTTTGGCAATTAAAAAGCTTAGATCACTACTGATGGCAATGAGGCGATCTCTGGTTTTGATTTTGGCGTCGTTTCTGGCGTTTTCCGCCGTCGACGTGGCGGCGGTTGTTACTTACTCGTCGAGACTCATTAAAAGGTTTTCCAACGAGGCGAAGCTACTTAGGGTTCCGTGGAACGGCGGCGGAGTACGGTGGCCTGAGAGGAAGAGCTTGGAGTACTATGAGTTGCTTGTGAACAATGATTTTCAGCGGCAGAAGATGAAGCTTGAGCCTAAATACGACCTCGGTTTACCTTCTCAAGGGAGTAAAACGATGTCATTTGGAAACGACTTCGGATGGTATAAAAACTTGTAGTCGCTTCTTTTAACTATGTAGTTGACTGCTAGTTGACTTATCTTTTAGCTTCATTTGCTTAAATTTCCAATATTTTTTTTTAAGTTCTCTATATTTCATAGGATGTTGACTTTTTTGAAGAAAAGTCATCTTTTTTGGCCCTTTTCTCTTATTTTTGTCTCCTTAACTGCATTCGTAAAATGCAAGTTGAGCTGGAAATTTATTACAATTTTATGAGCAAGTGTTTATTTTTCCATTGCATATGAATTTCTGTAAGTTCTTAGATAATGGGATTTGGAAATAACTGCATTGGATGAGAAATATATGTACCAAGCAGATGCTCCTAGAGTGTGTTTTAGCAATTCCCAATACAAATAGAGATGATATGATAGAAGTGGAATAAATCAGGCTTATAATAAATAAGAGGAAGTTACTAACCTAAGAAAATGGAGAATTTTTATTACGGCCCCTCCCTCCCCCCCACCCTCTCCCACCCACACACACATAAAGAGGAAAAAAAGGGGATAGAGAATTTGACTTATTTCAATTGTTGATTTTATCAAATTTTATCAAATTTGATCAGAAAAAGCTGTTTATGACATTTTGAATGAAATCCTTATAAATATCAGCTGAATTTTGGTTCCTTGCTGTTTATTTGATTATCTAATGTATACAGTTACCAATTTGAGGTTGCATTACACCTGGATTGATGTAGGGACACCTAATATTTCATTTCTTGTTGCATTGGACGTGGGGAGTGATCTACTTTGGGTTCCATGCGATTGTGTGCAATGTGCTCCACTATCTGCCAGTTACCATAGTAGTCTGGTAGGCAGCTCCCTATGATTGTTGTTAAACAGTTATTATTTACTTTAACAACCATTTATGCATTCAAATGTTTCTTCATTTTTGTGGCATATTTGTTGTTGTTCATGATGCTTGTTTGGTAACTATGTAGCATGGATTCTTCCACAAGGCTGCTATTTACTGTCTATAATGGACCCAACTTATTAATGCTTCAAAAATAAGTCAGATTTTTATACTTAAAATTAGCAGTGATAAAAGTTTTATCTTATTAGGTATTTTTCCTCATACATCTGTGGCACTTGTTTGCTAGTAAAAACATGGAGTTCATTGCATGAAATACTTATAAAGATCCATGCAACAATGAACTTTAATTATTCTCCCGGCAGTTTCAATCATTCACGGAATATTAGTCTTGCTGTTATTTAAATTTTTTACTGAAGGTAATTTTTTACATATCTGTCACATGGAGAAAAGGGACTGCTGGGCTAGGGTCAAGAACAGCTTTTATTTTTATTTTTTTATTATAATGGCATGTAAAGTAAGTGTGAAGGCAGGATAGAATGTTTAGCACTTATTTCCAATGATTGATTTGCAGGTGCTCCTTCATATATGGGGCATCTATTATGCAGGAAAGAGATATGAACGAGTATAGACCATTTGGTTCAAGTTCTAACAGGCATATACCTTGCAGTCATCGATTATGTGAATCAAGTCCAAACTGCAAAAGTTCTAAGCAGCAATGCCCTTACACTATTGACTACTACACAGAAAACACTTCAAGTTCTGGATTGCTTGTTGAGGATATGCTACATCTTACATCAGCCAGTGGTCATACATTGAACACTTCAGTGCAGGCTCCAGTCATTATAGGGTGCTTTTTTGATGATTACTGACCACATTAGTTTATTGATTTGATACATTTACTGAATTCTCTATCACTATAAAGGAATTTCTGCATACCTAACCATGGATTATTTCTGTTACCTTTTTTTCTTGAATCAGATGTGGTATGAAGCAAAGTGGCGGTTACTTGGATGGGGTTGCTCCAGATGGTTTAATGGGTTTGGGACCCTGAGAAATTTCAGTTCCGAGTGTCCTTGCAAAAGCAGGATTGATCCGCAACTCTTTGTCAATGTGTTTTGATGAGGAAGATTCTGGAAGAATTTACTTTGGGGATGATATGAAGCAAAGTGGCGGTTACTTGGATGGGGTTGCTCCAGATGGTTTAATGGGTTTGGGACCCTGAGAAATTTCAGTTCCGAGTGTCCTTGCAAAAGCAGGATTGATCCGCAACTCTTTGTCAATGTGTTTTGATGAGGAAGATTCTGGAAGAATTTACTTTGGGGATGAGGGGCTGGCCACTCAACAATCTACTCAATTCCGGTCTTCAGATGGGAAATAGTATGAACCCTTACGTAGTTTTTTTTTCCTAACTTAATGTTCATTTATTTCTTAATTCTCAAATATCTTATGATTTCCTCTTCTATATTGTGATTTAATTCATGTTTTATTCAGTATGACTTACATCGTTGGGGTGGAGGCCTGTTGTATCCGTAATTCTTGTCTTAAGCAAACAGGCTTTAGTGCAGTGGTTGATAGTGTAACATCATTTAATGAAGTGTATGATAGAGTAGCTGAGGAGGTATTTTCTTTCCCTAGTAAACTCCTTGGTGAGAATTTGTAATTAATTTATATCTGATTTCACTGTTATTTTGATAGTTTGACGGAGGAGTCAATGCTACAATTACTAGCTATACAGGTTATCCATGGAAATATTGCTATAAGTCCAGGTTAACTTTGAGTAAAGATGTTTATAAGATAATTAGTTGTTATACCAACATTTATTGTTTATTTATTTATTTGTAAAACAGTTGACAGGAGTTGCCCAAGGTTCCGTACTTGAAACCTACGTTCCCTTTAAGCAACCGCTTTGTGGTCTATAATCCAGTTTTTGTAGTCTATGGTATTCAGGTGCTTGCTTTCTTTACCACATGGAAATTTCTACACTTTCTTTTTAAAAGCTTTTTCCTTCATTTAGATTTACGAGTAAGATTTGCTCATTTAACTTGTTGCCGAAATAGTCAGAAAAAAGAAATTGCCAAGTTTTACTCTTGAACACTGGTTACTTTCAGAGCAATATGAATTTCCTTTTTGACTAATTTCAAATTTTGACACGTTGAAGATCGCTATTGTACTGATCTCTAGTTCTTGTCTTATATTGTTGGTGCTTTTTGCTTTTCTCTTCTTATATTTTCTTCTACAAAGAAAAAGCTCTAACTGATTATAAAAACATGTTTGATGAAAGAGATATGTTGTCTTTATGTTGGCCTCTATTTTCATTTTCCTAATGAAACTTATAGAGTGCCATATTGCTTGAGCCAATGTTAGTGTTCATCTTTCAGATTTACCTTTTAATTAATAATCCTTCATCGTAGCCTAGCCACTCTTAATCAAATTTTATTTGGGTAAATTAATTGCTTACACACTTCCCAAAATTTCTGTATTTATGGAAATATTGTCACCCTTCAACCATACTGAATTCTGGCTCAGCCTATGAATGCAACTTAGTAAAAGGCCATGACCTGGTTGTCATTGGAGCATCTATGATTGCTTTTCTTATCATGTTTAAAGGAAAATTAAAATTAATAATAAAAGCAAAAAAAGGGCTGATCTTGATTTCAAAATATCCCGTCACAGGTTATTTTTGAATGTACAACCATTATGTATGAAGAAACATTAGGTATTACAAATTTAATTGTACCGTGTATTTTGGATTCTACTTAATCTACTAACAGTAAGTAGCCATCAAATGTAAGAGCATATCATACCATGCTATATTATGTTATCTTTGTTCATCTTGTTATTGTGAAATGTAATTTTAGAGTAGCAATTAGATTGGTGAAAGCTATATGATTCAGATGAATTCTTAACTTGGTGGCCCTTGTGCAGCGAGTCTCTGATTCTGTTTAGCCATACAGCCGGTGGAGGGAGATGTTCGAAAAATTGGACGTATGCTACTTGCATTTCTTTAATGCAAAATGTGTTGTTCATATTATATTTGCTTTTGTTCTGCGTGCTTGTAGTCTGGTAGACGCATTGCTGTGTTTGAACATGAAATCTGAATTATACTCTTAAGAAAATGTCTTTTTGCAGAGAATTTCATGACTGGATATCAAGTGGTGTTTGATAGGGAAAATATGAAGTTCGGTTGGTCACCCTCAACCTGTAAGTTATATGATCTTTCTTACCTTATATATGTGGGTACTGTTTCCATCCAATATTTGTGACTTCTTGGCTTGCAAGTTGCAATTGATGCTTTCGGGTTGCAGTTGGAAGGGACTAAATCAATGCTTTCAAACCTGTAAACTTGGTTCTAACTTCTAACAACTCACCTACTTTGCTTGTTTCCGTAGAACTTTTTCTTTAGTTTTTGGGGCAATGTCAATAGAACTTGATGCCAGATCTGATACAAAAAAAATTAAGGTGTTCTTTTTTTTTTTGTTTCTTCATCAAAATAATGATATGCTAAATTCTCAATTTTCATAGTCAGGTCAAGATTTAGCTGATGGTAGAAGGATATCCTCTTCTCCTAATGGGACAGAATCAAATCCATTGCCAATCAATGAGCAACTGAGCACCCCTGGTGGAAGGGCAGTGGCTCCAGCTCTGGCCGGTAGGGCTCCCCCTAAACCCTGGGTTGCCCCGACCCAGCTAGTATCATTGCAGTTTGTTATTTAAAACTGCTGCCTTTACTCGTTCTTTTGCATGTTCTTGTTTCATCTCTTCCACTAGTTACTGGCACCAGACACGGTTGAATTCCATTCTCCCATTGCCTCACGTGTATATCCATCTTTTCTTTCTAATTTGTTATCTTTTTATTATTAGATAATTATTCTATGCACCGTCAATAAAGTTTTTTTTTATTTCATAAGCAGTGTTAGGATCATAACACGTCTTATAAAAATATTAAAAAAAAATAAATAATAAATAAAATAAAATGTGTCATGATTTTAATCTCGTTTGTGGAATAAACAAACTTCACCGGTAATGTATGAAATAATTATTATTATCCTAATATTTTCTTTCTTTCTTTAGTCTAATGTATAAATATTTCGAGCAGTCTCGTGGTCTGATGCCACCCATTTTTTTTCCCCCTGTGATGGCTATTGGATTGAACAGGTGGGGCATGTAGTGGTATAGTTCCAATTTGAATTTTTATCATTTAATCTATCTCTGATCTTAGTATAAATAATAATAATAGAATAATCCCGAGTCTAGAACTTGAATGAATAAAAATTAAACATAACCTAAACTAAACCTCAGCTAGTATTTATATATAGTGACATGGCTAAACATTTATGAATCGGAACTGTTTGTAGCGACATGCCTAAAACTCTAGAAACTTTGGAGAGACCCATGTGCTGGATATTGTTTGCCGAAAGAGTTTGGCAAGTTAGGGGCTCAATTTTTTGTAGATGGGAAAAAGATGATGAAGCTCCCGATCTGACCATAACAACAAACACAAATATGTATAAACTTTTTTTTATCTGAATATGTGCAAACTTTTAAAGCATATGGACCTTACTTATTCATCACTGATAATTTAAAAAATCATATATAATGTATTATCAGTGTAAAATTTTTATATATTGTGAATAAATCATGAGATGACATTTCATATGAAGATTTTTAAAAATAAATATTTACAAAGTTTTTAAATTTATTTTTAAGAATCTGTACATTTTCAAATTTTACTCATCAATGAAATATTATCTTATAATTAACTGATAATATATAAAAATTATACATTATTAATACATTATATTTAAACTCTTATTATTTTGGTGTTGCTACTCGTTTGCATGTTCATCTTTTTACTTTTTTTTTGTCGTACTCGTACACTTTCTCTTCACCGACAAATCTTTGAGAAGTTTTTATATGCGGTATTTTTTTTGTTAGTTTTGTTTTAAATTCTTTTGGATCGGGCAATTAGGAAGATTTGGATTGGACTCTTAGGCTTTGCTTGGTAGGATGAAAAGAAAGGAGTGAGGAAGGAAAATTAGTTAATCAAATGGTTATGTTTAATAACAATTTTTTTACTTTGTAGTTTAATCATTTGATTAACTAATTTTCTTTCCTCACCCCTTTCTTTTCACCATACCAAACAAAGTCTTAATGGTTATGGATGATGAACTCCGTGAAAGGTTTAAGAATTAATTTAGGAAAGAAGAATGATTGGCTTATGTTTTGCCTGTTGGTGTTGGTACCACTTTCACTAGTTCTTTCCATTCTCCAAAAGTTTATTTTTTTTCCTTAAAAAAAAAAATCTAACCCAAGCACCTAAAACGGCAAAAAATAAAAAGGCACTATAAAGTGTAGATGAGATAAAACTTGTAGCTTGAAGCTTCAATCTTTTCCCACAGCTTTTGTGCATGAAGTTAGATATTCAAACAAAAGGATAGCATTCTCAAAGCTCATGCACTGCATCCCGTTTTCTTTTCCCTACTTTCAATAAGTGAAGCTTGGATTATATGTAGGTTTTATTTTGTTACCCCACTAGCATTTTGTCCTTCGGTTTCTTAGTGCTTGGTTTTTTTTTTTTTCAAAAGCAAAATGCAAAATGCAAAAAAAAAAAACACGAAGGTTTTCTAAATTCTATTATAAATTAATACAGATTAAAAAGTGTCGCAATTGAGTTTTGTACATATATCATTCATGCATGATTTGTGTGTAACTTGTTGAGTAGAAATTAATTTGAGAAAATTAAACGAATTAATTAAGTCTGGCCAACCATCATAAGTCGAGATTATGTCAAAAACTGAATTTAGTTTTAGAAATGTCATATAAATAAATTTAATCAAAATATAAGGATTTTTTAGTTAATCCAGATATTGTCTAAAAATAAACAGTTTCAAACGAAAGAACTAAATAATTTTAAATAAAAAAGTAAACAATTAAGTTGATGCCGATGGAACCCCAGCATGATACTTAATATATACGTGATAAAAACGTTAACAGCCACAGCCTTTTAATCCCATCATGCATTCATGGTTAATGCTTTTTCAGAAAAAGGAAAGGCGAGGAGACGAGTTGCTATAATACTTTTGGGATGGTTTTAACCTCTACCTAGTATTATCATTCATCCACCATCTTTTTTTCATGATCAAAAGGCTACTCAATCATGTTCAAAACGTGTTTACGGAAAGCTGGAACCAGAATATCTCAAGAACTGAACCCTACTTAAATTGATTAGCTTTCTATTAATATTAATTAGCTTCGGTATATAATTTTTTATTCAAAGATTTTGATTCAAATATTATATATATATATATATGTACACATATTTTGATCCCGAAATTTTTTTTAATTTGAACAAAGAATGTAATGCAATTAAGAATAATTTGAATGAGATATTGAATTTATACTGAAAAGGATCCTGATTTAATTTTTCAATGTGCATCTCAATTTTGATATAATTGGAAAGTAAAAGAGGAAGAGAAAGCAAAGGAAGAGGTGATTTTGAAATCTCAGTCTTATTTTTTTAAAGTTGAAGGGAAATCTAGCTTAGGTAGCTAGCTAGCCTTGGCATTGAAGAAGAACGTATCTCTTTCTGCACTCGAAATGAAAGGGGCTGGAGCAGGCGTCCTAGACCACCATCATCTAACAGCAATGCCCAGCTAGCTGTTTGCCTCTCTCCCCTGCCCAAAACACATCAGCGATTTTGGTGTTTTGCTTCTGGAAACTTTCTAAAACACGTGGATTTTTAATTATTTATCTAATCTATAAAATATCAAATATATACTATAGATTTTATTATATACAATTTTTATTTAATGTCTTTAATAGTTATTTTCTTTTGTCACTACACTTAACTTTATCATTATTTTTGTGTTTGCATCTAAATACATATTCCACCATTGTCTTTAATCTTATTGCTACAATATCCAATCTCACAACTACAATAATTAATCTCACTTTCAAGCTATTTTTAATATTATCATAATCAATTAGACCTAACAATCTTAGACATGACACAATTACACGACATAAAAACGATACGAATATAAGACACGAATGTGACATAGATTAAAATTAAGAAAAAATTGTATATCAATATTGTAAAAACTAAAAGTAAGCTAAAAATAGGATTTTGTGTTTTCTGTGCCAATACAAATTATGACACGAAATTTTTGTGTTTTATATAACACGAACACGATTTTACATGATACGAAAAAGAATTAGAAACACAAATTGCCAGGTCTAGAATCAATCTCATTATCAATCTAAATCAGTGTCAAGTCAAAAGCTAGATTTTATTTTATTTTTTTATAATAACATATTGCATGAAATGTTTTTACTTATATATCACATAATTATACTAAGAGATATAGCATAAAATTAGGTAAATTCCATCTAAATCTTTGAGGTTTGCATTTAATTCAACTTTAATCCATTAGTATAAAAAATAGATACTCCGCTTCAAACTTTTCTATTTTGCAAAACAATTAAGTTCTTCTGTTAGTCAACGGTTAAGTAAACTGTTAAAAACTTAAGTTTGAGATCATTTTGCCTCTGAATCATTTAGAATACTTTAAATACTCAATAATATTATATTTCTAAGTATCAACAATGAATTTTATTACTATTTATTATTTTGAAATATTTTTTAAATATTATTTTATGTGAAATTTTTATTTGTCAATACTACTAAATAAGGGTAATATATAAATGAGGAACAAAGGTTTATTTTTGTTTATTTGTTTTTACTTCTAATTTATTTATTGATTTACTTCTAATAAAAAGGGTAAATAACTTAATTTAAAATAATATAATGTAAAATAATTTATCTTTAAAATTATTCAAAATAAAAATAATTTGAATATTTGATTGAAATTATTAAAATTTAAATTAAGTATAATTTTATTTTTAATAATTAATAAGATTAAATCTAATATATTTGAGAAGAAAATTATGGATTGAACAATGTTCGTGAAAAATAGTGAAAAAATTGTGAAAAAAATAAAGAATTGTGGAAGATAGAGGAAAAATAGAAGAATGAATAATTATTTCTATTGAAAAGTTTAAGATTGGGTAATTTTGTAATTACACATTCCATTAACTTTGGTTAACGGTGTTAAATTATTTGAGGTGTAGTGTTCATTTTAATACTAATGGATTAAAGTTGAATTATATTCAAACTTTAAAGACTTAGATAAAATTTATCTTATAAAAATTGAACCTTTTGCACATCATCGATCAAATAAGAATTTATTTTATATTAATTTCTTTTTTTAATACATAAATTTCAGAGTGACATATAAGTTGCTCGATCCCCAAGTAAGAGCAAAATGTGTGACACGATTTTTGTGTTCGAAATTAACATTAACGAAGGATCATTGGTAGAATTTAAATTCAAAATTTCTTATATTGAGATAATGTATATACAGATAACAACTTAAAAATAGAACAATTAAAAAAAATTGAACCAACAATTTGGCTATTCATTCTTTAGATTGCATATTGCTAATTATATTTCTTCTTTTGCCGCTCCTTTCTTTCATTTTTCATCAACTCAAAGTATACCAGTAATTAAACTCTCAGAAAAACCATTTTTGTTTTAAATAGCAAAGCCCCTTACAATACCTTAAACATTATCCACAATGAGCAAATACTAAACAATGCAAGGGCACTTGTGCAAAATATCTTAAAATTTTCTTTCTTCCAACCCAAGTATAAAGAGGTTTCCTTCTTATTGAGAACCCAAATCATGCTTTTAACAGTAATTGAAAAGGGAAAAAATTCATGTCATGAGCCTTCTAAATTTGCTTTTGCTTACTGCTTCTTTAGTGAGGCCCCACAACTTTTTGTTTCTGTGTTTGAATATTGATGAATGAAAAGCCTTTTTAGAAAGTGAAGCTGTATAAAAGAATGATCTTATAGGAAGTAAAGAAAGCTTAAGGGAGGTACCTTAAGACATTTCATTTCCTTTGTTTGTTTTTGTTAAAAGGCAAGGAAGGAATAAATCACCCATCATCTCCTCTTGTTATATATATATATATATATATATATATATATATATATATATATATATATATATATATATATATATATATACACACATGCAGGGAAGTTCCCTTGCAGTTTCTTTGTCAGCTCACTTCCTCCTACTGTTTCCTAGTTTATATAAATTCACATCAATTCCCATGTTTCCGTAAACCTCTTCTTCACATTTCCTGCTTTCCCCTCATTTCTAATCATCAAACCTCGATTGAAACTAACTCTTAGTTAAACCCTTCCTTTGAACCGGTAGCTTTGCGAGAAGCAAAAATATGGGAGTTGCAGGCACTTTGGAGTATTTGTCTGATTTAATGAACAGTAGTGGCCACAAGTACAGGAAGAAAAAGCAGTTGCAGACTGTGGAGCTCAAGGTCAGGATGGACTGTGATGGTTGTGAACTCAAGGTCAAGAAAGCCCTTTCTTCATTAAGTGGTATATGTTTCTTCCTTTGCATCTCTCTTTTCTTTTTCTTCTTTTGATGGAGGTTGACAGATTATTGTGGGGGTGAAATGTAATGTGATTGCAGGAGTGAAATCCGTGAATATAAACAGGAAAGAGCAGAAGGTGACTGTAACAGGATATGTTGAAGCAAACAAGGTGTTGAAGAAAGCCAAGTCTACAGGGAAAAAGGCTGAGATTTGGCCTTATGTTCCTTACAGTCTAGTGGCCCAGCCGTATGCTGCTCCTGCTTATGACAAGAAGGCACCTCCTGGCTACGTCAGGAATGTAGAGAACAATGCAATCACTGCCACTGTCACCAGATATGAAGATCCTTACATCTCTTTGTTCAGTGATGAAAACCCAAATGCATGTTCTGTCATGTAGGCTGTAGTAATTGATGTGAGAAACTGATAATTAAGCTTTCCCTACCCTCTAGCCGGAAATCATTAAGCCCAGTTGTAGTTTTCTTTTTTTTTTTGTTTCTCTGTTGTATTTTCTGGTAGACAAGTGAGAAGATTATTGTGTTATTAATCAAAGATCTTTCTTTTTGTTTTTCAAAATGGTCCTGGGGACCAAGAAGACTGGGGGATGATTTTTGGTATGTGATGAAAGCAATGTGTCAATGTGGGGGTGGGGTAAGGCTGAGACAGCTTTGTATTTCTAGCCTTACTCTACCTTTTTTGTCCTTATTATGCATGTAATGTTTATGAATTTTATGCCCTGAAATTAGTTTGACAAAGCTCCATGTGTTATCACCATTGTAATTGGGTGCAAGCTGGCTGCTTCATTTTTCTCTTTCCTTTTTCTTGTTTATATGTTTCAGTTTCGTAAGCAGATGAAACATGACAAGCGGACCTAACTTGCACTTCAGATCATTTTCAATGCCTAACTTCCATTTAGGAAGCTTTTCAGTGCACTTTGAAACGTAAATGACATTTTCAATGCAGCATGACAAGGATTCATAAGGACTGCAGAAGAAGAAAAGAAAAGAAATAACAGATTGGATTACTCAAATATGTCAACTAGGGATGATCGAAAGATATTACAATACTTGTGAGTATTATACTTACAGAGTAATAGCCAAGAAGAAGAAGAAGAGCAAGAAGAAAGAAATGAAAAGAGAAGAAAGAAGAGAGAATTGAGAATTCAAGAATGAATGTTAACTATTCTTCTGAATCATTCACTTTGTGTTCTGTATTACAAACATATTATTTATAGTCACAGTAACTAGACTAACTGCAATTCTGTTAGTTAACCAACTGATTAACTAACTCAACTAACTCAAATATTACATCTGTCATTATCCCACAAACTGAGCCTCTCTCTTATCTAAGTTTGTGGCATCTGTTACAGTAAGTTTAGATCGTAATCTGACAAAATTAGGACAGGAAAGAGGCTTTGTAAGAACATCTGCTATCTGATCATAAGCAGGGATATGACTAACAGTGAGACACTTCTGAAGAACCTTCTCTCGAACAAAAAACATGTCAAGTTCCATATGTTTGGTCCTTGCATGTTGGACTGGGTTGGAGGAAAGAGCCACAGTGGACAGATTATCACACCAAATGTGTGGTCTAACTGGAATCTGCAGACCAATCTCAGAAAGGAGTGATTGAATCCAAACTATTTCTGCTGTCAGGTTGGCTAAACTTCTGAATTCAGCTTCTGTGCTGGATCTGGAGACAGTGGATTGCTTCTTGGAACTCCAGGATATGATATTGGATCCCAAGAACACACAGTAACCACTAATTGACCTTCGATCATCTGGGTCAACAGCCCAATCAGCATCAGTATAGCCTGTTAAAGTCAGTACTGATGAAGGTCGAAGATGAATGCCATAATCCAATGTGCCACAAAGATACCTCAAAATTCTCTTTACTGCCTTCAAATGAGTATCAAGAGGTCTGTTCATAAACTGGGACACTTTACTGACACTATAGGCTAATTCTGGTCTGGTTATTGTAACATATTGTAGAGCACCAACAATGCTCCTATACTGCTGAACATCTTCAATAGGTGAACCATCATTAGTAGAGAGCTTAAGAGCACTTACCATAGGTGTAGGTAAGGAGTTAGCTTCTAGCATGTTAAACTTATTCAACAGGTCCTTAATATACTTGGTTTGTGTAAGCAATAGTCCAGTAGGTAAGTGAGTGACCTCAATACCCAGGAAGAAATTCAATGATCCAAGATCTTTTAAGGAAAAAGCTGTATTAAGAACAGAAACAAGAGAATCCACTTCAGCCTTGGAGCTACCAGTAACTATGATATCATCCACATAGACCAGAATATAGATAGAAACAGAGGCTGTTGTTCTTAGAAATAAAGAGTTATCAGCTTTAGAAGATATAAACCCCTGTTGATGAAGAAAGAGCTTTAACTTATCATACCATGCTCTTGGCGCCTGTTTTAGGCCATATAAAGCCTTGTGTAATCTGCAAACCAGCTTATGTTGACTATTCTCAACTTCAAATCCTGGAGGTTGAGACATATAGACCTCCTCATGCAAGGTTCCATTCAAGAAGGCATTATTAACATCCAACTGCCTAAGTGACCATCCTTTTGACAGAGCCAAAGTAAGAATAATTCGAATTGTAGCTGGTTTCACTACTGGACTAAAAGTTTCTCCAAAGTCAATGCCAGGTTGTTGTAAGTACCCTTTTGCAACCAGGCGTGCCTTATATCTAGCTATGGATCCATCTGAGTTCTTTTTCAACTTAAAAACCCATTTACAGCCAACCACAGACCTGTCTGAAGGTTCAGGTACTAGTGACCAGGTCTTATTCTTAATTAAAGCATCATACTCAGCTTGAACAGCTTCTTTCCATTTACCATGTTGCAAGGCTTGAACTATAGTCTTTGGCTCATTGGAATCTAGATCAACAAGATAGGCTTTTGGTTTGAAAATACCAGATTTGGATCTTGTCTGCATTGGATGCTGGTTCACATCAGTAGAAGCTGGAGGTGGACCTAATATCGAAGGCTGATCACTAGATAAGGTCACATGAGGAGTAGATTGATGTGTTGAGTTAGATGAAGGAGAATTAGAACCAAGTAGAGTTGGTGATAAAGAGGAGTTTGAGGCAGAAGCAGTGTTTGATAATGAGATTGAATTGTTAGGAATAACTTGTGGTGGTTTTAAAGAGAAGGAAATTGGTGAGATATTGGATTTGAGTGCTGTAGAAAAGACTTCAAGATAAGGAAACTTAGTTTCATCAAAAATAACATGTCTGGATATAAAGAGACGTTGGTTTGCATCTAAACATTTGTAACCTCTATGATTAGGACTATAACCAAGAAAAATACAAGGAGATGATTTATAACTAAGTTTATGATTTTGATAGGGCCTAAGATATGGGAAGCATAAGCAGCCAAAAGTCTTAAGAAAAGAATAGTCTGGCTTTACCTTGTGAAGAACTTCAAAGGGTGACCTTGATTGCAAGACAGTAGTAGGTAACCTGTTAATCAGATATACTGCTGATGAAAAAGCTTCAGACCAATACTTGAAGGGCAAGGATGCTTGGGAAAGTAAAGTTAAACCAGTTTCAACAATATGCCTATGTTTTCTTTCAACAATACCGTTCTGTTGAGAGGTATGAGGACAAGAATTTCTGAATATGATACCCTTAGAGTTGAGAAATGAAGAAAAACCTCTAAATTCACCACCCCAATCTGTTTGCAACATTTTAACAGAAGTAGAGAATTGTTTTTCTGCCTGAGTCTTAAAATGGATGAAGGATTTGAAAGCTTCACTTTTGGATTTGAGGAAGTATATCCATGTATGCCTTGAATATGCATCAACAAAAGAGATGTAGTAACGAAAACCATCTCCTGACAGATAAGGTGCAGGCCCCCACAGATCAGACTCAATAAGTGTAAGTGGTGTGTCATATACTGTACTGGACAAAGAAAAGGGAAGTTTATGACTTTTGGCCATTTGACAATGACTACAAGTGTAATTTTTATTAATTCTTGAAGGAATATTACATGAAGACAGAACTTGAGATACAATTGCAGAATGAGGGTGGCCTAGACGCCTATGCCATAGTACAAAGGAGTTTATTTTTGAGTCGAATTCTTCTAATGAGTTAACTGGAGCAGAAAACATTGAAGTATAGGCTTCTTTCTGGTTCTGAAGATCATCAGCAGTAGTTTGATTAACTGATAGGTTGAACCTATACAAGCCATGATCAAGTGTCCCCTTTAAAAGTGTTTCCTTGGTGAGAGGATCCTTCACAAGACAATAGTCAGTATGAAACTCAAAATAGACATTATTATCTCTGCAGAATTGTGAAACAGATAGTAAATTCTTTGTGATTTGAGGAACATGTAAGATATTTCTGAGATTGAAAGACTTGGAAGAGGAATTACTAGTGACTATAGAGTGACCAATACCTGAAATATTAAGTCCAGCTCCATTTCCCACATGTAGTTTGCCAGATCCATGATACTGAGATCCAATATTCAGATTTTCAAGAGCATGTGTGACATGATTAGTAGCTCCAGAGTCAGGAAACCAGGCTGAATCAGTTAAGGAATTTGGTGTAGCTATGAAGGTCTCAGCCACATTAGCTTCTTGTGAAGAAAAATCATTTCTTGAATGAACAAGGTTAGTAGTTCTGGATTCACCAGGATCTGGATTGAAGGAAATGTCAAATCGATGGTAGCACTTGTGTACTGTATGACCAATCTTGCCACATAATTGACATTGAATTTTGGATCCAAGAAATCCTCCTCTACCTCTAGACCGTCCTCTGCCCCTAAAACCTCTGTTATCACCAAAGAAACCTCTATGGCCTCTGCCATTTTCAAAAGATGGATATCTTTTCTGATGAATAGCAACATTTGCTGTGGAGAATGAAGCTTCTGTAACAGAACAATGTTGAAGATTTCTGGATTCAGTAGCAAACAACAGGGCAGAAGTTGCTTTCCATGATGGAAGTTCTTTTTGTGTAGAGATTGCAGCCACTATAGCATCATAGTCTTGATCTAGCCCTGACAAGGCAATTTGAACAAGTTCACTTTCTGGCATCTTGCAACCACAAGATTGTAAATTGTCCCACAAGGACTTAAGTTTCACCAAGAAATCTTTCATGCTAAGACTTCCTTTCTTCATGCTTTGAAGTTATCTTCTGTATTGCATTACCTTTGCATTAGACTGAGATGCAAAGTATTCATTAATAGATTCCCATAACTCTCTAGTTGTCTCACATCCAACAAAACTGGGCAAGATTGGATTGCTGATCGAGGAAAGGAGCCAAGAAACTAAAAGTTGATCCTGTCGATCATAGATCTCAAACTCAGTGGTGTTTCTTGAAGGAATTGACTGGTGCACATCAATGTATCCCTTCAAACCATAACCTCTCAAAGTGGCTATAACTTGTTGCTTCCATATCAAAAAATTATCATCTTCCAGCTTGACAGTGATGCATTGTGATCCTGGATTAATAACAGAAGGTGTGGTTGAAGAGCTCCCTTCCATAATGGCAGCTGATACCATGTGAGTATTATACTTACAGAGTAATAGCCAAGAAGAAGAAGAAGAGCAAGAAGAAAGAAATGAAAAGAGAAGAAAGAAGAGAGAATTGAGAATTCAAGAATGAATGTTAACTATTCTTCTGAATCATTCACTTTGTGTTCTGTATTACAAACATATTATTTATAGTCACAGTAACTAGACTAACTGCAATTCTGTTAGTTAACCAACTGATTAACTAACTCAACTAACTCAAATATTACATCTGTCATTAATACTAAAGTTCAAACTCATTCAAACAAATATGACTCGCAAGAAGTGCAATGTGGGAAAAGAAAAGAAAAGCGCACCTCAGAAAAACACAAGAAACTCCCAGGAAAGCACATGCTGATGCTCCTTCTTTTCTCCCACACAGGCAAACATTAAGAAGATAGTCACGCTTTCTTTTCCATTTCTTTTCTTTACTTTTTTTGTTGTCATTTTCCTAACCCTTTCTCGCGGATCCAAAGGAAGCGTAAAGGCATGTATTCCTACTATATAAGTAGAGAGGTTCAAGTGAATACAACTTCCAACATATAGAGTTTGAAAAAGCATATCCTCCTTCAGCTCAACTGTATGCTTTAGTCTGGCAGCAATGCAAAGTTCAGTTCTAGCAGCAGTCAAAAGTGTAATTTCCAGCTAGCTGAATTCTGCAGCCAATTTTTTAAGCTCGTCTCCTTTATAAATATTCATATGCCGGTTGAATATGTGTTGAATTTGTTTACTTTAAGAATCAAGAGTCATAACAACATTGAGTACATTCTCCAGGGCAGGAATCAGAGATTATGGTGATTACATACCAAAACAGAGAACTAACCAGTCATTCACTGTTATAATATATCAATCCATCTTCAGCAATTGCATAGGAAAAATGTGATAGGTCAATGCATACATCAGAAATCTAAAGGGGGCCATGGCCATCGTATCATTGCTTCTTCCAGCATGAACTCATGTCATGTGCTCCATGCCCTAGTGTTTACCTAACATGATCTCTATAGATAGTGACTTGAGGTCTGGCCCTCTTAAAGTCAAAAAATTGAGCTGTCTTCCAATACACACAAATTGGTGATTCCAAAAATTAGCTTTTCACAGAATTGAAGTTTGCCGTTTTTGGCTTTTTATGTAAAAAAATCGTAATGGTCTTTTTATCTTTTATTTGAAGATGGATTAATATTTATCTTTTAATTTTGAATAAATTGATTTTGTCATATAAAATTATGTTTGTGTTTATAATTTTTAAATACATGTTTATGATAATGTTTATAATTCTTAATTTTTATGATAATGTAAAATTTCTTTTAATTCTTTTAACTACAGTACGAATTGCCCTCGGTATGTACATAAACCACACAGATTAAAATTTAAGAATTTGACAAAAGAGTTAAATCATTTGAAAGATGAGTAAAATCGTGCTAAATGTGTTAGAGAATTAAGATGATAAATTACTGCAAAGCATTATAAAAAATAAAACCTAATACCAACTTCTCTCTTTTTAGAAACTACAAAGAAACTAACCCACATACGCAATATAATGGGTAGATTTCAATTTAGATCCGACAATATATATATATATATGTATGTATATATATATATATATATATATATATATATATATATCCGTCAGTAGAATTATTTAATTTTATAAACAAAGTTAAGATGATGACACATCTCTTTTAAAAATATTAAAAAAATAATAAATAAATAAAATAAAATATGTGTCATTATTTTAATTCCATTTGTGGAGTTTGTATGGGATAATTATCCTATATATATATATATATATATCATTTTTATGATTATGTTAGTGAAAAGCATGAAAATTTTATGTCAATAAATTAAACATAGAATTTTTTTAATTTTGCTCAATTCATATACAAGTTTTTTACCAAATTATAACTTGTATTATTTTTTAAAGTTGTTTACGTATTATATTATCTTATCGTATTTAAAATTATGGAGACCTCTTCATCATTTCGGAGCCTATACTAGTATCACAAAAAGCACTTAAAGTTGGGCTGGCAATGGTATAAAATCAATGAAAATTGATGGATAGCCTGCATCTTTGGAGACTCAGTATCAACTGAATTACAGAAGAAACTGATGAGAAATAAGCATCTCACGGAGGTCAAGTTCCTGAGTCTACACAATTTATTTCTTGCAGCGTCTTATTTTATCATTTTCTTTACCCAACTCGGAGACTAGAGTTTCCTTGGGAAAGAAAATTCGAAGGAAAGAAGAAAAACAGAACGAGTCCGAGTCCTAATATTTATTATTGCTCAAAATATAAAATCAAGGCCTTCCAAGTTCAAGTTTTCTGCCAATATAAAGCCATCCCAGTCCATGATGCTGTCCTTCCGGTTTCCTTCAGTTTGTGATGTGGCATTTGCCATCATAGCCTGTGCAAAAAATTATGTTCAGATTCCATTTGAAAAACCTTTATACTAAAATTAAGACAACAATGTGTTTTGCAGATTGTGGCAAATGAGCCATTAAAAGAAGCTTTGAAAGCTTTTGGATAAGGAAACTGTTTACACTTTACACCTAATTTATTCAGCTCCGTTCTCACCTCATCTAAAAGGCTATTAAGAAGCATCGAGTCTGAGGGGGACTCTGGAGGTGGATTCTCTAGAGTTGGGTCTGCCGGAAGTTTCTCATTTATGTCACAGTTTTCAACGATTTTGTTGCTGTAATTGCAGTTGCTATTACCTCCATGGATGCCTATCTTCATGTTGTCACCATCTCCGTGCTTGGGGGTGGTGATGGATCCAATATTATCGGTAAAGAAAGGTTCATTGGAATCCCTGAAAATAAAATTGCAGGGGAAATCGGAAATCCATCAAATGAACTACCTTCAATGTGTATTAAAATGCTACTTCCGGATCTTTTGATGACATACATCTCAGAGTTCAAAATGGTTGTAACATTCAAATCCTCAGTATGGCTGCAGAAGAAGTCCAGTTCATCAGGATCGACTTGAAGATGAGACATTGGTGGCAGTGACGCATCATTCTGCATGTTGGAACAGTTCTGCTTTCAGAAAATACAGTATCGTCCGGATAAATAGATTGGAACCTTGAGAATAATTCAAAGTTTTATGATTGATCTTGTTGAAATAAAACACTTACGTAGTTATTGTAAGAATTTTGTGTTGGATTTTCTTGAGCTGCAGAAGGTTCATAGTTTGCATTCTTTTCCTGAAGTAAGAATGTTCGAAGCATGAAACTTATGCATGAAAAATACAACGCTTCACATGGAATCAGAAAATAACAATCTGGAATGCCATCACGTACCTCAGTTGTGCCGCCTAAAACTCCTAGCCGCTGGCCCTCGACTTGAACATAAGGTGTCATACCAACTACCATCAAAGATTGATCCTACAATTCGTTGGTAGATCAGTGGTTAATGGAAGGACTGAAATGTAAAGTATAATTTAATCGATGAACCCTCAATTAGCTGAATATTTCACAGAAAGTGATAAATTAAGAGTTCTCGTTGCCATTACATACCAGAAATGAGTCAACTAAAGCTCCTGGCTGCTGATTAGGAATACTAGGAGTTATTTGATTGTGATCCTCCCTCGTCAGCTGCTGCTATAAATTTCCATACATTTAGTTGAAATTAGTAGTTACTGGTGCAGATTTTATAATATTATTACCATAATCTTTATAGTTTTTTCACTTCTTTAGTGTTTACATGAAGTGGTAACTAGTTAGGGTGCCATCACTTACCACAGATGAGCTTCCAAGAACTCCCAACTTCGGATCCGGAATAGCAGGCATTATTGGTTGGTACTGTGATTTTCCAAACAGTTTGTGGTAATTAGCAATTACAGGTAGATTAAAGTATAAGATAAACTTTTCAACTGCTGCATATTTGGTAGTCTGATAACAGTATAGGTTGTCATAACGTACCAGATTTGAGCTTCCTAGTGCTCCCAGAGGCTCATAGGGAACAAAGGGTACGGTAAGGTTTCCTGTGATTGGTTGATGCTATAATTTGACAACATTGTATTAGTCACATGGAGGATTAGTTTAAAGACTGTAAAATGTTCACTTATTGAAAAGTTCCACTTACCATTGATGAGTTTCCAAGCACCCCTAACTGCAAATTTTGAAAACTAGGAGCAGTCCGAACCCAATAATAAGGTTGATGCTGCAAAGTTTTCCATAAAATTAGGTGCTAATTAGATGTTTGGCATGAATTATGTTCCTGGATTGGAGGATAAATAGGTGATAGGAGAATTAACTTTGAATTCTACAGCACGCAATTGTTACCTGGATTGGAGGGTAAACAGGTAGGATTCCAGTTTGCTGAGGCAAAGAAGGATATCCAGGATAGTAAATGGCTGGGAAACCAGCAGCCACAGGGTTAACTGCATAGCTGTTGGAGGCACCAGGTATATATGAACCATTAGGAACCCTGAAACAGCAAAGATATATACGTCTGATTGATGATGATATTCTACTGATTTTTCAATTAACAATTGAACATATTGTTGCCTTGATTTGGTTTTCTTAGTTGAATGTTCCTTATAAATAATCTTAATACTTACATATACCTTCAACATTTACCGCAAAATAAAATTAAGCCATCAGCATTTAATTACATGAAAATCAATTCATTAAGTTTTATTTCAAGCAATTAAAACTCAAATGCTTCAAAATAACATAATTAAGTACGTTTTCATTAAATCTTTTAACCACCGTTACCCTTGCACAACAATTAAAACTTATCATCAGTTAGAGAGATTTAACGAAAATGTATTTAATTATGTTATTTTGAAACATTTAGGTTTAATTGTTTAAAATAAAACTCAATGAATTGATTTTCATGCAATTGAACGTTGAAATTTAATTACATTTTGTGGTAAATGTTGATGACATATTTGGGTATTAAGCCAAATAATAAATACTCCAATTTGCAGGAAACCACAGTAATAATGTACGTCTTTCATATCATAAGTTGATTATCAATTAACTAGGAACAATCTCACAAAAGTCCTCACGAAATCGTTACTAGCTAGATGCAAATTTATTCCCACCAAAAAAATAGTGCATTGGACACTTCAATTTCGAATAATGATAACACTGATCGATCAAATTTGAAGATGTGGTCATTGGATTAACCTGTAAGGCCATGTCC
Organism: Heritiera fomes; assembly: GCA_032173925.1. Lineage (NCBI taxonomy): Eukaryota > Viridiplantae > Streptophyta > Magnoliopsida > Malvales > Malvaceae > Heritiera > Heritiera fomes. The sequence goes on along the minus strand of JAPDPM010000014.1, from coordinate 8,133,472 downwards.
TAGGATCATATTGCATCAGATATTGGCCGCTGGAACTCAGGTTTTTCCTTCCTCGGTTCGGCAGTTGTTTCCCGGTGAAGTTGTATGCATATGGTATTCGTCCATGTGGTATCTGCAATGCATCACCATTTCATTCTGATCTTAGGCATATTAATTATTAAAAAAAATGTAGTGTTTTTCCATTAAAACTATAATATTTAGACACTCTTTGTCTTCAATAAGTCATACCCGAGGCATTGTTACCCCGAGTGGCGGATACGTTTCATTAGCCAACCTTTTCTGCTAAAACCATAACAAACATGGGCAGTTTCTCATAACATGCTAAAATATATAAAGTGTGTATTTAGGATGGAAATATATATTGCATTAGAACTAACTCACTTTCCTATCCTTGATTTTTTGTAGAGATTTTTTCAGGTTTTTCTCACACCACAAGATATGAGCAAGTGAAGCATCCTCTTCATTCTCCACCTCATACTCCCTTCAAGATTAAAGCCAAATTATAACATAAAAAAAATCACTGAAACAGTATCTAGGTTAGTGTATGGAGAGGTTTCCTATGGTAGAGTTAATTACTTGAGATTGGTTTTCAGGATTTCCAGCTCTATTGAAGTTTTCTTGATTTGAAGCTCTAGATTCTGATTAAAAAGAAACAAAAGAAGAGGTTGATGGTAGCCAAGACAAAGCATAATCAAAGCTAATGAACTTTCAATTTATAAGAGATGCAAAAACTTGTATATTTACTTTGATTCTGCGCAGGCAGTTGATCAGCCGGGGTTGTGGACCAGATAAAGAATGTGTTAATGCATACATCAAAAACAAAGTGAAATTTATTATTAGAATATAATCACTCTATATAATTCAAGCAGTATCATACAGAAAATTATCCATAATTTAAAACAAATATAAATATAGTTTAATAAATCGCGTGTCAATCTTTTACCATTGTTTGATGAGCTCAAAATTTTTTCACTTGCATGTATTATACAACTGCAATTTTCTTTTCCTTTTTTTTTACAAATAATTAGTAACAATAACTTTTTTCCCTGTGATTTTGAGAGCAGGTGATTTAATTTTTTTTATTAGTACAAATATTTATTATTAAATAAAATACATTGCATGCTAGTCCAAAACACTACAACTGATATTTGCAAACCTATTTTATAAAAAAAAAATATATTTCAAACCGACAAAGAGATAATAGTCGATCTTTTTGATGCATGCAGCTTACACAAGCAAAAATTATTTTATTTCCTTAAGTTCTGTAAAAAAAATTCTAGAATTAAAAAAAAAATGAGGAAGTGGCTTAATTTTCATCAGGATTATATTAAATGGAAAAAAATGCAAAGAAGTGAGAAAAAAAGACTAAACATAGATAGAAAATAAACAAACTGATTATCTAGATGAAGCAGCTTGTTTTCTTCTCCCTCGATATTGTCCAGCTGCTTCAGCTTCTCTAACTTCCACTGCATAATATTGCATTATTTCTTTCAATTATAAAAAATAATAAATTAAAGCAAAATTAATCAAAAAATTTGAAAGAAATTAGAAATAAAAATTAATAAAAATGATAAAAAAATTAAAAAAAATGAAAAATTACCTCTAGACACGTTACATTTCTGTTTCACCATTCATTTTGAAATATACATACCCATCAAACCGATTAGCACCATTATGGGAAGTAAGAAGATAAAAATTAAAATACTTAAATAGGCAAAAATAAATGTTAATAATAAATTTCGTACTGATATCTTTTGTCTGGTGCTAGCTTGATATAACGTTCAAGCACATCTTCAATCCTATTAAAATCACAAACCAAAAACGAAAAAAGAAAGAAAAGTAACAAATTTAAGCTGTCCTTCGAATTAAAATGTGCGGTAAGTAATTAAATAGCCACTGAACATTGTTAAAACTAAAGACCTTTCCCGGCTGCAGAATTTGCTGACGCGGCCGCAAGGAGAAAAGGCGACAAGGGCAATATCAACGTCGCAGAAAACGGAGATTTCGTTAGCTTTTCTAATGAGGCAGCTTCTACGTTTATTGAATGTCACTTGACATTTCGTCGCTTCGTCTAAGCTTTTGGTTTCTGGATTATTAGCCATGAAGAAAATTTGCAAAGTTGAGAAGCAAAGGCACTGTTTCTTTAAAGCCTATAATTTTACTCTGTCATTTGGAAACAAAACCCAGGCTGGCTTCCTCTCTGTGCTTGCCTTGCATGTCTAAGAAAAATAAAGGCATTTTACAAAGCTTAAAAAAATATTTCTGACTAAAACAATTTTAAAAAAATGGTAATTAATGACATATTGAGAATTTGCAGTTATTGATGCTGCTCAAATGGTGACAACTCAAGCCCCACAAAGATTAAAGAAGTCAACTTTAAAGGATTACACGGGCAATTTAGGGATTTTATGGAGTCATTTTGTTTGTTTTCAATTGATAAGTACTTATTGCAGTTGTTTTATTTGCGTTGCTGATTACGTCAAAGAAACTCCTTAACCAAAGTTTTGGTGACATGGCAGATTCCCGTCGGTTTGGAGTTAATGCTAAAGATTCCACATAAAATCGAAGGGATGCACGAGTCAACTATATCTTTTGGCCTGGCGACCTTAGTTAACAGGCTAAAGTTAATCCTCCCAATATGCATCAATGAAACAGAGTGCATTCTTACCTAGTAGGCTAATTATCAGATAATGTGATGATAACTTAAGAACTACATGCTCTAATAATGGAAGAAAGGGTTTGTTTGCGTTGAAACTAGATAAGAGTAAGGCATATGATTGGATAGAGTAAATTTTCTTCAAGACATGATGCTGAAATTGGGGTTTAACTCCCTATGGGTGAACTTAATCATGCAATGTGTTACTTCAGTATCTTGCTCACTTAACATTAATGGAGATATTGATTGCTTTCATCCCAAAAGAGGACTACGACAAGGCGATCTTCTTTCTCCTTATCATTTTTTGGTTGTTTTTGAAGGTCTTTCGACACTTCCTCGTAGCAGTCAATGACAAGGACTACTTCAAGGTGTTCAAGCTAGCCAATTGGGCTTTGAGTAAATCACCTATTTTTGGCAGATGATAATTTGCTGTTCGCTAAAGCATCAATTAATGAAATGCAAAAGATGAAGTTCATGCAACAAAAATATGAAGAATTGAAGGATATGGAATAGAGAAGAATAGGAGAGAAAATTGAAGAAAGAGTTCAGAAAATTCTATAAAAGCACATACTTTTTGGGCTGCATTGTTCATTAATTTATACAAACATCAAACAAAAGTTTAAACTTAACAACTCCTAACAACTACCTTACATGTTTGCCTAACAAAATGGATTACCAAAACCTTATCATATCAAGAACTACCTAAAACCTGATGCAACAGGACAAGTAATGGGCAGAACATGTCAAAAGAAAACAATAGTAGAAATGCCACTCATGCTTCTTCAACTGCTAACACTCCTCCTAGGCATTTCTACTGGAAACACCAAGGCTCCTCCTTAATGTTTCAAACCTTGCTTTTGACAAGCCTTGCTTTTGACAAGCCTTGGTTAGAATGTCTGCAATCTAATTTTCTGACTTGCAGTGCACTAATTTCACTTCATTCTCAGCTTCAGGTTCTCTAAGAAAATGATACTTGATCTTTATATGCTTAGTTCTCCCATGAAACACAAGGTCCTTGGCCATTGCACTTGCTGATTGATTATCATAGAAAATTTCTGTTGGACCATCTTGCTTCTGATTCAAATCTATCATGATTTTTCTTAACCAAATTGCTTGATTAACAGCAGTTGCAGCAGCTATGTACTCTGCTTCAGCAGTTGATTGAGCTACAGTGCCTTGCTTCTTAGAGTTCCAAGTAAATGCACCCGAGCCAAAAGAAAAAAGATAGCCTGAGGTGCTCTTCATGTCATCAGAAGACCCTGCCCAATCACTATCAGAGTATCCTAGCAACCTCAATTCATTAGATTTCTGATATAGAACACCAAAGTTAACTGAACCTTTGATGTATCTTAGAATTCTCTTTGTTGATCTGAAATGAGCTTCACTAGGACAATGCATGAATCTTGAAAGAACACTAACAACAAACATTATTCAGGTCTAGTTCATGTTAAGTACAACAAATAACCAATTAAGCTTCTATAACTTCTTTCATCAGCCTTCTGAGAACCATTATCCTTGCTAAGCTTCTCATTCTGAACCATAGGAGTACAAACAGCTTTACAATTTCCATGTTGAATTTTTTCAACAATTCCTTGGGATATTTCTCTTGAGAAATGCAAATTCCTTGTTGAGTTTGAGAAATTTCAATTGCAAGGAAGTAAGACATCTCCCCCAAGTCTGTCATTTCAGAGACTTTCATCATTTGGTCTTTGAATTGCAACACCAATTCAGATTTGCTTTCTATCACCAACAAATCATCAACATACAACGAAACAACCAATAGATCATCATTGGTTGTAGCTTTGGTATATAGTGTTGCCTTACTAAGACTCTTCTTGAATCCCAACTTCAATAAATGATCATCAATTCTGGAGTTCCAAGCTCTTGAAGCTTGCTTAAGTCTATACAAAGCCTTCTTGAGTAGATAGACTTTGTCTTCATCTCCTTTAGCAACAAAACCTTTAGGTTGCTCAATATAAATCTCCTCCTCTAGATAACCATTCAAAAATGCAGATTTGATATCAAGTTGGTATATTTTCCAACTTTTGTGAGCTGCCAAGGCTAATAATAGCCTTATAGTGTCCAGCCTTGCAACCGGAGAGAAAGTATCAAAAAAATCAACACCTTGCTGTTGAGAATACCCTTTTGCAACCAGTCTGGCTTTATGTTTGTTGATGGAACCATTTGCATTCAATTTAGTTTTGAAGATCCATTTGACTCCAATGATGTTTCTGTTGCTTGGTCTATCAACCAAAGTCCAAGTTTAACTCTTTTCAATCATCCGAATCTCCTCCTTCATTGCATTTCTCCATTTTGAAAATTTGACAGCTTCTTCATAGCATGTAGGCTCAAGAATTGCAATATATGTCCTTCGATAGATGTCAGTAAGTGGTTTGGTGCCTCTCACTGGTTCATGATCAATGGTTTCATTTTCTAACCTGTAGTCTTCTTCCTTTTGGGAATTGGCCATATCATTTGTATTGAGCTTGGCTAGTTCCTCAGCTGATTTCTCCCAACTCCAAGCTGACTGCTCATTAAACTTCACATTTCTACTTACAATCACCTTGGCTATAAGTGGATTATAAGCTCTATAGCCTTTAGTGATGTTGCTATAGCCCAGGAAAATGCAAACTTCAGCTTTGTGATCAAGCTTGTCCTTCTTGATTTCAGGAACATACACATAGCATATGCTGCCAAAAACTCTAATATGTTGCACTGATGGTTTGCTCCCAAACCAGACTTCAAATGGAGTCTTTCCTTCCAAGGCCTTTGTGGGCAGCCTCTTGAGCAAGTAGACAGAGGTATTGGCTGCCTCTGCCTAGAATTTATTGGGAAGATTCTTCTCAAACAACATGCATCTAGCCATCTCCATGACTGTTCTATTCTTCCTTTCACTAACACCATTCTGTTGTGGTGTATAAGTTGCTGTCAATTGATGCTCAATACCTACATCTTCACAGATCTTATTAAATTTGTCAGATGTGTACTCGGTAACATTATTTGACCTTATAATCTTCATTTTGCAGCCACTTTGGTTTTCAACCCAAGCTTTGAACTTCTAGAAAGTAGCAGCAACTTCAGATTTCTGTCTCAAGAAATAGATCCAACACATTCTGGTCAGATCATCAATGAAGGCTATAAAATACCTGCTGTTGTTCAAGGATGGCGTCCTCATAGGTCCACAAACATCAGTGTGTACCAATTGCAATTTTTCAGTTGCTCTCCATGCCTTTTTAACTGAAAATTGCAGCTTGCTTTGTTTCCCCAATTGACAGATTTCACAAACATTAGAGTATACCTCAACAGTAGGCTTATTTAGCACTAGATCATTCTTATGCATATAATTCAATGCCTTGTAATTAAAATGACCCATCCTTTTATGCCATAAAACAGATTCATCATGTGAACTAGCATATGCAATGGTGTTAGCTTCATGCCAATCCAAGGAAAAACATTTCCCTTTCATATTAACAGTAAAAAGTTCATGACCATTAGAATCATGGATGATGCATGCTTTGTCTTTGAACACTAAAGAGTAGTTCTTTTCTAGCAACTGTCCCACACTTAAAAGGTTTTGGTCTATTTTAGGCACATACAACACATCTGAAATGAGTTTAGTACCTGTTGGTGTTTCAACAACCACTACTCCTCTTCCTTTGACATCAATGAAGTACCATTGCCAATTCTGACTTTTGATATGCAAGATCTGTCCAATTCTTTGAACATGTTGATCTCGGATGCCATGTGATGAGTACATCCACTGTCAATGAGCCAAGCATTTGATGAGTTTTTTACTGCATAGCAAGACGCCACAAATACTTGTTCTTCTTGCTACTCTAGGTCTCCAACAACTCTTGCTTGTTGATTTTACTGCTGGTTTTTGTTTTTGCACACCTTATCCATGTGACCAAGTTGCTTACAAGACCTAAATTGAATGTCAGGTCTGTACCAACAATATTTCTCTAAATGTGTGGTTTTTTTTGCAGTGAGAACATGGTGAAAATTTACCTTTCTTCCTACCACTTCTTGCATTTTTGTTTCTTCTATCTCCTGACTTTTGTTCTTGCCCTCATGTTGCATTTTGTCTTTTTCTTTGCAACAAATGCACCTTCAGTTGAATCCTCTTACCTGACCGCTCTTATTTGCTCTTGTGCTTCTAGAGCATTCATCAATTCTGCCAAAGATATCTTAGTCAAGTCTTTGGAATCTTCAAGTGAAGAGATTTTGGATTCAAACCTCTCAGGTAAACTGACAAGAACGTTTTCTACAACTCTTTTATTTGTCATCTCCTTTCCAAGTAGCCTAAGCTTGTTTACTATCTTCATGAGTCTGTCATTATACTCCTTCAAAGTTTCAAACTCTTTCATCTTCAAAACTTCATACTCCCTTTTGAGATTGAGCACTTGCATTTGTCTTGTCTTGTCACTGCCCATGAATTCTTCCTTAAGCTTGTCCCAAGCTTGTTTGGCTGTCTCACAAGTCATGATGTCATGATTTTGATGAATATCTCATTAGAAACTGATGATTCAATGCAGCTCTTTGTTTTGTACCTCTTAGCTTTCTCTTCACTGTAATTCTTCATTTGATTTACAGTTGGATTTGCTGGTAAATGAGGTGGTTCTTTCTCATTCTCAACCACATCCCACATATCAAAGGCAGACAAATAGGTCTTCATTTTGACAAGACCATATCTAGTAGTTTTCACTAAAGAAAACATGAGGTGAAGGCAAGGTGCAACTGTTTGAGGCCATATATGATTTATAGAAGCTTTGCTGGTTGTGTTTATTGGTTTTTTTCATCCAACTCTCAATGGTTTTCAGGCCCTCTAAGACCATGAGCGGCTCTGATACCAATTGAAGGATATGAAACAGAGAAGAATAAGAGAGAAAACTGAAGAAAGAGTTCAAAAAATTCTGTAAAAGCACACACTTTTTGGGCTACATTGTTCATTAATTTATACAAACATCAAACAAAAGTTTAAACTTAACAACTCTTAACAACTATCTTACATGTTTGCCTAACAAAATGGATTACCATAACCTTATCATATCAAGAACTACTTAAAACCTGATGCAACAAGATAAGTAATGGGCAGAACATGTAAAAGAAAACAACAGCAGAAATGCCACTCATGCTTCTTCAACTGCTAACAAGAATGCTCGGGCCAAATGATAAATTCTAACAAATCGATGCTTTTCTGCAGTGGTGGAATAGAAGACCAAAAAAGAATGGAAATTCAAAAAAAATTTGGAGTGGAAGCAACAAGAAGCATGAAAAAGTATCTGGGGTTGCCTTCGATGATAAGAAAAGATAGAAAAAGGGCTTTCAGTCATTTGAAGGACAAAATGAATTCCACACTGAATGATTGGAGTGCACGCTTTATATCCTAAGGTGGGAAGGATGTTTTCATGAAATCGGTTATCCAAGCTATACCGGCATACTCCATGAGCTGTTTTCTTTTACCAAAAACTTTATGTGAGCAAATGAATTCCTTAATTAGTATATATTGGTGGAGGCATGGTGAAAATTCAAAGGGAATACATTGGCTAAATTGGAAGAAACTGTGTCAACCTAAGTGGGATGGAAGTCTAGGATTTCGGGATATGGGCTCTTTCAACATAGTAATGTTAGCTAAGCAAAGGTGGCAGCTTCAAATGAATGCCGAGTCCCTACTACATCATGTGCTAAAAAGAAAGTATTTTCCTAACTGCACTTATGTAGACTCAGAATTAGGACGGCAACCTTCACTTGCATGGAGGAGTATATGGTAGGCAAAGGCTATCCTCTTACAAGGCATGAGGTGGAGAATAGGGGATGGGCACACAATAAAAGTGTGGAAGGATAAGTGGCTAACTTTCACAGATTCTTTTAAACCTTCCTCAACAAGAGGGAGCTGGGATGAGAAAGAATTATTTACTGCCTTAATAAATGAGAGTACTAGAAGATGGAATTGGGATGCTTTTCAAGGAAGATTTCAATAGGAGGAGGCAAGGAAAATTTGGAGGATACCAATTGGAAAACAGGGGCAACCGTATGAAAAGTCAGGAATATATTCTATTAGGAGAGGGTATAAATTATTAGCCCGCAATTAATTGGCAAAACTAAATAGACAAAATGGGGAAAGAACCAACCTGTGGAAAAAGATATGATCTTTAAAAGTCCCAACCAATAAAGATCTTCATGTGGAGAGCACTTCACAATAGCCTCCCAGTAATGGACAATCTGGCTAGAAGGAAAATAGTAGAGGAGTCAATCTGTAAGGTGTGCAAGGACGGTACTGAAACTATTCTCCATGCAGTAGTGTTGTGTAACCAGGCAAAGGAAACGTGGAAACTCCTTGGATTTTCATGGGAACCAGAGACAGGAGAGTCGACTAACTTAACGGACTAGATGCGACGAGAAGTAGGAAAGGTGAGTGAACAACATGATTATAGGTTGGGTAATATGGAATGGAAGGAATAATGAGCTGCACGTTGGAAAAAGGAGAGCACCACGTGTCATGGCAGAATAAGTGAAAAACTATAGAGAAGAATTCAATCAGGTGTGCATGAGACCTGAAGAGGTTGTGAACAGAGTGAGACACAGTTGGAAAGCTCCAAATGGTGATTTTGTTAAAATAAACTTCGATGCTGCAGTTGATTCTACAACAAATCAATTTGGAAATGGGGTTATAGGCAGAAACCATAGAGGAGAAATATTAGGTGCTTATTGTGATAACTGCAAATTTTCTATTTTTGAAAATTAATATTAAAGAAAATAGACGAAGAAATAAAAAAATTAAAGTAAATAAATAAAATTTATTTACGAGATGGGAATGTCGTTAAAATTCCCGAAATTAAGGAAGTGAGGAAATTGAGAAATTTATATTTGGATAATTTGGAAATAAGGAGAATGATGAAACTATGGAAAATAATGAAGAGAGAATTTAAATTGGAGAATGGAAATCCAAATTAAATAAGAAATAAGAATGGAGAAATATAATTTGGATATTAAGAAATCCAAATTATAATAAATACAAAGGTGAGTATTTATATATATTTATATAATTTGACTATATAAATACATTTTTAAATATATTTTATATGCTTTACATATTTACATATGTATATATATATGAAATATAGTATATATATGATAGATAGATATATACTATTTTTATCATGAAATAAATACATATGTATTTATGTATACAAATAAATATATATGAAATATATATATATATTATTTTAAAGTTAAAGTGTAGATATATATATATATATATATATAATATAATAATTATAGATATAATTTTACAAATATAATTATATGAATATTCTAATTATATATGTATAAAATTATATAAAGAAATAACTATATTATATATATAAAAAATTAAGACAGAAACAGGATCGGGACCCCGTTTCTGTCTCAAAACAAAGGAAAACAGAGGAGAGGAACCCGAAGAAGCCGGCCGACGTCGGCCGACCAAAGGAAGAAGAAGAAGACGTCGCCGGCGAGAGGAAGAAGAGGAGGAGGCGACCGGCGACGGGAAAGGACAGAAAGAAGAAGCGAAACACGGTGAAACTGAAGGGAAAAACCGGCGGAATCGAGAGGAGAAAAGGAAAAGAGATACGACGGTGCCGACCGGCCCAGGCACCGCCACCGCCACCCGAACCTTGGCGGAGGTGAGGGGAAGGTGAAGGAGGCCACCAGTGAGGCTAACAACGGCGGAGGAAGAGAGAACGAAGGAGGAGGAGAAATCGAGACCCACGCCGCCAGATCCGTCGCCATGCCTCGATCTAGGGCAAACGGAGGGCACCGGCGAGTTCGCCTTGACGTCGACCAGTTGAAGGGCACCTGAACAGCCGGAGAACCGGCCGTTGATGAGGAACCGGCGAGGAAGGAGGCAGACCAGTCTGAACCGATCTAACCAGAAAAGAAAAAGAAAAAGAAAAAGAAAAGAAAAGAGGAAAAGGAGAAAGAGAGAGAAAAAGGAGAATTTCGGGAATTCGAAAGATTCTCGGGAATTCGGCAACCCGAAAACTTACAAAAATTCGGTAAGATATTTTCGAAAATTAATTTTCAGTAAAATTTAATAAATTATGAAAAAATTCTAAAATTTAGAATTTTAATTTCCATAAATTATTCTTCGCGATCGAGATAAGGAATCAGGAGAGATGGAGTACGGGCACGACCGATAAGAGGAAGTCGCCGACTCGAGAAAAGGTAAGGGATGCATGTGCAGCACTGTAAGGATATTCAGTCTGCATGATTTTAATTATGAAATGTTTTATGAAAATATTTATGAAAATATTGCGATGAATGATTGGTTGGAAAATTGTAGTGAAGTATCGGTTAAAATTATAAACTGTATTTTCCGTGTAGGAGGCTAGCCAATCGGCAGTCGTTATACTGCCGAAAAATTATCGAAAATTTCATAAAATCATAATAAATGATTTTATTTCACGAGAAATGATTTTCAATCACGAAAATCGAGAAAATGAATATTTTTCATAAAAACATGAATAAAATGAAAGTGATTTTAAAATATTCATGTTTTCGAGAATGGTGATAATGAAATCACCGAAAATTCTCCTGATATGTAAATTACACGTAATACGAGATGAAAAATGAAAAGAAATAAAATGAATATTTTTATATATATTTCTTAAATATTCACTAAATGATTTTATAACCTTTATGGTTTTAAATTATGAAATTATATATTTTTATAAATTCCATAAAGGTTATTTTATGATGAAAAATACGGTTTTGAGACTAGATGGTATCCTATCATGCTGATATATGACATGTGATATGTAATATGTAATATGTGATATGTAGTCCCGGTCGACACTTGATCAGTGATCCGCCGAGGACAATTATAGATTATGGCCATAGATCTGACATGTTGATTTTATACCCTTCGGGGTCTATAGCATGATATGAGTAACGACCTAGTGGACGGGCTGGGCGTGCCTAAGTGTCCATATATGAGAAATGTTTTATATGATATGTTATATGTTAAATGTAAACGTTTTACATGATATGTGATAAGTTAAATGAAAGTGATTTACAACATTTTACATAATGCTTATTTCAGTAATGATTTTAGTACTATGAGATGATCTTCATATGACATGTGATATGAAGATGTAATATGTTTTCAAAAGGAAAAAGAGTTTATAAGTCTAATATTCTTACTATGATTTTAAATTGAATATTAGACTATATGTGACATGAATATGTGATATGTTTTCCAAAAAAAAAGAAAGAGGAGGAAAATAAATCTAATATTCATATTTTAAATTTTAAATTGAATATTAGATTTAAATGATATATATGTTATACGAAAAAGATTTAATAGCTGATTTTGCTATTTAAAGTACTGTACTAATTATGGTTATACAGTAAAATATGAAATAAGTTTTAAATGAGAATGATGAGAATTTAACTAATATTCTTTTCAAAGAATATATGAATATTAGTTACTTTATTTAAATGCTTTATATTATAAAAGCATTATTTTGAAAAGAATATGAAAATGTTATGGACTAAAAAGGTAAAAAGGATTAAAATTCCAAACGAAAAGGAAATTATTCTCTACAGTTGCTTCTAGGTTCCGGGACAAGATAGGTATTTCAAAATACCTGTCTTACTCCATCCGGATCCCTAGCCGACTGTAGTATCCTTCCTACATGCGAGCCTAGAGCCCATAGGAAAAATGAAAAAGTTTTTCAACATATAGATAGCTAAGTATTAAGTGAGGCATATAATTCCCTTACTGAGCCGTGGTTTGCTCACCCCTGAATATTAACATTTCAGGTTTTCGAGGACTAAGAGTTTGACTTCTAAAGGACTTCGGCTGTGCATTTAGGGACAATGCGACAGCTTGATTTATTTAATAAGGTATGATCATTTATTTTTTGTATTTAGACTTATCTACAGTACTACTTACTTATGAATTAAAATAGGGGATGTAATTCATATTATAATTTAATATGTAATTGTTTATATGTAAAAGAAATGTAAAGTATCGCAGATAGCTCAACCAAATAAGATGTATAGAATAAGGTGAAAAATACGGTCAAGGCTGTGACAGATTTAATGATATCAGAGCACGGTTGGCCTGATGTCTGTCGATACTTTGGAAAGGAAATGTGTCGAAAATGTTAACATCTCCTGTAGTACTGTGTAGTCTGAATACATAGAGAAAATAAATGATTGCAATTGAAATTAAGTGTTTAGAAGGAAATGAGCAATTTTGGAATAAGGAATGCTAAAAAGGGAAAACGGATCAGGAATGTTACTTGAAATGGTGATCTTATGATCTAAATGAAGGTCGGTTCGATAAGGAACAGAAATGGACTCAATGAGGGCCCCACCAGTACTTTTCTGTCCGGATCGAACTGAGACTTGAAAGTGATGATATAAAGGAGAGGAATGAGATATCATCATTAAATAGACATTAAGATCACCGATTAAAGGTATTTTAAGGAGAGAGAAAATTTTTGGCCAAAAATGACCAAAATACCCCTACCCTAAAATTTTACTGGGAGTCAAAATAGACCAACGGAAGTTTGAATGGACTGATTTCACAGAGTAATTAATGATGTAAAGTTGCAGTTCATGCAAAATAATCCAATTATGGATTCTATTGGATTTCTCTGTCGAAATTGAAAAAGATTTTAAACTACTGATATTGGTATGAGAAAGGGGTACTATCAGCAAATAGATAATAAGATCATTGATTTAAATGCATAGTGAGGAGAAAGAAATAAATGTGAAATGACGAAAATGCCCCTATGTGGGATTATGCTTTGAATAGTGATAAAACCATTTAGATTTTGAATATATTGATAGTAATGGAGTATTGATGGTATAAGGACATAAAATGAGTATAATGATCCCGATTATAAATTTCACTACACTTAGTGCTGATACGACCCAAATGGTTATAGGGAAGTCGCAGGATGAGCGACTTAGTATTGATTTTATGGGTCTTACTTAAAAGTGTATTAATGAGATGCTGATTACGGGATCGTTGGATATGATGAAAAGTAAAATGATTATTGATAATGAATGAGAAAGTGATCGGTATAGTTGATGAAATCCATAGCAGTACGATTAATTCTAGTTCTAAACAATCATACAATTTTCTGAGGTATTAAATGGATATTTATAGAATCAGAATATTTTGAAATTTGTTTTACGGGATAATGTACTGTATGGAGTATATGAAATTGGAGTATATGCATAAGGACAGTAAGTGATGATAAGTGATGAGGAAGACAACAGCTAACCTGAATTATTAAATGAAAATGATTTTAAAAGAAATTTCAATAATAAATCAGTTAGCTGTGAAAGGTGTTAATCAAATAATTATACTGGATACAACATACAAATTAAAATGATCGATATGCTGTGAAAAATGAGGAAATAAGTGAATCAGGGCGGAGTAGATGTTAAAATGATTTAAATATTAAATGTCTCTGCCTTGAGGTTATTAGTGGAAATGATAGGACATAGAGGTGAATGTTCAAAATGATAAGAGATGAATGATTAAAGAAAAGTATCGAATGAGATTCCTGATGAATTTTCAGAGTAACATAGATTGGAGAGATCGAGTTAACATTGACTTGATCGTGAATATGAAAGTTATTTCTAAGCTTATATCTGAGAATATAGAAGAAATCCGACAAGCTTAAGAAAATAATTTTTGAAAAATATATGGATAATGAAATTCACCTGTATATAATGTAAAGGATAGAAATACAAATGAGGTGAATTGAGGATGAAGTATAATAGGACATTAAATTCCTATTATGAAATAAAGTTCTTATGAAGAACAAATAAATATCTGTATGGAAGCGATGCCTTAATTTGATTTAATCGAAGATGTATAAAGAGTTTATAAGACCAATATCTGTACAAGGCATCACTAGATGAAAAGTTAGAAACTAATGATCATAAGATGATAATGATTTGAACTTGATAAAATTATCACGAGTTCCTATTGAGGTTTACGAGGTTAATGAAATTCCTTATGAGATATATAAGCCTAATGAATGAGGCACCCATATATGGATAAAGTAATGATATACTGATACAGTATAAGACATCAATGGAAAATGAGCAGCATAGTGGTATGACCCTACGGACTCTCAAAGATTGTAATCTATATGTTAAGATTGGCAAATAGAAGATGGGATAGACAGTATCTCTTTCTAAGATATATGATCTCGAAAGACAGAGCAATGCGGATCTGTCTATGATGAAGAGATAGTTATCGAGATACGAAAGGTACTGGGTTTAACTAAATACTATTGCCAGTCTATAGGAGAGTTTATGGGTTAGCTGCTCTACTGACGTGACTAATAAGTAAAAGGTTAAAGTTAGTGGATGAATAAACATAAAGATGATATGTAAAAGGTTAAAGGAATTTAATAGTGGAATATTTTACCACTGATGAAAAGTGACTGAAATAATGATGAAGGAAAAGATGAATATGTCATAAGAGGAAAGTATATGATGAAAAGGGAACACGAATATGAAATAGTTCCCGAATTTAAAACTAAAAGTGATTTTGTGGTTATCACATGATTATGGTTAAATGTAGGATCGAGCCAAACTCAATAGAGGAAAAGTAATTATACTCAAAGAAGTAAAGAAGTGATTTATATTTTACTGCCAGTTATGTAAACGAAACAAAAAGGATATATATATATATACCACCTCGAAATGATGGAAATAATGGATTTATATGGATAATGAGATAATTAAATTGATAATTATAGATTCAATGATGAAGTTAAATAATGAGAAGATTAAATTATAATTTGATTATGCCATAATGGAATCTAAATTATCAAAAGAGTATATTCTCAAGTATATTCTAAAACCCAAGTGATATAGAGTATACCATAAGAATAAGAGATGTAATGATGAGATTACATGGAAGTAGATATGGGGAGAAAATGATTGTCTCCTGATTTAATTATGGTAAAAGGTGGTAAATAGTAAAGTCTGCAAATGAATTGCAGCAGTTGATGAAATAAATATGAAAAGAGTATTGAGGATAATAATGAAGAATCTAAAAGAGATATGATAATATAGAAGTGATTATAGACTAATAGTCTAATGAAATCACTTCTCTATTATCAAACTCTTAAATTCATTAGTGCCATAGTTGAAATATTTTTATGAAATGATGAGAACGTATGTGAAGTTCCAGTGACCCTTATATGTGATGGGAATCTCTGAGTAGCTATATGTTTATGGGAAATAGCAAAAGGCTCTGAGATTCCAAATTTATAGACAGCACCGCTCCGTACATGATATAGATATGTAAGCGTAGTATGAAACGCTCGATGATATGTTGAGAGAGCGGATACTTGAGATATGCAAGCTACTGGTCAATTACATACTGTTGATAAAAAAATCGGTAAATGATAATTATCGAAATGTATCGACTTGGCACCAAATAAGAAAGATGGATGATGAACAGTATGAATAATATGTGATATGGAAAGGAGTGGAAATGGATAACTCCCAATTGATAAGAGATTTAAGGGAGTATAAGTATATGAGGAAAGATGATATACAATGGTATCAAAAGGGATTCAGATGTTAATGGTATACTAGCAGTATAATATGGAAGATGATCAAAAGGTCAAGAATGATAAGTATACAGGATGCTACCACTTTATGAATTAAGTTAAATTCGAATGACCGAATTTCTTAAGGTGGGGAGAATGTGATAACCGCAAATTTTTTATTTTTGAAAATTATTATTAAAGAAAATAGATGAGGAAATAAATAAATTAAAGTAAATAAATAAAATTTATTTACGAAATGGGAATATCGTTAAAATTCCCAAAATTAAGGAAGTGAGGAAATTGAGGAATTTAAATTTGGATAAATTGGAAATAAAGAGAAGGATGAAACTATGGAAAATAATGAAGAGAGAATTTAAATTGGAGAATGGAAATCCAAATTAAATAAGAAATAAGAATGGAGAAATATAATTTGGATATTAAGAAATCCAAATTATAATAAATACAAAGGTGAGTATTTATATATATTTATATAATTTGACTATATAAATACATTTTTAAATATATTTTATATGCTTTACATATTTACATATGTGTGTGTGTGTGTCTATATATATATATATATATATATATATATATATATATATGAAATATAGTATATATATGATAGATAGATATATACTATTTTTATCATGAAATAAATACATATGTATTTATGTATACAAATAAATATATATGAAATATATATTTATATATTATTTTAAAGTTAAAGTGTAGATATATATATATATAATATAATAATTATAGATATAATTTTACAAATATAATTATATGAATATTCTAATTATATATGTATATAATTATATTAAGAAATAATTATATTATATATATAAAAAAAAATTAAGACAAAAATAGGATCGGGACCCCGTTTCTGTCTCAAAACAAAAGGAAAACAGAGGAGAGGAACCCGGAGAAGCCGGTCGACGCAGGCCGACCAAAGGAAGAAGAAGAAGAAGACGTCGCCGACGAGAGGAAGAAGAGGAAGAGGCGAAGGGCGATGGGAAAGGATGGAAAGAAGAAGCGAAATGCTGTGAAACAGAAGGGAAAAATCGGCGGAATCAAGAGGAGATAAGGAAAAGAGATACGGCAGTGCCGACCGGCCCAGGCACTGCCACCGCCACCCAAACCTTGGCGAAGGTGAGGGGAAGGTGAAGGAGGCCACCGGTGAGGCCAACGACGGCGGAGGAAGGGAGAACGAAGGAGGAGGAGAAACCGAGACCCACGCCGCCAGATCCTTCGTCGTGCCGCCGATCCAAGGCAAACAGAAGGCACCGGCGAGTTCACCTTAACGTCGACCAGCTAAAGGGCACTTGAACCGCCAGAGAACCGGCCGCCGACGAGGAACTGGCGAGGAAGGAGGCAGACCGGTCTGAACCGATTTGACCAGAAAAGAAAAAGAAAAAGAAAAAGAAAAGAAAAGAGGAAAAGAAAAAAGAGAGAGAAAAAGGAGAATTTTGGGAATTCGAAAGATTCTCGGGAATTCGGCAACCTGGAAACTTACGGTAATTCGGTAAGAAATTTTCGAAAATTAATTTTCAGTAAAATTTAATAAATTATGAAAAAATTCTAAAATTTAGAATTTTAATTTCCAGAAATTATTCTCGGAGATCGAGATGAGGAATTGGGAGAGATGGAGTACGGGCGCAACAGATAAGAGGAAGTCGCCAACCCGAGAAAAAGTAAGGGATGCATGTGCAGCACTGTAAGGATATTCAGTCTGCATGATTTTAATTATGAAATATTTTATGAAATTATTTATGAAAATATTGCGATGAATGATTGGTTGGAAAATTGTGGTGAAGTACCGGTTGAAATTATAAACTGTATTTTCCGTGCAGGAGGCTAGCCAATC
The DNA here is from genome assembly GCA_032173925.1 of Heritiera fomes. NCBI lineage: Eukaryota > Viridiplantae > Streptophyta > Magnoliopsida > Malvales > Malvaceae > Heritiera > Heritiera fomes. Next base: position 8,115,369 of record JAPDPM010000014.1, on the reverse strand, counting down.
GGCAGTTGTTATACTACCGAAAAATTATCGAAAATTATCAAAAATTTTTAGAAAATTTCATAAAATCATAATAAATGATTTTATTTCACGAGAAATAATTTTCAACCACGAAAATCAAGAAAATGAATATTTTCCATAAAAACATGAATAAAATGAAAGTGATTTTAAAATATTCATGTTTTCAAGAATGGTGATAATGAAATCACCGAAAATTCTGCTAATATTAAATTACACGTAATACAAGATGAAAAATGAAAAGAAATAAAGTGAATATTTTTATATATATTTCTTAAATATTCACTAAATGATTTTATAACCTTTATGATTTTAAATTATGAAATTATATATTTTTATAAATTTTATAAAGGTTATTTTATGATGAAAAATACAGTTTTGAGACTAGATGACATCCTATCATGCTGATATGTGACATGTGATATGTAATATGTAATATGTGATATGTAGTCCCAACCAACACCTGATCAGTGATCCGCCGAGGACAATTATAGACTATGGCCATAGATCTGACATGATGATTTTATACCCTTCGGGGTCTATAGCATGATATGAGTAACGACCCAGTGGACGGGCTGGGCGTGCCTAAGTCTCCGTATATGAGAAATGTTTTATATGATATGTTATATGTTAAATGTAAACGTTTTACATGATATGTGATAAGTTAAATGAAAGTGATTTACAGCATTTTACATAATGCTTATTTCAGTAATGATTTTAGTACTACGAGATGATCTTCATATGACATATGATATGAACATGTAATATGTTTTCAAAAGGAAAAAGAGATAAGTCTAATATTCTTACTATGATTTTAAATTGAATATTAGACTATATGTGACATAAATATGTGATATGTTTTCCAAAAAAAAAAGGAAAGAGGAGGAAAATAAATCTAATATTCTTATTTTAATTTTTAAATTGAATATTAGATTTAAATGATATATATGTTATACGAAAAGAATTTAATAGCTGATTTTGCTATTTAAAGTACTGTACTAATTATGGTTGTACAGTAAAACATGAAATAAGTTTTAAATGCGAATGATGAGAATTTAACTAATATTCTTTTCAAAGAATATATGAATATAAGTTACTTTATTTAAATGCTTTATTTTATAAAAGCATTATTTTGAAAAGAATATGAAAATGTTATGGAATAAAAAGGTAAAAAGGATTAAAATTCCAAACGAAAAGGAAATTATTCTCTACAGTTGCTTCTAGGTTCTGGGACAAGATAGATATTTCAAAATACCTACCTTACTCCATCTGGATCCCTAGCCGACTGTAGTATCCTTCCTACATGCGAGCCCAGAGCCCATAGGAAAAATAAAAAAGTTTTTCAATATATAAATAGCTGAGTATCAAGTGAGGCATATAATTCTCTTACTGAGCCGTGATTTGCTCACCCCTTAATATTAACATTTCAGGGTTTCGAGGACTAAGAGTCTGACATCTAAAGGACTTCGGCTGTGCATTTGGGGACGATGCGGCAGCTTGATTTATTTAATAAGGTATGATCATTTATTTTCTGTATTTAGACTTATCTACAGTACTACTTCCTTATGAATTAAAATAGGGGATGTAATTCATATTATAATTTAATATGTAATTGTTTATATGTAAAAGAAAAGTAAAGTATCGCAGACAATCCAATCAAATAAGATGTATAGAATAAGGTGAAAAATATGGTCATGGGCTGTGACACTTATTGTGTTTAGCCTATCCTGGACAACGGAACCGGTCATGATAGAGGTCTATGCAGCAGCTAAAGCAGTTGAATGGGCTATGGAAATGGGTTTTACTGATATCATACTGGAAGGAGATTGCTTGAGGGTAATAAAGAAGCTTAAGATGCAGATTGAAGATTTGTCCTCTATAGGCGTAATATTTGCAGACAAAGAATAATTTTAGAAGCTTTCGACGGTGCAGATATTCACATCTAGTGAGGAAAGGTAACCAAGCCGCACATCTACTAGAAAAATAGTCTTCTACACCAAGGAGAACATGTATGGGTTGAGGAGTGGCTTGAGTGTTTATATACAAGCGTAACAGCTGAATATTTATGGGATTCATGATTATCAATTAAGAAGTATTTATCAAAAAAAAAAAACCATGTACTTCTCTCTAATGCTTGAAATTTCTGTAGCTTTCAGACGTTGTGTAAAGTATAAACACTACACTATTCCGTGAGATTCCAAATTAAGATCTTTATCTTACCACACAACAATAAAAAGGAGGGAAATGATTCTATTTTTACTATAGATAATAACTAAAGAGAAATACTATATTATAGTAGAAATTTTCCTTGAAATTACTTCAACCAATTGAAATGAGATACGTTAAACTTAACGGTTTCGTTCTTATATAAAAAATGAAGATTTAATAATTTTTTACAAAAAAATCACAATCTAAAAATTAAAAAAAATACAGATGCTAAACTTTAAATATCAAATTTACTAAAAGCTACTTTTTAAAAAGTTTAGACAAATCAATAAAATTAAATATCGAGTTCAAAAATTATTTCTTTTTTATACCACAAAACTCGATGAATCCATTACATAAAATATTTAAGAAAATTTTATATGTATCCTAAAATGAGAATGCAATAATTAAATATCTATTTTTTGGTATAAATTACATGTATCTTCATTCATTTTAACTGTCTATATTAATATTAATCGGAGATATTAATACAAGAAAACGACAACGGTGTTGGATTACTATTTAATTGTAATATGTCGTATTCATAAAAATGATTTTATTCATTAATTATGAAATCGATAAATAAAATCCTTTTATAGTTTTTTACATAAATTTAAGATATTGAAATATCAATATTGTAGTAGTTATCGATTTTGTAAACTTTATAAAGGTGTTTTTTTCATCTACTTGCGCTAGCAAGTTAAAATGTGAATTCACTAATGTCCTGTATTCTATTGATAAAATATTGAACTTTTATTCTAATGTTCAAAAATCAATTTTTTATGATTTGAAATATAAAAAAATTAATAGGCAATTTCTAATTTCTAATTCATTTTAGATGAAGTAATTTGTACATGTGGTTGCTTCTTTAATAAAAATATAGTTAGCTTTCAATTGTGATATTTTACCTAATAATATTTTATAAGCATGTCATTTTGAAAATATATCATAGGAGAAATTTTTAATCATCAAAATAAAAATTCAACACAATTAAAATAAAATATATTAAACTTAATGATTTATTTTTCATATAAAATGTGAATTATTATTATTATTATTATTATTATTACAAAAGTCACAGTTTGGATTAGATAAAAAAAATTACAAGTGTTGATAATTGAATTTCAGATTGATTGAAAGTCATTTCGTAAAGAAATTACATGAATTAATTGGATTAAGTCTTGGGTTCAAATATTATCTTTTTTTTTATACCACAAAACTTGATGAGTTTCCGTTACATAAGATACGTAAGAAAACTTTAGATGTATCTTAAATTAAAATGCAATAATTGAATATTTCTATCAATGTATAGTTAAATTGTTCGTTTAGCAATGAGGATAAATTTTTTTTTCAAAATTGAGAAGCAAAGGCACTGATTTTTTAAGCCTTTTTATCCTATAATTTTACTCTATTCATTTGGGAACAAAACGCAGGCTAGCTACCTCTCTGCGATTGTCTTGCATGTCAAAGCAAAATAAAGCCATTTTAATAAGTCACAAAAAGTTCTATCAAAAAAAAAGTCACAAAAAGTATTTGTAACTAATTAGATAATGACCAAAAAATAAGAAAAAAGTAATTAATGATATTTTTATTTAAAATTATAATTATAATCGACATATTATAATTAATTAATCGATAATTAGATAAATTAATGAGTATAAATATTAATAACAACTGATAACAATTTAAATTTAATTTTACATTTGATAAGATTCGTAACTTTAACGTATCAAAATCTCTATCAAAATTTTTTAAATACAAAAAAATTTTTCTTACTATCGCATTAAAAAAATTTATAAATAAAATAATTGTACGAAAAAAATTATAGCATTTATAATTTTTTTTCTGTTTTATTTGTATACTGTTTATTGCTGACTTGTGTCAAGACAACTCCATAATCGAGGTTTTGGTGATAAGGCACATTCCACTAGGCTTGGAATTAATTCTAAAGATTCCTCGCAAAGTACATGCCAGAAATTTCTGTTGTGCTCTGCTCTACTGTACATCTGAAGCGGCTGTTTCTAGTTGAAAGCTGTGTAACGTAACGTATAGACAATGATCGGTGAGATTCCAAGCAAAATTCCTATCCTACCACAGAAGAGAAAAGTGGGAAATGATTATATTGTTATTGCAAACTAAAAAAATGAACCAAAATACTTCAAAAAAAAATGAACCAAAAAAAATATAAACTAAAAAGAATTACTATATGGAGAAGGAATTTTTTTTACCAAGGTGATGTTAAAATATATCTATTAATGTAAATTAATTAAGAGTAATTAACATTATATAAATTTAATTTAGTAGTATATTTTTTATAAAGTGTGACTCATATTATAATTATATTAAATATATAGTATACACATATGAAATTTATAATGAAATGGGTTTGTACATAAATCATATAGAAAAAAGTCCTTATTCTCAACCTATATATATATATATATATATAGATAGATAGATAGATAGATAGATAGATAGATAGATAGCTGGCCAATTGAGTTCTATAATTTTAGAAAAAGAATGAGAGTAGCATTCTCCCTTCTCTCACTCTCCTTCTCACCCTCTCTCGTTCTCTCTTCGATGCAAGCTCGAATACAGTCAACCAAGATCATTTGGATCATGCTTTAATAACGTGGTAGTGTAGTATAGCAGGATTGAACCTTCGCCCGCATCTAGATTAGTTTTATTGTGTTTCAATTTAGTGTTAATGACTTTGTAATGTTTTAGCTAGTCCCAAAAGTTATAAACCAAAAAAAAAAAGCTAGTCCCAAAAAGTTGATACATGCCTTTGGAATTTATTTTTGTTAGCTTTAAATTGACAAGTATTTTGAAATGACAAAACTCAAGTAAGATTAAAAATGATTTTTCTACAAAGTAAATTTGCTTTAAATGAACTCAATGATAGAAAATATTTTAAACAAAGTTTTGGATTGTGATTTCAATTGAAAAAGTCAGTAAATACACTTAGAAAAGTGTTAGAAGGTTTTGAACTAACTTAGAATCACAAAAAGCCATAAACTGTCTCAAATTGCAGCCAAAGAAGTGCAGGAAAGCATCTGGAGAAAAGGGATCGATCCCTACTGTAGAAGGATCGATCCCAAAATGGCAGAAATTTGGAAGGCATCTTGGAACAGGTTGGAAAGCATTCTGGGGAAAAGGAATCGATCCGTTTGGTAAAAGGATCGATCCCTTTGCACGAAACCTGACTCCAACGGTTAGTTTTTGAGGGTTTCAACGGGAGGATTTGCATTAAATGCTTCACCAACCGTTCCAATCATTTGGTGGGATATAAATAGAGGCATTTATGAAGTTTGGAGATAGAACAAGCAATCAGAAAATCCTCAAGCTTCAAGAGAGAAAATTCAATCTGAAAATTCTTATTGTGTAACTCCATTTGTAAGATTTCTTGTTGTTCATCACCCATTTACTGAAAGTTCTGTTATTCAAAGGGTGAGCTATTCTTGTAAGGTCTGCTATTGTAGAGTGTGGGTAGTATTACAAGGGGAGAGGCTTAGAAGGTGATTTCTAAGTCCTCAAGAAACATTGTAAGAGATCTCACCACACCTTAAAGTGGTTTGTAAAGATTCTCAAGGAAGAACTAAATCAAAACCTTGACAAGAGGATCAAGGAGAGAGGACATAGGCAAGAGATTGACCGAACCTCTATAAATTTGTGTTTGCTTCTCTTTCCTTACTCTTTTTACTGCACTTATTTCATTGTTGTTTCATTAGTCTTAATTGTGCATTAAGATTTAGAAAAATCTTAAATAAGTAGAAAAATCGATTCACCCCCCTCTTGGTAGAACCAATAATTGGTATCAGAGCTTGGGCTCGAGATTGATTTAGATTAACATCTATCGAGTAAAATGATTACTAATGACTCAAACTAGTGTATCTACACATTTGGTAGGAGAGGGACACTCTACGATTAAGCTTCCACTCTTTAATGGTGAAAACTATGCTTATTGGAATACTAGAATGATGCTATTTATTCAAGCCAATGATTATGAAGTGTGGAGGATTATTGTTAAAGGTCCGCTTGTCCCTATTAAGAAAGTAGATGAGAAGGATGTGCCAAAGAAAGAAGATGAGTGGGATACTAATGATTTTAGAATGGCACAACTAAATGCTAAGGCAATGCACACACTATTTTGTGCATTAGGACCAAATGAATATAATCGAGTTTCACAATGTGAGACTGCTAAACAAGTTTAGGATAAACTAGCTACCACACATGAGGGAACCACACAAGTCAAGGAAACCAAAGTAGGCATGCTCACTCAAGACTATGAATTGTTTAGAATGAAGAATGATGAGTCAATTAGTGACATGTTTACTAAGTTTACTAACATCATAAATGGTCTTAAAGCCTTAGGAAAAACATATTCTAATGTAAAGATGGTGAAAAAGATACTCAATAGCTTACCTAAATCATAGGAAGCTAAAGTCACTGCTATTGAGGAATCCAAGGATCCTCATACACTCTCATTAGATGAACTTATGGGATCTTTACTTACTTATGAGATGAAAATTAAGAGAAATCAAGATCCCTAAAAGAAAGTTGGAGTAGCTCTAAAATCCACCACAATTGAGAAATCAAAAGACGATCATGATGAAAGTGGTGATGATGAGGATTTAGAAATGGCCATGTTCGCCAAGAGATTCAATAAATTCATGAGGATAAGAGCTAGTGGAAACTCTAGGAGACCCCCTAGGAGAGAGTTCAATAGAGGACAAACTAGTAGGAAAGAAAAGGACCAAATTATTTGTTATGAATACAAAAAACCTGGTCATATTAAATTTGATTGTCCTTTTTATAGAAAGCAAAATGAGAATAAACCAAAGAAGAAGGCTATGGTGGCTACTTGGAGTGATAGTGATTGCTCTGATGAAGAGAATGTAGAAGATGACGTAGCCAACCTTTGTTTTATGGCTTTTGAAGATGAGAAGGTAACATCTAACTCATTAGATACTAATTAATATACTTTTGATGAATTGCAAGATGCTTTTGATGAATTGCAAGATGCATTTGATGAGTTAGCAAATGAATTTGAATGCATGAATTTGAAATATAAGAAAATGATCTCTAAGTTGAAAAAGGAAAATGAAATGCTTACTAATGTTAAATTAGAATGTGAAAAGAAATTAGAAAATACAATTCTAGAAATAGAAGAATTAAATAAGAAGAATACTAATTTGCAAAACTCTTTTTCTAGATTTTTCATAGGTCAACAAAAACTTGATCATATGCTAGAGACTCAAAGAGCATTCTTTGATAGAGAAGGGTTAGGCTATAATGCATCAAACAAAGAGACTCATCTAAAAAATTTCTTAGTTAAAGATAGAAAATTTGTTTTGTGTAAATTATGTAATAAACTATGACATTCTTCACAAGCATGCCCCTCTAGGAAGACCATAATTAGAGGAAAAATGGCTGTCAAGATTTGTGTGCCTAAACATGTTTTAAATTCAAGTGATAAGTCCTTAAAAATGAAATGGATCCCTAAAGGATAAAAAATTATTAGTACTAACTCTCAAGGACCCAAGAAAATTTGAGTACCTAAGATGAAAGCTTGATGTGTTTGTATGTAGGAGGAAGAGTATTACTACAAGGCTAAGTCCAAGGAGCATTGGTACCTTGATAGTGGATGCTCAAGACACATGACGGGTGATAAGAGCCAATTCAAGTTCCTAAAGCATAAAAGTAGTGGAGAAGTCACATTTGGAGACAACTCCAAAGAGCAAATTGAAGGAATTGGCTCAATTGGTAACTCTTCCTCAACTATTGAGAATGTTTTGTATGTTAGAGGCTTAAAACATAATTTGCTTAGTATTAGTCAATTGTGTGAGAAGGGATTTAAAGTTGTGTTTGATGATTTGTGTTGCAATGTTGTTAATGCTAAAACTAATCGAATTGTTTTTATTGGACATAGACAAGGAAATATTTATATTGTTAATTTAAATGAGCTTAATAGCAAAAATGTACGTTTTATGGGCACTAGAGAAGATGAACCTTAGTTATGGCATAGAAGACTAGGCCATGCTAGCATGCATGTTTTGTCTAAGTTAGCCAAAAGAGACCTAGCAGTAGGCTTACGTAAACTTCAATTTGAAAATGATAAAGTGTGTGAAGCATGTGCAAGAGGAAAACACAATTGATTATCATTTAAACCTAAGAAGTGTGTTACTACCTCTAGGTCACTTCAACTTCTCCACTTAGACCTCTTTGGACCAACTAGGACAACTAGCTTAGGAGGAAAACACTATGGATTTGTGATAGTTGATGATTTCACTAGGTTTACTTGGGTGTTCTTTTTAAGTGTGAAAAATGAAGCCTTAGATAAATTCATTGTTTTCTCAAAACTTGTTCAAAATAAAAAAGGTTACTCTATTACTAGTATTAGGAGTGACCATGGAAAAGAGTTTGAAAATCTTGGTTTTGATGCATTTTGCAATGAAAATGGTATTAGCCATAATTTTTCAGCTCCTAGAACTCCTCAACAAAATGGGGTAGTTGAAAGGAGAAATAGAATCTTAGAAGAAATGGCTAGAACCATGCTTTATGAAAATAACTTAACTAAATATTTTTTGGCTGAAGCAGTAAATACTGCTTGTTATGTTATAAATAGAGCTATGGTAATGCATATTTTAAAGAAAACTCCTTATGAGCTTTATAAAGGAAAAAGGCCTAACATAAGTTATTTTCACCCATTTGGATGTAAATGTTTTGTTTTGAACAATGGTAAAGATAACCTAGGAAAATTTGATGCAAAAAGTGAAGAAGGTATTTTTCTTGATTATTCTTTAAATTCTAAGGCTTATATAGTTTTCAATAAAAGAACACTTGTAGTAGAAGAGTCAATACATGTAAACTTTGATGAATCGAATATCACTAGTAGAACCAATCTTGATGATGAAGTAGAGATCTTTGATGAACCTATAGTTGATCCATCCCAAGATAAGGATGTTAGAGAACAATTAGAAGATCTTAATATTAACAAAAACGAGGAGTCCATGGAACAAGAAATAATTGAGAAAGAATCTAGGTGTCCTAGAGAACTTGGATATGTGAAGGATAATGATATTGTTGAAGATCCAAACATTGGCGTTAGAACTAGGTCAACCTATAGAAAAATGTGTCAACATGTAGCCCTTGTATCACAATTTAAGCCAAAGAACGTGGATGAGGCCTTGAAAGATGAAAATTGGATTATGGCCATGCAAGAGGAATTAAATCAATTTGAGAGAAGCAAAGTGTGGACACTAGTGGAAAGACCTAAAGATTATCCTATCATTGGAACCAAATGGATATTCAAGAATAAGATGTATGAGAATAGCATTATTGTTAGAAACAAGGCTAGGTTAGTGGCTCAAGGATATAGGCAAGAAGAAGGAATAGACTATGATGAAACATATGCTCCGGTAGCTAGATTAGAAGCCATTAGGATGCTACTTGCATTTGCATGCTACAAGGATTTTAAATTGTATCAAATGGATGTAAAAAGTGCCTTTTTAAATGGTTACATAAATGAAGAGGTTTATGTTGAACAACCTCCCGGTTTTGAAAATTCAAAGTTTCCTAATCACGTTTTCAAACTATCAAAAGCTTTATATAGATTAAAACAAGCTCCTAGAGCTTGGTATGAAAGAATTTCAAAGTTTTTGATTGAAAATGATTTTGCAAGAGGTAAAGTAGACACAGCCTTGTTTATCCAATCTAAGGGTAGTGACTTATTAGTAGTTCAAATTTATGTGGATGATATCATTTTTGGATCTACAAATGAGTCATTGTGTAAAGATTTCTCAAAATTAATGCAAGGTGAATTTGAGATGTGTATGATGGGAGAGTTAACCTTATTTCTAGGACTTCAAGTTAAATAATGCAAAGAAGGTATTTTCATAAATCAAGCTAAGTACACTAAAGATTTGCTCTAAAGATTTGAAATGGATGAGTCTAAACCTTACTCTACACCACCAATAAGCACAAATATCAAGCTTGATAAGGATGAAGGAGGAAAATGTGTAGACACTAAACTATATAGGTCTATAATTGGATCATTGCTATATTTAACTGCTAGTAGACCTGCTATAATGTTTAGTGTATGCTTGTGTGCTAGATTTCAGTCATCTCCTAGAGAATCACACTTACAAGCAGTAAAAAGAATCCTTAGATACCTTAAAGACACCTCTTCCTTAGGACTTTGGTATCCTAAAGATTCTACACTTGATCTCCATGCTTATTCCGATGCGGATTTTGGTGGATGTAAAATGGATAGAAAAAACACATCGGGAACATGTCAATTCTTAGGAAGTAAGCTTATTTCATGGTTCTTTAAGAAACAAAATAGCGTAGCTTAATCCACAACCGAGGCTGAATATATAGCTTCCGGAAGTTGCTGTGATCAAGTTTTGTAGATTAAACAACAAATAAGAGACTATGGAATAAAAATGAACCAAGTTCTCATCAAGTGTGACAACACTAGTGCTATCAACCTTACAAAAAATCTCATCCAACACTCTAGAACCAAGCACATTGAGATTAGACATTATTTTATATGAGATCATGTGCAAAAAGGGGACATAATTCTAGAGTATGTAGATACCTTGCACCAATTAGCTGATATCTTCACAAAACCCTTGGACAAGGAGAGATTTTGCATTCTTAGAGGTGAATTAGGTATTATGAATGCTCCTTGAATTGATTTGATGTTGAATGAATGGCTTAAGTTGGTTTGTGATGATTGCAAGAAAGAAATTTGGAAAACATAATTACCATGTTACTGTTCATGATCTTAGCTTTTGAGGTTGAATTGTTGAACTTTGTGTGTTTTGATCATGTTAAATTCTCTTCATTAGCCAAAACCCACTTCTGATGTTTAATACATTTTCACAGTCATGTTCACTTATTGTTCAAAGTTGTTCTGCATATTTTCAGTATATTTCTGCAATTTTTTGCATTTTTCTGCACTTTTTCTGCATTTTTCAAGTCATATCTCATGCATCACAAGTGGCAAAAACCAGATTTTGATTTTAAATAATGAAAATGCACAAGTTCTTTACGTTTCAAATCATTTTTCTACATCAAAACTGAGGCAATGGACTAAGGGGTTAATTCTTATGAAAATTGGATTGATTCTCGGGTCATTTAGGCCTAAAAATCTGGGTTTTTGCTATGAGGGATCGATCCGTTTCACCATCGGATCGATCTATTAGCTCCAGAATGGGCAGGAGTGTATTCGGCCAAAAAGGAATTGATCACTTCCTTAAAGGGATTGATCCCCTTGGGCCAGAATCCACGCGTGGCCCTTGTTAAAATCGAGATTTCCTCTCCTTTCTCACACTATTCATCTTCCCCATCCACAGAGACGTTCCCCCCTCCATTCTCCTTCACCAAAACTTCAAGATCTACACCATTTCTATACCAAATCACTTCATTTCTTCACCATTCTTCATCTTTTCTCCTTCTCTTTCACTTCTCATCATCCTTTCACACCAAATCTTCATCAAGTTTAACTTCTTCTCATCTCCCTTGTGTTCATCACTATTCACCCAACATTTCAATTGTAAGTGTTCTTCACTCATTTTCATCAATTTTTCTTACATATCTTGTTTATTTCATCATATCTTGTTAACCCATTTCAAGTTTCTGCATCACTTTTCATTATATTCTATTTTTCATTTCACATAAAACCCATGTTTTTTTATCTAAGTTCTAGTGTTCATAACTTAGAATCCTTTGAATAATTCAGCATCATTTCTTCATCAAACTTATTGCTTGCATATTGATCTATGGTATTGTGTTGTTGGATAAGCTTACATTCCCCCATACACTCATCCATTATCACCCAAACTTGTGCTCACCAATTGTTCGGCTAAATTCCTCTTCGAATTTTTCTTCATTTCTTGACCTCAATCTTCACTCCACATGGCTCCTAAAATCAAACATGCCTCCACAAAGAAAAGAACTCGTCCCTCTTCCTCCTCCACTTCCATTCCAACAGCCTTCAATCGATGCTTTAGAAATGCGGAAGAGAAAAATCGTTACCATGCTCAATTTGCCAATATGCGCATTAAGCACTGTCGTCCAATCGATTTCGGTTTCTTTGAATCAATTAACTTTCCCTACTTGGCCAAATTTGATGCATTTCATTGGACTCACTTTCTCAAAATCAACACTCTGGTTCCTTCAAACATCATTCGAGCATTCTTTTCTAATGTCGAAATTATCTATTCTCCAAATGACCCATGCAAGGTGGTGGGAATTCAATCTTTTGTTATGGGTAGAGATGTTGAAATCACCGAATATTCCCTCTCGCGTGCCTTTCACATTCTAAAGCATGGTCTTACGCATGAAAATATCAACGTCCCATTAGAGTTTAATGTCGTCAATGACCGTGCAAGTGATCTTCCCGTCTTCGTAAGACTCCTTCAAATCATAATCTCCTGGAATCTTCGCCCACTCGGGACAATATTCTCAACTCCGGCAACTTGATCGCTTTTGGCTCTACCAAATTCATTCCCCTGACGGTGAGCAGCCAGACCTTGTTCATTTCATTCTTCAAGATTGGGTGAAGATCGTTCGTGGTAGGTCCACACGATTGTCTTCCCTCAGCCACTTGCATTTTATCTGCTCGATCACGGCATTGATTGTTCATGTGAGGTTGGTGTACTTCCCGAACCAAGTACCACCATCAACCTTGCTATACTACATAATCTTGGATGGTATTCTCATCAGCAAGGTGATACCGTAGTTTGGGAAAAGGCTCATGGTGCTCCTGCATCTCCCGAGCATGCCAGTGAAGAGGACGCTCCTGCTCCTGAAGAGGAAGCCCCTGCTTCTTCCTTCGTATCATCGAGGTCCACATCTAATGACCAGATCATGCTCACGCTTCAACATCTCCAGCAGACCTTCACTCAGCATTTTGATCATCTCAATGATCAATGTGGTCAACTCAATGTTTGTCTCGACAATGTGGAGGAGACACATGCTGCTTTGTACGATGAAGTCCAAGATATCCGTATGCAGCAAGAGGACTTCATGGACCAATATCACAAGACGTTTCCTAGGCGTTGATTGTGATTGTTGTGAGGGATGAGCATTTAGCTTATTATGATCTTCTACTATGACTGGTGTTTATGATGTTTTTAGCCTTATGTTTATAACATTTTCTAGTGCGTTTATGATGTTTTAGTCTGATGTTTTAGTCTTATGTTTATCACTATGACTGGTGTGTTTTGATGTTAGACTCTTTGTAATCTTTGTTTCTATGGCATGCCTTATGATTTATATATATATATGACTTTGGCTTGATCTATATTCCATTGGCTTGGTTTATCACTTTGCTTAGTCTTTTCTCCATTGTTGCTTTAAATTGACTTATCCATCTGACCATTTCTTTTTATGTCATCATATTTGCTTTAATTCTTGATATGACAAAAAGGGGGAGAACTCATGGGGTAAATTTTTCATGCATAAATTGAGGGGGAGCAAAATATTTTTCCATGTATAAATTGAGGGAGAGCAAAGCAAAATGATTTTCAAGCAAAATATTTTTCCATGAATAAATTCAAGGGGAGCCAAGCAAAATGATTTTCATGATGTCAAAATAATAAGCAAATCTATCTTAAGCAAATTTACCTTAACTTTTGTCATATCAAAAAGGGGGAGATTGTTAGCTTTAAATTGACAAGTATTTTGAAATGACAAAACTCAAATAAGATTAAAAATGATTTTTCTATAAAGTAAATTTGCTTTAAATGAACTCAATGATAGAAAATATTTTAAACAAAGTTTTGGATTGTGATTTCAATTGAAAAAGTCAGTAAATACACTTAAAAAAGTGTTAGAAGGTTTTGAATTGACTTAGAATCACAAAAAGCCATAAACTATCTCAAATTGTAGCCAAAGAAGTGCAGGAAAGCATCCTGGAGAAAAGGGATCGATCCCTACTATAGAAGGATCGATCCCAAAATGGCAGAAAGTTTGGAAGGCATCCTGGAACAGGTTGGAAAGCATTCTGAGAAAAGGAATCGATCCGTTTGGTAAAGGGATCGATCCCTTTGCACGAAACCTGATTCCAATGGCTAGTTTTTGAGGGTTTCAACGAGAGGATTTGCATTAAATACTTCACCAACCGTTCCAATCGTTTGGTGGGATATAAATAGAGGCATTTATGAAGTTTGGAGGTAGAACAAGCACTCAGAAAATCCTCAAGCTTCAAGAGAGAAAATCCAATCTGAAAATTCTTATTGTGTAACTCTATTTGTGAGATTTCTTATTGTTCATCACCCATTTACTGAAAGTTCCGTTATTCAAAGGGGTGAGCTATCCTTGTAAGGTCTGCTATTGTAGAGTGTGGGTAGTATTACAATGGGAGAGGCTTAGAAGGTGATTTCTAAGTCCTCAAGAAACATTGTAAGAGGTCTCACCACACCTTGAAGTGGTTTGTAAATATTCTCAAGGAAGAGCTGAATCAAAACCTTGACAAGAGGATCAAGGAGAGAGGACGTAAGCAAGAGATTGGCTGAACCTCTATAAATTTGTGTTTGCTTCTCTTTCCCTTACTCTTTTTACTGCACTTATTTTATTGTTATTTCATTAGTCTTAATTGTACATTAAGAGTTAGAAAAATCTTAAATATGGAAAAAAACCGATTCACCCCCCCTCTCGGTAGAGCCAACAAGTTTTATTAATTATATTTAGTCATCAATTAAATATTTTATGCACTATCGAGTAAATTAAAGAAAAAAATGATTAAAGTTACTTAACAAATAAAGACAAAATTTAAAAACTCATAATTCAATCGGAATTTTTCTATGAATCACTAATTTTATCTCTAGATGAATTAAAATAATTTTAACATAAAATAAAATTATGGCCAATCAAATTTTCAAGATTACATGAATTATTCAATCAAATGTTTTCTATCAGTCATTTTATCTATTTCTAATTAAATTAAAATAATTTAAAGATAAAATTAAGAATATCAAGTTCTTCAATAGCTTTCTCACTTTGCATTAAGTCTACAAATTTTTGAGACAAAAGAACCTGAAGATAATTGAAAGTAGTAAAAGAAGATTTGAAGAGCCGAATTCTTCGAAGTTTCCATAAGTTCAAGAAAGAATGTTAAAAGATCAAAGTTGAAGAACTAAATTCTTTTAAAGCTTCCATGCATCCAAGAAAGAAGATTTGAAGATCAAAGTTTGAAGAATCAAATTCTTCAAAACTCCACTAGTCCAAAAACAAAAGTTTGAGGATCAAAGTTAGAATAACAAAATTCTTCAATGCACCCACAAGGGAAAAAAATGATTTGAGGATCAAAGTTTGAAGATCCAAAAAATCTAAATTTTGGGTCTAAATTTATTCGATTTAAAATTAAGTCATTAAGACCTAATCGATGACCAGCTTTCAAGATCAAGAGAAGTCCAATTTTAGGTTTAAATTTATTCAATTCAAGATTAAGTCATCAAGATCAACTTTCAAAATCTCAAGGAAAGCATGAATTTTGGGTTCAAATAATTTATTCAATTAAGATCAAGATCATTGGAATGGATACAAATTCTAAGATCTCAAGTAAATCCTAAATCTTAGGTTCAAATTAATTTAATTCAAGAATAATTGTCAAAGACTCTTAAAGAAAAATTTCTGTTGAAAAAATTAGAAGATATTTTTTTTACTTAAGAATTTTCAAAGATTGTACTTTGCATTCTTGATAAATTGAAATTATTATTTCACTCCAAGTTTTAATTATCTTATATTTTTAGACATAAAATTTGTGTGTACGCTATATTATAGGAGAAATATTCATCTAAAAAAACTTTAGCCAATTATAACAAGGTATTTTAAACTTAAAGGTTTTATTTTCATATAAAATTAGAAGAGTTAATTTTTTTACTAAGTTGAAAATAAAAAAAATTACAATTGCTGATATTTGAACTTACAATCTACTTAAAATCACTTATTAAAGAAATTACACAAACCAAATAAGTTCACTCTTAGCCCTTTTTGCCATCTCTTTCATTACACTTGCTCTGTTTCACATGTCATTAGCTGCTTAACCAACCATCAGCCAAGTCACTGTCTTTGCTATATTTTCTTTAGTCACTAAGATTTTTTTCACTTACAATAAAATTGATGAGAAATTAAATAATACTAGGTAATGCCCACTCTTTGATGCAAGTTGTTAATACAAAAGTTAACAGGAGTGAAGATCAAGAGAGTAAAAACAGAGTTTATTTGTTTAAGCAGATGTGAGAGGAAGACAAAAAAAGGCAAAGGGTTGATGAACTTGTTGATCCAATAGGAGTTGCATTAAACATAATAAGCCACCAGGGAAAACCCACACATTGTGCAAGAAGATCAACGAAGAGATCAAATATGAGAAGTTTAAAGTAAGGTAAGAGTTCATGTTCATTAACACATAAAAACGTAAAAAAAAAAAGAAGGAAAAACAAGATAGAGTATGTATGTATGTTCATTTTAGAGGACTTGCATCAGATGTGGTGAGTTTTTTTTTTTGAATCAAAAGATTTGGAGTTACAATAGAAGTCTTTTAGCATAGCATAAAAAGTCACATAGTTTCAAATATGCCTAATCTGCAACAATAAATTGTGACTTCAATAATAGATAGTTGAGTTTTGACAAAGATGCATTGATCATCAATCCTTGTGTGATTGTCAATTAAGAATTTTTTCCAACCAGTAGAAAATAATTTATTAAGAGTGCTATGAATATATTTGGCTTGCCATGTTTGAATATCATCTAGTAAAGAGAATGTAAAATCAACTGAATGTTTCGGCATGCTTTATTTGTAAAAGTCTCTTAGAACATGTAGCAAAGGTAGAAAAGTAATATTAAGGTTGTCATGCATCCATTAACAGCTCAAAATTATCTATCAATTAAAAGATTGAAATTATTCGAATGCAAACAAGAGGGAAAGAGCATAGAGATGACATGTATGAAGTAGCAAAAAATCTCTCTAAGCTGTTCCAAACCAGCAGAATGAAAACAAAAAAAAAAGCTTCAAAACAATAACATCAAAGATCACTTGCATTTAAATATTCCATAGATAGTGACTTTAATTGCTGATTATTGAATTTTAACTAAAAGACATCAATCACAAGTCTTAATACGATTATCGATTGACAAATTTTTTCCATACAGCAAAAAACAATTTTAAGCACGTGTTAGCATTTCTACACAAATGACTTTGATGGCAATATCACCTTCTAAGAAATTTGATTGGCAATATCACAAATACTTTAAAAGTTATAGAAACTAATTAGATAAGTCAAAGAATCTCACCATAAGCCCAAGGTTGGAATGCTGACCAAGATCTTCTAATTTGATCATTTTCTTCAAAATGTTGTTGTTCTTCTCTTTAAATGCTAGCCTATGAAAACCAAAAGAACAATTTAATAAAAAAAAAGGGTAAATTACACCCAACTCCTTAAGGTTTGGCCATAATTCAACTTCAGTCCATTAGTTTCAAAAATGGACACTCCACTCCAAAAATCTTAACACCGTTAAGAATAATTAACAAAAAATGTAAAATGACAAAATTATCCCTCAGAATTTTCAACCGAAACTCTAATCGTCGCCCTATCCTTCTTTCCCTTTGCTATCGTGTTTTACTGTTCTTATACTTTTCCTAAAATCTTCCCTGAATAAACAGAAAATAAATTAAAAGTAAAAAAATAAATAAATTTAGTGCAGAACATGAAACACAAATTTAATAAATAATAAATTACAAATTATAAATAACAAACAATAAACAAATAAATAAACAAAAAATAAATTAAAAGTAAAAAAAATCAATACCTTTCTAGTATAACCAGCAGAAGTAATCTGACTGCATTTGAGGATTGTGGAGTATATAAAGCTTTACAAAGGTAAAATAGTCATTAAGTTGGGTTTTTAACCGTTGACCTAACGGTTGACTCACGGATGGACTAAGTTGTCTTGCGACATACAAAAGTTTGGGACGAAGTGTCAATTTTTGAAACTAATGGATTAAAGTTGAATTATGACCAAACCTTAAGGAGTTTGGTGTAATTTACCCTAAAAAAAACATGTATCCTTTAAAACAAATAGAATAAATAAGAACAATTGAGAAGCAAATTTTATCAAGCAATGTGAGCATCCTCTGTCTTTAGCATTTTCACAAACTTTCATATAACAAAACATTCTAATTCTAAAGTTTACAATAATTTGAGGATTTAGTCTACCAACTTTAAAGGTTAGTTTCAAATTTCGATGATTTTGTCATGAGATATATATACCATTGAGTACCTTCTTGGATCAAGTGGGCATTAAAAGAAAATAAACTCGAGTTCTAATATGTAATTACAATAAGCTATATCCATGTTTACCAAAATGTTCCTAATCATTGGTAATATGCAGTTACAAAAAGCTATCTCCATGTACCACCAAAATGTTCCTAATTATTGGTTATAAGCATACAGATATGAAACATAATAGATCAAATCATGTTCTTGCAAACAAAGGGAATGTGGCTTCCACAAAGAACTCAGCATTCACTTGTATGTATAATAACGTCAACTTCTCTTAGGGAAATCTTTCTAAACCATTGGCCTGAGCTTCTAATCACATTTTTATAATGCATATTTGCCTAAATTAAAAGAAAAAAACTAAAGTTAACCGCTAATGTTTGTAATCTAAAACATGGGCTTGGAAAACAAATAATATACTCTTCAAAAAGTAAATGACAAACAGACATGAAACATAACAATTGAAACTTTTATTGAATATTGAATTATTGATCACTAATTTTCGACCTATCGAATATTGATTTTCAATCTTTCGAACAGTGTTTTATCGAATATTGTTTCATCGAATATTGTTTAGTACATCAAATATCGGTTTATTGAGTGAACTATTGATTTATTGAATATTGTTTATGGAGTAAAATATCGAGTTATTAAACATTGTTTTATCGAGTGAAATATCGATTTGTCGAACATCGTTAATTGAGTTAAATATTGATTTATCGAATATTATTTATCAAGTGAAATTTTGATTTTCAAACATTGTTTATCGAGTGAACCATTGATTTATCGAACATTGTTTATCGAGTGAACTGTTGATTTATTGAACATTTGTTATCAAGTGAAATATTGTTTTATCAAATATGGTTTATTGCATCAATTATCTTCTCATCGAAAAGTGTATTGTTATTGTAAAACTATAGTGTTTATCGAAAAAGTGTAGCGTTTTATCGAAAATTGTAATCACATCGATATATCAAACATTGTGTTGTTTACGACATTCAATTATGTCATTGTATAGATAAGACCGTCTAGTTATGATGTCAAGTAAAAGGAAAAATGAGGTATTTCAAATTATTCTTCCATCTGATACTCCAATAAATCTTGACAATGTCATCGAGTCCTAGTACCGAAATGAATAAGAAAGTTATTGAGTATTGGAAATAAAAGTTATACGAAAGCGAATTTTGAAATTATTGTGAAATTGTATCGTTTAAGTTGTGTACATGCATTATTGAACAGTATACAGTATGTTACTATTCTCTAGTATTGTATGGTTAACTTATTGGGTTTCTAGCTCACTCTCCATTGTTTCCATCACAAGTTATGCCGAGATAGTACAGTTACTACTCACAGTATCAAATTTCACAAGTTGCAAGCTTCGAAGCTCTCGTAGTAAATATTCGATATATAATTTAAGTGCTTAAACGTTTTTATTTTTGGACAGTTTTTGATGGTATTATAAGTCGGGATGTGTATTAGTTAAAAATATGTTAACTATCAATAACGAAATGTAAACGAATTTTTATTGCTAAATGTGTCAAAATTGAAAAAAAATATTAGAATATTTTGTAAATATTTTTTTTGAAGGGCCAAACAATCGTATTTTTTTTTAATGAAATTTAGATTTGTAATAGATTAAAGAGTATATTAGAACAATTGATAATAAGGTTTCAAATTTGTTTAAAATTGACTAGTGATTTGATAGACTATTGGTCCTGATAGAGGAAACCTGGCTTTTACGTGAGAATTGTTTTAAGGTTACTATAAATGATTATTTCGATTTTATTGAATTGTGACCTTAGATAAATGACTTTAAATCGGATCAAGTAACTAGTTGCCTAATATTATGATATGAGACTACTCATTTGACAAATCAATGTTAAGAAAAATTAACAAATTAGTTCAAAATTTTCGATGTTTGCGTAAAATTATCGTTTTGTCACATTTTTCGAAATGTGACAAAATGTTTAGAAAGGTACCTTGACTACTCTATTTTTAAAGATTTCTTGCAAGAGAATAGATGTGACTTTTAATCAAATGTCATAATCATTTATTTGTGTTGCTTAATTCAATAAATATCTCTTTTTAGAATAACACAAACCAATAATTATATCTTTTAGCTTTTCAGCATTGAAAGATTATTTTTTGAATGAGTGGGTACCTTTTCAAACAAAAGACTATTCATTGAATACTTATAGGCTTAATAGCCAAATAAATCCTCAACCTTTAGTCCAAAATGGAATTCAGCCTTCAATGTTTTATTACATGAAATTCAGTCTATAAACTTTTATTTCAGTGAAAATAAACCCTCAACCTTTTACAATTATGCAATTAAGTCAAAATCTGTTAAATGACACTAACTGCAGTTAGTTTTGCATACGTGGCAGCTGACGTGGATAGCTTAGTTAGCTGCCACGTGGCATGCCACGTATGCAAAACTAACGGCAGTTAGTTCATTTAACAGATTTGGTCTATTTCCACTGAAATAAAAGTTTATGGACTAAATTTCATGCAATAAAACGTTGAGGGCTAAATTCCATTTTGGGCTAAAGGTTGAGGGCTTATTTGGCTATTAAGTCAATACTTATATCTACCTTTTGTACTAGCTTCTCATTCCATGATTAAATATCTATTTAATCAATCATCTTCAACTTTATTTTAAAAATTTTCTAGCACATTTTAACATGGTCAATTTTTTAAAAATTTTAAAATATAAAACTACATAATAATAATTAAGTATAACACAATCAATTCAAATAAATTCTTACAAAAGACTAAAAGAGTATGAAAATGTAAATTAAAGTCTAAAAATTATTTAAATCACAAAGTCTAAAAATAATAGAAGCCCAAATTAAATTGCACCAAAGAAAAGTTTGAAGTAATTAAAAAAATGTATTAATATATTTTTCACTAACTTCCTTACTTGACATATTTAAAAAAAATTAAACATACAAAATACAATATCATATTTTAATAAAATATTAAATTGACAAAATTATAAAAAATAAAAAAATTAATTAGACTTTAACTTTAAATAATGAACCAAAAACTTAACCCATTTCTTACGTTAATTCATTTTGTTAGTTTAGGACCATCCAGAGAAATCTATTTTTCATCAACGTAGACTTTCAAACTTCGGTAGATCTGACGGCAAATTAGAAATAATGCATTTGGAAGGACAAAAGCTGACATTTATAACCACCGTCGATGAAATTCCAACTTCCACACCATCTCATCTCAGCAAAGGGACCGTGCTAGGAATTTGCCAACCGTCTGATGGCTGATTTTTTTTTTTTGGCTGAACCGTCTGATGACTGATGGGTAGAATTGAATTGGACACGAAATTATTAGCTCTGGCGCCCAAACTAACCGTTTTGTACGAGTCTGAGTGTGATGATATTCTTCGAGCGTCCGTCCAGCCATTCATCGGCATCCTTAATGTCATCAATATAACAGGCCGTGACTCTCCAGAAATCAAGAATTGGTCGTTCCCGCCAAAAATAACAGAAATCAAGATTCAAGAACGTTACTAACAACTAACCACAAAACCGTCAGGCTCTTCGTTTCCCGATCCCACGCGCCTCCCTATTTTCTAACCGCCTCCCTTCACTCACTCCGCTCCCTATAAATAGCCCCTCTACTCTCGGTCTCTCATTCTCCAACCTTTTCAAGAATCCAAACAACTCCTTTTTATCTCCATTCTCTGAAATGGCGATTATTTCTTTGAATCTCGTGATCTTCCTCGCTCTCTCTTTCCTCGCCATCTCCCACTCCACTCATCCCTCCAACCACCACTCCCACTCCCACTCCCATTCCCACTCCGCTCACAGATCCCATTTCCACTCCACTCACAACTCCACCTCCACCACCGGCGCCGCCAGCCCTCCACCACCACCACCTCACAACTCACCAACGCCACGACCACCTCAAGACCTGCCGGACCACGTGATCCTCTCACATACTTCACTCCTTGCGCCAATCCTATCTCACCTCGGCTTCAACGAGCTAGCCACAGCTGCTCCTTCTCTCTCCAGTGACTCCACCACCGCCATCACTTGGTCTGGTCCTTTCACTATCTTTGCTCCCTCCGATTCCTCCGTCCGTACATGCATTTCTTGCTCCATCCCTTCCCTCCTCCGTGAACATATGGTTCCCGGCCTATTCACAATCGATTACCTCCGGAAACTCACCTTCGGTACCAAAATCGAAACACTCAGTCCCGGCCGTTGCATAACCGTAACCTCCACCGTCCACAATCACGAAAACTTCACTATTCAAAAAATATTCATCGGCGGAGTTGAAATTACTCATCCAGATCTCTTCAACAACGGCTTAGTCATAATCCACGGCCTACAAGGCTACATTTCACCTCTCTCGCCTTTCTCTTGTGAAGTTGAACGGATGACATCACTCTCTTTCCCGTCGCACTACGATCGTAGCCACAACAACCAACTTCCTCATCAGCAACAAAATGTCGCTTTAATGCGAATCATGCTTCGAGACGCCATCCTACGGCTGAGAAACAACGGCTTCTCCGTTCTCTCACTCGCTTTGAAGATCAAATACGCCGAACTCGTTTCTCTCAACAACGTTACGATCTTCGCTCTTGATGACGTGTCGATCTTCTCCGGTTCGCACTCTTACATCGACAATGTAAGGTATCATATCGTACCGAACCAGTTTTTGACTATTGCGGATCTGGAGAGACTTCCAATGGGGACGACGTTGACGACGTTGGATAGAGGTGAGAGTTTGGTGGTGACGACGCCGGGAGGAGGTACTATGAAGAATCAAGTGAGGATTAACTATGTGAGAATTAAGGTTGCTGATGTGATAAGGAACTTGAATGTCATAGTGCATAGCATTTACTTGCCGCTTCCTCATGTTCATCCTATGGCGGTGATGAGTGAAGCAATATTAGGTGGGGAACATCAGACGCCGATGGTGGATGGAAGAGAGGGGGCTTGTGAACCTCTGGATGAGCAATGTGGTTTTGGATTGAGCCACGTGAATCACGCCACGACTCAGGTAAAGCATCATATGCTGGAGATTGAAGATCACCACGGTCTTTGAAGTATTTTGAATTGATCGTTTGTTTCGCGTGAAGTGAACTGCAGGTTTGCCTTTCGGTTTCGTAGCTTAATTTGTTTCACTGTTGATCGGTGTTTAGTCAAACGAGTCAAAGTTTGTTACGTGGGCTCTGTTTTTCTTTTTTTTTTTTTGGTTTAACGAATCGTTGAAAAGAGTTTGTAAGTGTTGCTGGATTTTGACTGGTTGCATTGGATGCTTACTGCTATAAATGAGATAGAGGAATGAATGCGCCACTTTGGGATTTGCATGTACGTAAATGAGTACTATTGAGTAGATTTCTAAGGAATCATTTTTTTCATATCTCTTGGACAATTTATTCATTCATTTTGTTAATTAGCTCATTTTGTTCAGACAATATTTCGCATAGCAAACGAGTTTAGCGATACATGATTTGTCGGGTTTTCACCTACGGAGAGTAGGTTGCAATCATTTCTTGGAGTAGTTAAATATTGAATAGTGGAACATGGCTTGATTAAATTTTACAAGCAAAGGCAATTTAATCTCATTTTCTCATGCATTATACCTCAAAGAGGAAAACAAAAATCTCAATATCTCATGCAAAATAAGATTTAATTTGTGAATCATTTTATACCTGATGCACGAACGTGGTGTGTTTTGGGCCCACCCAGTTCCACTTCGTTAATGATTATCTCAACTATAACAGTAACACTGAACCAATTTTAAAGAAGGTTTAGAGGTTCACATATGTTTTGGCCGGTAAACTTGATAGCTAAACACTAGAGCTGAAGCTACTCTTTGCTGAGTTGTGGCTCGGTCCATAGCTCCGGACCTAGAGCTAGGCCCAGTGACTTGTGGCCCTTTCCCCATTTCGCTAAGTTTACCCGAACAAATGTAACACGTCACCTAAATGTACCGTTGTAAGTAAAAATTAGCACATGCTGGCTATACTCTAGCAATGATACAAGCATATTATTATTATTATTATTATTATTATTATTATTATTATTATTATTATTATTATTATTATCTCATGATATGATTATGAATAGATGATTATAGACTATTAATCCAATGTGACAGTGTATGGATGAATTTACACTCTGAATTTATATTTTAAATAAAGACTACTAGCTCTGCCTTTTTCTAATTTATTTTCAGATCAGCGCAAAGCAATTTGCAAAAGTAACTTGTACTAATATAGTAATGAAGAAAATTTGGGTTTAAGCAAGTATGTCTCCTCTTTTAAATTCATACACAAGTGTTAAAAGGCACATTGAGTAATAGATTTTCATGCACTTTGTGCTTCTAAGAAAGCATTGAAATCCTCCCTAGCCTTACGCAAGCGAGGTGTGATGCAAGCAGCCGATGAGGCAGGGTATGATGTTGGGGATGATGTAGAAAACCTTACATGGCGATATGATTCATGTGATTTCCTGCCTGTTGCTCTTGCTGGAGTTGAACTATTTTTCAGAACTCCTTTTATATCTTTATCATTAAACACAAAAGCAGCAGAAACGGGTAAATGTGCATCATTCCCAAGATCTTTTATCAACTCCAATGGCAGATCAAAGTAGAGATTCATGGAGTCTCCATCCTCATCATGCTCTGGCATCACGGTTGATGAAGCCCAGGATCCGCATTCGAACTTTTCCAGAGAAACAGTTCTGGATATCACATTATTCTCCATGACCATTGCTTCTGTCTTTCTTGGCCTCACTGGCTTTGCCTTACCGATGCCTGGTAAGAACAAGCAAAGGGCGCAGCATCTGAAGTCAACTTTATTACCATCCATCTTCTTACAGCTCTTTCGACGACTGTCATCGTTAACATTTGGATTGGAGAAGAAACTGCCATGACCATGGAGCTTGTTGTTGATTTGAAGGGCATTTGCGTCGTACAGCCAAAGATCATCAAGCTCATCTGGAGATACACGTGTTCTTCTTTCTGCACAAGACTTGCTTCTCCAAAACCGGTTGTTTTTCAGCAGATACTGATGATGTTGTGCTGCAGATGGGTGCTTATTAACCAATTTGTCAACCTGTCGAGGAGATGCTTGACTTTCATTTTTCAAATTCTTCCTCGACAGAAATGAGCCAAATCGAGGAGAAGAGGTTGCGGAGTTTGGAAGGCTACAACTTAAGAACTTGTGCTTTGCAGGGAGCAAAGGGGGTGGCAGAGGGACAGCAGAATCGCCTTGAGGTGCGATGATAGGAGGTAACATCATGTTGAAGCTTATTTCTCCCATGGATGATTCTCTCAATGACGTTGGATCAACAGATATCTGTTTCTCCTTTTGCAGCTGCGGGCTCTCCTTTTTCTCCAGGGTTTTCCGACCTTCAATTGCATTGAAGTCAAGCTCATGTAGATCCTTGTAAATTTCATCAAGATCTCGAGCAATGTTGTTTGTTGTGGGAACTACTTTTGAAATGGGAAGTGCCATGGAATTGAAAGAAACAAACTGTGAGCATGAACGCGAGAGCTCCGCCTACTGCTTATAGAAGGAAGAATGAGCATAGATTTGGACGTCGATAGCATGCCTAGAGTATCTCGGTAGTGATTTGCATGTCGCATCACTTTGCTGCTTATTAAGAAAACAGGCTGATCAATGTGGAAAATTAGTTTATCTTTACAATAATCAACAATTTATGCGTGCCACAACCTCTCTAGTCTCTACCATAGCTGACTTTGTTGAATTAAAAAATAATGGTAATAAAAAAAATTATGAAAGGCTTGCACGTCCATACTCGAGAGTACTCTGTCTCTCCCAATTCAAAAGTTATTCTGTTCAGTCTTAATTCTTCCTCTCTATCTCTCTCCTGCAAACTTCAAACTGTTGAATTTAATTTGCATCTCAAATAATGCATCCTATACCAATACATTACATCACTCAAACGATTGACAAAATGGAGGCTATGAATGAGGAAAAAAGAGTCAGGACTAAAAGAAAACCGAAAAAGAGTCGGAAAGAAATAATTCAAAAAGATATTAAAGTATTAGAATTAGATAAATGAATTGACTTAGATAAGAATGTGTGGAAGAGAATTTATATGAACAACTTGACATAATTTTAAATATTAATTCATGTAGCATATTCTAATAAAAAACTCTGATGATGATGATGATGATGATGATGATGCCGTCTATTCATGAATCATGTCAATTTCCAACAATTTTTATGAAGTCTTAATACTCTTCTAGTAGTGCCAACGGCTAGCCATATAGTCTGTTGGTTGTGTGCTAGACTCTTACTTGTCAAGGTTCAATCCGTGACAACCTAAAAAAATACTTGTCTAGTAGTTGCTAAACTCGAGGCATTTATTGAAGTATTTCAGATTCTTATATTGAATCTATCGATCGAGTGTCAAAATGGACTCAAAGATGGAAGGTAAAATTTATAGGTTGTTATTAAGAATTTGTGTACAAAATCATTTAAAGAGTATTTAATGTGAGAATTTGTTATGGACAGATTTAGTTATAGTTAGAAGACAATCACATTGAATTACTATCAATCGAGTGCCAAATATTGACTCAAGAACTGAAGGTAAAATTTACAAGATGTTATTCAGAATTTGTATCCATGACCATTCAAAGAGTATTCAACGTAAGAATTTGTTATGGATGGATTTAATCAGAAAACAGTCATATGAGTTTGCTCTGACAAATCAGCCCAGATCATACTCGGTCTTCTTGTTTCCTTGGTTTCATGGCTCAAAAATAGAATGAATCTATTTAGACAGGCAGAATCCACAAGATGATGATCATGGCATGATCTTAATCCTTCCCATGACCTATATACATGCCTACATTTCAATGCAAATGAATATTTACATATTAATAGTCTAACAAGCATAATATAAATTGTTTTAACAAATCTAGATACTGAAAAAAATGTCTCATTAATATTAAAAGTAAAAAACATGATAAACAGATCCACGTCCATCCCTCTTCTCTATAATGTCAATCACATTCAATCAATTTCTTTTCAACTTTGTCATCTACAAACATAAATAAAGAACAATATAAGAACTCACAAGAATTAAACTTATAAATTGATTAAAAATTGTCAAATAATTAATAACATTACCTTCAAAACCAAGAATCCAATTTTGGATGCAAATGAGAGTTTTCACGTTCTCATGATCTAGAGAACTTCGATACTTATTTAAAACACAAGAATCAATTCTAAAAAAACTCTCATTTCCCATCATTGTTATTGGAATGCTCAAGATATCACAAGCTATACTTGCAAGCTCTAGAAATCTTGTCTTCTGATTTTTCCATCATTGCAACATATTTAAATCTTTAACCATGCGACCCATAATCTTTAGCTCTTCCAAATAAAGATCTAATTGAGATTTTGATTCTTTCAGTTGAACAATTTCAAATCTTTTGAAAGCCTATATCATTGGACATTTCAAAATAAATTAATTGTCATTATAAAAAAGAATTTAGAATAAAGTGTGTACTTAAAAAACAAAAATGGACATACATCACTCAAAGTATATGTTTTCTTCCCCTTCCAACTAGCATGTATAAGAGGTTGTGAGTGTAATAACTGCAAATTTTCATTCTTGGAGAATTAAACAATGTAATTTTGGAGACAAATTAATGTATTGAGAATTTAGCTTGAAGCTAAGAGGACTAAGAAGGGAAATTGAGAATGAGCATTGAATGGATTTATTAATTTGGACTATGAGAAATTATAGAGAATTTAGACTATGGGAAATTATAATTGGAGGATTGAAGATGAGGATCATTAAGGAAAGTTAATAATCTATTAGTTAGATTAAAGTGCTAATAGATGATACAAGAATAATTTAATTCGTGGATGAAGGATTTTGGGAAATTAAATTAAATTAAGAACTTTAGGAATTAAGTGATAATTGACAATATAAATTAATAAGTATAGAAAGTATGAAAATATTAATAGAACAAACAATATGTAAAAAATTAATTAAAACTATTTATAATATATATGTTGTTAAATATCAAAATAGGGTTCAATATATATATATATATATATATATATATATATATATATATATATATATATATAACAAATAAAATATGATAAAATAATATAGTGGCTTCTTGAGGAATGGGCGTGGCTCCTTGGAGAAGATTGGAACAGTTCACCACTCCCATTATCTCCATACTTTTCACCGGCCACTACATCTCCACTTATCACCGTCTATCATCATCACTATCATCAACAAAACACAAGCTATTTTAAAGCTTTTTCCTTAGCTTCCTACTGCACCGAAAGTATCACAATCATCATCATCCACACGGGCTTGTTGCAAATCAGACAAGTGGGCATCGACAGCAAGGTTTGAGGAAAAAGAGAGTGGCGATAAAGGGGAATGTAGGTCTGGTTTTGGGAGCCAAAACAGGGGAAGTTAACAGAGTTTTGACTCTCCTTTTGGTGCTGAAATAAAATAGGTTTTATAGGATGAAACTTGAGTATGAGGCTGAACTTGAAAAGGAAATAGAGGGCTGATTAAGGAGGAAAAGAGAGCAAAACAGGGTTGATTGATTGACACAATAGAAGGAGGAGAGGGAACCGAGTGTGAAGGAAAGGAAAGGCAACGAGAGGGTGCAGTAGACTAAGGAAGAAAGGAGCAGCAAGAAGTTTCCTTTCCTTGTCTCACATAGCAACTAATTTGCTGATCCCTCGACAGCACAGAAGCCTATCTCCATCAGGACAACAATTGAGGCGTGGTAATTGAGGCATGGATTGGTAATTGAGGTGTGGCAGATTATTTTGTGCTTTGGGTTGTTTCGGTTACATGGAAGATCTTGTCAATTTGGACTGCTACATTCACGTGGAAGAGTAGTAAACGGGATAGTATCCAGGTCTGTTATAGCTTGTATTTGGACAAATAAACAAGGGTTATTTTGGGTTTGAAAAGGCAGCTGAAAACGTGAAATATTTGCTGCTTGGGAATTTTTCTATTCACGAGGAAGGTTCTTTCATTTGGGCTGCTATATCCACGTGGAAAAGAGAGCTGAATTAAGGTAATTCTAAATAGAAATGGGGGGTTGTTAGAGAGGCAAAAATACAAGAGGTAGAATTGGCTTTTGTAAGCCTTGAAGGCAAGGAAGTATGCAGCATATTTTGAAGTCCATGGCAGCCTCAAAAATCATAGAAATCCACGTTGCATAATAGGGCTCCCAGTTTTGATTGGTAACAAGGGGTAAGGATTTGATTTATTGTAGATTTAATTGATGAATGTTGAGTGAAATAAAAAGGTTAAAAATATTATTTTGATGTAGGTTTGAGTGAGGAAAGAATTTGTAAGGTGAAGAAGCATTAGCAACCTGTGCGAACCTGTTATTTTGTATTGTGCATGTACAATTATTCATTTATTTATTAATAAATGATTTATTTTGTAAATAATTGTGAAGTACAAGTATACAATGATGTGGGCCTCACTTGAATTTCGCACTTAGATGAAATTACGAATGTGAAAATAGTGTACAGATGGAGAAATGATTATAGGGAGGAAATTTTAGAGACTTGAAATTAATTTATTTTCAATATTTGAAGTTGTTGGCAAACAAATTGGGAAATAACGCATACATCTCAAGGGTATTTTCATAAATTCCTCTTAAATCAAAATGAATTGGGACAAAGTAAAAATATCATGATATTCTACATGAAAAGGAGTTTAAGATAGTGGCCTTGGATCTAATTAAATTGGTGGTTAAATAGAAATTTTATGCAATTTACCAAGTAAGGGTAAAATTATAATTTCTCACTATCCATGCACCGCGCGTCAACCAAAATCACTTCTAATCATCATGATATGTTTAATATGACTATTTGGAACTGGAATCTAAAAATTTGATACACGTTTACACGGTTTTTACGCCAGCGGGACTGAAAGGGCAAAATTATCCGAAATTTCATAACTAGGGCATTTTGATCATTTTGCAAGTTCCAGAATTTTCTTTAAAAGTCAATCAACAGCTAACAATCACTATTCACCTTCTCTTTCATGCTCTCCCACACCATTTCGAAAGAAAAGAGGAAAGAAAAAAATTCAAACTTTTAAAACTACTAATTTAGTTAAAATTTCACCAAACCTTTGACTACAAAAACATCATATTTTCTCTCCTCTACCTACCTATACCTATATCATTGAATACGCCATCAAATAAGGAGAAAGAACTCCTTGAAGAATTCGTCCAAGCAAGGTACCATGTTATCCATTTGGTTTTCTTTGATTCTAAAGGTGTAAAATTATTCATTTAGGTTGACTAAGCATGATTCTACCATTTATTTCAATTAAATGTTGCAAAATAAAAATGTGCCATAGGAGGAGCATTCCGCGAAGGTTGGTTCATGAAGAATTCATAGTGTTTCATGCTTAAAATAGGTGCTAAATTAATCATTAAGCATGATAGAATATGAATTGAGCATTAGATTGTTGAAAATCCCACTAAATCACCATCCACCATTTTTGGCCAAAGGAAGGGGGACATAATCCATGGCTGTTTTTTATAGTTTAAGGGTAGATTTAGACTGTAGGAATTACAAGGAGTCTGCCGGTATGCTCAGATTTAAAATCTGATACAAAACGAAGAAGTTACGTTATACTACTAGTAGAATTTATACTGCAAAATATTTGTAGTTTATAATATGGCTGCATAAAGACATAAGTAATAGCTTAAAAATAAGTATTTATTAAGCTAATAATTTTGGTGAAATTATCTGCAGCCCAGGAATAACGAATTGCGAGTGGTGCATTCGAAGAGTTCGGTTTTATTATACAGGTAAGAGATGCGTATGTAAGCTGTAGTAATATTTCGAAGGCATATTTATTATGAAAATAATTTATTATGAATATTTTTGAAATGAATTGCATGAAAATCTGTTGAATTGAGGCTGTATATGAAAATCGGAACTGTGTTTAAATTGTAGGAGGGCTAGGGTAATAACAGCCGTTATACTCCTGAAATTTTCTAAAACATTTTCTAAAAATATTAGAAAATATTTAATTACATGATTTGATGATTTCCTAGCTTTGAAAATGAGAAATTTAATTATTTTCATAAAACATGAATATATTGAACAATATTAATTAAATATTCATGTTACCAATTTTACTAAAAATGAGAATACATAATATTTTTCTTTCATGTTTTACAGCATATGATATGGATTATGAGATGAAAAGATGAAAAGTGAATATTTTATAAATTATTTTGCATAAATATTCACTTTAGAATTTAATAAAATCTTTTATGGACTGATTGAAGAATTTGAAATTTTACTTATGTCCATAAAGGTGATATGATTATGAAAATATTATTTTAAGACTACTAGGCCCCATATCATGCCGTTATGTGATATGTAATATGTGATATATGATATGTGACATGTGATATGTAATCAGTCCTAGTTGACACTTGATCAGTGTTTGACTAAGGACTACTCTAGACTATGGCCATCGATCTAACATGATTATTATTGCCCCACGGGGTACTTTCTCTCTGGCATGATATATTCTAGGTGATGCCTTAGTCTCCACTTTTATGAGATATGAAATGATATGTGATATAGAAATGTGTTTAAATGAAAAAGTATATTAATATGTTTATATGAAAAAAGGAAATGATTTCTAATAGTTTACTGTACTACATAGAGTACCGTACTATTTATGATTCATACGGTGACGGGTGAAATGAGTTTAAATGAGAATTATGAGTTAATTAAACTAATATTCTTTGAAGGAATTTATGAATATTAGTTTATTTGATTTAAATGCTTTATTTTATAAAAGCATTATTTTGAAAAGGATATGAAATGAAATGGAAAAGGATTGATCCAAATAACAATATTTACTCTCTATAGTCACTTCTAGGTTCCGGGACAAGCTAGGTATTTCAAAATACCTTCCTTAGTCCATCCGGATCCTTAACCAACTATAGTATCCTTCTTATTTCGATTCCTAGAGTACCTATAGGAAAATGAGGATGTTATTGCTTATAGATTTCAGAATATATAGTTTTGCATACAATTCTCTTACTGAGCCGTGGTTTGCTCACCTTTTTATTTTAACATCTACAGAGACCTTCTAGTGACAATGTGATTTGCGTCAAGGGATTGTTAGCTGCGCATTTAGTGCCCCAAGACAGCGAGTTTATATCTTGGAGGTATAATCATATAATTTTATATGTTTAGATTTGTTTTACAGTACTACATTGTTTTATAAGGAACAAGGGATGTAAATGATAAATAAATTCTTATATGTAAATATTATATATAATAAATGTTAAATTCAAATTTTAAATGATTATTGTGAGAAAGGAAAAAGGAAAGTAAGGCTTCACAGACAGCCCAACCATATAAAATGTGTGGGAAAACGTGAAATAATGTAGACACAGGATGTGACACAACCAAGGTAAAATTTTAAGGTAATGATCTTAAGGAGAATTTAAGTGTAAATTTTCCTTAAGTTAAATCAATAACATAATTTTTATTTATTTTATGCTTTAATGTAGGAAGAATTCTTACTAAGGTGAGGAACTCAAAAATATCCTAAATTAAAGGCTAAGGAAAAAGGAGATCAAGAAGAAAAAGGATGCCATAGCTATACTTGTGCTACACATTTAGGTAAGAGATATATATCAGAATGTAGGGGATATTGGATAAATTTTAAAATCAATTGCCTTGTGGTTTTTATAAACTATATTTTTTTGCAAGGGGTTTTAAGAAATTTAAGTCGTTATGCTGTCGGATTTTTTATGAAAATAATGATTTTGTGATTTAAGCTTGACTTAAGTAACTATTTGAAAATAGCAAATTATCTAGCAAGTTTATTTTGGAAAAAAGGTTAAATTTTATGATTTTGATTTGCTTATGAAACTTTTAGCCGAAATGTTAATTTTCGTGGAAATTATCAACCGATGGTATTTGTTTGAAGATATTATGAATATGTATGATTTATTTACTTTTGAAAGAAATATATACTAATTCTTTGTGAACTTTCCTAAAGCTTAAAAAAATACCTGTTTGAATTCTGAAAAATATATATAAAATGTTTTGAGACATGACTAGCTAAAGTCACTGCAGTATTAGTTCTGACTATTGTGTGACCCTGATCCAGTTCACAGTAGGTATTTATCTTATGAGCTGTGTGACCTTGATCCAGTCCATAGCGGGCCTAATTAACACTTGATTAGTGTTCATCGTGGACCCCCTCTGGACTATGGCTATATGTCTTTCCAACTTGCACTTTCCTTCACGGGAATATCTAAACTGCATGATTATTACTTAGTCGCTAATATGTCTCCAGCTTAGTATATATATGCTTTTTCGTGCTTATTTTCGTATATGAATTTTGCATGTGTGATACTTGGATTTTGAAACTGATATGGATTTGATTTGATGATTTGTATTAAAACTAAATGTGATAAGCACGTGTATGTTTGGATTATGTTCGGAATTCAATTGCTTATGTTTCAGTTCAAATGAGATGCTTTCTAACGCATTGCATAGCATGATTTGATTTTCAAATTGTATAAGTTACGATATTAAGATTTTAATAAATATTTTAGAAAAAACTTGCATATAAAAATTCGATATCTGTTTCTTATATATATTTCTTATTGAGCTTTATAAGCTCAACCCCCTTCTCCACTTTCCAAATTACTTGCAGTAGGAGCATGTACGCGAAGAACTATCACGTCCTTCGAGGTTTTTGTATCACCTTGGAGGTATATTGTGTACAGTTATTTGATTTGTATTCAGACTTGCATTTTCAGTACTTTTAGAACATAAGGATGTAATTAAAGGAAGTATATGATATACCTATGTTTCATGACGATGCATGCATATTTGATAGTTATGTATTTGTTAAGTAAAATGATTCAGAATGGTGAATGTATGCTTACTTAGAATATTTGAACTGGGACCAAATATTGAAGGATATTTATTTAGTTAGTATAAATTTAGCTTAAGAGTAGAATTTGAGACATTACATACAGCCCAACAAGGTAAGCGGAAAAAAGGAAAAATTTAGTTCATAATTTTGGTATAAAGGGTTGTTACAGTGAGTCATTAAGTTGGCTTGAAGTAATTTAGTAATACTAAATAGAATTAATTTTATATATTTTACTTTAATTAAAATGTTAAATAGATAAATAATTAAAATAAAAACAAAATTTTAATATAATTAAAAATATTAAAAAATTAAACGAATCAATCCATTTAAGCTCAGGCCTAAATGGGCCGAGCTAAAAAACCATCTTTCTTAGATGAACACGCTGATAAATGGTGGAAGTGATGACTGGTGTTTGGTGGACAACAAAAAGCAACGACGCCAAAATTAGGTTGGGACTTACCTGTTCAAATTACCCCAATTCCCCACCTATGGTCTTCCACCGGTCCCCAATTCCCAATCTCATTTGATTTTGAGCCAAGGAATAAAGAACCCCTTGTCCCTGGCTGGTCCCACTAGCATCCCACCTACCCATCTATCTCCAATCACCACCATTGATGGAACTTTGAAGGGTTGAGGTTTCAGGTTCAGTTAAATCTTAAAACATCTCACCTTACAACATTAAAAAAAAAAGCTTAGTACCTAACACAAAATGAAATTAAATTTTTAATATTTATTTGAATGAAAATTAATTAATTAAATTTTATTTTAAGTAATTAAAATTAAATATTTTAAAATAATCTAATTAAATACATTACCATTAACTATTGTTATCTTTACACACCTATTAAAACTTATTTAAAATTTAGTAAAAATGTACTGATTTTATTATTATGAAATATTTGAATTTTAATTATTTAAAATAAATTTTAATATATTATTTTTATGCAATTAAATATAAAAAAAGTTATAATATTTGTGGTAAATGATAAAGACATATTTGAGTAGTAAGAAAAAAAAATATTAACACCTCTATGTAACGCCAGCCTCCAACAACCCCTCTCCCTTCTCCATTTTCCCACCAACCCCTTTGCCCAGTTGCCGCTATTTTTCTTCCCTTCTTAAGAGGAGAGTTTGGTGTGCTTTTATTTTATGTGACTTAGAAAGAACAAGGTCCAACGTTTTGGTTTAATAATTCTCTTCTTCCAAATGGCGAATTCTCTTCACACTTCAACAAGCATTGCCCGTATTGGTTTCAGCTCCCAATTTTTGGGATCAAATTCCTCCTCCAAGGACTCCGTTTCCGTTTCTTTCCCTTCTTCTCATGCCAATCTGTCCCTCAAGTAAGATTCTTTCCGGATTTTTACTGTTTTTAACACTTTGTTTTAGTTGGTTCTTAGGGAGAAATTTTGGGTTGTGATTGCATTTGACAAACTCTATAATCTATGTATTCAATTCATTGAATAAAACTCATATTTATATTTGTGTTAATTTTCAGGGTAGTCACCATCTTTGCTTGTTTTACTATAAAGATAGAGTTGCTGGCAACCGGGTACCTTTAGGTTTGAATTATGAAGGTGTCATGTCTACTTGGATTTGATTCAGGGTGTTTTTTCACTTGCATTGCTGTGTCAAAATCGTTAGTGATAATATGGTCAAATGTGGATCAATCCTTTTGAGACATTGTTTCTGACCCTATTGCGGCAAGGAGATGTTAGTTTAGGCCCTTCATAGTGTTATTGGCTTTCAAGCAATTAAAAGACTAGATTGGTTATGACTAACACACTTGGACCATGGAACAAATTGTTATTGAAATAATTTCGTCTGATATTTGTCTTTTTGTGGAAATGTAAGGAGAAACGTTCTCTTTCTTTCAACTGATGCATTATAATTGCTAGAACTATTTAGAAACTTCCATTTGTGACGCGAGCACAAGAAATGCTACCTATAATTTAAAGACTAAATCTTTGAAAGGCCATAAATATTGTACAAGCATTTTTCATTTGTGTGAAAGTAACAGAAAACTATTCTCAAGTGTCTGATTGCCAAAAATCTCTGAAAGGGAGAAAAGAGCACCAGATATATAAGGGAATCTCATTGTTAATAATATGTACTTCTTGGCAGATGTGTTGAGAATTCTAGACAACAGTCATCTAGAATAAGTGCAATCTCGAAGGCTGAGAGTAGCAGCTTTGAGCAAGTGAAAGTTGATATCTCCCTGAGTCCCAGAGTTAACTCTGTGAAGCCCTCAAAGACAGTGGCTATAACTGATCATGCAACAGCTCTCGCACAAGCCGGTGTTCCTGTTATTCGATTGGCTGCCGGAGAACCTGATTTTGATACACCAGTCTTTATAGCAGAGGTACCTTTCTTTTTCTAATCCATTATTTATTCCTGCTATCATTTTCTCTGTTTAACTTGTATCATCTTTTAGTTTTAAGCATGCTGTTCTACGAAGATGTATTTTTAATTTATTATATTTTTGTCATTTTCTGAAAAGTAAGGCTGGGATAAATGCAATTCGTGAAGGTTACACAAGGTACACTCCCAATGCAGGCACTTTGGAACTTCGTACAGCAATTTGTCATAAGCTAAAAGGTAAGTGTATGCTTTGCTTGTGCTTTTCTGATTTAATAATTGTAAGATTTGAAGCTTTTTTTTTTTTTTTCCTTAGAGGTAGGATGAAGCAGGGTTTTAGATTCTTTTTCACGTTCATTTTGCTTATTTCCTTTTAATTTGTTTCAGAGGAAAATCGGCTCTCTTATACACCTGACCAAATTTTGGTCAGTAATGGTGCTAAGCAGAGTATCCTTCAAGCGGTTCTTGCAGTTTGTTCTCCTGGGGATGAGGTGAAGTTTTTCATTTTAACAATCTTTACCATAGAAAATGATGGGAATTTGCTTTAAGAAATCCTTCCCAACCTCGTTTTTGACTTAATTGTAAAATTACCGCTGTAGGTCTATTTCCTTCTTTATTCGATGCTGAGTCATGTCTACTTGTCATGCGCTCTTTATTAGTATCTTTGATCAAATCATAGAAGTTCATAGAACTAGGGACTTTCTAGTGATGGCAGTATTTAACTTTGAGTTGAGTGAATATTCTTTGGAATCTGAATTCTTTCCATTGAATTCATTGTACCATCAGATAAAATTTGGACACAAATGCTGTGCATGACTTCTTTGTCTTATCAATGGGGCTCATGTTGAGGAAGGCAATTGGCATTTGTTGTGTTTGGGAACATGAATAGGAAACTGTGTGGTTGAATTAATTTGTTTGGTAAATTGTGTTAATAGAATTTGTCAATATGTAAGAAAGTTAGATTAGCATACCACCTCTTTTGAAATATGATACATTTGAGGTGAGTTTGCGAACTGAATTCTTTTCTAAGAATTTCAAAGGCACCTCCTAGTCTTATGTATTGTCTATGTAGTAGTTTTAATTGTATTTGCTTTTTCATACGTTGATTGCATCCATCAGTATAATTTGGACAAGTATCCAAATTCAAGTAAACCGTGAAATTCATGTTTCCAAACTCAACCATTGTCATCTCAACTTCATTTCATTATTCAAAACTACATTTTCCTTTTACAAGAATGTACGTGGTTGTGTTTGTTAATTTATTAAATTGATTAAAGGGCGAGGTCTCAAATTAGAGATTATTGATATACCACTTTGTAATGAAAGTTGGGGACCAGTCTTCACCATCAATTATGCTTCAGTTACACCATACAAATTGAACTTAAAGTTGCTACTCTACAAATTTAGGCAATAAAAAATGCCATGGATTTGAAATACCTAGCTTGAAGCAATTAGAAAGATCTCTCAACCATGTTCTCTTTCAGAAAACAAGTATTTGCCTAGCTTCCATGTCAAGAATGGTTGGCATAGAAAACCAATTGAATTAAAACAAACTAAATAATGAAGAAATAAAAATTATAAAAAAATAAATCTTGGAATATTTTCCTGCATGCTAGAATGGCCATTTCTTGTTTGTGGTTAGATCTTCCATCCAAATGTGTATATCTGCAAGGAACCTTATTTAGGTAGTCATAATCATGCTTTCAGCACTTTTAAGTAGAGTGATAAGGGTTGATTTAATATGAGCCCATCGTTTATTTCAGGTAATAATTCCTGCTCCATATTGGGTGAGTTACCCAGAAATGGCAAGGCTGGCTGACGCAACACCTGTTATTCTTCCGACACTCATCTCTGATAATTTTCTATTGGATCCAAAGCTCCTTGAGTCTAAAATTACTGAAAAGTCAAGACTGTTGATTCTATGTTCTCCATCCAACCCAACTGGATCTGTTTACCCTAAGAAACTGCTTGAAACAATTGCAGAAATTGTAGCAAAGCATCCCAGGCTTCTGGTATTATTACATAGCCTGAACTCCAAGAAATAGGCTATGCTGATATTTAAACACTGAGCTTCTTTTTTTTTTTTGGTACAGAAACACTGAGCTTTTTGTTATCTGTTTATTCAGGTTCTTTCTGATGAAATATACGAACATATAATTTATGCACCGGCAACTCACACCAGCTTTGCATCATTGCCAGGCATGTGGGAGCGGACTCTAACAGTTAATGGCTTTTCCAAGGTAAAGCAATTGCATTTAAACCTTGATTAAGTACTCCCCTCTAGTTAATTGATAGTTTTTCATGCTTAACTTTGGTGTAGTCCTTTAGTGGTCATTTGAGGATTGACATTTTGAAGGTGATACGTGTAGGCTTTTGCTATGACCGGTTGGCGACTCGGATATATAGCTGGACCTAAGCACTTTGTTGCAGCATGTAACAAAATCCAGAGTCAGGTTTGTTGCATTACACCCATTGCATTCATTTTTTGTTGAGCAAGCTGCATGCATTAGTGCAGCAATGCTATTGCATTTGCCTATAATCAAATTTTGTTTAAAGCTATGAACTCCAGAAAGAACTTTTCTTGGAGATCAAATGATTATTTAGAGAATGATCAGAAAATCTGTCACTTTTTGTTGTATTGGTTGTGTGGTTACTGTGGTATATTGAGGACTGCAGATGTTGTGTCTACTTATCTCTGGCAAATACTGGAGAAGTAGCTGAATGTGCTTGCACTAATGTTGTTTATTGAGGTGGAAACCATTTTGAGATATTTTTTGATTTCGAAGTAGCCTTCTTTGCACCTTCTATACTTGGATAAGCTAGTTAATATTTGTACTTTTGGTATTACTGCTTGGCTGCTTAAGAGATTTAAACTAATCTCACCTACATGCATTTTAATTTGGTTCCTGCATCATACTGAAAGTTAAACAATTGCAGTAACTTTCAATGTTGTTCACAGAAATGAACAATTTGGGATGTAGTCATCAACTTCCACTCCCATTGTATACTTTAGAACATGGCAATTGGCATGTGCAAATTTATTTATGCATGAAAAGTTTGCAGGCATGTTTAGTCTCTACGGGGAGCAGCTTTTTGAACCTCCTAATTCCTATACTTGTTCAAGTTAGTCAATTTTCATACTTTCTAATATTTCTCCTAGCTGCTGAAGAGGTTCGAAACAAATTTTATCCTAAATACATTTTAATTTGGTTCCATTCTCTTTGTACTTAAAGTTGAGCCAATGGGGCAATGGTTAATGTGATTCAACAAAATGAAAAATGTAGGATGTGATAGCAAATTTTCTTGATGAGACTCATCATAACGGTTAGAACATCGAGCACATTTAGTCATGCATGACAAGTTTGAGGCACAGTATTTTGCTTGAGGATTGAAGATGCCATTGGATGTAACTTGTATGTAATTTGAGTAATCAATTAAAATATCAAATTGTATGTTGACCAGATGCTATCAAATATTGAGTATGTTATGACACTTATGATTTTCAGCTAGAAAGCAACGAGTGGAGAATGTTTTGAGCCAAATTAGGGTGACAGGTGGGGTTAGAAATGTCCTGGGATGTGATGAGAATAAGTATGTTGGACTGTGCTTGGGAAAATGAAATTGATTGTGTTTAGAAAAACCCAAAAGTCAAACTGATGCCATTAACATAATGACCAAGTTTTGTTTATCTTGGTTTTTCAAGTATTGAAGTGAAGAAGAACTTATTAAAGGAATAAGCTTGAGTTTATTGTGCTACATTTGCACTTCTAAACATATGTATATGTCGAACCAATTGAAACTGATGTATTAAGAAGACTTCAGACTGTCGATCCCTAAAGGCAATGCAATATGAATATGTCAATTAGTTCTGATAGGGCGATATATCTAGTAGTGCACTTATTTATTTTATATATCAACACATTAATGTCTCTGTTAGATGTATAGTTTGAACACTGTAATCAATAGACTGCAAACTAGACCTCACTTTGGTTTATATTTTTCAGGTCACTTCAGGAGCTAGTAGTATATCACAAAAAGCAGGAGTTGCTGCATTAGGCTTGGGCTATGCTGGTGGGGAAGCAGTTTCCACCATGGTGAAAGCATTCAGGGAAAGGCGAGATTTCTTGGTTAAAAGCTTTGGGGAATTGGAAGGTGTTAAGATATCAGAACCTCAGGTACTGGTATTGGTGTAAAATCACTTATCCAGTAAAACTAAACCTGATGTATTTATGAAAAGACTCATTTTGTACTTCCCTTTTTCTTCAATGTTTTGATATATTAGTTTTTTATATTAACATAATTCTCGCTTCCATTACTTCTGGCTTGCAGGGAGCTTTCTATCTCTTCATCGATTTCAGTTCTTACTACGGAATAGAAGCTGAAGGCTTTGGTAAAGTTGAAAATTCAGAGTCACTTTGCCGATACCTCCTGGACGAGGCTCAGGTATGCTTCAATGGATGCTGCTTCAGTAGCCTTCTTTCTAAAGTGATCGAAAATGGCTAGGTTATGTGTTGCATCAATAGTCTGAAATTTTGATGATGTTGCCAATATTGAAGATCAAACATGAAATAATATTTCTTCTTATTGTCAGGTTGCACTAGTCCCTGGTGATGCTTTCGGGGACGATAGCTGCATCCGCATATCATATGCAGCATCCCTCACCACCTTACAAGCTGCTTTTGAGAGAATTAAGAAAGCACTTATCTCCCTGAAGCCTGCTGTTCCTGTTTAACCCATGAATTGTCAAATGTCATGCAGCATGTTGTAATTTTTCTACTTTATTTTGGGATTTGAAGTTTTTAGTTTTTAATAAGTTTTCCGAATGAAATTATGGATTTTTTAGGTTTATTTGTTCTTTCTATCATCGTCCTGCATAGCCATCAAGAATAAACCCAGTCATGAGAAATACGACACAGCGCACTGTTAATCTCACATACATGCTAATTTCAGTCATTGTTAATTTCACATAAACTGAGTTAGCCATTTTTTCACCTAGAAAGCTTTCATTGGAGTTGTGACAATTCATCCTCAAAGGCAAATGGATTGAACTGTGAAGAGTGACATAACAATCTTAATTGCAAATAAGAGCTTGCACAAGTTTTAGAGTTATGGAACTCATATATACATCAAGCACACAATCACCGGTGCTAAAAGCTAAAAGCGAATTTAAAAGCAATTGTGGATATTGCAGCGGCCAATACATTATGAGTTGGATAAGAATGGATAGGAAACTGCGTTGACATACTTGACCCGAAAAATTAACTTGGATTATGATCTATTTCGGTGTAAACTAATTTATGCAGTCCAAATAAGACACCACATTTGATTAAATGATTCAAGGGATCAAAATAAAAGATCATCAATGTATTTTTTGAAAGTAATTTCATTACCATGGTTTCATCAATCTTTTCTTGCACGACGGATCTTGAGATTTAATTTTGGGAGGTAATTAATAATATTTTTTTCATTAGACTTATCTTATCATATACAGACAAATAAAATATTGATAAAAAGTAACCAATATACTCGTGAAGTTACAAAATAAAATATTGCTAAGATAGCATTAAAGTATAGATGATAAGATTTCAAATTAATGATAGAATTATTAATTTCGCACTCTTTTAATGAATTAAGGGAATTTTGTTTTATTTTTATTAATTTGAAACTCAAATAAACGAGTATAAACAAATAAAACGTTAAAATATATAGGCTTAATAGCCAAATAAGCCCTCAACCTTTAGCCTAAAATGGAATTTGGCCCTCAACGTTTTATCGCGTGACATTCAGTCCATAAACTTTTATTTCGGTAGAAATAAACCCTCAACCTTTTAAAATTATGCAATTAAGTCCAAATCTGTTAAATGACACTAACTGCCGTTAGTATATCTAACGTGAAAGCTGACATAGATAGCTTAGTTGGCTGCCACGTGTGCAATACTAACGGCATTTAGTGTCATTTAACAGATTTGGATTTAATTACATAATTTTAAAAGGTTGAGGGTTTATTTTCACTGAAATAAAAATTTATGTACTGAATTTCACGTGATAAAACGTTGAGGGCTGAATTCCATTTTGGGCTCAAGGTTGAGGGCTTATTTGGCTATTAAGCCAAATATATATTATCTTATATTATATTATATTATATTATATTATCAAAACAATAAAAATAAATATAATTTTAAAAGAATGAAATTGAAACTTTGAGATAAGAGTTATGACTTTTCAAATAAAGTGATTCCAATATGATTTTTTTTTTGTTAAAAAAAGATTACAGAACAAGATGAGATAGAGATTTAAGTAAAAATTAAAAGTGTAAAATAACATGAGGACGAGAAATTGTAATAAACTAAAAAGAAAAGGAAGAACACATTTGATACTTGCTCGGATATTTGAAATTTTGTTGAGAAAATTAAAAATTTAATTTAGTTTTTGTTAAGTTCACATGATTATTATTGTAATTTAAAACTTGTGACAACTATATTAAATTTAAGGATTTATAAGTAATGATTGGTGAACTATATTAAAATAGACAAATAGTAATGTAATTTTAATCATTATTAAATTATAATAATGCATAACTTATAAAACTACAAAAAACAAATAAGATTAACGATTTTAATCTAAGAGGATCAGTTTAAATTTATTTAACATTAATGTATATACATATTAAAAAATTTTAAAGAAACTCTACGAGGATTTGCATCTGCTTACGAGTTTATCCTTGAATTTAAAGTCTATCAATAATCGTTCAACTGAACTCATAAACTTAAAAGTGAACAAACCCATCAATTCCATTCATCATTGAAAGTGACAAACATTTTTCCTGAAAGAAAAGAAAAGAAAAGAATCCCAAAACAAAGAACCAGTTAACATTCTATACACTCTATCCATGGTTGGTGGATTGCCAGACTCTATCAATCCTCTAAACATAGCATGATTAACACAAAACTCTAGATAATTACTACTCGTTGTATAAAAAAAAATTAAACAGAAGCTAACTAAAAATGAAAACTATACTAAAAATCAATACATGCATGTAGCACATATAATAACATATCATTTCCATATTTATATTTAGTATTTTGACACGTTTAATAATTCATGTTGAAAAAAAGTCGAAAATCTATGTTGATTTAAGGTAAAAGATGAAATCTAGTTACGGTGGTTTTTTACTCACGCCCATTTATTTTTCTTCCCTTTCAACTCATTT
Organism: Heritiera fomes; assembly: GCA_032173925.1. Classification (NCBI taxonomy): domain Eukaryota; kingdom Viridiplantae; phylum Streptophyta; class Magnoliopsida; order Malvales; family Malvaceae; genus Heritiera; species Heritiera fomes. Next base: position 8,071,351 of record JAPDPM010000014.1, on the reverse strand, counting down.
TCACTTTTTTGAAAATGTGTGTTAATTTAGGACAAAGAATTGTATGAAACAATTACCATGTCAGTTTATCTATTTTATTTAAATCATGTCACTTAATCACATTATTTTAAAAAAATCAATCATTTATATTTTATTATTAGAATCACTAATAAATATCTTGAAACAAAAAAATCATTATTTAATTATAATATGTGATGTGTAATAAATGATTAATATTTTTTAATAATATGATTACATGATATAATTTAAATCAAAAGAATATATACTGATATGAAATAACTGTTTTATACAATATTTTCTCCGGTACATCACTCTTCCTTTTTCTCTTTCCAATTCGTCCCTAAGTTTAATAGGCGATTGGCACCAAATTAATTAAAACAGAAGTGACCAAATACCTTGTGAAAATGAAAAGGGGATAGCTATAATTTAAAGGAATATGTGAGGTAATGATCATTATTTTACCGGAGCTTCAATTTGAAACTTTTATTGCAGTTCTTTGGCATTATTTTTAAACTACAGCCTGCATGCATGAATTTGAATGGTGGCCTACCCTCTTTTAGGGATGGCAATGGGTACCCTATAAATGGGTATCCGGTACTATTCGATCCGTTTAAATAGGTTTAGGGTAGTGTATAATTGGATTTAGGTAGTGAAATTACTATCCGTCACGGGTTCGGATAGGGTTTGGATAGTTATCTTAGAGTACCCGCTACCCGAACCCGATTATAAATAATAATTAATTAATATAATATTTATATTTTATATATATATTTATTATTAATGTTGTATTTAATTAAATTAAATCATTAAATATTATAATTATGATTTTTAACTTTAATTTATTTTTATGAGTTAAATTAAATTTATTAATATAATTTTTTAATTAAGTTATTCCAAAATTGATTTTAAATTTAAATTTAAAAGTCAAACTTTGACTTAATAGGGTTAGGGTTCGGGTAACATAAATAAAAATAATCGGATAGTTAATCGGGTTCGAATATTATTAAAATTAATCGGATTCGGATTCGAGTATCCCAAATTTAACGGATACCCGATCCGTTTACATCCCTATCCTCTTTTCTCTGAAAGAAAATGCAAATAATAATAATAATAATAATAATAATAAATGAAAATGGTTTGCTTATTAGCAAAAGTTTTCGGTTCATGCTATGAATTCATTAGGATTATGGCAAATGGAAGTCCCTTCATCATAACGTTTGCGTTTTGTCATTTCCTTTCCAAAATGTTAATCAAAAACAATAATCTGAGTTTAGTATTTTACTTTCCATTTATATGCTGTCTTAGAATTCTCCAGTCTTGAGATCAGAATGTTCCCAAGGAATATTTCCTTCCAGGGTAACCAGATCTAGCGGCCCAAGGAATCAATTCCCTTTCCAAATGAGCTTCCTTCATATGTTCCAACATAAATCACATATTAGTCTTTCAATCGGAGAGGAAAGCTGGAACTTGTCCGCAGGGTTTTCGGCCTAAAGGTTTCTGGCTCCAAGAGAAATAGCTAGAGGGTAACATATAATCAAGGAAGAACAAGCAACGCTTACCCTTTTTAGCAATAATATTATTCCTTCGTAGCTGGAATTTCCTTGCATAAGGCATAACTAAGAAGCCAAGGACTTCATGCAAAGCCTAAAACTATTGACTTGAACTACAAGACAATCAATCTCTAATGTGAAGAATTCTCTTCTTCCACCCATGCATTACCTCCCTTTCTTTCCCATCTTCCTTCCCCATTTATAGCATGATTACAATGTCAATGAACATTGCCAAAAAACTTGAACCAAAAACTAGTGGTAACTTTGATAGTATCTTCAGATGGAAGCTTTTGTTCCATGCCAAGAAGGGTCAGCAGAAATCGTGTTTTTTGACTTAGAAACTACAGTACCCAAAAGAACCGGCCAAAGGTTCTGGGTGTTGGAGTTTGGTGCAATTGTGGTTTGTCCAAGGAAGTTGATTGAGTTGGAGAGTTACAGTACCCTGATAAGGCCTAAGGACTTGTCTGCTGTTGCGTTGAGGTCTGGTCGAAGCGATGGGATAACCAGAGGAGCCGTTGTCAATGCACCCGAATTCGAGGAAGTTGCAGACAAAATATTCAGCATTTTGAATGGTAGGATTTGGGCAGGCCATAACATTCAGAGATTCGATTGTGTTCGTATTAAGGAGGCCTTTGCTGAGATTAGTAGGCCTGCTCCTGTACCTGTAGGGATCATTGATTCTTTAGGAGTATTGACTGAGAGGTTTGGCAGAAGAGCTGGAAATATGAAGGTAAAATTCATATCAACCTTGTTCTTTGTAAGAATAATATCAGAAATTCAGTCAATTTTGAGACATAATGATTAATGAGTGCCTTTGTATTTTCCCCCTAGAATTTCAATTTGTTTGAGGCTGACTTTGAATATTCTTTTGCTGTAATGTTTAAAAACTTTTTGCTTATCTAATTACACCACATGCAGATGGCAAGCTTAGCTTCTTATTTTGGACTTGGGCAGCAAAAGCACAGGTATGAGAATCTTATGTTGGTAGATACCTGAATCCTTATCGAGAATATGTTGTTGAACAAATGAAATGAGAAAAGGAAATGAACATAATCATGGTTTTATGCATAATTTCCTTGAACAGGAGCCTAGACGATGTTAGAATGAATTTGGAGGTTCTAAAGCATTGTGCAACTGTGCTATTTTTGGTATGTAATGTAACAATCAACAATGAATTCCAACACCAGTTTTAACTTTTAACTTGATAACTTTCTGTTTTAGATTTTAACAGAATATTAAAGTTTAAAGCTGTGGGTTCTTATGATGTTAGGAATCAAGCCAGCCTAGCATATTGAATGGCAGTTGGCACAGCCCCACGAGAATCACAACACGAAGTAGAAGCAGTACAGGAAAATTGACATGCAGGGAGGAAACGAGCAGGAAATCTCCTCCAACTTCCCTCGGATATCAAAGAACAATACCCTACACAAGAGGAAGTTTGGGAAAGGTTTTACTACTTAATAGCAATCTTATTTAAATGTTAATTAAGCATGGTTTCGTGTTGGTAATGGTAACTAACAAAGAAAATGATCGCTTAACGAAGCAGATGACGGAAAGAGTGAAGAATCTTTTGGTTAAAGCCCAAGGAAGCCAGTCTGTTAACAACTTGCTCAAGCATTCTCATTCAGTGCTCCGATGAGATCAGAAACTAAGGCCGTTTGGGATTGATAATCCATTGTTTCCATAGCAGATGATAGAATTTTACATGAGGTAGAACAAAGATGAAAAGAGATTGCAAAATTAATTGGAATTGTTCAATGTGTTTCAGATTGAAAAGGATCCCTGTAAAGGGTTTCCCTTCAATGAGAAATGGCATGCAGGTTTAAGAGGGTGATATATCCCTGCTTATAGTTTGAATATTTGACGAATTATCTTAAACATTCTGAGAATGTGGGACACCCTTTTTGTGAATTATTTATTAAACTCTGATTATCCATAAGCTTCAATTAATCAGTTGCAGTTGCGCATGATAAATTGTGTACATATGTTGAAGTTGAACTGCTCTAGGCTTCCTTGAGAACTCAAACATTATCCTTTTCTTTTGAATATGCTAGCTCCATTAGTATGTCAAATTTTATCATTGGTATAAATTTATTTTCTTTGGTTATACTTAGAATGATTTCTCATATATTTGAAATTTTAAATCACCCTAAAAGAATTAAAGATGAGAGATTTATTTTGTTTTTATTATTAAGTTTCTTCTTTTAAATGATTAAAGTAGGAATGTAAATAGGATAGGTACTTACTAACTTTGAGGTACTCAACCACCGAACCTGATTATTGATTAAAAAACTCGAATCCTATAATTACATGATTATTTTTTAAATTACACTATCTGAATCGTACCATAATAAATTTCATATTGCTCATTTATGACTCGAACATGTTTAATTACCCGATTATCAACTAAAATTTTGACAAACCCGTTAATTACCCAAACCCTAACCCGAACTCATGCAAGAAAATAAATTATTCTAATATCTAATTTTTATTAATTAAAAACATAAAATTAAAAAAGAATATACAAGTTCCATAATATTTTAGCAAATTTTAGTAATTCAACAACTTAAAACCCATAGAAACAGGTTTATGAAATTACAAACAAACATAATTTAATAAAAAAAACACAAATATATTTATAAAAAGTTAATTGGGTTCGGGTTTAGGGTACCTTATGGGCCCTACCCGAACCCAACACGAGTAGTGAAATCTGTTGGATTATGCCCTTAGAACCATTCATTAGATGATTGACTTTGGCATTTTTATGTATCATGCCATTTTATTATAGCTCATTATTATATTTGTCTTATAACTGCGTAATGTAATCTTATATGATAATGTCCTTAGAATAGTAATAACACACTATTCTTAAAATATCCCTAGTCAAGTATTATTGTGAACAAGGATAACAATGATACGATAAGACTAGTATGTGGTTGACTGATGACCATTGTCATGGATATATGATATCAAGTCATCACATAGGTACATGTTAGAGAACTATGTACTGGACCGACCCTCCATGAGAACGCTACATGGATTGTTATATGAGTGTCATAAGCGATTCTCATAGTGATGATGGTGTATGTGATCCTTTGACTTGAGATCATCAGAGATCCCAACATAGAGAATTGCATACTTTAATGCTGCTAGATGTCATTCGTAATAGGATGGACTATAAAGGTAGTAATTGGGTATGCCTTGATCTATGTAGAGGGATGTTGAGTGATTAAGATAGGATTTATCCCTCTTATATAACAAGAGTGATGTCTTGGGCCCTTTGATAGAGTGAGACTAAGAAATGCATGGCCGTGCTCGAATAAGTCAATATGAGATATTGATTTTATTTGTTTAATTAGTCTACTCAGGAATCAAGAAACGCTGATTAGACTATACAAGTGTGACACATTCCATGACTTGTGTCTAATCAAGACATCAAAGGATAAAGGGATTAGACTACACAGTAACATCTATCACGAGTAAGGTTATGTCGAGTCATTGACATTCTCGTTACATGGGTAGCAATGATGTGTTGCTAGATACCGCTCATTGCCTGTGACAATTTTGTCATTGCCATTGTTTTGAGAACCTATTGGGTCGCACACTTAGAACAGATCAATAAGGAGCTTAATTAATCCTATTCTGAATTGGATTAAGGATATAACTAATCCTATTCTTAATTGGATTAGGGATATAACTAATCCTATTCTAAGTAGGATTAGAGTTCTGTTTGGAAGTAAATTTTATGGTAAAATTTACTGCCTATAAAATGATGTTTTCTGAAACATAGCCGTATAACACCTTTTAAAAAACAGAAAACAAAACATTCCTTTTAATCGAAGCTAGCAATTCGGTTATAAGGAATCAAAAGCTCTTTAAGGCTTCTGATCGTGAGTCGTTCAAGGGTCGTGAGATCCGTTTGTGTGAATACCGTAGAGGCAGGAACGAAAAGTTGTTGCTTGTGACTCGACCAACAAAAGAAAAATCAGAGAAAAATGTTAGGTAAAATCTCGAAACCCTAATCAGGCAACTCTCTGAATCGATCCTGGTGGAGGTCGAATGATTTATTTCCGCTGCGTGTTTGATTCGGTTTCCTTCTCTGGTATCAGAGCCAGATTCGGAGTCCCTGATTTGTTTTGATAAAAGCATGATCTCTGGTTACTTTCTGTTTATGATTACATGCAATTGTTTTAATACAGATTAGAATGTATATGATATATTCAGAGGCTACAAATCGAATTGTTGAAATTATATATATGATATATATCAATTTCGATTCAACTTATATGTGAGATATAATCTGTGATGCGAATTATTAATGGCGTTTCTGTTCTGCATAAACGTTATGGATAATCTGTGATGCGAATTATTAATGGCGGTTTCTGTATTGCATAAACGTTATGGAAGAAACCGAATAATGTCGAAACACTTTTAGATAAGAGTTCTAATGCGACTAAAATTATAGTCAGTATGAGATACTGGCTGGAACATCCTGATAAGATTAGGACACTTCCGGATAAGGGGCGTTGGCAATGTCAATACTGTTGACCTTTTCCCAGGGGCTGCCGCCCCTGGGAACCCCGCAGTCAGGGTCATAATTCTTTTCAAATATGCCTCGTTAATAAAACTAAAATTTGAAATTGCATTACACTTGTTTGTATAACACGGTGGTTGTTGTTTGAGCATGGTGCATAGTTATAGCCCTAGCCCAATATGATTGTATTTTGGTGGTTGTAAATTTTAATAAATACGACCTGCGTGTCGTGCCTTGTTCTTGAAATTCTTGTTGTACATTCTTTTCTCATCTTACTCCCTTCGAATGTAACTCGAGGTTTCTCTTAAACTATGTAATTGGAGCTGACAACCATGCAAAGGATGACCAAAGAGGCACTTGGAGAAGATGCTATTACCCTTAGGTAAACCCTTAGGGTTTCTCATTGGCTTGGGAAATCCATTTAGTTTGGGCTATAACTATGTCACGTTTATTTTATTGCTTAATTGCATGAGATGTATGGTTTATTTTGTACGTTTATGATATGAAAATCATATGATAATTTTTGAAAAGTAAAATTGGTGAGATCTTATTCAATAAACTAAGAAAATTCCTCAAATTAAATTAAGTCAATAATAGATGCCTACCAATGAATAGCACTCGTCAAGACTAGAATCAATTTTGTTATGTTTGCCAAACCAAAATATCATATCTATCTTAGTAAGACGCGATGGGATAATAGTGATATCCAAAGGCTATAAATTGGGTTGACTTAACTAGATTTCCTCAATAGGATTGGGAATCTAGAGGCATAAAGTTGGGCTTCCATTCATGAGATGAATTAAAACAAGTGTTGTTCACCCAACTATCCAAGAGTTACATGAGATGTAATTGGTAAGTGTTGCCTACCTAAATAGCCAAATCTTGGGCGATTAGCCAAAGCTAACTCTAGATAAGGTGAAATATGGATCTTGGCCCACTAGAGAAATTATGTGATAATTTTTCCGAATTAATAGTGAGGGTTGTTGATTCGATCAAAATAGTGGGAGCATCATTTAATAAATATTTAATTAAATGAATGCATTCATGATACTTATATTTTGCATATTTTTGTTGTAGATTACCATGGCATCAAACACAAATAACACACTTTCACTGCGATCTGTCCTTGAGAAGGACAAGTTAAATGGGACAAACTTCCTGAATTGGTACAGGAACCTGAGGATAGTCCTCAAGCAAGAAAAGAAGTTGTATGTCCTTGAGATTCCCTTACCTGAGGAACCGCCCTCTAATTCTCCAAGGGCAGAAAGAGATGCTTATAAGAAGCATCAAGATGATGCATTGGATGTTAGTTGCCTTATGCTTGCTTCCATGAATCCTGAGCTTCAAAAGCAACATGAGGAAATGGATGCGTTCGATATGATCGAGCATCTCAAGCAACTTTATCAAGAGGAAGCTAGGCAAGAAAGGTACAATGTCTCTAAGGCATTGTTTCAGTGTAGGATGGCAGAGGGGACTCCCGTTGGTACTCATGTGCTCAAGATGATTGGGTACATTGAAAACCTTGAAAGATTGGGATTTCCTTTGGGCCAAGAGTTGGCCACTGATGTGATTATGCAATCGTTGCCAGACAGCTACAGTCAGTTTGTTGTTAATTATAACATGAATGAAATTGACAAGACTCTGCCACAGTTACTTGGCATGTTGAAAACAGCTGAATCCAACATGAAAAAGGCCAAGCCCAAAGATGTCTTAATAGTTAAGAAAGCTAAGGGCAGGGCTAATGCAAAGGGCAAGAAAAAGGGTAATAAAACCAATGGCAAGTTCAAGCCCAATGATACTGCACTGAAGCCTAAAGGTGGGGTTGCCAAAGAAGGGAAATGCTTCTATTGCGGTGAGACCGGACATTGGAAGAGGAATTGCAACAAATACTTGGAAGAGCTAAAGAAGAAGAAAGGAAGTGAGACTTCCACTTCAGGTATTTATGTTATAGAAGTTAATCTATCTACTTCTTCATCATGGGTATTAGATACTGGATGTGGTTCTCACATTTGTGTAAATGTGCAGGAACTCAAAAGGAGTAGATCGTTGACTAAGGGCGAGGTCGACCTGCGAGTGGGAAATGGAGCAAGGGTTGCTGCATTAGCTGTAGGAACTTATATTTTGACATTGCCCACAGGGCTTGTTTTAGAATTAGATGATTGTTATTATGTGCCTTCCATCACTAAAAACATTATTTCTATTTCTTGTTTGGACAAGAAGGGTTTTTCATTTATAATAAAGGACAACTGTTGCTCCATTTATTTAAATGATATCTTTTATGGTAGTGCACAACTAATTAATGGTCTTTACATTCTAAATCTTGACATGCCTATTTATAACATAAATGCTAAAAGGAATAAATCTAATGATCAAAATCCAACATATCTCTGGCATTGTCGTTTGGGACACATAAATGAGAATCGCATTTCCAAACTCCATAAAGATGGAATTTTGGACTCATTTGATTTTGAATCGTATGAGACATGTGAATCTTGTTTGATGGGTAAGATGACTAAAGCCCCTTTCAAAGGACATAGTGAAAGGGCAAGTGATTTATTGGGCTTAGTACATACAGATGTATGTGGACCTTTAAACACACAGGCCAGAGGTGGGTTTATGTACTTTATTACATTTACTGATGATTTCAGTAGATATGGCTATGTGTATCTTATGAGACACAAGTCAGAATCTTTTGAAAAGTTCAAAGAATTCAAGAATGAAGTACAAAACCAACTTGGCAAGAGCATTAAGGCACTTCGATCAAATCGAGGTGGTGAATACTTAAGCCAAGAATTTTATGACTATCTTAAAGAGTGTGGGATTATCTCACAACTCACTCCTCCAGGTACACCACAATGGAATGGTGTATCTGAAAGGAGAAATCGAACTTTATTAGATATGGTTCGATCAATGATGAGTCATACAGATCTTCCAGAATCCTTTTGGGGACATGCATTAGAAACAGCTGCTTTTACACTGAACCGTGTTCCATCTAAATCGGTTCCAAAGACACCATATGAGATATGGACTGGTAAACGTCCCAGTATGTCTTTTATGAATATTTGGGGTTGTGAGGCTTATGTGAGACGTCAAGTCTCTAACAAACTTGCACCTAAATCTGATAATTGCTATTTTGTGGGATATCCTAAATTAACTAAAGGATATTATTTTTACAATCCCACTGAGCGCAAAGTGTTTGTAGCTCGAACAGGTGTCTTTCTAGAAAGAGAATTCATTTCTAGAAGAACTAGTGGGAGAAAAGTAGAACTTGAAGAAATTCAAGAGCTACAAGATAGCGCACCCGATGTTGAGATGGAGCCTGAGCAAGCACCACAAGTTGTTGTGGAACCAGAACCACAAGCTGTTGTGGAGCAACCGCCTGCTCAAGAGACACAAGCCTTGCGTAGATCAGTTAGAACACATCATGAGCCACAGAGATATGGATTTCTAATGACTCAGAACGGTGATGTATTGCTCATGGACCAAGATGAGCCTACTACCTATCAAGAGGCTATTACAGGGCCAGACTCTGAGAAATGGCTTGAAGCCATGAGATCTGATATGGAATCCATGTATGCCAACCAAGTTTGGACCTTGGTTGACTTACCCGAACGGGTAAAACCTATAGGGTGTAAATGGGTTTTTAAGAAGAAAACCGACATGGAAGGAAATGTTCATACCTATAAAGGGCGATTGGTTGCTAAAGGTTTTAAACAAATTCATGGTATTGACTATGATGAAACTTTTTCACCAGTCACGATGATCAAATCCATTAGGATCTTGCTTGCGATAGCTGCATACCATGATTATGAAATCTGGCAAATGGACATCAAGACCGCTTTTCTTAATGGAAAGCTACTCGAGGATGTGTACATGACACAACCTGAGGGTTTTGTTGATCCAAAAAATGCTGGAAAGGTTTGTAAGCTGCAGCGTTCTATTTATGGACTAAAGCAAGCTTCTCGAAGTTGGAATCTTCGTTTTGATGATGCAATCAAAGAGTTTGGTTTCATCAAGAACGAAGATGAACCTTGTGTCTACAAGAAGGTCAGTGGGAGCACTATTGTCTTCCTGGTGTTGTATGTAGATGACATACTACTCATTGGGAATGACATCCCTACCCTTCAGTCTGTAAAGACTTGGTTAGGGAATTGCTTTTCAATGAAGGACTTGGGCGAAGCTACCTATGTACTGGGTATAAGGATCTATAGAGATAGATCAAGGAAATTGATTGGCCTAAGTCAAAGTGCATACATAGATAAAGTGCTAAAGAGGTTTAGCATGCAGGATTCCAAGAAAGGATTCTTGCCTATGACACATGGCATTACTCTCTCAAAAAAACAGTGTCCTACAACACAAGAAGAGAGAGAACATATAAGTAAAGTTCCGTATGCATCTGCTATTGGATCCATTATGTATGCCATGTTATGCACACGTCCCGATGTCTCGTATGCCTTGAGCATGACGAGTAGATATCAAGTTGATACTGGTGAACGTCACTGGATCACTGTCAAGAATATTCTTAAGTACTTGAGAAAGACTAAGGATACATTCTTGATATATGGAGGTGAGGAAGAGCTCATTGTAACAGGTTACACTGATGCTAGCTTCCAAACTGATAAAGATGACTATAGATTGTAGTCTGGTTATGTGTTTTGCCTTAATGGTGGTGCTGTGAGCTGGAAGAGTTCAAAGCAGGCGACAGTGGCCAATTCTACAACATAGGCTGAGTATATAGCTGCCTCTGAAGCTGCTAAGGAGGCTGTTTGGATCAAGAAGTTCATTACTGAGCTTGAAGTTGTTCCTAGCATTATAGATCCGATTGAGCTCTATTGTGACAACAATGGAGCCATCGCACAAGCTAAGGAACCTAGATCTCACCAACGATCCAAACATATACTACGGCGCTTCCATCTCATTCGAGATATCATCGAGAGAGGAGATGTGAGGATATGCAAAGTACCAACTGACGATAACATCGCCGACCCACTGACGAAGCCTTTGACGCAGCAGAGACATGATCGTCACACTAGGTATTAGATACATGAGTGAATGGTCTTAGTGCAAGTGGGAGATTGTTGGATTATGCCCTTAGAACCATTCATTAGATGATTGACTTTGGCATTTTTATGTATCATGACATTTTATTATAGCTCATTATTATATTTGTCTTATAACTGCGTAATGTAATCTTATATGATAATGTCCTTAGAATAGTAATAACACACTATTCTTAAAATATCCCTAGTCAAGTATTATTGTAAACAAGGATAACAATGATACGATAAGACTAGTATGTGGTTGACTGATGACCATTGTCATGGATATAGGATATCAAGTCATCACATAGGTACATGTTAGAGAACTATGTACTAGACCGACCCTCCATGAGAACGCTACATGGATTGTTATATGAGTGTCATAAGCGATTCTCATAGTGATGATGGTGTATGTGATCCTTTGACTTGAGATCATCAAAGATCCCAACATAGAGAATTGCATGCTTTAATGCTGCTAGATGTCATTCGTAATAGGATGGACTATAAAGGTAGTAATTGGGTATGCCTTGATCTATGTAGAGGGATGTTGAGTGATCAAGATAGGATTTATCCCTCTTATATAACAAGAGTGATGTCTTAGGCCCTTTGATAGAGTGAGACTAAGAAATGCATGGCCGTGCTCGAATAAGTCAATATGAGATATTGATTTTATTTGTTTAATTAGTCTACTCAGGAATCAAGAAACGCTGATTAGACTATACAAGTGTGACACATTCCATGACTTGTGTCTAATCAAGACATCAAAGGATAAAGGGATTAGACTACACAGTAACATCTATCACGAGTAAGGTTATGTCGAGTCATTGACATTCTCGTTACATGGGTAGCAATGATGTGTTGCTAGATACCGCTCATTGCCTGTGACAATTTTGTCATTGCCATTGTTTTGAGAACCTATTGGGTCGCACACTTAGAACAGATCAATGAGCAGCTTAATTAATCCTATTCTGAATTGGATTAAGGATATAACTAATCCTATTCTGAATTGGATTAGGGATATAACTAATCCTATTCTAAGTAGGATTAGTGTTCTGTTTAGCAGTAAATTTTAGGGTAAAATTTACTGCCTATAAAAGGATGTTTTCTGAAACATAGCCGTATAACACCTTTTAAAAAACAGAAAACAGAAAACAAAACATTCCTTTTAATCGAAGCTAGCAATTCGGTTATAAGGAATCAAAAGCTCTTTAAGGCTTCTGATCGTGAGACGTTCAAGAGTCGTGAGATCCGTTCGTGTGGATACCGTAGAGGCAGGAACGAAAAGTTGTTGCTTGTGACTCGACCAACAAAAGAAAAATCAGAGAAAAATGTTAGGTAAAATCTCGAAACCCTAATCAAGCAACTCTCTGAATCGATCCTGGTGGAGGCCGAATGATTTATTTCGGCTGCGTGTTTGTTTCGGTTTCCTTCAAAATCACAGTCCTAATCCGATTAAAACCCGATTATAAGATATCCAAACCTTACTTAATCAAGACGAATAGTCGTGGACATGGTTTTAAATTGCGGTCGCGGTCGCGTTTTCAGTCGCGTTGCGTTTATCGCGGTTGCGGACATAACGGTGGTAATTGCGGTCATCGCGGTCATCACGGTTGTGAATTTTTTTTAATTTCGCACAATTTCATATAAAATGTAGTAATTATAATTATAATAATGTAAAGTCTTATTTTATAGTTTTTAAAGTAATTTATGATACCTCAAATCTATTATTTATGTGAAAAAAGGATTATTCATAATTTTTTGAATTATGACTTAATTTTTTGAATTATAATAAAACATTCATACTTAAAAAATTACTTATGATAATTAAAAAATAACAAACATTAAAAATATAGATAAATAATTAAGTTATAATAAGAATTAATGTATTAATTATTTTTATCTAAATTATTAAAAAAATTTTATCTAAATTTAGTCAAATCTTTTTTCATCTAAATTAATTATGTAAATATTTTTTTTTCTCTTTCACATGAGTTAACAAAAATATTTAAAACAAACATTTATATTTTTGCTCAATAAAAACTATTTAAAACAACCAAAAAGTTAAAAACCAGTTAAAATTCTTTTGATTGCCCAAAAAAGTTGACCGGTCATTCCTTCTCCTTCCTGCTTAGCCCTCACCCGACTCCTTCTCCAATCTTCTCCACCGGAGTTCCAAAATCCCAACCTTCCGTCTCCCCTCACTCCTGGCTCCCCTCACCTCAGTCATGAGCCATCGGTCAGCCTCTCACCTTAGCCTCACGATCACGCCCTCAGCCCCTCACCTTAGCCTCCTTTCCTTTCACGTTTCACCTCCCCTCACGCACGGCCTCACCTGAGCTAGCCTCAACGCCCTCAGCCTCGCCTTCGTCACCTCACCTCTCCCTTGGTCCCTCCCTCCCTCCCCTTCTGTCACAAACCACGCTGCCAGCGGCCAGTGCCAGTGCCAGATCTGATCTCATATTAGCCTTGCCATGTCCGTCGGCGGCAGACAGCGGCTCCTCCTTTCCTTTCTGCTTTCAGCCTTTCAACTCACCTCTCCGGAATCTTCTATGGCGCCCTTTCGGCCTCTTTTCCTTTCGGCGCCAGATCTGATCTCAGACACCCACACCCACGCCGTTGCCGCCCTCACCATCATTGTTGTCGGTATCTCTGTTTGCTTGAGGGATTTTGCTATGTTGTTGTCTGTCTTTGTTTGCTTGTGAGTTGTGAATGTGACTGAGACTGAGTTCGTGTGTACTGTATTGTTCTGTATCTGATTTTTTTTCTTTGTCTGGTATCGGTGTATAGCGGTGATAACGGACCGCTATCGTCGCTATCCTCCGTTACGGCGTTTTATAACGGCCGCTATCGGCCATTATAGGTGTGATCCGTACTCACGCCGCTACCGCTATTTGAAACCCTGGTCGTGGATACCCTATTAAGTGATACCCACTTACATTCCTAGATTAAAGAACAAAAAAAATAACCAATAAAAACAAATAAATAGCAAAATAAATAATAAAATATCAATTAAGTGAAAATTTTAAAAATTATCATTTTCAAAGAATGATAAAAAGGAGACAAGAGAATTTGAAAAATAGTAGCAGATGGTTCACCAGCATAAAATCCATTCCATAAAAGAGACCTCTTCGGTTACCAATTTCATCAAAATATTCCACCTTTTCCTCTAAAGAAGCAATCTTTTCATCAAGGCACCTGAAAACTTCTCTGTTCCAATTTATTAAAACAGACTTCATCTTGTTGAGTTTAACTTTTGACTCAATGTCCAAAACTATCAGCAACATTAAGATTTCTCCATACCTGTTCCAGGTCTTTCATCAACTTCTGATTAGATAGCCAACAATACATAGATCTAAATGGTTTGGGACCCCAATTAACATTGTATGAAGACAAGAGGATAGGACAATGATCCAAACTATCAACCCACAATACCTTTTAAGCAGTCGCATTGCAAGGAGAATAAATACTCAAAATAACAAATTTAAAATTCTGGAAAGACCAACAACCTTTGATGAGAATTACTCTATTGAAAATGATCGAATCTTCCATAGCAAATCTGTTTATATCCCATACTAATAGTAACCTTCCCAAAAGCCCCTCTGAACTTAAGAATAATCAGCCAAAATTGTTGTCCCCCCATAAATTCATGACAAGATGATCAGTGATAGTCTCCATCTTAGTTTTTTTAGCAAAATCATCTCTACTACATAAAGAAAAAAAAGCCTTCTTTAAAAATCTAGATTTCGCTCAGTTCCAAAATCTCTTGATGTTCAAGCTAAGAATTCTCATAACAAAATAAAATAATTTTTAATGCCGAAAGAAGAGAAAGAAAGCCTTGTTGGGAGGAGAGGTCTAAGAGGCATTTACACAAACACTTGGCATGCAAACTGTTTTAAGCTTCTAACAAACAACTAAAACAAGCTCTAACAGCCACCAAATTCACAACCTTTTCAACTCAATCACACACACATTTCCATCATCAACATCTCATCAAAACAAACTCACAACAACCAATCTCAAGTTTCAAGAATATCCACACAACAATCATTAAACATAACTCATCTTCAAACATGTAAAACAACAATATCACAATATTTTCACTTCCAAATGCATCAAAATATGTTCATATAGGTAGAGTAAAAGAATGCTTACAAGAAAGTTTGCACCTTTTTTTTCATACCAAGCAAAAGAAAGGCCTTTTCCTTAACTCACGTTTTTTTGCTCTTTTCTCTACAATTTTCTGTAGTATGTATTCTGTTTTGTACACTTTTCTGCTCAAACATTTGTCTTTTTGTTCTATTTTACTATGGGCTTTAATACACTACACAAAAGTCTTAACATTATGGGCTACAAAATGAAAACTTACCCAATGTAATTTGGGTTTACAACCCAACAAGCCTAGAGTTGGTCCCAAGCTTTAAGATCTTCCAGACTCTTTATAATCTGTCCATCATTACAGTTAGCTTGAAAGCCCATTACTTTTCCTACCTCCCAAGTGTCACAAGCCATTTTATCCATAACTTTCCTCCCGTTAGTGATCTCCATCAAAAAAAGACTCAATAGCAGCCTTGTCACTTTTTTGATCTCTCTTATTCAACCATTTCCTATTGAGTTACTTAGTCTTTTTTCATATATTTCCTAGAGGCCTTTTATCATTAAAGTTACATTCACATCCTCAAGGAATTTAAATGTTCGAACACCAGGAAAAGTGAGGTTACCCTTTTTTGGTGCTACTGTATAAACCTTGCAAAATTCTGGTTAGTCAGTTCATTTTCAAAATCACCATTTTCAAAAAAAAAAAAATAAAAGCTCCACAATTAGAGGCCCATAACATCTTGTCTGCTCTAGCCCAAAATCCATACAATCGTTATCCACACAATTCATATTGCTATCAATATGAGCATTGGACCTCTTTCCATCTGATCCATCATTATGAGCATTACACCTCTTTTATCTTTCATGGTTTTTTCATCCATCGACAATAGATCATCCCAAATGTTAGCCATATGCTTAAAAGTGCTGTGGTTCCATGCATGAAAAGGAACACCAAAGACGGTAATCCAAGTAGTCTTACATTTGTATTCTATATCCACAAACCACTAAAAAATTTTAAAAAACAACTCTTTAAGCCAAGACTAGCCAATGTTCTTCAGGGTAGATATAGTCTCAGCATTATTAGAAATGACTATAAGTTGTTTTGCAAAAATCTTCTTGAGTTCGATATAAAAACACCTTGAATTTTGAAGTTCTCAATGTGTTTGGCTCATAGAAGTTCTTAGCGATGTTAATGACACAATTTTCCAGATTTTTATTGTGATTCCTCATCAACCATTCCCTAGCAGGACTTTGGAGAAGCCTCCTTAACTTGGTTAGGATCAACGAGTGAATCTGTTGTGATTATGTTAATGTTTGAGGTGATTGGTTTAGCATAAAATGGATGAAGATCAATATTGGATGTATTTTTGTCTTGACGAAAATGAATATTTTAGCCAAGAATATTTGACTAGTGTGGAAGAATTAATTGAATATACTTTGGTTCAACCGAATTTTGTAAGCAATGGAAAGATTAGATTTCCTTGTATTAGATGTGAGAATTAAAGGTTTAGAAAATTGGATGAAGTGCATGAGCACCTTTATTAAAAGGTGTTGTTGCCAAAAACAACAATAAAAAGTTGCTGACGTCAAATCCTCGATCTTCGCGTTAGTCTGTCTCCAACGAATCTGTGAAATAGGAAAAGTCAGAGGGGCGCAGGGGTTTTCCCTTAAGTGCGCACTCCGATGCTTAAGTCAGACAGGGTTTTGGCAGGGTTTCCATAGGCAAATAGAGCTTAGGGTTTAAGAATGATACCTGTGACCTATTTATAGGAGTTATTTCGCGCGTAATTACCTTTAAGCCCCATAGCTTAAATAATAACCCAGTGGATCATTTATGGGCCTTCTGAGTCCTCTTTCCTCTTGGGCTTATATTATCATTTGGTTCAATGGTCTTCAACTTGATTTATAGAAAAGCCCAGTAATAATTGACCTAGTCCACATCAATTGCTCCCCACTCTTTTACAAGGTTTACCTTGTGAAAGAGTATATAAAGAATGGGCTTTTCAAATTCTCTTGCTGCCCTCTTCCAAGAATCTTTTCATCTTCACTTGAGGGCTTAACTAGTGAACTTCATTATTATTCGTAGCAGAAATGACTTCGTGTCATCATTTTTTTTGTCAAAGTGTCTTTTTAGAACACTACTGGGATACGTTTTTCTTCTCTGAGCTAAATGCTTCTCCAGTGGAATATACCACCCTTCTTTTCAAATTCAAGGTCTTAGCTGACCGAAACCAAGAGTTATAAGGAGAAATTACAAGATTGCGGAGCCACCAAAGCCTTTTAGTTTCATCAGATGCGGTTTGTGCTTGGCATGCTTCGGATTGGTTGAAGCTTGGTCCTGATGCTGGGGGTTTGGAACATTTTCTGAGAACAGGCATTTATAAAGATCTATCTGATCTTACCAGCCCTTAAGAGCCTTTTCGTTGACTCGAGATGGTCGGGGTTCTCACAAGCTTGGACGAAGATGATTTAGATAATTATAGCACCTCAGGGCATAGATGCTTGGGTGCCTGTTAGTATCGATGCTCCTTTTGAGGCAGAAGTTAATCTAGAGTGCTCCCCAGTTTTTTGTGAAAGAGCTTAGTCTTTTACAAACTGATCAGCCCATTTTTAAACTCATCTATCGAAGCAACTATACATTTACCTCACGTAATAATCCGGCTTTCCTCGTGCACTTTTTTGCTTCAAGTTCTTTTACATATGGGGCTTATGTCACTCAATTACTGCTTCAAGCTCAAGCACGTCATGCATGACTTACATCGCACACTTTTTTGCTTCAAGTAAATGCGTAGCCTACATCGCACATTTTTCGCTTCAGGCTTTTGGTTTGCCCATCTCGCACGCTTTTGTGCTTAGGGACTTTTCATTTGCCCATCTTGCACACTTTTCGCTTAGGAATTTTCGAATTTGCCCGTCTCGCACCATTTTGTGCTTAGGGACTTTATAGAATTGATAAGGATATAACATCGCCCGTCTCGCACCATTTTGTGCTTAGGGACTTTATAGAATTGATAAGGATATAACATCGCCCATCTCGCACCATTTTGTGCTTAGGGACTTTATAGAATTGATAAGGATATAATATCGCTTTTATATCCGGAATGCCAATATAAAACGTTTGCATGCACTTTGTCAATCAATTTCGGGGACATCCGATAAAATTGTAACGTACCTCGTACCATACCTCACAGCCTGCATACTTTGTGCTCCCCAAGTTTTTCTTTGCAACTTTTTGTGTCCAAAGAAGAACTTTTACTGGAGTATTGGTCCTGTCTTGCGTACTATCCGCTTAAGGACTTGTTAGAATATAATATCGTTTATATCCGAGATGCCAACATAATGCGTTCGGGGACATCCGATAAAATTGTAACGTACCTCGTTTAGAGATATTTTTGCCCGTCTCGCACCCTTTTGTGCTTATGGACTTTTTGTTTTGCTCGTCTTGTATCTTCTCTCTTAGGGTCTTATTTTTGCCCGTCTCGCGCATTTTTCGCTTAGGGACTTATTTGTGCCTGTCTTGCGTCTTTTTCTCGCTTAGGGTCTTATTTTGACCGCTTGGGGTCTTATTTTGCCCTTCCAGCTTCTTCGTCATGCTTAGGGTCTTATTTTGCCTGCTCGGGGTCTTATTTTGCCCTTCTAGCGTCTTCGTCATGCTTAGGGTCTTATTTGTGCCCGTCTCGCATATTTTTTGCTTAGGGACTTATTTGTGCCCGTCTCGCATATTCTTCACGCTTAAGGTCTTATTTGTGCCCGTCTCGCGCATTTTTCGCTTAGGGACTTATTTGTGCCCGTCTCGCGTCTTCTTCACGCTTAAGGTCTTATTTGTGCCCGTTTCGCGCATTTTTCGCTTAAGGACTTATTTGTGCCCGTCTCGCGCATTTTTCGCTTAGGGACTTATTTGTGCTCGTCTCGCGTCTTCTTCTATTCCTGCAACATGTCTAACAAACATGGAGGATTATCATAGTACAGATAAAAATAACTGGCATTTCGTTTCATAATGTAGTATTTTCAATTAAGTGGAATAATTGCAGCAAATGTTAAAACAATAATAGCAAATGTTTACCACCAGTACCATTCCAAGTCTTTGTCTTTGAAAAATCTGTAAGGTACGAGTGCTGTGATGTTTTGCTGTCAACCATGGATTGTGCACTGAGTCGTGCCTCGGTACCATTAATCTATCTTCACGAGCTTACCACAAGTTGTTTTCGATTGAACCAAGCTCTTCCTGGCCTACTGCCTTTCACGACAGTGGCTAGTGCCTATCTCGGACACCTGCCTAATTCAATCACAATTGTTAGAGTGGACAAGAAAATTGAAAACATCGTTTGAGAGTACCTCAGATCTGGTTACCACCCTTATGTCCCTGCTTGAGTGTGTTTGCAATTTCCGTTGTGCCAAGCACTCACTTGTATTGATACTCCAGAATGCTATGTATATGGGCTTACAAAAGAGACACATCCTTGATCTCGACACCTTGAGCCGGCACATCCTTGTCTTACTTAAAGGACTCATGAAGCCGACATACTTTTTATATAGATAAGCCCTCTTTCACATGTGTGGTTATCAATAGTCTAAGTGTGTGGCTCTTAATCCACTTCTAGATTGCTAGAGCAGTTCTTGGGTCGAAGGAAGCTTTTGGACACTCGGTCGGACTAGGTCTAGAAGATTCTAGATTGTTCCGCTCAAATCCCGCACTTGGGCGTGCGCAGACATCGCCTGCATTGTGCTAACGGGGGAATTTTGTGTATGGGTGCTGTGTTCACCTAATTTTCTTCGCTGTCATTTTATCAAAGTAGGGAGCTTATCGCATGCGAGAGCCCATATCTCATCCAAGGCCTGTCGCTCGTGGGAGCTCCCCTGTCACCCAAGGTCTGTCGCATGCGGGAGACCATGTCTCGCTAAAGGCTTGTCACGCACGGGAGCTCTTATCTAGCTCACGGCCTGTCACTCTTCTTGGCTTTGAAGTTTAATTTCACAACGAAGAAGATAAGGTTGCCCATGTTCTAGTCGTGTCGCATGCCTATAGTGGTGCAAACTGCTCTGTCATGTGACCTTGAGCTAGCTTGGGACAGAGTGCCTGTTGCATGCTTGTTGTAGACGAAATTTGCAGTGTAGCAAGCACCTTTCGAGCGACAGATTGTTCTGTCACATAACGTCTTGCATGCAACTGAATATTCAAAAGAGTAGCATCTTTGTGAGATCTTCAATAGTGGTCCCCCTTTCTAGCCATTTTGGCTATCACACGCGTGAGCCACCTCTCGCAGAAAGAGTCTGCCACGTGGAACCTTGTCGCCAAAATTTGTCATGTGCGTGCCTATGCTCGCCGAATTGAAAACACTGCTGTAGCCCATTCCTTGTACCCTATCGCCAGAGATCTTTCAGGCAACAGGTTGGGCTCTGCCCATTCCGCGTACTCAATCACCAGGGAACTTTTGGGCGATAGACAGGGTTGTAGCCCACTTCTTGTATTCTGCTGCCAGAGATTATTGCCTTTACACTATATAGCTCCCCGAGTTCTTCTTTGAAACAGTGTTGTCATTCCTGTTCAGAGATGAGCTTTTTCTCGAGCGTTGTGTTTGATGGTGTGCAGAGTTGCCTAATCTTTTCTCGCTTCGGTCACTCTGAATGGCTCGCCCATAGAGTTCTCTCTCCTAGGTGAGTTCCTATATCGACTGATAAGTGCTTGCTTGCATGGGTCTTAGGATGGCTGTATTCTTACTCATTATTGACAACCGTACTCTCGTGGTGGCCACTAGCTCGTTTGATCTTTTGTGTCCTGCCCGGTTTTCGCCGCTTATCTATGCTCTTGCACATCTGGGCGAACACGAGGGGGCATCTTAAGTTCTAGCATGTTACCTGAGGTCTTTGGTTGGGGATCGCCCAATAGAGCTCTCCTAGACTTATTCTCGCTTGTTCTTAGTTCTTCGTCTAGCTCTTTCCTTTCCTGGGTGAGCTCATCTAGCGTTGTGTGCACACTTTTGCCATAGTGCGTGCTTTACCAGTCGAGCCTTGCTGTGAAGGCCGGGCTGTGGCGTTGGTCATGTAATCGCCGTATGCCACTCAATCGTCCAAAGTGCCTGTGGTCTTGTGCTCGCCACATGACACTATACTCGTAAGCATTGCTTTGTCGCAGGCGGGAGGCTTCCTCGCCAGCACCTATCGCACGCGAGATCCACACCTCTCGCCCAAGCCTGTTCGCCTGTGGTAGCAGAAAGAGGTCTCTCGCCAAGGTCTGTCGCACATATCGTCCGCCTGTCACCAGTGCCTGTTTGCGCGAGAGCTAGCGTCTCGCCCAGCTAGTAGGATGAGGTCTCTCGCCAGGGCCTTTCTGCGCGAGATATCTCTCATCCAGGCAACAGGAGGGGTCTCTCGCCAAGACCTTTCTCCGGCTTCTCGCCCAGGCTAACATTGGAGGTGTCTCTCGCCAGGACCTTTCTTCGGGCTTCTCGCCCAGGTGACAGGAGGTGTCTCTCGCCTATCGCCCATGCAAAATCTATCGCCCATACAGGTCTCTCGCCAAAGCTGTCTGCGCGAGAGCTAGCATCTCGCTCAATACTGTCTCTCGCCCAATATAACAAAACTGGTGGCTCTCGCCCAATGCTAATAAAGAGAAGGCTCTCGCCATGCTCTAACAGCGGGGAGGTCTCTCGCCAAGAGGCCTGTCTACGTGAGAGAGATCTCTCGCCCAGGTGATAGGAGGTGTCTCTCGCCTATCGCCCATGCAAAATCTATCACCCATACAGGTCTCTCGCCAACGCTGTTTGCACGAGAGCTAGCATCTCGCTCAATACTGTCTCTCGCCCAATATAACAAAACCGGTGGCTTTCGCCCAATGCTAATAAAGAGAAGGCTCTCGCCATGCTCTAACAGCGGGGAGGTCTTTCGCCAAGAGGCCTGTCTACGCGAGAGAGATCTCTCGCCCAGGTGACAGGAAGTGTCTCTCGCCTCTCGCCCATGCAGGTCTCTCGCCAAGGTGTTATGTGCGAAAGCCTATCTCTCGCCCATGCTTGTCGGGTGCGATAAACACCCTCTCGCCAAATGGTCTATCAACTTTGCTTCGAATTTCCTATATTTATAGAATATTTGAATTAGTGGCAGGAGGCTCCATGCATTTGCTCTTGATTTAGGAATTAATAGGCAGAATGAACCGATACCTATCGCCAGAGATGGGCTCTTTCGCTTAACGTCTGTCGGGTGGCGAGAGCTAGTCTCTCGCCCATGCAGTCTCTCGCCTCTCGCCCAAGCAGGTCTCTTGCAGGTCTCTCGCTTATGCTGATAGGTTTGTTTCCATCGAGAGCCTCTATCGCCAAGGTGTTATGTGCGAAAGCCTATCTCTCACCCATGCTTGTCGGATGCGATAGACACCCTCTCGCCAAATGGTCTATCAACTTTGCTTCGAATTTCCTATATTTATAGAATATTTGAATTAGTGGCAGTAGGCTCCATGCATTTGCTCTTGACTTAGGAATTAATAGGCAGAATGAACCGATGCCTGTCGCCAGAGATGGGCTCTTTCGCTTAACGTCTGCCGGGTGGCGATAGCTAGTCTCTCGCCCATGCAGTCTCTTGCCTCTCGCCCAAGCAGTCTCTCGCCTCTCGCCCATGCCGGTCTCTTGCAGGTCTCTCGCTTATGCTGATAGGTTTGTTTCCGGCGAGAGCCTCTATCGCCAAGGTGTTATGTGCGAAAGCCTATCTCTCACCCATGCTCTGTCTTCCGCAGATCGTCTTTCACCATTTTTTATGGCTTTTTTGTTTGTTTCCCACAGACGGCGCCAATTGTCGTTGCCAAAAACAACAATAAAAAGTTGCTGACGTCAAATCCTCGATCTTCGCGTTAGTCTGTCTCCAACGAATCTGCGAAATAGGAAAAGTCAGAGGGGCGCAGGGGTTTTCCCCTGCGCGCGCACTCCGATGCTCAAGTCAGACAGGGTTTTGGCAGGGTTTCCATAGGCAAATAGAGCTTAGGGTTTAAGAATAATACCTGCGACCTATTTATAGGAGTTATTTCGAGCGTAATTACCTTTAAGCCCCATAGCTTAAATAATAACCCAATGGATCATTTATGGGCCTTCTGAGTCCTCTTTCCTCTTGGGCTTATATTATCATTTGGCTCAATGGTCTTCAACTTGATTTATAGAAAAGCCCAGTAATAATTGACCTAGTCCACATCAAAAGGCATTCACTGATGGTTATACTACTTACTTCTCACATAGAGAGTCATAAATTGGACAATCATCGACAATTATTCATATGTCTAATGAACATATAAGTCAATTAGGTATAGAAAATCGATATGCTAGAATGGTTGTAGATAGATTATATCTTAATTTCGACAGGGATGCTTTTAGTGGTAATGAGGCCACAGTTGAGAAAAAATATTTCACTACAAAAATTTGTATTTTCAGTGATGGAAATTTTGAGAATGAAATTTTCGTCACTAATTTTTACGATTTCGCAACGGATTTGTAAAGAATTTGTGATGGAATAGGAAAAATTTTTAGCGACAAATTTAGCCACGGATTTTTTACTAAAATTTGTCTGAAATTTGTAACGGAATAAATTTCGTCACAAATTTCGAATCTAAAGATGGCACGTGTAAATAGTAAATGTCCCACCATATTTTAGAACAGATTTTGAGACGGAATTTCCGTTGCAAATTCCGTTTCTAAATTCAGAGATGAAATTTGCGACGAAAATTCCGTCTCTAAATCTCTTAAGAGAGAAAAAAGAAATATAAAGGTTTAGAGACGAAATTTCCGTTGCAAATTCCATCTCAAAATTTAGAGACGGAATTTGCAACAGAAATTCCAACTCTAAATGTTTGAAGAAAAAAAAGAAAAAAATCTAAGGGGTTTTGAGACGGAATTTCTGTTGCAAATTTCGTTTCTAAATTCAGAGACGGAATTTGCAATGAAAATTTCGTCTCTAAATCTCTTAAGAGAGGAAAAACGGAATAAAAAGGTTTAGAGACGGAATTTTTGTTGCAAATTTCGTCTCAAAATTTAGAGACGGAATTCGCAACGGAAATTCTGTCTCTAAACTCTTAAGGGAGAAAAGAATATAAGCGTTTTGAGATAGAATTTTTGTCGCAAATTTCGTTTCTAAATTTAGAGACGAAATTTGTGACGAAAATTCGGTCTCTAAAACGGAAATTCTGTCTCAAAATTTAGAGACAGAATTTGCAACGGAAATTTCGTCTCTAAACTCTCAAGGGAGAAAAGAATATAAGGGTCTTAAGATAGAATTACCGTCGCAAATTTCGTTTCTAAATTTAGAGACTGAATTTGCGACGAAAATTCCATCTCTAAATGTCTGAAGAGAAAAAAGAAAAAAATCTAAGTGTTTTGAGATGGAAATTCTGTTGTAAATTCCGTCTCAAAATTTAGAGACGGAATTTGCGACGAAAATTTCGTCTCAAAATGTCTAAAGAGAAAAAAGAAAAAAATCTAAAGGTTTTGAGACGGAATTTTCATTGTAAATTCCGTCTCAAAATTTAGAGACGGAATTTACGATGAAAATTTCGTCTCTAAATGTTTGAAGAGAAAAAGAAAAAAAATCTAAAGGTTTTGAGACGAAATTTTCGTTGCAAATTCCGTCTCTAAATCTCTTAAGAGAGAAAAAAGAATATAAGGATTTTGAGACGAATTTTCCATTGCAAATTTGTCTCAAAAAGCCTTAGATTTCTTTCTTTTGTTTTTTTTAGATAAAGAGACAAAATTTTTATCGCAAATTCCGTCTCAAAATTTAGAGACAGAATTTGCAACAGAAATTCCGTCTGAAAACTCTTAGATTTCTTTTTTTATTTCTTGAGAGATTTTGAGACGGAATTTGCAACAAAAATTCTGTCTCAAAATCTCTCAAGATATAAAATAAATAAATATCTAAAAATTTTGAGACAAAATTTTTGTTGCAAAATTTGTCTCAAAATTTGAAGACAGAATATAAACTAATATAGTAATATAAAATATAATATCATAATATTTTTTACTTTAAATGTTGTATAATAATTTTTAGAGTATATAAATTATAAATAATATCATTTAAATATAAAAAATATAGTAAAATTTTTATCTTCTAAATAAAATAATGTTATTGAATTTATATAAAAAATATATTAAAATTTTGAGACAGATTTTTCTACCACAAATTCGTCTCAAAATTTTTTTTAAATTCCCGCGCACAAATTTACTCTTTACCGCCCCATTATGCTTTACCACCCCATTAGCTTAAAAGAAAAAAAGAAAAACAAGGAAAATCGACCATCCTTCCTCACCCAACTCTCCCTCATCCCGATTCTTCCCGCTGGCTACACCCACCCACATCTGGCGCCGATGTCAGCCCAGTGCCCTGCGTGCGCCTCGCCACCATCTCGATCTCCCCTGCACGCACCTCCCTACTGCCTCTCCCTTTCGCGCCTCTCCAGTGTCAATCCAAGCTACTGCCGCCGGTCACTCCCCCAACAGATCCAACGCCGGCAGCCTACTCCCTTCACAAATTTATTAGGAATGGTTTCTGTCTCTGTAGTTTTCTATTCAATGGGATTTGAAGGACCTATAATTTGTATGGGAGCCTCTGTGCTAATAGGATAAGATTATAGGATCTCTCTTTTCGATGGATTCGATGGCTTCCCCTTAGGTAATTTCTCTCTGTGCTAGCTTTCATTAAAGATTTTGTTAATAAAAATATGGGTATTATTTCCACTGAGACTAGATGGCTTTCCTTGCCCCGAATGGAGGAATGCACATTGAAGGTGCTTAAGATGCCAAAGAACGCTTTCTAGAAGCCTTTGAAACAATTTTCGCCCATTACCTTTAAACAAAGACGAGTGCCACCCAGAAGACTAATTCGTTATACTTGGAGCTATTGACTCATGCCTCGTAGTAAGCTTTTGAAGTTTCACTGCTATGGAACCCATTGCCCACTACAGACCATATCTCGCTTAACGCACAAAAGATGAGGACTATTGGAAATTCATTTGAATACGAAGTTTGTTAGTTTAAAATTTTGTTATTGATTATAGGATTAACTACAAATTTGTTCAAGCTGATGAGATTAGTGCAGGGAAGGCTCAACCATCGCATGATATGGTATATCATCTTGATTTTCTATTACTCCTGCTCCTTATTTTTCTTTGTTTAGAATCTGAGATTTTTGGTGGTGTCTTTGTATGAATGGAGTTGGATAATATGTATGTGTCGACTCTTTTTTTTAAATCATTTATCGATTTGCTTAAACATCCAATTTTCTGATTGTTCTCATTTTAGATTGTGAATTATAGAAAATAAAACATGAAATAAATAATGGGATTGGAGTCAGCTGGTGGGTTCCTGCTCTATTTGCCTTATTGTCGTCATGGTGCAAGGGTCCCTCAGGTACATGTCTCGGTTAAAATTATATAATATTTTTTCTTATAATTTGTTTTAGGCTAATGCAAAAATAAATTAACTTTTTTGTTGGGCAAGAGGTTTGAGAAAGAGGAGATCAGGCCATTTAGAGTGAGTTTATTGCACCGGGGAACAGTGTTAGGACATGAAAGGTTTTGGATGCAGTCCATTTGGCGATGCAGTCCATTTGGCAATGCAGCCTGATTCATGGAGGTTGTTGGGATTGGATATGCATGGGATTCCATCTTTGAAAACGCTAATGGCCATTGAAGGAAGGATAATCATAGTACAAAGATTATTAATTTTTTTTATATGCATGTCTTGTAGCAATTTAATGACTATATGAATGTTGACATCCTTGACGTAGACTAGAGACAATTGGATGCCTTTTTTGTTTTCATTTTTTTTTGCTGAAAAATCTTCGCATTTTGTTACTTATAATTTTGTTAAAGATAAGGGTTGTTGCTTTACTACTTGCTTTTTTTCCTTTCCTTTTTGCAAGAGAGGACATAATGTAAATATAAGAAAGAAGGCAAGTAATAATTTTGAAGAATCAAAAGTTAAGATGTTAATATTTTCTGGAGAATGAATGCATTTTCAATCAGTTAAGAATTTTCATTTTACATTTTCTTTTACTTGAATAGCAAGCAGTTAGCAATTATAGAAAAGCAAGTTGCGAAAATGACAACTAAACAAAGCCTTAAGGGAAGAGTAAGATTTATTTTTTAACTAATGGGACTTGAAGATATTTTATTATAGAAAGTTGGAAATTAGAATTGCATGTAATTATAAACTTTGATAGCAAAACGTTTTTAGTTTTCCTTTTGGGGGGGGGGGGGGGGGGGGGGGGGGAAGGGAAGAGGCAGGATATATCTGTCTAGCCATATTGAAAGAAGCTCTTCACGTGAAGCAGACAAATTGAAATTTTGTATTGTCTATTTTATATCAATGCAAGATGTAAAATGAAGACCAAATTATTGTTTTAAACGTAATGATTATATTCTCAATTCCTTTTTCTTTTTTTTTAATTTCTTGCTTTTTTCTCTGTCTATGAAAGAATTTTTGAATTTATTATGACAAGCAAGCTTTGCAGTGCAAGGAAAAGCTTGGCATGCATATTCAGAACTTAATGTATGTATTCCATATCTTTCTACAAACTTTAAGTGGGAAAAATCTTATGCATAGAAACTGTTGCCTTGAAAGCTGTGTATAACTGTTTCCAGAAAACTTGACTTATTTTGATTTTGGTATTTGCTTTACAGGGATGTATCATGGTTTTGCTATAAATCAATATATGCTGCTTATTAATTACAACTTCTTTTGTCTTGATTGTTGGTTCAAAGGCACATTAGGATAATTATGTCCTGATAAAACTTTCATTAATATAATATAAAATAATTTACAAGTATTAGTCATTAACAGTAATGGAATTGGCTATTTATCATCATAGCGTAGGAAATCTATTACATTTTCAAAAGTGTAACATCCCGTTATCACATTTTTCACGTATTTTCATACAACTTTACTGGTTGGGCTGTCTGTGATGCCAATAACATTCTATAATGATAGTAACAAATAATAATATTTATTTATCAAACATAGAATATGAAATTTATTTTCATTATTCCTTACATCTGACGTCCCCTATTATCTTTGTCTCAATAAAGTAGTACTGTATACATATGTCTGAAATGTAAAAGAGAATTGACTATACCTGTCATATTTGACATAAGTTGCCCCCACGCTTGATATATAGCTATCCATATGGGAGCTAATTCTCTCAATTTTGTGTCTTTTATCTGTGGAGTCAAAACAAAGGGGTGAGCGATTCATACGCTCAGTAAAAGAGACATATGCTGTTTTATAAAACCAAAATCATATTCCACAATTTATTTGTTTTTCAAAAATCACATCAAATAGGAAAACAGTGGATATAGTTACCAACACTTTCGATACACCAGTCAAATCACTAGCTAAACAGTTTACTTTAAAATGTAGCAAACAGTAAACAGGATTCAAAAAAATTCTTTCAGTAAACAGAAATCAACAAGTTGAGACTAGGCAATAACTAAATCACGCTCTGTTCCCCCAGGAACATAATTCGTTCGCTTTTGGGGTGCACACGTAAGCCACCGCCCCTCACGGCTATCTTAGCTAGATCTATGGCCATAATCTATAGGTGATCCTCGGGTCCACTTGTCAAGTGATCTCGAGACCGCTGATGACTTAGTGAGTCCATCAGCCCTGTGACGCCCTGAGGTGCACTCGTTGGTCCATCGACCGAGCCACCGCCCCAGACGGGTCACGCAACTACATGAATCATAATGCATGAACTCAAGGCCTAAAGTCTCAAAACCACTTTTATATCTCATGAAAACCTTTATGGAATTATCTCACCATATTATCATTTTCTCAAAATGATTTGATTTCCAAAAAGGTTTAGGCTTTCTGTTTACAAAACACCTTGACAACCTTTCAAAATCTCAACCTTTAAAACCTGCTTACCCATGGTCAGCTCGCCTAATATGACTCGCCCATGGCAGCTCGCCCAGTGCGGTGAACTTGTGTTCGCCCGCGAACCTTTGCTTTTAAAACAACAAGCAAAACTGGCTCGCCCTTAGTGGCTCGCCCATTAGTCAATTCGCCCAAAAGGGTTTCATATTTTCTATTTTTAAAGCTCTTAAAAATAACTCATTTTTCGTTGAGAAAATGTAAATAGAACTCTGTTCGACATGGTTAGTTCGCTCATCGTGGCTCGCCCATGGTGAATTAGAAAGTGGGGTGACAAGTAGTCGCCCACCAACCATTATTTTTTTTAACAACAAGAAAAACTAACTCGCCAAATCGGCTCGCCCATCATAGAGTTGCCATGGTCAACTCGCCCATTCCATGAAAACAGGGGTCGCCCGCCCCAAAACCAAATAAAAACAAAAGGGCTCGCCCGCCCTGTACTAGTTCGCCCAATCATAATATAAGGGTCGACCTTTAGCTCGTCCAAATCAAAATAATTATCAAAACAATGCATGTCATAAAACAAAACAATTTCTCAATAATTTCTGTGAAATTTACTCCACAGGACATGCATTCACTTCACACACATCTCCCTTACCTGATATTACGAAGCCTTGCTTCGCCTTGCTTCTTGCTCGCCAATAGCTATTCCCAATTCCCAGCTACAAATAATATATAATTTTCATTAATATTTTCTTTATATATTTTTCCATTAATTGGGCGAGACTTGAGATAATCAACCAGCTCACCCACAGATATTTTACTAGCTCGCCAATCCGAGCTCGCCATTCATCAAATGGCTTACATGTGGGAGCTCGCCAACATTCAAGTTGCCAAGCCTTTGCTAGCTTAAATGTGGGAGTTCGCCCACATTTCTACTCGCCCTGTTTGAGTTCGCCATTGATGGCTGAACTCGCCCATTTATCAGTTCGCCCATGAATTAAACTAAGTTGGGCGACCTCGCCCTCTTGGACTTGACAAGTTCATACTGCCTACTCGCCCCTTGGCGATCACTAAATTTCAACATGGGCGATTACAATAGTCGCCATTTTCTTCATTCTTACGCCATTTCCATTACTTTCCTTGTTTTCATATTCTCTGAAGATCTAGCTAAAAACAAGGCTGCATTCTATGTTTTATTACTTTGTAAACATAGAAATCTATCATTGAGTATCAAAAGAACCATAGAAATATGGAACTCACCTTAATCAACTGCACTTTCAGAACAGATTGCTTTCTGTCTCACGTTAGCCTTACTTTGCTTATTCCTTTAGCTCATCAACTAAGGAGGAAAGGTTTGCAAGCAGATTTACTTGTTTAGCCAGCATATGGATGAAGTTTAGTAGATCAAGCATGGTAGAAATGGGAGGAAATCAGAGCATAAACTTGTAGTTGCATAGCTCTCGTGAAGAAGATGAATATGGCTAAATCGGTTTTCCTCAAATGTTTCTTCTTATATAGCCATGCTATCTAATCAGAACTCATCACTTGGCCTTATCCCATTTCCTTCATTTATTTCACGTCTTTCATTCATTTAAAACAGAAGAAAAATTGCAGCAAAAGGAACGGCTATGAGAAGATATTCTCTGCACATTTTGACTTACTTCACTTGCCATTAATTGTCTAAACTGAGAAGCCAATGGCGTGAAGTCCACAGCCTCTTTTCTTGACTTATTACACCTTTTGTCTTATTCCTCAACCAATGAGGTTACTTCCTTTATTGACTTTATTCTTTCTCAATTTATTGTCTTCAATCGTGTGACTTACAAAGTCAATTTTGGCTGCAATGGTCACGTGCTGATTCCAGTTCCAGTTTGCCTATTCAACCAGAATCCTCAGCTCGCCCATTCTATTACAATTTCTGCTCGCCAACTTTTCGTCTCACAAGTATTCTCCTGTTCGCCCATTAGTTCTTAAATTGCCTACTTTGCTATGATTCAAACATACAGTTGACGATCACATTCAACATCTCAATTTACTCAATAAATATGGGCGATCACAAGCGCTCGCTAAAATCGAGCGATCATCCCAAACAACTTGCTGGCGAACTCAACTATTCACAAAAGGACATTAAATCAACTCGCCATCATCATTGGCGATTGTCCTCTAGCTCGCCCATTGGCGAGCTGTCCTCTTACTCGTCCGTAGAGTATTTCACTTAATTTGCTCCATTCATATTTCAAGTTATGGAGCTTTTCACCCTTTTGGAAATTAACATTCATTATTTATTTATTTTCCATTTTCCATTTTTTTATGTAATTAGAGTCTACAGTAGTGTAGAATCGGATCTTACAAAAAGTTTCTTCTATTGGCACTAAAGGATATATATTTATATGTTAAATACTTACATGGTTTGTTTTCTTCATGCCTTCAATATGATATCTATAATTTGGTTATACATTACATGGTTGATTTACTTTCTGTATGATATTCTCTTGGTGATTCGTTATATGTTTTGTTTCTTTGAACTTTCAATCATATATTCTATAATTTAGTTTTAAGGCTTAATTGGGTATTGACATCATGTATGTGAACACATTATCTGCTTCTTTTTTGAACAAGACTTACCTGTTGCATAAAATGGAGAAGAAAATTTAAAGGCATATAAATTCTTTTGCTAATACCTTGGACCAATGAAGTATCTATGTATTATTGGGAATTGAGAACTGTTACAATTTCCCAATTTCCTCTAAAAGGAATTAGTGCAGTATGTAACATGTTATTCATTCTTTTGAAAGGAGCTTAGATATTTAGGGAAGCATATTTTCATCCTTGAATACATGCTAATAAAGACGGTGAAGAAACATGGGAAGAGAAAGGGGTAGAAATTATACAATGGGGGTAGTTATGCTGAGGACCACCACCCTATGGGGAAGAGTTTGAGAAATGTGGATTGCTGAAAACCAAATGTTCAAGTCTCAAAGTCCAACTCTTGATAAGATTGGATTTTAAATCCTAATGCTGAATGGAATGAGGTGTATTATGCTAAATAATGATATTCAATTACCAATATCTCCAAGTCTAATAATCTTGGTTGATCTTTTCTATACAACAAATCTGTCTAGGTAAGTTAAAGCATTTCTTTACATAGGCTTCTCATTTATTAATTAGCATGGAAAGGGAAAGGTTTATTTAATTGTTAATTATTTATTAATATTTAGCAGTGGAATTTAAATATATGTGGATAAGGAAATTTTTTTAGCCAGGATGGAGGCAATGACCCCATTTATTGGCTAAATTTTATGCTTGTAATGCAATTGTATGAATCTATATCTTTAAATGTGTAAAATATGGAAGAGAGTAGACCTAATGTATCATAGGCTACTAGCTTGCAGTTATAAATTGGATATAGAAGCTTTCAAATTATTATTGACCAGATTTTTTTTTGAAGTAATATTAGGCTATGTAAGCCTAAAACTCAAGACAATTTTGATTCATATCAGAAGCTTTAGTACATGATTGGAAGACACCATCTGAATGCTCTTTTGAGGCGAGATGATGGTGTGGAGTTATCTTTCACAAATAACTATGCCATGATCCCTTTATCACTTTCTATTTTGTTTTAGGTTCCTCTACTTCTTTGCTATGGTTTATTTTGTTGAATTGATTTGGGTGGTATAGCCTACTTATTAACTACTAATATCTGAGCTTGGTCTTGAGGTATTATTTGGCCTATGATAATTGATGAATTTACAATCCCTCGGCAAAAAGAAGATTGTCATGAAGCTAATATTGTTTAATCAGGTTAAAACTCCTCTGAGCATGACTGTTGCTATTTTCTTTTTGTTATAATGATGTTTGATCTGTATGCCCTTTTATTAGCATTCAGTTCTTCGTTGTGATCAAAACATTTTCTTTATTCTAATATCTTATATTTTGGTATGATCTTAGGTTTAAGGTTTAGTTTTTTGGATCCTGCATCTTATGCATAATCAGATGTGTTAAATATGGCTAGCAGGAAAAACATCTGAAATGTGAACATTAAAATTCTATTCTGTCTATACATTTAAAGGTTGTTTTAAGGATTATTTTTGAAAGCTTCTTTCTAAGAAAACTGTCTTGGGACGTGTGGATTATATCAACACTGTATAATCAGATTTTCTTGCTTTCGACATGTTGGTTGTATCAGCTTTATTAGCTTTTACTACTTTTCCATGCTTTAGTATTTTTTGACAGTACTTAGCAAATATTTAAGTGTCGCTTTGATCATATATATTTAAGTAAATACGAGGTAGAAAACCGTGCCTACATGTTTAAATGTCACAGGATGATGTGGAAGGTGAGATGAGAAGACTCAAACAAGACTTTAACTAGCCAATGAATATGTACAATGCAACCTGCAAGGAAGAACTCTTAGCAAAGCAGAGGGTCTTAAAATTGTTATTGAGTATAATCTACAAACTTTTCAAAGTTGTTTATAAGTTGTATTAAAAATCTGAACCTTGGGTGAAAAGATCCATTTAAATGTTGAATTTCTATCCTATTTGAATTACAGTGAGCCCTAATGCATATGGCTTGCAATTGTTTTTAGTGGAAAAAAAATTCATGATTCCATCACGAGGATGGTTATTATTATGGTAATCTCAG
This sequence comes from Heritiera fomes, assembly GCA_032173925.1. Taxonomy (NCBI): domain Eukaryota; kingdom Viridiplantae; phylum Streptophyta; class Magnoliopsida; order Malvales; family Malvaceae; genus Heritiera; species Heritiera fomes. The sequence continues at coordinate 8,037,651 of JAPDPM010000014.1, read as the reverse complement.
GCTGACCTTCTATCCTTAAATAGGGTTGTTCTTTTTTTGTTATATTGTTTTTGACAAATTTGTTACTGCTTGCGTCAACGAGCGAGTATTATCTAGTATATATTAATTGTATGAATTTTTGTTAAATCGTATTTAACAAAACAATTTATTTTGTTTTAGGTGTTCACTTTTTGAAGCAAAGATCGTCTTCATGAATCACTACGATGTTGTACGATTTTATCTTTATATTTTTGTATTTCAACATTGTATATATTTTCAAATTAAACAAAATGTTTATGGATGTTGGTACATATTTTGTGGATATTAGATATATATTTAAGGTTTTTGTTTGATTATTTATATATTAAATGTATAGATTTTTGTTAAACTATATATATTGTAAATTAATTGGATTCAATTTTAGGTGTACTTGGAAATTAGATTTTAGCTTACAAAATTAATTGTTTTTAATGAAGTTCAAAACTTTAAATAGCTACGAAATAACAATTTAAATGTTGATTTTTTTTTTGTCACGGAATTTGTTATGAAATTTGTCACAAATTGTGACAAAATTTTTAACAGAAAGTAGCAATTTGTAACAGATTTTCAGTCGCAAAATATAATTTTAATTTTTTATATTGTTTTAATAATATATTCATTATGACGAAAAAAATGGATTTACAGATGGAATTTTTAGTTACAAATTTCGTTGCAACTTATTGAGACGAAATTTTTTACCGAAATTTTGTCACAAACATTAAAATTTGAATTTTTTTTATTTGAACAAATTAATTCTTTGCGACAAAAAATAGTTTTAAACACGGAATTTCTGTCACAAAAATTTGCAACGAAAAAATTGGTTGCAAAATTCGATGCAAAAAGTGAAGAAAAAACAAAATTTTTTTTGTTTTATTATATTTTTCTGACGTAAAAAAAGATTTAGAAATAGATTTTGGTCGCAAATTGTTAGCTTTAAATTGCCATACATATTTTGAAATGACAAAAACTTAAGTGAGCTTTAATGTTTTAATTCATATTGTAAATTTGCCTTATCACACATGATTTTCTCAATACATTTTAAGTGATCATACCCAAACATTAAGACCATGATTTAATGATACATCCTTATTGGTCTTAATTCTTTATAAATGTTTTGAATACTTTAGAAAATCACTTAATGAATTTTTGGACAATGTTTTTATCAAAGAAAGTCATGAAAAACTCCCACAAAAGTGCCAATATGTTTTGGGTTGAATTAGGATCAAAGACCACATCATTTCTAACCCAAAAGTGCAGGAAAAACCCATTCTGGAGGAATGGGATCGATCCCCTAAGGAAAGGGATCGATCCCTTTTTGGCAGTGTGCCCCAGAAGGCCAAAATGAAGCATGGGATCGATCCCCTAAGGAAAGGGATCGATCCCTTTATGTCAGAAAGTCTCCAACGGCTATTTTCTGTGAGATACAACGGCTAGTTTCGGTTTTGGCTCCAACCAACGTCCACAAACCATCCAAGGGACTATAAATAGAGGCTTAGAAGCTAAAGGAAGGAAGAGGAACAACCAAGCAACATCTTTCATCATCTTATTCATCTTTCTCAAGCCTCAAACAACAATCAAGAGCTCCAAAGTCTACATCATCTATCATTCTCATATTCATTGTAGTGCTTAGCACAAATATTGTATAGGCTTCTCATTGAGCTTAACTTCTGTAATCACTTGCCTACCTAGAGGCTTATCTTTGATTACATTATTTGTATCTCATCAATCCTTGTAAAGGGGAGGTTTCTCTTTAGCCTTGAAAAAGAGGGAGGTTTCTCTTTAGCCTTAGAAAAAGAGGGAGGTTACTCTTGAGCCTAGAAAAAGAGAGAGGTTTCTCTTGATCCTTGAAAAGAGGGAGTGTAACAAATTCAAGTATAGTGAATTTGGGGAAAATCCTTGGGAGCGTCTCAAGGTAGAGGACGTAGGCAAGGTTGCCGAACCTCTATAAATCGTTTGCGTACATTTCTCTTTCCCTACTCTCTTTAATTACTTGCAATTATATTTGTGCTTATTGTATTGAATTTGGATTGCATGATTGAATAGCCTAGAGAACTTAGAAAATATCAATATAGGCTAGAGATTTTAGAGAAACCCAAAAACGAGCTTAAGGGTAGTTAAAAACCGATTCACCCCCCCCTCTCGGTATAGCCTATAAGAGCCAACAATTGGTATCAGAGCTTGGGCTCGAGATTGAATTAGATTAACATCTATCGAGCAAAACGATCATAAATGGCTCTAGGTGATGATTTTGAGACTAGCTCACAAACTTTAGAAGAATATTCATTTGATGAACTTCAAGATGCATTTAATGAGCTAAGTGATGAATATAAATCAATGCATGCAAAATATAACAAAAAGTTAAATAAATTTAGAGAAGAGAATGAAATTTTGATCAATACAAATGTTGAGTTGGAGGAGAAAATAAAATATCTAGGCTCAAAGAATGATGAACTCACCAAGGTGAAATTAGAGCTAGAAAAGAAATTAGAAGATATTAAAGATAAATTGGCAAATCCTAGCTCTTTGACTATTGAGGATGAAAAGGAAAAACCTAGCTCTAGTGAATGCAATGATCATTCTTATGATGATTTACAAGATGCTTTTGATGAGCTAGCTAGTGAATTTGAATGCATGAACTCAAAATACAAGAAAATGATCACAAAATTAAAAATGGAAAATGATGAGCTATTGAATGCTAAGTTAGCATTTCAAAAGAAATTAGAGGAAGCTAATCTAGAAATAAATGAGTTAAATAAAAAGAACACAAATTTGCATAACTCATTTTCTAGGTTTTATATGGGTCAACAAAAGCTAGATCACATGTTAGAGACCCAAAGAGCTTTCTTTGACAAAGATGGGTTAGGCTATAATGCTAAACAAAAAGAAACTCATCTTAAGAATTTCCTAGTGAGCAAAAATACCATGCATGATCTATCTCTTACATGCTCACTATGCAATAGAATAGGACACTCTTCACAAGCATGCACATATAGAAAAACCACATTTAGAGGAAGAGTTGTTAGAAAAATGTGGGTGCCAAAGCATGCAATAAATAATGATGAATTATGCTTGAAATGGATCCCAAAAGGATCTAAAATTGTGAATACTAACTCTCATGGACCCAAGAAAGTTTGGGTACCAAAGCATGCTTGAATTTGTGTGTTGTAGGAGTGTTAGAGCATGGAGATACAAGATACAATGAAGTTTGAATGCTCAACACATCCTCATGGAGTTTGCTTGTGCCAATGAGAAAAAGGAAAAAGCTTGAGGATCCATCTTTGACAAGATCACAACAATTTTTTTTAAAGGATAGCTCAAGGTGGACTCAACAATTCAAGGCAAAGCATACTCAAGCAAAGGAGTTTTGTAAGATTAATTCTTTACTCCTTAAAACTTTTATTTGATTATTTGTGATTTGATGAGAAATTTGGTTGATGATTAATGATGCATTGTGAATAAGCAAAAGGCATGATGAATGATTGTTGAATGCTTGATGAACTATTCTTGATGAATGAAAAGCATGATTTGTGATTTTGAAATGATTTTTGATTTTCTGCATCTTGAGCAAGTTTGATATGTCTAGATAATATATTTAGTTGCTCAAAAGATGTCAAATATGTCATATATGCAAAATGCCTTGTCATGAGCCTTAATGAAGAATATGCATGTTGACAATCATGACATGTTGTTCACAAGTATGATGATTTGATGTTATATGTGCTTAAAATCTATGTGAACAAGTTTGTTTTGGCATATTTGTGATTTCTAATGATTTGGTTTGGTCAAAGTATGCATAACTATCAAAATGACCTCTTTGAGGCCAAAAATGCCTTTATTGGTGAAAATCCTTCCAAAATTGCAAAATCTTTTGTAAAATAATTTTTCAATCATGTTCTTCATTCATACAAGTCCAAAATCATGTTTTACTAATGTTTGAACCTTTACTTGGACTTAAATAACTCAAAAACGAAGTTTTGGTACCTCAAAGGTTGGATTTTCTGTCAAAAATCTGCAGAAACAGTATGAGGGATCGATCCCTTTTCAAACAGGATCGATCCCCTTGAGCAGAACACGGAATTGGTGTATTCTGGAACTAAGGGATCGATCCCCCTCACAAAGGGATCGATCCCCCCAGGCCAAAATGGCTATTCTGCATTTTTTTAACCGAATTTGAGAAGGATTTTTCACTTTCTTGATATCTTCTTTCTTCTCAAGTTAAAATCCAGTATTTTAACTTCTTTTTGATGATCTTTAAACTATGAAAATTCATTTTTCATTAATATCATGCCTCAACTTCATCAATTTGAATCATTTCCAACAAAATGGTATCACTTCCAACAATCAACTCACAAGTGCAAAATCATCTTTTGTTGAAAACATTCATAAATCTTGAAATAATCTTGAAATATACTTTCAATGAATGCTTAAACATAATTTTGAGATTTATTTCAATAATTTATGAATCTATTTGAGAATTTGATGAACTTGTGCATAATGAGTGTTTTTCATATCTTTTGTTCATCTTAGCCAAGCATGCTTATAGGATTATGTCTCTTGGCTTGACTTATCAATTCCACACTAGGTTTCATGATAATTTTACATCTAGTGGATTGATTTCAAATATAAATTCAACAATTGGTAATGGTCATTGGCCTATAATTTGTGATGGTAAATGGATCCTCAATGTTCAAATGCATGAAACTTTATCATCCTTGTACTTAAAGAACTAAGGTCTTAATGACAACACCAACATTCAAAGATAAATGCAAACTTGAACAAATTTAATATCCATGCATTTATTATTTGAATATTTCCTTGCTCATAATAAGTTAAGGACTTGAATTAGAAAATGAGCATAGGATTTGTGTGCTTGAAACCATGGAAGAAAATATGTTTGCTTGAATTCCTTGATGTTTTGAATCTTCCATATGGTATCAATTTGTGAATATGAATATGGATTAATCTTTTATGATTGTGTACTAATGTTTAATTGATCCATATGCATATTTGATGATCTGTGTTGTGTTCTTGCATATTTAGAATGAGTATTTTCTTGACATGAACACACTACACATAGATATTGGATTCATGCAAAATGCCTAAGTTAACCATTAGTAACAATTGGTATTTAGATTGAAATAACAATTAGTATCATTGGAAACCATATTTTCAATAATTGGTAAGCCAAAACTAAATTACCAATTGGTTTGAGCTTTAAATTGACAATTCTTCTCATGCTCTTTAAGATTGAAATGACTAATAGAGAAGAATTCTCTTAGGATATTTTTGTATGAAACTCTTGTGTGCTAGAATTTGAAGTTAATTGCTATATGATTTAATTCTAGACACAATATTTCTTGAATATGATTTATGAGCACATGCATATGATATGTTATATAATTTTAGCTCATAATCATGATGTATTACCATGCACCTTAGTCGGACCTTAGAGAACAATTGATATACTTAGGTGCTTGCTTAACTTCTTACCAATTGGAACCTTCTTGCAAAATTACTTATCAACAATTGGTATCCAAATTATTTATAAACAATTGGTATTGGATCATAAGTCATATTCATTGCATGAATATTTCATACTCTTTGAGAATATTGACTTATTTATTTGTGCTATAAGTCCCATGTACTAACATGTTTCTTGTTGGATGGAGCATTTTTATTTATTCTCACATAGCCATGATTTTAGGGGGAGCATATTTTTTATTATTTTTCCTTCTTTTTGCTATGACAAAAAGGGGGAGAGATAGAAAAAGGGAGAGATAGATATAGAGAGAGATATTAAGGGGGAGAAATAGTTTAAAAATTCATTTTCAAAACCCATGCTTATATTAAGGGGGAGCTTTATAAAATCCTGCTTTATTTGAGGGGGAGTATTTTATCAAAGAATTTTCAAAGCAAATTTACATTAAGTTTTGTCATATCAAAAAGGGGGAGATTGTTAGCTTTAAATTGCCATACATATTTTGAAATGACAAAAACTTAAGTGAGCTTTAATGTTTTAATTCATATTGTAAATTTGCCTTATCACACATGATTTTCTCAATACATTTTAAGTGATCATACCCAAACATTAAGACCATGATTTAATGATACATCCTTATTGGTCTTAATTCTTTATAAATGTTTTGAATACTTTAGAAAATCACTTAATGAATTTTTGGACAATGTTTTTATCAAAGAAAGTCATGAAAAACTCCCACAAAAGTGCCAATATGTTTTGGGTTGAATTAGGATCAAAGACCACATCATTTCTAACCCAAAAGTGCAGGAAAAACCCATTCTGGAGGAATGGGATCGATCCCCTAAGGAAAGGGATCGATCCCTTTTTGGCAGTGTGCCCCAGAAGGCCAAAATGAAGCATGGGATCGATCCCCTAAGGAAAGGGATCGATCCCTTTATGTCAGAAAGTCTCCAACGGCTATTTTCTGTGAGATACAACGGCTAGTTTCGGTTTTGGCTCCAACCAACGTCCACAAACCATCCAAGGGACTATAAATAGAGGCTTAGAAGCTAAAGGAAGGAAGAGGAACAACCAAGCAACATCTTTCATCATCTTATTCATCTTTCTCAAGCCTCAAACAACAATCAAGAGCTCCAAAGTCTACATCATCTATCATTCTCATATTCATTGTAGTGCTTAGCACAAATATTGTATAGGCTTCTCATTGAGCTTAACTTCTGTAATCACTTGCCTACCTAGAGGCTTATCTTTGATTACATTATTTGTATCTCATCAATCCTTGTAAAGGGGAGGTTTCTCTTTAGCCTTGAAAAAGAGGGAGGTTTCTCTTTAGCCTTAGAAAAAGAGGGAGGTTACTCTTGAGCCTAGAAAAAGAGAGAGGTTTCTCTTGATCCTTGAAAAGAGGGAGTGTAACAAATTCAAGTATAGTGAATTTGGGGAAAATCCTTGGGAGCGTCTCAAGGTAGAGGACGTAGGCAAGGTTGCCGAACCTCTATAAATCGTTTGCGTACATTTCTCTTTCCCTACTCTCTTTAATTACTTGCAATTATATTTGTGCTTATTGTATTGAATTTGGATTGCATGATTGAATAGCCTAGAGAACTTAGAAAATATCAATATAGGCTAGAGATTTTAGAGAAACCCAAAAACGAGCTTAAGGGTAGTTAAAAATCGATTCACCCCCCCCTCTCGGTATAGCCTATAAGAGCCAACACAAATATACGTCTCAAATTGGAAACGGATTTGTAACAGAAAAAAAAATTCTGACGGAAAGACTTTTAGCCACTTCAAGTTTGGAGACGGAATATTCCGTCTTAAATTCGTCTCTAATTACAATCAGTGACGAAAATTGAAAATTTGTGACAGAAATTCTGTCGCAAATTTCGTCTCTAATGCTCTGTTTTTTTTTTGTAGTGTTTGAATGTAACTGCAGTAAGATTCTACTCTTTGTTGAAAGATGTAGATGAACCATTATAGTCAGGTTGCACAAAGCATACAATCCTTTTTACAATGTCAGTTTTTAAATTGCAAGTTAGAGTTTAATATGAATGAGTTATGTTTTGAATGTATTATGATCATATTAAAAGATATGATCCTAAGAGATGAAAAATAGTCAAAAAACTTTTATAGAATGAAGAAGAAGATAACGAAGCTTGAGTTGAGGTATGTAAAAATATATGTATGCCAAAACAATTCAATGTTATTTTATAAGAAGACAACAAATTTGACCTATTGCTCAATTTGTGGTCATTTTCGATTTAGGTTGATTATATTTGGTGGTAAGTCGAGAAAGATTATTCCTTATAAGATTTTACGTTATTTGCCACTGATACCAAGGTTGCAAAGGCTTTATATGTATACTAAAACTGTTGATAATATGTTACAACATGCTTATAATGGAAGTGATAATGGATTGCTTAGACATGCCATTGATAGTTAGGCTTGGCAACACTTCAATTGAACTTATGCTTCTTTTGCAACTGAATCGAGAAATGTAGACTCAGATTATGTTCGAATGGATTTTCTCCATTCAATGCAACTGTTAAAACATACAGTTGCAGGCTAGTAATGATTGTTACTTACAATTTGCCTCCATGGTTATGTATGAAGCGATCAAATATTTTGTTGAATATGGTAATTATAGGAAAGAGCAATGTAAGAAACAATATAAATGTTTTCTTATGGCCTTTAATAGATGAGTTGAAAATTCTATCGCCTGATGGTATTGTAACTTATGATACTAGTAGAAAGCAGAATCTTTGATTGAGGGTTGCATTTTTATGGACAATTAAGGACTTTCCTACATATGGGATTATGTCTGAGTGAAGCACTCATGGATGGTTATCATGTCCTTATTGCACGGGTCCATAAAGTCATTTTGGTTACAACACAGTAAGAAGCCTTGCCTTTTTATTGTCATCGCCAATTTTTACCTTTGGATCATCCTTTTCGAAGGCAAAAAGAGAATTTTTGAAAAAGAGTTAAGCATGACTACCCAATTGAGAGGTTACCTGGTTAACAAATTCTAGAGTGGTTAGACAACATTCCACATATAACTTTTGACACGAAATATAACAAATAGAACCCAAATGGTTTTGGGGAAACGCATAATTAGGTGAAAATGAGCATATTTTGGGCATTACCATAAAGGCAAACAAATCTTCTTTGACATAATATGGATGTCATGTATATCAAGTGTAATGTCTTTTAGTATGTGTTCAACACGTTGATGGGTGTGAAGGGTAAAATGAAAGATAACATAAGGGCAAGGCTCGATTCAAATGTCTATTACAAACAACTAGACAAAGTAATGGCAAGGTGTTCAAGACTAAAAAAACATTTGCTTTAACCAAAGAACAAAGAAGATATGTGTGTCAATGGGTTAAACAATTAAGGCTTCAAGAGGATTTTGCATCTAATATAGCTCAATGTGTGAACATGGCTGAATGCAAGTCATATGGGATGAAAAGTCATGATTGCCATGTTTTCATGCAGCGATAGCTCCCAATTATTTTTTGTAATTTGTGCCAAGCTCCATTTGGGATGTGATTACCAAGCTATATTATTTTTTTAGAGATATTGGTTCCACTAAAATAAATGTAGAGCATATGAAAGTGCTGGAGAAGAACATAGTGGAAACAATATGCAAATTAGAGAAGACTTTCCCCTAAGTTTCTTTGAAAGTATGGAGCATTTGCCAATTCACTTGTCTTACGAGGCTAAAGTCGGTGGAATGGTTAAGTATCATTGGATGTATCCATTCGAAAGGTAATTTTTGCATAGTTGTTTAAGATGAAAACTATGTAATTTGGAGTTTAAATAGTCTTTTCTTTGTTGTTAATGCTCAATTTTGGGTATGTCAATGCTTTGGTTTCTTTATCATCTAAAAAAAATGCACCAATCAGTCTAAAGTTGAAAGATCTACAAGTGAAGCATACATTATATAGGAAATAGTTAATTTTTGCTCGGTCCATTTCGAGTTGAAGGTGTCAACGAGATTGAATTGAGTCCCTCAAAATGATGAGGAAGATGTCATGGAAGCCACAAAATGGTTGTTCATTTTACTCATCCTGGATGAGCATTTGGTCCAAAAGATAACTGTCATTGGTTATCTACAGATTAACTTAAAGCGGCTTACTTGTTCATAAGTTGAGAATTAGAAGGGGCAAATTGATTGACAAATTGTCGAAATAGCTCATGACTCTACACATTGATAAGGTCTTTCAAAGGTTATTTTGTTAATGGTTTTAGGTTTCATACAATGAACTATGGACAAAATCGAAATATAATGAATTATGGGGTTTGTGTCAAAGTAAGTTGCTATAAGGATTACGATTGTGATTTTTATGGTTTATTAGAATAAGTAATTGAGTTAGAATATTTCTTACTGGGAAATAAACTTGAATTGTTTAAATGTCATTAGTTTACACTGAGTGGGGACTTAGGGTAGATCCACATCATTGTTTTACAAATATCAATTATGAATCAATTCTTGGTAGCAATGAACTATTTGTCTTGGCTCAGCAAGTATTTCAACTTTGTTACACAAACTACCCTTTTAGGAGAAGAGATCGAAATGATTGGTTGATAGTGTTTAAGACTAAAGCTTGGAGTACATATAAGTAACATAATGATGATAAGGCGGAGGAAGATTAAGAGGATTTGAATGAAGATGTATATTAAGAAGTCGCAGTATCAATACCACAAAATATTATTCTTAATTAAGAAATTCACAACACTACACTTCTTATATTTGGTGATTATAAGAAAATAAAATTAAGATTAGCGGGTAAAGAAGAAGAAGAAGAAGAGGAGGAGGAGCAAGATAATGACGATGGTGATGACTATGACGGTGACAATTATCATGAAACAAATGAATTTGCTTAGTAGCCATTGATTTAATGTTATTTTTCTAATTTAATTTTTTAATTCTTGTTTTTACTATTTATTAATGTTAATTATATATTATTAATGTTTTTTTCTTGTTCTATTAGCAATTGATAAATCATCTATTGCTTAGGGTGCACAAGTCAATGCAATCAGGGGATCCTTATACGATTGCTGACACTTACGACAAATCTTGACAAGAGCTTGCACATTACTCCACTCAAAGAGAGGTATACATACTTTTTAAAAAATATTTAAATGCTTGTTTGTTTTCTATAGTTGTTTATAAATTATTTTAATTGATACAATTTTATTAGCTTCCTAATAGATAGTTGTTTCAAGCAATGCGTTCATTGATATCGACTATATTTTGACCATCATAAGAGCACATTTCTTACTAGGAGATGATGTACTGTTATGATGAGCCATAACAACATTTTTTTTTATTTTATAGTTTACACACACACACATATATAGTGGACTTTATAAATAATTCTTTTATTCTTTTAATAAAATAATAATTTTTTGAAATTATTAATAGAATTTAATTATGTGTTCATTAATAAAATTATTTATACGGATTAACAAATATTATTAATAAGTTAAGAATAAAAAAAATAAGATTAATTATATAAATAAATTAATAAATGCTATTAAAAGAAAAACACCGATAGAAATTGCTCTTATTACATATATATGTTCCGTGGATTACGGACGAAATATCAATTAAAATTGCCAATGAAAAATTTCGTGAGTATTATCAACAAATTATATTCTAATTTAATTTTTTAAAGGAAAAAATTATACCGAAGGAAATTTTGTTTACTAAACAACTATCAACAAATATTTTGTTGATGTTTACTGACAATATACTAACGAAAAATTTTCATCACCGATGAACTTTAATTACTGATGAGACTAATTTCAAAAACTTTGCCGACAAAAATTCGACTTACCGATGGAATTTTAACTATTACCAATGGAATTATTTGTTGGCAAAAGCCTCTTTTTTGGTAGTGATCTCAACTCCATTTACTAGGCTTTTGTCGAACTTTTATCATCTGAAATGCCCTTTCCAGGTTTATACATGACTATTCAATTTCCTCTTTTTTCTCAGCTCTCTTGACTGTTATAGAAATATTATTAATAAATTAATAAATGAATGGTTATTATAATTGTTAGTTTTTTTTTTTGGTGAAAAGTCAGAAAATAGAATTGTTTATTCTGAAAATCATATCTACTTATATAAGAGATGAATAGTTAGAAATGAACAGTTGTAAATGTCTATTAGTTAAGGTATTCTGATAGAGAATTCCTTGAATGGTGAGTCCCAGCTTGGTCGTTTTAGTGAAGAGGACAATCTCTTGGATCTGTCAACAAAGAGAATCAAGTCTGGAGATGTCCTGCCTTCTAAACTGTCTTTTAAGGAGATGGTTCTTGGCTCTCAAGATGCTTGGGGTGAGCATCAGTCAGACGATCAAAGCGAGGAGAATATGGGAGATCAAGGAGAATTATTTGCTGTTACAAAGAAGGGGTTTTGGCCTTGTATATCCTTATCTGATTAGTATCGCAGACAGATCCAATGTCAATGGCGTGATTGCTTAATTGTCAAATTGCTTGGGCGGTCTGTGGGATACAGAACGCTAGAGGATAAAATGAAACAACTTTGGAACCCTAAAGGTGATTTTGAACTCATTGATCTAGGAGAAGGCTTCTATTTAGTGAAGTTTGCTATTATGAAGGATTTGAAATTTGTGGTGGAAGAGGGACCCTGGCTTATCTTTAGTCACTATCTCACCATTAGAAAATGGACACCGAAGTTCCCCCAAGTGAGGCTGTTATTGATTCTACAATAGTGTGGATTGTTTTCCTAAACTCCCTATTGAGTATTCTGATGAGAAACTATTAATGGCCATGGGAAATACCATTGGTGTTGCTATTAAAGCTGATTCTAATACTCGTAATGCTGCCAGAGGTAAGTTTGCACGTGTGTGTGTGCAAATTGAGTTGAATAAACCTCTAGTTCCAAAGATTTGTGTGGATGGTCATTGGCAAAAGATTGAATATAAGGGCATCAATCTCATCTGTTTCAAATGCGGCCAAATGGGACATAAGGAACCACGTGTCTTCCAACCCCAGTCGCCGAATGAGAAACATGTTCAGAATTCTAATGATCCGGTGCAAGTTAAGGGAGCACATCCGATGGTCCATGACGTCAACTCCACCAAAGATATGGATTCAACACTAGGCGACTTTGGGCCATGGATGGTGGTGCAGCCACAAAGAAGAAGGAAAGTTGATCGAAGAAATTTCGAGAATCATGGGGTGCCAAAAAATCATGGTTCACATTTCCATTTACTGGAGGAGGCAAATATGGCTAATTTTGAGGAATATGCAACGGGAGAAAAGGAAGATCTACAAAGTGATTTAATGCAGGTCAATGTCCAGGGAAATTTATTATCGGGTAAATTTGTCGTAGGTTAGAAAATAAATACAGCACAAAGACCTAACTCAGGTTCTTCCAAGGCAGTTAGCAGGTCTCCATCTATTGAGATTTTAAAGCCAAATAGGTTGGTCTTCGAATCAAGAGTTGGGAGTCCAGCTATAGTTTTTTTTTTTTAGATAAATCAAGAGGAAACATAAACTGAATAATAAACTCCATTCAAAGAGAAACCATTTAACTTGACAAAAATGAATTTAAAACAAGTAAAAGAAAAAACATATAAAAGAAATACAGCAGATTCAGAATATTGTCAAAGTCCCAAACCAATGATTTAGGGCATAACAACACCACATACTCATGAGACGAATCCCGTAAGAATGTAAGGCAACATATATTGAACTAAACCAAATCAATGCTTCCGCTATACACTTTGAATATTGTTTTACAGCAAAACAACAAAATTTACTTTCAATATTGTTTTACACTAAATATAATCACATGTCCATAAAGCCCCTATGGAAAGAACTTCCAATCATGTCAAGTAATTTTAGCCATGTAAAACATTTGCCTTAAGCGAAATTCTCCATTAAAACTTATTCAAACAAAACTTGCATTATACCTCAATCAAGAATTATAATCACAAATTAATCATATTAACCATTAATAAGTTCATAGCACTCCAAAATAGACATTTAAATATCACACTTCAAACAAATGCCCAAAACAACAATTTTTATCATTAGGGTTAGGTAAATTTTCATGATAATTCTAATATAGTTATGAATGGGAGATACAATATTCAGAAAGACTCAGTTGTTAAGGTGGGTTCACCTTTTGCAGGGATCTCATCCTTAAATGATTGGGACATGGAGGAATTACCAAGCTCTTCCTTTGTTGGTCCCAACGACATGGTTTTGCCTTCTGACCACAGGATTAGAAATCCTCCTGATTCATTTGTGCCAAAAACACAATTGGTGGTCTATAAATAGGGTGAAATGGTGTATGAAGATAGTAATATAATGATTGATGCTCGACCTAGAGAGCTTGTGGATCTAGGAACAACTACAAATTATTTTAATGAACCTTCTTCTATGGAACACTAGGGGTTTAGGGAATCAGGATTTCTTGAACAATGCCAGGGAACTAATAAGAATGTATAAACCAAGCATTTTTATTTTAGTACAAAACAAAGTGCGACAAAAGAGTTGCTGAAAAATTGATCCGCAGAATGGGATTTCGCAACAAATATATTGTTAATCAGGTAGGATTCTCAAGAGGTATTTGGGTGTGTTGGAATGAGGAAGAGGTATATATTCAAGTTCTGCATGCTTCTCAACAGATGGTTCATGCTATGGTTAGTAAGGATGGAAGTACATGGCTGCTCTTAGCTATATATGCTAGTCCTATTCTGGAACGGAGGAAAAACTTATGGTCTTTCTTGGAGGAGTTTTCAGATTCGATCACTTTACCTTGGCTCTTAATGGGCGACTTCAATGAAGTCAAGGAAAGCTCTGAAAAAAGTGGTGGGGCTGGAATATCTACAAACATGTGTTTTCTTTTCAATAAAATAATTAAACTTGTAATCTAATTGATATGGGATTCCAGGGTGCTAAATTTACTTGGTGTAACCAGAGACCGGGAAGGGCTAGAATACAAGAAAGATTGGATCGAGCTTTAGCGAACAGTAATTGGAGGTTGCTCTTTCCAGAGGCTCGAGTACTTCACCTCCCTAATACTTATTCAGACCACTGCCCAATTCTTATGCAGGCGTCTAAGATAGTACAAGGTAAAAGGGCTTGCCGACCTTTCCGATTTTATTCTATGTGGCTTTCTGATTCCTTCCTAGATAATCTAATGTCAATGGTATGGAACAACAGTCTTGTTTCCTTTGTGGAGAAATCTAAACTACTAGAAATGAAGTTATGGGAATGGAATGCCGATTGTTTTAGGAATATATTTCAAAAGAAATGCAGGGCATTAGCTCGGCTGTTGGGGACTCAGAAAATGTTGTCAAGGAGTTGGTCTCATCAGCTACAAATTCTTGAGAGGCAGTTGAAAGAACATTATAATGCTATCCTGAAGCAAGAAGAATTCCTATGGCATCAAAAGTCTACGGAGAAATGGATTCTAGAGGGGAAGCGTAACACTCGGTTCTTCCACCTTTCCACTATTTGTTGAAGAAGCAAAAATAGAATCCAAATGTTGAAGTATGATTCTGGTGTTTGGATTTAAGAGCAAGATGATCTAAAAGCGTTAGTGGTGGACTATTTTAAAACTTTGTACAAAGATGAGGAGCACGAGATTCATTGTTTGCCAAACATTGGCAACCTGTCACTCTCCCCGAGCCAAGTAGATTAGCTTTGTTAGGATCTTGATATTAGTGAGATGTGTTCTACTTTATTCCAAATGAAAGCATGGGCTGCTCCAGGAGTTGATGGCTTTCAGGTAGGGGTTTATCAGAAATTCTGGGAAGTGCTTTATAAGGATTTATTTGTCGTTGTGAAATCAGCTTTTGATTCTGGTAAATTACATGAGGAATGGAATACCACACTCATCACTTTAATTCCCAAGGTAGCTTCGTCAGAATCAGTTAAACAGTTCAGACCCATTAGCTTGTGTTATGTGGTCTATAAATTAGTAACTAAAATTCTGGTTAATAGCTTAAAGTCCTTTTTAATGAATTGATTTCTCCGGCTCAATCAAGCTTTATCCCTGGGAGGCAAGCAGTGGATAACATATTTATTGCCCAGGAATTGATACACACTATCAAGAAATCGAAAAGGAAGGATGGACTCATGGCAATAAAAATCGATTTGGAGAAAGCATACGATAGAATCCACTGGAACTTCTTGGAGGATACTCTTATTACTTTTGAATTTCCTTTAAAGTGAGTTAACCTTATTCTACATTGTGTTCGGGGAGTCAAGGCTTCGGTGTTATGGAATGGAGAGATGACAAAGGTTTTTTCATTACAGAGGGGTCCTAGACAAGATGACCCATTATCACCTTATTTCTTTGTTTTCTGTATGGAGAGACTTGGTAATTTGATTGATAGTGCAGTCCATTAGGGGGCTTGGAAGCCCATTGTACTTGGTAAAGGTGGTCTTGGAATTTCACACTTGTTTTTTGCAAATGACTTGTTCTTATTTGTGAGAGCTACTTCTTCACAGGCCAGGGTCATCAAAGATATTCTAGATAGTTTTTGTAACACTTCAGGTGCTAAGGTGAATATGGCTAAATCCAAATTATTTGTTTCTCCGAAAGCCTCTTCATTATGTGCTAGATTTGTGAGTAGAGTTCTGGAGATTGGGAGAACAAGTGACTTGAGGAATTACCTTGGTGTACCATTAATCCATGGTCGGGTAACTAAGAAAACATACCAGGACCTTGTTGATAAAGTTAGCGACAGACTAACTGGGTGGAAATTGAAGCTTCTGAGCTTAGCGACCAGAGCCACGTTGATCACATCGGTCACAGCTTCCATTCCTTCATATCACATGATGACTACTTTGCTGCCTAAGAATGTGACTAATATATTGGATAAGCTTAATAGAAGGTTTTTGTGGGGTGGTTCAGAGGACAAGAGAGGAGTTTCCTTAATAAGCTGGAAGGAGGTTTGTCGGCCAAAAAACCTTGGTGGTCTAGGCATTTGAAGCATGGCAGATCATAATAATGCTTTAATTCAAAAGTCAGCTTGACGATTCCTCACCTAACCTGAAAGCCTTTGGGTAAGAGTGCTAAAATCGAAGTATCATTGCCAAGGTGATGTTATTCGAATTGTGATGGAGGAGAATATTTTTAAATTTTTGAACTACTCTTCAATGTGGAGATCTTTGATTTCGGGCTTGAAATCCCTTTCTACAGGCTTGCGGAGATGTATTGGAGATGGTATGCATACTTTCTTTTAGAAGGATAAATGGTTTGAGATGAATATGATGGAGTTGACATTAGTAGTATTGAGATGAATGTAATAGTTAATTCCTTTTTAAAGGAAAATGGGGACTGGAACTCATATCTTATTTTTGCTCAAGTTCCTCTTGATGCAGCTTTAAAAATCTTAGGAACCCCTACGTTAAAATTAATCATTCTGGGGACAAGTGGATCTGGGAGCATGAAGCCAACGGTGTTTTTTTGTCAAAATCTGCATATAGAATGATTTTTCAGCGTGACTGGCTTGAAGAGGAGTTCAATTTGAGCTGGTTATGGAAATTCTAGCCCCAAATAGGTGGATATGTTTTATTTGGTTGTCAATGAAAGATAGAATTCTAACTAATAAACTCATATTTCAATAGGGAATGGGTACTAGCTCGATGTGTCCTAGATGTAGAGGTAATGAAGAATCCACGATCCAGCTGCTGCGTGATTGTCCAACTATTTCTCGAGTTTGGGAAATGTTACTTCTTGGTGAGTATCTAACTGAGTTCATGCAAGGCGCGGTGCAAGAATGGATCACTTGGAATTTAAAAGAGAAGAAAGTGATTTTGCAGACAGGAAATGATTGGAGATGCATGTTTATTTCAGCTGTGTAGTGGATTTGGAAAACCAAGTGTGAGGTTGTGTTTAACTCTCCATCCCTTACAGCGTGCTCAGTTGAGAAATTGATTGCGTGCATTTGTAGTGGAGCACAGGAACTACATCAAGTTTTCCTTAAACAAAAAACTATGCAACGTGAGTCTTCCCTCATTAGCTGGTCTGCGCCTTTGATGGGTTAAGTGAAATTAAACGCTAATGGAGCGTTGCAAGGGAATCCCAAAGTGGCTGGAGCGGCTGGTTTGTTGCGGTCGAGTGATGGCAGGTGGATATCAGGATTCCAAGCCTCTTTTGGAATATGCATGAATATGGTTGCTAAATTGCAGGCTCTCAGGTTAAGATTATTACATGCACTAGTAGAATAGCTGCGCGTTGCCACGAGGAAGGAGGAAGGGGAAAGGGAAGGGTGGAGATAGTTAAAAACAGAAGATGAAGAAAAATAAAATTGCATGCAGGGAAATATTTGAAAAGAGCATCTAAAATAAAAGTCTATCGAAGAAGTAAACAAATCGAGGAAATATCGAGAAGGTATCTAGAAAATATAACACAATCTAACATATGAAGAAAATATCCAAAAGGCATGTTTAAAGCATAACACAAACTAACATACCATACAAATATCCAAAAGACATGTTAAAAACACATGACAATCAAAATCGAAATCCATTCAGTTACAAAGATAGATTCAAACAAGATCCGCAATGGTAACTATGACTTCAAACATTAATGATTTAACCATGTGGAAAGAGCAGAGATCCCCAACTTGAATTCAATTGTCAGTCACAAACTATTTTCATTCGCCAGAGAGTATTTTGTTGTAACTGTTGTATTTGTAGCGAACTGGCCAAAGAATATTGTTTGAGAGAAAAAGGATGACATTAGTGGAGTATCTCGATAGACATTTCTTCTGGAATTCTATGGGTATGCTGAAATATAAAAAATAAATAGGGATAGTGAGCAGCAAGATAAGGAAGATAGTAAAAATTTTGGTTATTGCTAGGATGTATCAAGATAAGGAAAGCATACATTGCATGAACATAATAATACATATTTCGTTTAATACAAAGTTACAAACTAATGAATAGGCAAGACAAACAACATATTAGGTTCTTTACAACACCAAACAAAAACCAACTCAATAATGGTAGTTTTAACACACAAACATTGGTGAATATCAGCACAAAAAGCATTTTCATCATTTTGGCAAGTAGCATTCTAAAAACATGTAGAATCGAAGACTCCATCTCAGGGATAAGCAGCAAGGATCAAGAAGTCAAGAGGCTTCTATGAAAGCTTTGAGCCTATTAAATCAAAATAAAGATCCTTGCATTCTTTGCTTTGGAGCGTGCTCTTCAGCTCCAACAATCTTTAAGAGAAAAAAGTTAAGAAAAATAGTTAAACATTTCGCAAAGGTACAGTTCTAGAGAACATAATTAGGAAATATAGTTGAAAAAAGCTCACATGATTCGCCAAGGAGGTCTTTGATTTAATTGAATCTAAAATTGAGGGGTTTTGGGCTGTCGTTGGGTTTTGAGAAATCAGAGAGTATAGTATCTCTCTTTGCCTCTTCTTCATATCTTCTTGGGAGATGTCTTCACTACATGGAAGGAAAGAAAACCCATAAAAAATATAAATAAACAATCAAACAAATAAAAGAAAACAAAGGAAAGAAACGAAGAAGCCATGAAAAGAAAAAATTAGGCGAGTGGTATGTGGAAGAAAAAGAAAGGGATGGTAGAACAAACAAAAGCAACAGGGAGCATGGCATCGGGCTTACAAGAAAAGCTAGAATCGAGAAAAAACACAGATGAGAATAAACAGATGAAGGGACTATTCATGAGCGAAGCATCTACAGGGTGGGAGGGAGTTTATGTGAGAGATTGGAGGGAATGGAATGGGTGCACACCAGAACTGATTAATGGGTCAGTGGAGAGCCACACACCATATCTAGCGTGCACACTTGATTTTTCTCGAAATTACAGATCAATGTACAACCAAAACAAAAGAGGCAGACAGATGAAGGGCAAAGGAAGGAAAAGAAGGTTAAAAGACGTGGCAAAGGGTGGTGTCACGTATGTAAGATCCGATTCTACACTACTGTAGACTCTAATTTCATATAATTGAAAATGGAAATTAAATAAATAATGAATATTGATTTCACTTAAGTGAAAAGCTCCTTAATTTAAGATGTGAATGGAGCAATTTTTTGTGAAAAACACTAGGGTCGAGTACGAACAACTCACCAGTGGGCGAGTAAGAAGTGATCGCCAATGGAAGATGGTGGGTGTGCTGTTGGCGAGTTGATTTAATTGTTTGTTAGGCGAATAGGTGAGTTCACCATGTCTCTTATTTAGATGAAAGCCTGAATGGGGCGAGGACTTGCTGATCGCCCATATGAAGTGAGTAAATGAAAATGATAAATGGTAATCGCCAACAATGTAGCAATGGCTGTGATCGACAAACCTCTATGTGATCGCCAAGAAGAGTAAATTTATCGTAATTTCCAAATCTTAAGTTGGCATTAAAATAAAGTGGCGAGGTCAAAGATTGGCGAATTGAAATGGATTTGGCGAGCTGATGATTCAAGATAAGGAGGCGAACTGGAATCAGCACGGACAAAATGAAAATAGATTTAAACATGTTTGCAGCTAAAATTGACTTTGTAAGTCAGACGGTTAGAGACAATCAATAGAGAAAAGCTAAAGTCAATAAAGGAATTAGCCTTATTGGTTGAGAAATAAAACAAAGTCAATAGAAACATAAAAAGGAGTGTGGAAGGGAGACTTTCACGCCAGCTTAAGCTTCAGTTTTCTTCATGCATTAAATGCATGAAAGACGTGAAATAAATGAAAGAAGATGGGATAAGGCCAAGTGAGGGGTTTTAATTGGATAGCATGGCTATAAAAGGAGAAACAATTGAGGAAGACCGGCTTAGTAAACTTCATCTTCCTCACGAAAGCTATGCAACTGCCAGTTTATGTTCTGATTTCATACATTTCTACCATGCTTGATTCACTAAACTTCACCCTCAAGTTGGCTAACCAAGTAAACCTGCTTACAAAACCTTCCCTCCATCGTTGATGAGCTAAAGGAATAAGCAAAGTGAGGCTAACAAGAGACAGAAAGAATTCTGTTCTGGAAGTGCAATTGATTAAAGTGAGATTTAATGGTTCTTGAGATTTAAGGATATATTTCTATGATTTCAAGTATGAGAAGCATGAGTATAGTCTTGCTTTTGATTTATTCTTGTTAGATCATAGAAATAGAATAAATTCATATCTTGAATGTAGATGAAGAATAAAATAAAACTGGGTTAAAATAGTAGTAGAATGATGGGAAAATAATTGAGAATGAACAAGGAAAGTAATGGAAATGGTGTAAGAGTGATGAAAATGGCGACTATGGTGATCGCACATGATTGAGTGTTAGTAATCGCCAATGAGGCGAGTAGAAAATAAAGAACTCGCCAAAGTTGTTGTTCAAGTGGGCGAGGTCGCCCAACGTTTGTTTAATTCATGGGCGAGCTCATTTCTGAATAGAAATCAGTGTAGGGCGAACTCAAATGGATATTCATTGGGCGAGTTGAATTGTGGGCGAACTCCCACATTTAAGCCAAATAAGGCCTGGCGAGTTGGATGTTGGGCGAGCTCTCAATTGTAAGCCATTTGATGAATGGCGAACTCATTTGGGTGAGCTTGTAAGAGTTCTGTTGGGCGAGCTAGTTGGTTCTCGCCCAAATCTAAGAAATATATAAAAAGAAGATATTAATAGTTTTAATAATTATTTTGCAGCCGGTAATTATGAACTCGGTAAATGCGATCAGGAAGGCGAGCAGGAAGCAAGGTTTCATTGAACCAAGTAAGGGAGATGTGTGTGAAGTAAAATGCATGTCCTGTGGAGTAAAAATATTATGGAAATACCGAGAAACAATTTTGGTTTATGGCATGCATTTATTTAATAAATTACTTTGACTTGGGTGAGCTACAGAGATAGCCGACCATTATGTTGTTTGTTGGGCGAACTGGTATTGGTGGGCGAGCCAAATGTTTTTAATATTTGGGCGAACTGGTATTGGCGGGCGAGCCAAAACTTTTATCATTTTGGGCAAAGAACCCTTTTATGTTCGTTTGGGCGAGCAATCATGTTTTATTGAAATCCAGGCGAGCCAATGGATGGCGAATCCTTTTTATTATACCTTGGGTGAGTGACCCTCTTATAATGTTTGGGGCGGGCGACCCCCTTTGGTAAGAAAATTATGGCGAGCCGAAATGGGCGAGCCAGTGTTTTTGTTTTAAATTTGTGGCGAGCGAACACTAGTTCACCACACTGACGAGTTAACCATGGCGAGCCGTACTAGGTGAGCTGATCATGGCGAACAGGTTTCTATTTACATTTTCTCAACGATAAATTAGCTATTTTTAATATTTTTAAAAATAAAAAAATATGAAACCTTTTGATGGGGCGAGTTTACCATGGGCGAATTAGCCATGGCGAGCCAGTTTAACTCGGGCCTCTCACACGGAATTCAGTGAGATTGCGAGTTGTTTTTCAAACCTTTTTGGAAAGAAAATCATTTCTAGAAAATGATGAATTTATGAAATAATTCCTTAAAGGTTTTTCATGAGATATAAAGTGATTTTGAGACTTTAGGCCCCTAGTTTCATGCATTATTATTTATGTTGTTGCGTGACCCGCCTGGGGTGGTGGCTCGGTCGATGGACCAACGAGTGCACCTCAGGGCGTCACAGGGCTGATGGACCTACCAAGTCATCAGCGATCTCGAGGTCACTTGGCAAGTGGACCCGAGGACCACCTATAGATTATGACCATAGATCTAACAGAGATAACCGTGAGGGGCGATGGCCTACGGGTGCACCCCAATAGCGGTAGATTCCGTTCTTGCAAGGGAGAGGGGGAACGATGATAGCATGAATTATTTGTAGGGTGATGCCTAGTCTCAACTTATTGATTTCTGTTTACTGAAAGGATTTATTGAATCCTGTTTACTGTTTACTACATTTTAAAGTAAACTGTTTAGCCAGTGATTTGACTGGTGTATCGAAAGTGTTGGTAACTATATCCACTGTTTTTCTATTTGATGTGATTTTTGGAAAACAAATAAAGTGTGGAATATGGTTTTGGTTTTATAAAACAGCATATGTCTCCTTTACTGAGCGTATGAATCGCTCACCCCTTTGTTTTGACTCCACAGATAAAAGACACGAAGTTGAGAGAATTAGTTCCCATATGGATAGCTACATATCAAGCGTGAGGGCAACTTATGTCAAATATGACAGGTATAGTCACTTCTCTTTTACATTTCAAACATATGTATACAGTACTACTTTATTGAAATAAAAACAATAGTGGATGTCAGATGTAAGAAATAATGAAAAGAAATTTCATATTCCATATTTGATAAATAAATATTATTATTTGTCACTATCATTGTAGAATGTTATTGGCATCGCAGACAGCCCAACCGGTAAAGTTGTATGGAAATACGTGAAAAATGTAATAACGGACTGTTACAGATTTAATGGTATCAAAGCTTTGGGTTGGTCTGATGTCTGTTGATGCCTTGAGCACGGAAAGTGTTGAAAAATGTTAACATCCCCTGTAGTACTATATAGTCTGAATGTATAGAGGAGTCAAGTGACTGTGAATTGAGTTAAGTGTTGAAATGTGGTAAAAGCTGATGAATTAAGGGTTACAAATAGAGATTGTAATCCGGGAATATTGCATGAGATAGGCGATCTTATCATCATAATGTCAGATCTATTCGGTAAGGTACAGTGAGGAACTCGGTGAGGGCCCCACCAGGACTTCTCTGTCCATATCGAATTAAGATCTTGAAATGATGAGATTGAAATGAAAAGGGATAATATTAGTGTACATAAGCCTAAGCTCGTATGTGTGGAGATATATCGAAAAGAGAGAACTAAAGTGAAGATATGAGATTATTAAATATTATGAAAAGTGAACGGTGTGAGAAATGATGTAAAATTGATGATGTTAATACTGGTTCTAGACACTCCTTATGATTTAGAAGAATAAATGTTAGTAGTGACTTGATATTTTAAGAAGTTAAGTGTTCGAGTCATTGCGAATGAGAAAGAAAACCTTGAGATGGGCGAGCTCGAGCACGGTTGGAAGGACCGGGCGTCGAGGTGATCGCCAAAGAGGACAATATGGATGAGTAGCGTTGTCACAGCAATCATTGTCGATGGGCCCAAAAAGGGGTTGCCATGGCCGGTTGGGCTGGTCCGTTACGATATCCATAGAACCGAAATATTATGAAATACATGTGAAATGACTTGAAAAATTGATATATATGTGTTTAGAGGATATATATATATATGGTGGACCCATTGGATGTAAATAACGAGATCTTCAAGATGAAATGAGTTTGTGAATTAGAATTTATGGAATGAAATTCTAAGTAAACTTTTGGAGTAACGTGGATTCGAGAGATTGTTGACTCGATTCACAATATGGAATTTGGTTGTAAGCTCTTACCAGTGAATCAGAAGAGCTTGAGAAATTACTCAAGAGATTGATGAGTAGAGACTCAACTGTTTGGTATAACTCGTAATAATGAAAATTTTAATTATATCGTTTTGAAAAAAATGAGATTTGTACTCTCTACAGTTGCTTCTAGGTTTCGGAACAAGTATGGTATTCTAAAATACCTATCATATTCTATCTGGATCCCTAGCTGACTGTAGTATCCTTCCTATATGTGTGCATAGAGCTAATTAGAATGATTTTAAAGAAAAATAAATATGTATATTGATATAAGTAATATCGTTGAATAAGGTGTGGAAAACCTTACTGTTAAGTCAGTGAATATGAGTTCAGATTGAACTCTGTACATTAGAGACGTGAGGTCTCAAATAAATGAATATTGAAGTTGTATGAGTAAAGGATCTTACTACTTAAGTGAGATTAAAGTATGGTTATTGAGGTATAAAATCTACGAGCTGTACTCATATGGCATAAATAAATTGTTGAAGAGTTTGTGAAATTCGTTACCTTATTGATGTGATACATACATGTGAGAAAGTGAACGTGAATGGGTATGCGTGAGTATAGTATTTAAAATGGTTACGAGATTGTAACGGTAAAATGCTATATTAAGTGGGAAAACGATAGTGGTGAAGAAGGGCAAAGAATGAAAATGTCTTAAGAGATAAGTCATATGATGACTAGGGAACATAGGTTATGAGGTAGTTCCCAAGTATAAGAATGAATGTAATTTCCTTTGATCATCAGGTAGTTATGGCTGGAATTATTAACACACCAGATTTGGATAGAGGAAGTTTGTTATACTCAAAGGAGCAAATACAAGAAGTATTACTAATTCTGAAAAAGAATATACATATGTGTATATGTGTACATAGTGGGACTGTGAAATTGTTTAAGTAAAGTGAGGATGAAATCTGAATGATGATAGATTCAATTTCAGAAATTGAAGTAAGGAGATTATACTCTTAAATATATTCTCCAAGTAGTGACATTGTATGTACTAGGAGAATAAGAGATAAAATGATAACTCAAGATGAAAAGAAGTTATCGAGGTAAATGATTACCTAAGACGTAATCGATGGTTAGTATTAATATCTGCAAAAGAATGGCAGTCATAGTCTAACCATGAGATAATCGTTGTGGAATGGTAGAGAATCCGAAAGAACCAAGAGAATATAGAAGTGATTATGGATTGAGTAACCAAATTAATTCACTTCATCATCAGGTTTAGAGATGTCTTTAGTGCTTTAGTCAATAAATATCGGTGAAACAGTGAGAACGTATGTGAAGTTCCAGTAAGGAAGTACAGGTGATAGGGATCCCTGAATTGCCACATGCTTTGAGAGGATAGCAAGAGGCTTTGAGATTTCAAAATTTTTACTGTCAGCACCGCCTCTTATTGATATAGATATCCGAGCGCATTGTGTGGACGCTCTGGGATATTGAGAGTGGGTGCATTGTAGTTAAAAGACTACTGGGACAATTACATACGATTGATTAAAACTATCTAAATGATAGTCACCAAATTATTATCGACTTAGCACCAAATGAGATGATAAGTAATAAGTAGTATGAATGAGTTACTGGGTAAAGGAAGTGAAAATTGCTAACTCTCAAGGATGATAAAAGACTTGAGGGAGTGTAGATTGGTTTTGAGAGAAGAAGCCCGAGTTCTTCAGGATCCTTGAATAAAATCCGGGATGGCGACCCACAAGTGGGGCGATTGCCTAATAGCGGATAATATGTTGTGAGATGTGGGCGAACTATGTAGTCGCCGACTCACTTGAAAGAGTAATCCTAGAGCGCGGGAGAGCGCCAAAGGGATGATTATTGATGGCCTGAAGAGACGGGCAGTACCCTTAAAGACAATATGGAGTATAAAGAGATACTCGTGGTCTCAATTTAGAGACGAGATTAACTAAAAGTTAGAAATTGATAAGGAAATTGAAAAGAGTATAATGCTATCTGAATAGTTGTGGATATATTGACTGAGTCTGCTTATTCCTTAATTATGGAATTTATTGAGCTAAATTGTGCCTTGGCCGAGTTATATGTCAGGGAAATGGTGAGGTTTTGCAGTATTCCAGGGAGCATTACGTTTGATAGGGAGTCCCGCTTCGTATCTCAATGTTGAGAGAGATTACAGGAAGCTATGGGATCCCGATTGAGTTTTGCACCGCAGATCATCCACAGACTAAGAGACAGTCCGAGCGTATGATATGAACACTCGAGGATATGGTGTGAGCTGGTGCAGGTGATTTTATAGGCTCCTGGGATAATCCTCTACCCTGGCAGAGTTTCCTTATGATAATGGCCAAAGGAGAGTATAGACATAGCACTTGAAAGGGTTTATTTAGCAGACGATATAATCCACGATAGCATGAGAAAATGGGAGACCGAGAATTATTTTCGACTTTGTCGAATAGACTTCTTGAGATATACAAGAGATTATGTATATTAAGGTCTGACCATTGGGATGCATAATGAGAGAGAAATTGAGTTCCCGACGCATTAGATCTTCGGAGATCTTAGATCGTGTGAAAGATGTGCACTATTTCCCGAGTTGTCAGGAGTGCATAACGTATTTCATGTCTTAATGATGAGAAAATACTATCCATATCCTTCTCACGTGATTCGACATGAGTCCTAGAGATTAGAGAGGACATAAGTTACGTTGAGGAACCGGTACGGATTCTGGATAGGAAGGATAAAGTATTGTGATAAAGTGTAGTGATCAAAGATTAATTCTTTGATGGGATTCTCTGGCAGTATGAGGCTACTTGAGAATTAGAAAGCCTTATGCATAAAAAGTATCCAGAGTTTCCTTACTGATAAGTCTGGTTGAAATTTGGAGGACCAAATTTCTTAAGGTGGGGAGAAAATGTAAGATCCAATTCTACACTACTGTAGACTCTAATTTCATATAATTGAAAATGAAAATTAAATAAATAATGAATATTGATTTCACTTAAGTGAAAAGCTCCTTAATTTAAGATGTGAAGGGAGCAATTTTTTTGTGAAAAACACTAGGGTCGAGTACGAACAACTCGCCAGTGGGCGAGTAAGAAGTGATCGCCAATGGAAGATGGCGAGTGTGCTGTTGGCGAGTTGATTTAATTGTTTGTTAGGCGAATAGGTGAGTTCACCATGTCTCTTATTTAGATGAAAGCCTGAATGGGGCGAGGACTTGCTGATCGCCCATATGAAGTGAGTAAATGAAAATGATAAATGGTAATCGCCAACAATGTAGCAATGGCTGTGATCGCCAAACCTCTATGTGATCGCCAAGAAGAGTAAATTTCTTGTAATTTCCAAATCTTAAGTTGGCATTAAGATAAATGGCGAGCTCAAAGATTGTAGAATTGAATTGGATTTGGCGAGCTGATGATTCAAGATAAGGAGGCGAACTGGAATCAGCACGGACAAAATGAAAATAGATTTAAAACATGTTTGCAGCCAAAATTGACTTTGCAAGTCAGACGGTTAGAGACAATAAATAGAGAAAAGCTAAAGTCAATAAAGGAATTAGCCTTATTGGTTGAGAAATAAAACAAAGTCAATAGAAGCAGAAAAAGGAGTGTGGAAGGGAGACTTTCACGCCAGCTTAAGCTTCAGTTTTCTTCATGCATTAAATGCATGAAAGATGTGAAATAAATGAAAGAAGATGGGATAAGGCTAAGTGAGGGGTTCTGATTGGATAGCATGGCTATATAAAGAGAAACAATTGAGGAAGACCGGCTTAGTAAACTTCATCTTCCTCACGAAAGCTATGCAACTGCCAGTTTATGTTCTGATTTCATACATTTCTACCATGCTTGATTCACTAAACTTCACCCTCAAGTTGGCTAAACAAGTAAACCTGCTTACAAAACCTTCCCTCCATCGTTGATGAGCTAAAGGAATAAGCAAAGTGAGGCTAACAGGAGACAGAAAGAATTCTGTTCTGGAAGTGCAGTTGATTAAGGTGAGATTTAATGGTTCTTGAGATTTAAGGATATATTTCTATGATTTCAAGTATGAGAAGTATGAGTATAGTCTTGCTTTTGATTTATTCTTGTTAGATCATAGAAATAGAATAAATTCATATCTTGAATGTAGATGAAGAATAAAATGAAACTGGATTAAAATGGTAGTAGAATGATGGGAAAATAATCGAGAATGAACAAGGAAAGTAATGGAAATGGTGTAAGAGTGATGAAAATGGCGACTATGGTGATCGCCCATGATTGAGTGTTAGTAATCGCCAATGAGGCGAGTAGAAAATAAAGAACTCACCAAAGTTGTTGTTCAAGTGGGCGAGGTCGCCCAACGCTTGTTTAATTCATGGGCGAGCTCATTTCTGAATAGAAATCAGTGTAGGGCGAACTCAAATGGATGTTCATTGGGCGAGTTGAATTGTGGGCGAACTCCCACATTTAAGCCAAATAAGGCCTGGCGAGTTGGATGTTGGGCGAGCTCTCAATTGTAAGCCATTTGATGAATGGCGAACTCATTTGGGTGAGCTTGTAAGAGTTCTGTTGGGCGAGCTAGTTGGTTCTCGCCCAAATCTAAGAAATATATAAAAAGAAGATATTAATAGTTTTAATAATTTTTTTGCAGCCGGGAATTATGAACTCAGTAAATGCGATCGGAAGGCGAGCAGGAAGCAAGGCTTCATTGAACCAAGTAAGGGAGATGTGTGTGAAGTAAAATGCATGTCCTGTGGAGTAAAAATATTATGGAAATACCGAGAAACAATTTTGGTTTATGGCATGCATTTATTTAATAAATTACTTTGACTTGGGCGAGCTACAGAGATAGCCGACCATTATGTTGTTTGTTGGGCGAACTGGTATTGGTGGGCGAGCCAAATGTTTTTAATATTTGGGCGAACTGGTATTGGCGGGCGAGCCAAAACTTTTATCATTTTGGGCAAAGAACCCTTTTATGTTCGTTTGGGCGAGCAATCATGTTTTATTGAAATCCGGGCGAGCCAATGGATGGCGAACCCTTTTTATTATACCTTGGGCGAGTGACCCTCTTATAATGTTTGGGGCGGGCGACCCCCTTTGGTAAGAAAATTATGGCGAGCCAAAATGGGCGAGCCAGTGTTTTTGTTTTAAATTTGTGGCAGGCGAACACTAGTTCACCACACTGACGAGTTGACCATGGCGAGCCGTACTAGGCGAGCTGACCATGGCGAACAGGTTTCTATTTACATTTTCTCAACGATAAATTAGCTATTTTTAATATTTTTAAAAATAGAAAATATGAAACCTTTTGATGGGGCGAGTTAACCATGGGCAAATTAGCCATGGCGAGCCAGTTTAACCTAGGCCTTTCTCACACGGAATTCAGTGAGATTGCGGGCTGTTTTTCAAACCTTTTTGGAAAGAAAATCATTTTGAGAAAATGATGAATTTATGAAATAATTCCTTAAAGGTTTTTCATGAGATATAAAGTGATTTTGAGACTTTAGGCCCCTAGTTTCATGCATTATTATTTATGTTGTTGCGTGACCCGCCTAGGGCAGTGGCTCGGTCGATGGACCAACGAGTATACCTCAGGGCGTCACAGGGCTGATGGACCCGCCAAGTCATCAGCGGTCTCGAGATCACTTGGCAAGTGGACTCGAGGACCACCTATAGATTATGGCCATAGATCTAGCAAAGATAACCGTGAGGGGCGATGGCCTACGGGTGCACCCCAATAGCGGTAGATTCCGTTCTTGCAAGGGGGAGGGGGAACGATGATAGCATGAATTATTCGTACGGTGATGCCTAGTCAACTTATTGATTTCTGTTTACTGAAAGAATTTATTGAATCCCGTTTACTGTTTACTACATTTTAAAGTAAACTGTTTAGCCAGTGATTTGACTGGTGTATCGAAAGTGTTGGTAACTATATCCATTGTTTTCCTATTTGATGTGATTTTTGGAAAACAAATAAATTGTGGAATATGGTTTTGGTTTTATAAAACAGCATATGTCTCCTTTACTGAGCGCTCACCCCTTTGTTTTGACTCCACAGATAAAAGACACGAAGTTGAGAGAATTAGTTCCCATATGGACAGCTACATATCAAGCGTGGGGACAACTTATGTCAAATATGACAGGTATAGTCACTTCTCTTTTACATTTCAGACATATGTATACAGTACTACTTTATTGAAATAAAAACAATAGGGGATGTCAGATGTAAGAAATAATGAAAAGAAATTTCATATTCCATATTTGATAAATAAATATTATTATTTGTCACTATCATTGTAGAATGTTATCGGCATCGCAGACAGCCCAACCGGTAAAGTTGTATGGAAATACGTGAAAATATGGTAACGGACTGTTACAGCGTATCTCTACAACTTTTATATAATTGATGGTCTAGAGGCTACAGAATGCTAATTTGTGAAATGGATGCACAAGTAGCTTTAAACCTCATCAAGTCCGCTGATGCAGAGAACCACCCACTGGGGTGTCTTATTAATGATATCCAATCCATTCTTTCGAGATCGTGGAGAGTAATTCTTCGTCATTGCTATAGAGAAGGTAACTTTTGCGCTGATAAATTAGCTAAAAAGACATGTCAGATTGATGAAGATTATGTGGAGTTGCAAGTTGCACCTTCTTGGCTTCAGGGTTTACTGGATGCAGATGGTTGGGGTGTTTCTTATCCCCTGTAGGTTCATGATGTAAATCTCTTTTTACTTCCCATGTAACCAAAAAAAAATGTTTGTTAGTAAACACAACCATTCATTTTTCAAACACAATTATTCTAGACATAATTGAAAATATGTCTATTAAAATAGTAAAAAATAAATTGAATTTTAAACTTTTTTGCAAAAAAAAAATGTGCCCTAAGAGCCCATCTTTTGACCCTTTAAAATTATTTTAAAAACCCTAGCAAAGCCCATGGTCAAAGCCTATTTGCCTTTTAACTTCAAATTATTTTTAAAAGTTAATTTCTTCTTATAAACATCTCTTTACTTATTTACAAGCAATATGCGAATTTATTTCCTTGTATTTATATTACAAGTTATCCAACTGGTCCTTCATGGTAGACAAATCTCTTCATCATTGAAAATAATCATAAATTGTTTGCCAGAAATCTTCTTGACTTCGATAAAGAAAACAGCTTGAATTTTCTTTGATAAGGCAAGACCTGATCTTTTACTTGTACCGAAAATAATAGTCTTTGAATTGTTGTAATGTTTTAAGCCATTTAATTAATTAAATCAACTATTTTGTTATAATGTGCGTTTATTTTTTCACATAATCGATGAGAACTTTTATCCATCAAACATTATCTCAATCATTTGTTGTATAAATATTAGAAATTATTTAATTGTGATTATAATTTTCACGTGATTACATAATTTCTGCCATGAATCTTCACAAAAAGACGATTGTAAGTGAAATTTTCTATTAAAACCTTGTAAATATATATAATCTTTTGAATGGCTTTTTGATTTTCACATGAGTCTTCTTAGAAGACAATTGTGACAATAAAGAAGATTCCACTAAAATTATGGATGCTGAAATTAACTTCTATAAAACTGAAAACATCGATGGAGATGAGATTAGTTACTGTATCATAATGGGATTGAATAGTTAAATAATAATATGTGTTTAGATACAATCTTAGCAATGATAGTGAGATACATGTAGTGCAAAAAAATAATTATTGAAGACATTATATTAAAATTTATATATAATGAAATAACTATTTTAAATAAAATTGTAATAAATTAAAAATTAATAAAATTATTTTATTTCAATTAACATTTTTATTATTAAATATTTTAATATTTTACTATTTAAAAAAATATATATTTAAAATTTATTATAATAATAAATAAATAATACAAAATAATAAAATAAATCTATTTAAAAAAAGAAGAAGAAGAAGAAAGTGTAAATTTTACTCTTCCAACCATCGTTCTCCTCCAGTCTCCCATCAAAAGAAGACTTTGGTTTTTTCGCACTGCAAATGCACCCGCGGTGCGAAAATCTTTTGACCCTTACGTGAGATCATAATTATTTATACTCGAATCCATACTATTGGAGGAAAGGTGAGGGATATTGGTTGACGTAACAGTCACTGTTGCTTTGGATTCTTTTCCCTCACGTGCATTACAGAAAAAGTGATCTGTGCTTTAGTGCCGATTGGATTGTTTTTAAAGTTAGTATCTTGTTGTTAGACAGTAACGTCAGGGATCTTCCCATGTGAAAACGTAAATAAATTGTACTAATACTTATTTTGATCGACAAAAATTATTTCAAATAAAAACCTGTCTATTTTTTTTATAATGTCGATGTGTACCAACCACCAAATTTCTTACAAATCACATGCTTCAAATTTTTTTTAGCTTAATAGTCAAATATGTCCCTAACATTTATGGTAAAATAGAATTAAGATCTCAACATTTAATTGCGTGAAAAAAAGGTCATAAAGTTCTATTTTCAGCAAATAAAACCTAAACGTTAAAAAATAATAGAATTATGTATATAACCATTAAATCATTCAAACTTCCGTTATTTATGCACAGTTGACACATGACATGGATGTTGACAGGGATAATTTTGCCATGTGGATTGCTGACATGGCTTTAAAAAATTAAAATTAATTTCCATGTGTCAAGGTCTCGCCCGTCTCACCAGGCCGTCGGCGAGCATCTCCTAGGCGCCCCGCGCCCCAGGTTTACCTTGACAACGTGAGGTAGGCGATCGCCCAACACTCACTAACGTATTGTCCAAATGGTATGATGATTGTAAAACCCATGTACTTGAGGGGTCTTGGGTTCGAACTGAAATGCGCTCAAAGTGATAAATGTCCTATAAGGTACTTCAAGTACCTTGAGACAAAGTCATGAGGGGGGCGATCGTCCAAAGCGGACAACATGTTAGTGAGTGTTGGGTGATCGCCTACATCAAGTTGTCAAGGTAACTTGGGTGCGGGGGCACCTAGGGGATACTCGCAGATGCCTGGTGAGACAGGTGAGGCCTTGACAATAAAACGCATGAGGTAGGCAATCGCCCAACGCTCACTAACGTATTGTCTGGTTTGGGCGGTCGCCCCCCACCACAGCTTTGTCTTAGGTTCGAACTGAAACGCGTTCAAGATGATAAATGTCCTATAAGGTACTTCAGGCACCTTTGAGACAAAGCCGTGAGGGGGGCGACCGCCCAAAGCGGACAATACGTTAGTGAGTGTTGAGCGACCGCCTACCTCATGTTGTCAAGGTAAACCTAGGGTGCAGGACGCCTAGGGGATGCTCGCCGACGGCCTGGTGAGACAGTCGAGGCCTTGACACCATGTTAGCAGTCCATGTGGCAAAAAAGTCATGTCAGCGATCCACGTGGCAAAATTATCCATGTCATGTGCTAATTGTGCATAATTAACTGAAGTTTGAGTGATTTAACGGCTATATACATAATTCTATTATTTTTTAACGTTTAGGTTTTATTTACTGAAAATAAAACTTTATGGCCTTATTTCTACGCAATTGAACGTTGAGGTCTTAATTCTATTTTACCCTAAACGTTGGAGACATATTTGTCTATTAAGCCTTTTTTTAATGCTAGAAAAGGGCCTTTGATTAATGGTTTTTGCAACCTAATTGCATTATTGTATTATGGAAAAATTCCAGAGTCTTGCTTATCAGTGCCTGCTCATATGAATTTACCGGATTTAAAGCTCTTTATAAAAATGTCACTTCTTTCTAGTTTAAGGTGGTTTAAGTTATCAATGAGAATTTGATCAATTTGTAACATTAGTTGACTCTTGAATTTAGAAAACATTTCTACTTTAAAGTTATAGTTACATACCAGATAACAATAAAGTTTTAGTTGTTTTTACTTTATATGATCTTCAATTGAACTGGCCAATTAGAATTTAAAATTTCGCTTTAAAGAATTTAAATTCGAACCTTGAAATGAATAAAAAGTGATATTAAGATAATGGTTGTGGTTAGTATGATCTATTTAACTATGAGTTTATATATGTTGTAATGATATTGTATAGTCTTTATACACTATCAATGCACTAAAAGTTGTTACCTCATTAAAAAGCAAATTAAAAAAATTAATTTTATTTATTTTTAAGGGTTTGACATATTTTTAGTTTGCTTATTGATGAAATGTCAACTTTTGGTGTATTGGAAGTATATAAAAACTATACACTGTTAATGTATTATATATGGAGCATGTTTACACAGTTTTTACACCAGCGGGACCATAAGGGCAAAATTTTCCAAAATTTCCTAACTAGGGTATTTTGGTCATTTTGTAAAAATTCCAAAATTGTCTTTAAAAGTCTGTCAGCAGCTGAAAAATACTATTCACCTTCTTCTCCCATGCTCTTCACGCCATAGCCAAGGAAAAAGAAAAGAAAAGAAAAGGAAAATTTCCAAAACTCATTTTCTAGCCAAAATCTCACCAAAACCCTAACTAGGAAAACATTCTACTCTCTCTCTCCTCTACAATCCTACACCAATATTTCATCATATAAGGCACTATACAAGGAGAAAGGAACCCTCCAAGATTCAGCCAAGCTTGGTAAGGACCCCATTTCTTATGCTTTTCTTAAGCTTAATGACATGAAATCATTCCTTTAAGCTTAATGATCACCTTTATAGTCTTAGTTTTAATTAAATGTTGCAAAATCAAAAGATGCCATAAGAGGGGGTTTCGGCCATTGATGGAACATGGGGAATTCTTGAGCTTTCATGCATGAAATGCATGCCAAAATGAAGATCAAGCATGGTAAATTAAGAATTTAGCATTAAATTGTTGAAAATTCCATGGAATCACCAACCACCATTTTTGGCCAAGGTGAAGGGGACACCATTCATGGCTGATTTTGATGAGTTAAGGGTAGATTTAGACTGTGGAAAATGCAAGGAGTCTGCCGGTATGCTCGGATTTAAATTCCGTCGCAAAACGAGGAAGTTATGCTATGTTACTGGTAGAAATTATACTGCAAAAATATTTACAGTGTTTAAAGAGGTTGCATTTAGATTTAAACAATAGCTTAAAAATAAGTATTAAATTAGTTAAAATTTTTGGTGGAATTATTTGCAACGCTGGAATAACGAATTACAAGTGATACATCCAAAGAGTTCAATTACACTATACAGATAAAGGATGCGTATGTAAGCTATAGCGATATTTCGAATGCATGATTATTATGCAAATAATTTTATAAGAATATTTTTGAAATGAAATGCATTAGAATATGTGGAATTGAGGTTGTTTTCTATATATGGAACTATGTTTGAATTACAGGATGGTTAGGGTAACAACAGCCGTTATGCTGCTAAAAATTTATAGAATATTTTCTAAAAATATTAGAAAATATTTAATTACAGGATATGATGATTTCCTAGCTTTGAAAATGAGAAATTTATTATTTTTCATAAAACATGAATATACCGAAAAATATTAATTAAATATTTATGTTACCAATTTTACTAAAAGTGAGAATATAGAATATTCTTCTTACATGTTTTACACCATATGATATGGTTTATGAGATTAAAAGATGGAAAGTGAATATTTTATAAATCATTTTCAATAAATATTCACTATATGAATTTATAAAATCCTTTATGGACTAGTTGAAGATTTACTAATTTTAACTATTTCCATAAAGGTGATATGACTAACAAAATATTGTTTTGAGACTGCTAGGCCCCATATCATGCCAATATGTGATACGCGATATGTGACATGTAATATGTATTCAGTCCCGATTGACACCTGATTAGTGTTTGACTGTGGACTACCCTAGACTATGGTCATAGATTTGACATGACTATTATTAACCTATTGGGTACTTTCTCTCTAGCATGATATACATTCTGGGTGATGCCTTAGTCTCTACTTTTATGAGATATGAAATGATATGTGATATGTGATATGAAAAATGTGTATTAAATGAAAAAAAGTACATGAATACGTTTTATATGACAATAAAAATGATTTTTAATAGCTTAATGTGCTAAATGAAGTACTGTATTAATTATGATTTTTACAGTGACATGTGAAATGAGTTTGATTCGAATGAGAATTATGATAATTTAAACTAATATTAAAGACCCTGTGCTACTTTCATGATTGCTGCTTTGATCACTGTTTTCTTCATCATTAGAATTGACTGATTGGAGGATTTGTTTCATCAATTCTTTGTTTTCTTTCTTTGTTTTGGCATGTGCTAATAGTACACTGGCATGTGATTTGGCTTGGAGAAACTGTGTGATACCTGAGGTTTGAGCTGATTTACAGAATTCTGGGTGTTTCTAAAACTAGTCTTTGACATTATCTCTTAAACATTTTGAGTAGTCAAATTTCTCCCACCACTTTGTTTTGAATCTTCTAATGATTTGTTTGTGACTTGATACTGGATCATTCATAAATTCATAGTGCCATGAAGAAATCCAAGACAGACTAAAGATTGAGCAAAACATCAATGATTTCTAGAATCCTTGTTAAGTTTGTTATTCTTGAAAATATTCACTAAAAGATTCATAAGCTTCCCATATTTGAAGGGGAAGGATTTCATGATTTGGTCCGTACCACTGCCACCAATAAGTAAACTAGACTGGGAATTGGTATTTGGTGTGTTTTTTGAAGTAAATGAGCCATAAATGGCGATTGTGTTGGTTTTTAAAGGTGAAGGTATTGAACCAAGCTTGTTGATAATCCCAGTAATTAAATGTGGGACAATGGTGAAGTCTAGTGTTATAGTTGGCTGGAAATTTTTTGAGACTGTTTGGATCATTACCACAGTCAATTGGTCTGAGGACTTTGAGAATTTGAGCAGTTGAATGGGTGATAAAGTCTGATTGGTCTTTGTTGGCATAATGTTTGATTGCCAAGGAACCTGTTTCAATCAAAATATTTTCATAAAAACTTTGAGGTTTTTGCTGATCCCATGATTTGTAATGAAAACCATTGAAAATCTTTTTGATAACAATGTTTGGATTTTCATGAAAATATTCAGGCTCAACAAGAACCATATGTTGAAATTGCTATTTTGAAAAATATTTTTAATCAGTTTTAGGTCGTGGATATATAATCACCACTCCTTGTTTTGGGAAAATAGTTTGGAGATGTTGGTTTTTTGAAATCATGACCTCTCTATTTTTTGAATTAGA
This sequence comes from Heritiera fomes, assembly GCA_032173925.1. NCBI lineage: Eukaryota > Viridiplantae > Streptophyta > Magnoliopsida > Malvales > Malvaceae > Heritiera > Heritiera fomes. The sequence continues at coordinate 8,000,631 of JAPDPM010000014.1, read as the reverse complement.
TTGTACCTCTAAAGAGGTTTGTGGTAATGATTCAAAGAATTTACGAATCATTTCCAGTTGTGATTCTTCAAAATTGGATGATGACTCCTGTCTTTGGTGTTCTTGGGCAAAAATCTGTTACCATGTTGGTATAAGGGATTGGGAGATGACTGATTTTGATGGAGAATGGGTTTGCTTTTGCTTACCCTTGTCTTTTTTCTCTCTTTCTTTTTCTTTTTCTTTTTCTCTTCTTTCTCTAGAAGACATTGTGAAGGATTCTGAAGAAACTCTCTTGTCAGGAAATCTGGGAGAGAATTAAAGTCCACTTTTATAAACTCAATTTCAAAATCAAAGATTGATAAAATTGCTTGCCATCTTGCAAAAATCTGTTTGGATGCCATATTTTTCACATCTTTTTAAAGAATCTCTTTTGCAGATTTGCAATCAATTCTGACAAAGAAATTTTTGATTTAACAAGTCACTTTGAAACTTTGTAATGCATAAAACGATGGAAAGAATCTCTTTTTTGATTGTGGAGTAATTCTTCTGGGTACTATTCCAGTGTTTGGAAGTATATTGAACTATACTTTCTTTGTTATCTTTTAACTGTTTGAGGATTCCTTCGTATCCTATGTCAGAAGCATCAATTTTTACTATTTTGAAGGCATTTGGGTCTGCTAAATGTAGACATGGTAATTCTTTGATTTGGGCTTTAATAGATTGAACTACTTCTGTATGGGTTTGGGTCCATGGTGGAGGATTTGTCTTAGGTCTTTCATGAAGAGGTTTAAAAATTTTATTGAGATTTGGATAGAAATCTAAAATATAATTCAAACTCCCTAAAAACCTTTGAAGTTGGGTTTTATCTAAGATTTGATCAGGAAATTTATCAACAAATTGGATTGACCTCTCTATTGGAGTAATGGTTCCTTGATAGACATAATGTCTTAAAAACCTTACTCGTGTTTGAAATAAACTAATTTTGGATTTGGAAACAACTAAACAATTTTGTTTGACGGCTTTAATGAAAATTGTTAAATGTTTGAAATGTTAATAAATAGTTGTTGAAAATATTAATACATCATCAATGTATACTATCATAAATTGAGAATATTGGTGAAATATTTCATTCATTATCCTTTGGAATTCTAATGGAGCATTTTTAAGTCCAAATGGCATTACATTCCACTCATATTGTCCAAACGGGATTGTAAATGCTGTTTTATACCTATCTTTTTCTGAAATTTGAATTTGCCAAAATCTTGATTTCATATCAAATTTTGAAAAGATTTGAGCATTGCAAAGTTTTTGCAGTAAATCTTTTTTATTCGGAACAGGATATCTAATCCATTTTAATGCTTCATTCAGAGATTTATAATTAATAACAAATCTTGGTGTTCCTCTTTCTAGTTCTGCATTTTTATTGATATAAAAAGTTGAACAACTCCAAGGAGATTTACTTTTTCTGATAAGTTTTTTGTTTAGCAGTTCTTGTATTTCTTTTTTACAATATTGCTCCATTTCTGGATTCATTTGGATTGGTCTTGCTTTTGTTGGAATTTGTTTTTTATCATAATCTTTTTCATATGATAATTCTACCACATGTTTCTTTCTTTGCCAAAAAGCTGTTGGTAAATCAAAACAAATTGTTTTCTCAATTTCTGTTTGTAATAACTTTATCTTATTCTGTATTTGAAGATTTTGTAACTGCTGTTAGATTCTTTTGAAATTAATATCTTCTTTCAAATAGAATATTTGATTTTGTTTCTCTTTGATTGTTATATTAATTTGTTGATTTGTAATTGTTTTTTATTTTAATAAATTTATATTTCTTATCTTTGGTTTTTCTGTAAAATTGCATATTAATTTTGATCCAAGGATTTTTGTAGTTTTTGTAGATATTCCATTATTTGTTACTTTATATGGTTTGATTAGGGATATAAATGGTAATCCTAATATAACATTTTGACTAATATTTTTTATTATTAAAAATGATGTTTTGAGTGTAATTTGGTCTTTACAGATTTCTGCTTTTGTTAATTTGTATTGGATTTAGAGTTTTTCATTGTTTGCTGCTTTTAAACTTTCAAAAGTTTTCTCACAATATTTTGTTAGAATTATTCCTTCTTTAATACAATCTTGATCAGCTCCTGTGTCAAATAGAGCTATTGTTTCTATTAAAAATTCATTATTGATTAAAATTGATATTTTTATTAAGTATTTTTGGATTGAGACTTCAGTTAGGATATTTAAAAATTTCTATGATGGTTGTTTGTCTTCATCAGAAGATTCACTCAAAGTTTCTCCATTTGAGTTTGCTAAAGTTTTTAGTTGTTGACTGTACTGTTGTTGTTGTTTAAGCAATTTTATTTCTGTTTTAATATTGTGGATTTCATGTTGGAGGTCTTGGATAGTGATTTCTTTGTTGCATGTTTGTATTTTATCAAAGATTATATCTTTTAAATTATAAGATTTTGAAGTTGATGAGATAAAAGTTGGTGTGGAGAGGGATTTTTTTAATTCTTCTAAATAATCTTTCTTAATTTGGGGATCTTGTATTTTATCAATTATTTCCATCATCAATTCTTGGTCTTTTGTTAAGACATTGAGTGTGTCTTGATCTGAAGATGTCTCTATATTATCTATTTGATTAACTTGTATATCTGATGAAGATTGTGATTTAGTATTTAAAGTTTGTGTCTCTAAAGTTGTATATGTCAGAAGTTCACAAATTTTTTGGTTTATTTCTTAATCAAGTTGTATTTGATTTATTCTTCTCTTTATTTTACAATATTTTGAAATATGTCCTGTTTTCCCACATCTGTAGCATTTTAGGTTGGATTTTTCCATTCCTTTTTAGGTTTGTTTTCTTGGCTTTTAAATTCCTTTTTAGCTTGAATTTTATTTCTTTTGGGTTTCTGGTAAAAAGTTTCTTTTGTATTCAAATTTCTTTGTTTTACAACATTTTGTTGAAAAACATTCTGGATTATAGTTTATATCAAATTGTTTGCAAAATGTTCCTAATTCTTTCTTGGATTGTCTTTGTTCTTTCTTCAACTGTTTTTGTAGTTTGATATCTTAACAAATTTTTAATCCTCCTTTTTGGGTGTAACTAATTAGTTCACCATATGTCAATTTTTTGTAAGGAATTATTCCTTTGAAATCTTCTCTTATTTTGTTTCTAACTTTTGCTCCTAGCAGATTTGGTAATCCAGCTAGAAATTTTTCTTTCCAAAAGGGTTAGTTATTATCCGTCCTTTACATGACTCTGGTGATAAAATTATCTCTATACCATTTAAATTCGCCTAATTTCTTACATTTGAGATTGGATAGAAGTTCTACATTTTTATCCCTTAAGTGTGATGGATCTCCAATGAAATGTTTAGCAATTGCAAAGATTAATATTGCAACAGCATTTTGTATATGTTGATTTTCTTCATCTAAGATTGGATTATTATCATTATCAGTTTTGATTGCATTAAGTATTTCTTTTTGTTCTTTGGAAGTGAGATAATTATCCCACCATCCTTTAAGTTGTCCGGAAAATCCAAATACTAATAAATCAGCTATTGCCCAACCAGAAATTGTTTTTTGAGTTTATAAACATTTGATACCATTGTCATTTGTTACAAAAGATTGAGAATGTTATATTTAGACATTTCATCTATGTTCCATTCATAAATTGTATTTGCATTATATTTGTTTTGAATTAAGGGTTTCTCTTCTAATACTAAATCTGGTACAAATTTTTTGGGTAGTACAATCTTTGTGGTTCTTTCCAATGATGCTTTTGAATTATCTGGTCATCAGGTGATTGAAATTGTTCACTATTAGTTTCTGAATCTTTTATTGTATTAATTGACCTTTGTTGTGTTCTATCAGGTGTATCTGGTATATATCTTTCATTTTCTCCAGTTATTTCTGAGTTTAATGCATTAAGTCTTTGTTGAATTTCTTGCAAGAAATCTGATTGAGTGTTTGATAATATTTCATGCGATTTAAATAAAGGTTTTGAATTTTTGTTTTTCTTCACTTGGTTTGTCTTTTTTAGAAGTTTGGATGTTTGAATTGTCTATTTTTGTTTCAATTTTTTCTAAATGTTGACTTATTGTATGGAGATTTCGATTTGAATAATTATTTTGCTCAATCAAGAGTTTAATATCTTTATAAGTGACTTGGGAGTTTTCTCTTTCAGGATTTGTAACCTTGAGTAGGGATGCTTTCAATCCAGATCCTTTATGTTCATATTGAATTTCTGTCAATGGTGGATGTTGAGATTCAATTTGAGATTTATTTGTTTGCCATACTTTAACTGTATTATTTGTGTTAATACACTTATCATAATATTGTTCATACCATTTGAAAAATTTTATTTGAATTTTATGTGTATTCATGAAATCATAATATTCCTCTTGGATTTCTTGTTTATTATTTTGATGATTTTTAAAGAATAGTTCACGTTTGATTTTATTCTTTTCAGAATAAAATTCTTTTCTCATTTTTTCTTTATCAATAGAGAATTATTTTTGTAAAACGATTAATTCTGGATTATTTGTCATTGAAGAGTAAGTTGGGGAAATTGGTAAATCTTCATCACTTTCTGATTTGGTTTGGGAAGACATAGGCTGTCTTTGCCTTTGGTAGATTGGTTTAGGAACACTTGTAGATGTATTTATAGATTGAAGATTAGCGGTTACAGATTGAAAATCTTGTAAAGTTGAAGGAATAGATGATGTTGAATATCTAGGAGTTTGAAAACTTGAATTTGATCTTAAACTTTGATATGGTAGATGTATAGGAATATGGGAGGGATGTCCTAAGTTTATATAGAATTTGTTCTATTAAAAGAAATCTTGACGTTTCCATTATCAGTTTGAGAGACAACTCTTAATTCAGCTGTTTCTTGTGTTATAGGTTGGACTGCTTTTTCTAAAACCCATTCATCTGAAAAAGAAACTTCATTCCACTTAATTGGTTTGGGAATATGTATCTTGGATCTAGTCATGTCTATTTGGAAAAAAGAAGTGTCTCTCCTTTTGGGCTATGGATTAAGGCTCCTGAACCTAAAGCTGAAATCATAGCTTTGTAATATATTCTATAACCTAAAGCCAAAGGCACAAATCCTGGTTTTATTTTATAATTATGGGTTTTTATTTGAAGAGTTAAAACATCTAAAATGTTTTTATCTTGTAAAGAAACAGTATAATTTGGAAAACAATTAAAATAAATTGGATCATTACAGAGACTTGATTCAATAGTTCCTAAGAGGAAATCATTAAAATCTTCAAATCCGGTGTCTCTTAATGTCATAAAGATTGAGGTGTTTAGACTTTCTTTTGAGAGTGGTTTAACCGCGACTTGAATTAATCCTATATGAATATATTTGTATTTTCTTTAAATATGTTTGTTAATCGATTCTCTTTCTAATAATTGAATTGATTCATAAGAATTTGTAATTGGGAGATCTTTTTCTTTTAATTGGATTGTATAATCCGTTTTTAACAAATGACTTATTAGAGATTTATTTTGTTTGTATATTTCGTTTAGATGTATTTTAGGAATTTCTCAATTATCTATATCTTGAATTATGTTTGTCATATTGATTTCTTCTTCATTATCGTTTGGTTCATGGGTTCTTAAGCTACTGGAAGCAGAAGAATTAGATCTAAATAAAGAATTCATTCTTAAAACATAAACTTAACTATTTTAATTTTTATTGCTGCCTACAAAGGAAAGATAGGTTGAATGCTTACAAGGGAGATAAAATCCTAAAACGCCTAATCCATGGCTCATCAGGACTATCTAAGGACTCAGCAATTACTAGCTTGAAACTCAACATCACAAAACTTAAAACAATTAAGAAGTTAGTTCTTAAATAAACTCTATATTTACCTCTAATTGCTCCTTGCTACAGTGGCTCTAATAATTTAAACTAATATTCTTTTTAAAGAATATATGAATATTAGTTTAATTTATTTAAATGCTTCATTTTATAAAAGCATTACTTTGAAAAGGATATAAAATGAAATGGAAAATGTTTGATCTCAATGACAATATTTACTCCCTATAGTCGCTTCTAAGTTCCGGGACAAGACAAGTATTTCAAAATACATTCTTTACTCCATTCGGATCCCTAGCCGACAATAGTATCCTTCCTATTTCAGTTCCTAAAGTACCTATAGGAAAATAAGGATTTTATTGCATATAGATTTCGAAATATCTAGTTTTGCATACAATTCTCTTACTGAGCCGTGGTTTGCTCACCCTTTAACATCTATAGAGTACTTTCAGTGACTGAGTGATTAGCATCCGAGGATTATTGGCTGTGCATTGAGTGCCCCGAGGCAGCGAGCTTATATCCTGGAGGTATAATCATTAATTTTATATATTCGGACATATTTTTACAGTACTATTTCATTGTAAATTAAACAGGGGATGTAAACGATAAATAAATTCTCGATATATAAATATTTTTTTAATTATAAATTTAAATTTTAAATAGTTACCGTATAAGGGAAAAGAGGAAAGTAAGGCATCACAAACAGTCCAACCATATAAAATGTATAGAAAAGTGTGTAATACGGTGTATACGAGACGTGACACTCATATCCTTTATACTCAAACACTCTCAAAAATCTTTATTGACTTAAGCATTGGAGAAAGTCCAACTGGAAACAACCCTAGTGACTCTTTATTTGCAGATTGATCCAAAGAAGAAGAAGATTGTATATTCTTGAGGAGCCCAACACCTTTTTGACATCAACATTTTTAAATTAAAAAATTTAATCAATTTATAAAAGAAAGGACAATGATTTTTCGTTAAAATATCATATATTAAACAACATTCAAAAAAATGCTAATTTATGATTAAAAAATTAGGTAAATATAAAATACTGTAAGAAAATCGTAATTTTTTAATCCTAAATTACACTTATTTTAAATGCAATCTTTTAATTTTTTAGGTCAAATTATGTGGATAGTCCTTGAACTATATTAAATTTTGGAATTTTTTCCCTATAGTATTATTTAAAGAAATTTAGTTCTCTTACTAATTTAATTTGATAATTTCAGCCCTACCATTTGTTGATTCCGTTAGCCTCAGTTAAATTTATACACGTAAGCGATAACCTTCTCCACGTGGCATTGACCATGCTGATGTTCATTGACTATGTTGATGTGGGATTTGGTATTGCTAAGAAAAGGTCAAACTATATGGATAGTCCATATACTATGTTAAAATTTGAAATTTAGTCCATATAAACATTTATAGAAATAACTTTCTAGTATTAACTCAATGATCCATTAGATAATTGGATACTTCACCACTTAGTTCAACAATTTTTTATTTTACTTTATTAGAATTTTTTGTCATTACATAATATATTTTTTAATAGTATTTTATATTTTTCAAAATTTTTCTTACAATTACCTTTTTTTGTTTGAACATAATTAAATAGCAACATAATTAGGTTATATTTAATCATATACACTAGTTAACTCAATGTTCAATTTATATTAAACAGTTTAAATTAAAAGAGTATCAAATTAGCGTAACTTTAAAAATCAATTTTTAGAAATTTTAGAAAATCATGATATATGCAAATTAATTTCATAATTTAATTTAAAAATCCAACATTATGGTTTGGTTTTTTTAAATTATAAATATATATTTTTGGTTTTGAATTTAGGTTGGTCTCTAAGTTAGAATCCGATTAGTTTTGAACTTTTTTTTATTCGGATTTTTTTTGAATTCAAATATTTTTGGATTTAATTTTTTTTCGAGTTCGAAATGAGTCTCGTTAATATTTTTGACTTTTAAGTCAATTGGGGTTCGTTCAGGTTCAATCATGGATCAATCCAAACTCGAAAAAAATCAAATCTAAAAATATTCAAATTAAAAAAATCTGAATCCGAAAAAAATCCAAAATTGATAGGACTCGAACTCGAGATCAATCCTATCCGAAATTTAAAAAAACGAATATATAATTAAAAATACTATAATTATATAATTTTATTTAAAAATAAATAATAAACTTAATGATTTATTAATAATTATTGTACAATTATATTATTATTATTATTATTATTATTATTATTATTATTATTATTATTATTATTATTATTATTATTGGATCTTTATATTAAATATGAAATTAATTTTTATATATCACGATTTTCTAAAATTGCTAAATATTGATTATTAAGGTTAAACCAATTAATTGATTTTCTTTTAATTTTACTAGTTAATATTCTAATTGAACATCGAGTCAACTAGTGTTTATGATTAAATGTAACTTAATTATGTTGCTATTTAATTTATGCTCAAACAAAGAAAAAGTAAATATAGGATAATTCTTGAAAATATAAAATGCTATTAAAAATTATTATTTTATGACTAAAAAATATAATAAAATAAAATAAAAATTTGTTGGACTAAGTGACTAAGCATCCAATGATTCGAAGAATCATTGAGTTGAGAGTAGAAAGTTATTTATTTAAATGTTTATATGGATTAAATTTCAAAATTTAACATAATACATGAAGTAAATTTTAAATTTTCAAAATCTTTTTTTTAGACAAATAAAAATGCCACATCAGCATGGACAAGATCACCTCGATAAGGTCAACGATCACATGTACACTTTTAACGAAGCTTAATGAAATTAACAAACAGTAAAACTAAAATTATCAAATTAAATTAACAAAAAGACTAAATTTCTCTAAGTAAAATTATAGGAATTAAATTTCAAAATTTAATAGAATGTAAGGACTATCTGCGTAATTTGACTAAATTTTTAAACAGTGCTATCAACTCCAAATAAATCACAATTTGGTTATGTCAAATCAGTCAATCTCAAGTGTTTCCATCATACTTTTGAATGCAAATCTTCTCACATGACATTGTTTATAGGATTTCAATAATTAACGTCTAAGGATTGTTTCCAGGTGATTTCTTTGTTCCCCTTTTGTATTCTTTTATATATTTATTCCTTAAAATGGATGAATTATAAAATTAAAATCACAGCAAAACCTTTCACTTATTAGCATACCGTTTCTTTGAGTAAGTTGGGGTCTATATATTTATATATAGGATTTATACATATGCACTAATCGTGTATAGATATATACTATTAATACATCAGAAGTTGACACATAATCAATAAATTTTTATAAGCAAATTTAAAAAAAATTATCTTTATCTTTAAAGGTTTGATTTTTTTTAATTTGTTTATTGATAAAATATCAAATTTTAATATATTGACAATGTATAAAAATTATATATTATCAATGTATCATATATAAATTTTTATATATATCTATATATATATATATATATATCACCAAATGAAAATCGAAATCTTTTTACCTATGGCTATGAACCACTATAAAATCAATTTCTAGTACCCTCACAATGATTTTGAAGGGAAAATTAACGGGAGAAAAATATATACTTGAATGAAATACCACCTCCTAGGCCTAGAGTTCCTCTCTGGCTAGGTCGTCTTTGCCTGAAGAAATGGAAATTGGGGTAAAAATGCGCGTAATTAAGGAGATAGATGGGCCTCGAGGGGGCTAGAAAGCACGCACAGCTAGCTGAGGGCATTCTTTTCACATCTTACTTTTTGATCGGCTGAGAGTGGCCACTCATGTGCATGGTGCGCACATAGCCACACAGCAATCTAGTGGTGGATGGCTCTTCAATGATTGACGACTCTTGTCCGTTTGGACAAACACCTACTCATCATTGATGTTCTGACCTTTTAAATTTGATCTTTCAAGTCTTTTGCTTTAGGATAAAGGCTACTATACATCAACTTTGGTCCTCCATCTTCGCATGTGAATTTAATTAGGGAAATTTGGTAAGAGGTGTGGCATAATCGAAAATTTAGAAATATTTTTAGATTATTTTAAAAAGTATTCACTATCTAGGGTGGAACCTTATGGGTTCAGTGAAAGTTTGAGCCCATATTGACCAAAAAAATAATTTAAATTAAGTTTAAATAAATAATTTTTTATTTTATTAAATTTTGTTCATTTTTTGGTAAACTTTTGAAATTAATTTCAAAATTATATAATAATTATGCTTTTTAGAATTGAGTTTTCAAAGTAAAAAACAAAAATTAAAGATTGTGTTAGTTGCTATAAGAATGGCTGAAATGACACTAGAATTGATTCTAGCGGTTGTTAATGCTACGCTAGAGAGAATATGTTTAATAATGAATATCTTAAAAATTCATTTGTATAATCGAATGAAAGTTTAATAGTTAAATGATAATTTAGTTTTGTATATTAAAAAAATGCATTCAAAAGTATTAATAACAAAAGCATTGTACAAATTTTTTTTCAAAGTATAAAATCATGTTAAGGATGATGGTAAAGTTTTTAATAATTAAAACCGAATACAAAAGTTTTAATTATTATCAGTATCATTATTATTTTTATTATTTTTATTTTATAATTTAAAATATTTAAATTAAGCCTCTACTAAGTAAAATTTTTGGTTCTAAAGGAAATTAAAAAAAAAAGAAGAAAAAACGATTGTCAACTTTTTAATGATGTTGAGAAAAAAATTATGAATTCGAGCACATAACCTAACATGACCCACAATAGTTTAATAGAAAATTAATTAATAATTAATTTTTATTAATTATTAATTATTGATTAAGTATTAATTATTGATGATTAATAATTAATCATTAAAATTAATTAATAATTTATAAAAACGAATAATTAAATAAAAGATTATTTATTTATTAAGAATAATTAGTTATTATTAATTATTATGAGTAATTATTTAGTATTACTTAATTATTAATTATTACTTAATTACTAACTAAGAATATTTAATTATTTCTAAATCACCTGTACATATAAAGCATTTGATTGTTTTATTGAAAATATTCGAATGCTTAAAATTAATTTTTTATCAAAAAAATTTAAATATTTATATGATAATATATATAATTATCATAAATTGTATGTCTCTTCAGTATATTTAGAAGAATGTCAAAATGTTTAAAAAAATAAAAATTGAAGTCCACTCAGATAGGAAACCAAGTAAATGGAAAGGCCCATACGTACGTTTAGAGGTGGCAAAAGTTGACTCGACCAAAAAAATCCGTCCAATTAACCCGAATCCAAACCCGACTGATCCGATTTGATAAAAAAAATCAACAACCCAAATCCAACCCTATCCGAATCCAAATTGATCTGAAACCAAATTTATCCGAATTTACATTGATCCAAACCCGAATTGATCCAAACCCAAATTCATCCGAATTTAGATTAACCTGAACCCGAATTGATCCAAATCCGAATTGATCCGAACCCAAATTGACTTGAATCCAAATTTACCCAAACTTGAAAAGATGCAAACTTAAATTTAATATTATCAATAAATATTTAAATGTTAAAATTAAATATCAAAGTATTTTAATATAGTAAAAATATAATTTTTTTAATAATGAGTGTTATATATTTTTTTAATCTAGTTAAATTTAAATATTCACTTTTATATTGCATTCATTTGAACCTAATGTATAATTATTTAATGGCTAATCTATAATAGAGTACAAAAGCTATATCATCTACACTAATGTCTCCAATTATTCTATAAAAAATAAAAATAAATTAAAGAGATATATAGTACTGTTTTATGATATTTAGTAGGGATTATTAAATCACTTTGATTTAAAAGTTATTAATTATTGTAGATAATAAAAATAAAATGAAAAAAATGTAATTAATTTATGAATATTGGTAAATATATTATAAAGAAAACTATCATACATATTATTAAATATTTTGATTATTTCAATCCCAATTGTACTATAGGTATGTAAGAAGAAAATTTTATTTTCATGAGTTTTGTAATTTTTAGAAATATGGTTTCAGTTGATTTTCATACCAAATAAATCACATCAAGATGACCAAAGCTTAATCCAATAAATCTGTCCAATCCCAAATCCAAATCCGACTAACCCGAATTGACTAAAAAAGTCAACGATCCAAACCCGACCTTATCCGAACTCGAAATGATCTGAACCCGAAATGATCCAAACCCGAAATAGACCGATTTTTCTTTGACCCAAACCCGACCTTATCCGAACCCGAAATGATCCAAACCCGAAATAGACCGATTTTTCTTTGACCCAAACCCGACCTTATCCGAACCCGAAATGATCCAAACCCGAAATATACCGATTTTTCCTTAACCTAAACCCGACTTTATCCGAACCCGAAATGATCCGAATCTGAAATGATCCGATTTTTTCTTAACCCAAAATAATCCAACTCAAACCCGATCCAACCCGCCCATTTGCCACCTCTACATACGTTAAAGGTAAACTTTGACGAAGGTCTACAATAATAGAGAGCATTTGTAGAGTTGATTCGAGATGACCAGGGTTTCGGCGCTTCTTCATCATTTGTTTTTTGAACAGTACATTTTTATAAAAAGTCACAGTCATAAATTCATAACCAACTTCATTGTATCGATAATTATAAAACTTATTTTAATTAAATTAAGTTAATTAATAATTGAATAGAACTACTTAAACTAATAAAATAAAATTAGTTGGACAGTTGGGACGTGGCTCCATTATTTTTTTGGTTATTACTGTTAAAAAATTTTCAAATTAAGTTATGTGCATTTTGAGACTAATCTATCATCCAACGATTTTAAAAATACATCTTTCTACACACACTTCGAAATTAATTTTTTACCTAACTATCTTAAGGTCGTACTTTTATATCAACTTGATGCATTAAAAAAATTAATTTCTTAAAATGTTGATCTCAAAATTTGAATTTTAAATTTAATTTACAAGACAATAATTATTTGTCAATAAATCCAACCCTCGGGATTGACGTGCTCCATTTTTCTTAAATCTTGAGAGAGGGTGTTTGGGGTCATTAATTTAGTAAATATTAAAAGAAAAAAAGAAAACCAACTTATCCTCCGTTGGCAACCTCTAAGCGGAAACGGAAGCCAGTGAAGGTACTCACCAATTAGCAAAGCATTTAATTGTCACAAAAATTTTGCGTTGGAGAGTCTCCTTTTATTTTTTTAGTACATTTTTATTTAAAGTTATAATCACAATTAACATATTATATTTCATGAATTGATAACTTAATAAATTGATAAATACAAATGATAATAATAAACTAAACAAATAACAAATAAACTAATTTGAACTCACACTCGATGAGACTCAAACTTAGAACCTCAAAATCTCAGGACCTCTTCCTCACCACTAAGTTAAAGCTTCATTGGCAAGTGTCCCTTTATTTTTAAAATTTTTCTGAAAGATTGTTCTGGTTATAAAGGCAATACAAGTAAAGTTTATACAAATTTTATAATAAAGTTAGTATAATTTTTTGTAATAAAATTAAATTACAAGTAAAAGTCACAATTCCAATCAAGTAGTTTTTAACCTATATGATACATTTAACAAAATAAATCGGTTAACAAAATTATATAAAGTGATAAATCAACATATAACTAAGGAATAATTAATTTCGCCCAATAAACATGACCATAATCTAAATTTGGTTTAGAATCAATTTCAGATTTGGATCAAGTTGGGTTCAAGTTGTTACCTTTTTTAGTCAAATTGGGTTAGTCGGATTTGGGCTCGAGTTGAGCAAACAAGTTTTTCAAGTTAAGCCTTAGTCAATTCGGTGTGATATGTCTGGTATGAAAACGAATTCGAACCATATTTCTATGTAACTCATGAAAATAAATTCTTATTTTTGCATGACCTATAATAAAATTGAGGTTGAAATATTCAAAATATTTATTAATCAATATGATAGTTTTCTTTATAATATATTTACCAATATTCATAAGTTAATTACATTTCTTTCATTTTGTTTCTATTATCTATAATAATTGTTAACTCTAGGCATTGAAGTGATTTAATAATCCTTTCTAAATACTATAATAGATTACTATATATCTTTTTAATTTCTCTTAATTTTTTATAGAATAATTGGAGGCATAAGGGTAAGTGATGTAGCTTCTATACTCTGTGATAGATTAGCAATTAAATAGTTCTAGCTAGCTTTTGTGCAATTTGGTCTTTGGTTAGGTTCAAATGAATGCAATATAAAAATGAATATATAAGTTTAATCATATTAAAAAAAATATAACACTCGTCTTATTGAAAAAATTATATTTTTACTATAATATAATACTTTGATAATTAATTGTGATATTTAAATATTTACTGATCATCTTAGACTTAAATCTAATCTTTTCAGGTTTGGATTAATTTGGGTTTAGATCAATTTGAGTTTGAGTCAATTTGGGCTCGAATCAATTTGAGTTTGAGTCAAGTCGCCTTTGGGTTAATCTGCAATCATATGAATTTGGGTTTGAATTAATTCAGCTTCAAATTATGTCAAGTTTGAATCAATATAAATTCGGATCAATTTGATTTTGAATTAATTCGAATTTGGATCTAATTGGGTTTGAATTGTTGATTTTTTTAGTTAAATTGAATTGCTCAAGTTTAATTTTGGGCCAATCGGATTATTTTTAGTTTTTGCCACATCTAATTGAGATTTATTTTTATTTGTACTTTAGTTTATTTTAAAAATAATAAAAACTTTATTTGTTAATTTAAGTGAGAAACACAAAATTAACTTGTAACCAAATCAAATTTAAGAACTAAATCTTAATTATTCATAACAAATAAATTTAATAAATATAAGAATCAATTAAATTTCTGGATCATTCAAAAAAAAATTTTGGTTACAAAAACTATATTAAATTAAATATTACAAAACTCCAACTTGCCATTGGGGCTTCACAGTAAATAAGTAAAATTCGGTATTCAAGGAGTCAAATCTAGGGATCTTGGTTGCATTCAAGTAGTCAAATCCGAATTTTTTTTTAATCGTAATTTGTTTTATTGTAATCACCCATCGCCAAATTGCCATTAGATTAAATTAAGCAGATTGGATGATAGTGCTTGAAATAAATAGTTCAGACAGTCACAATTGGACCCATTGACAGTTAAGAACATCACTTTCCCAGTAAGCGTGTAAGAACACCGGCATTTGAGCAGCTTTGGAGTGCTTTTTTCGTCGTATCATGTAAAGTGTCATGTCCCGGGAGTTCAAGCCCAGCAACCATGCAGCCTTAGGCTAGAAACTCACGTCCAAACGCCTAAGTCAGCCTCTTACCTTGTCCAGGATATCCTTGCAGTACCCGTCAACAACACAAATCGAGTCAAACAGACACACACGCACACGTGCACAAACATAAACACACTCATGTAGGGAAAACTGTACACTTGCATTATTATCAAACAATACAATGTACAAGAGCTTTACAAGAAGGAAGACCAACCTAGAACTACCCACGATGGAGGAGCACACCCTTGGGAGCTTTACACAGCCTAAGAGACTCACACAAGGGGGCTCACTCCTCTTATGAGGAGCATTAGTGCTCTAACTAACTCAGCAGCTCTCTCTCCCACCTACACTTGAAACCTCACTGTTCCGCTTCTGTGGTTCTGCCCGTATGTCCCAATTGTGGGGGAAGACACCCCTTATATAGCAAGCCCTCACCCAATCGTGTGGTGGTGGTTAGGCCAAGTGTATGGCTGGCAGACTACTTTGGGAACCTCTCCTAATTGTGCTGGCTAGCTGGAAGCCATTGGAGCCAAACTGGATCGGGCCCGCATCTGGATGCGCACTTGGGCCGGCCGGGTCTTACCCAATCCTGCTTCCTCGTCTCGCCAATTCCTTTAGATCGCCTGCCTTCCTGGTGCGCTCGCTGATCACTTGGGACCTCGCTCGCCCATTAAGTGTCAGTCTCGCCTGGCATCCTGGTGCTACTTGTCGCACCCTCCATTTGGCCTGCGTCTTTCACGCCCACCACCTTGGGCCGCCTGGGGTTGGTCAACCGGCCTCTCATCACCTTGGCTGGGATCTGGTTTAGCCTGCACCCGTCAATCAGGCCTTGGACTGTCTCGCGGGACGTGACATTCTCCCCCACCTGTTCTAGCAACGCCCTTGTTGCTTGGGGAGTGTCAACCTTCCATTCGCGCACCACGGGTTCTCCTCGAGCGGTACCGACCATGGACCTCGCCCTCGTCCCCTAACTGAGAGCCGCGTACTCACCTTCTCACTCGTATGGCGCCTGGTCGCCGAACCACCCTTGGCTCGCCCACTGACCTCAGGACACCAAGTAGGCAATCTCCCTTGATCTACTTCCGACTACTCGCCACCCTGGCTATTGCTACAAGTTTCATCCCTGTCAGGCACTTCCGTTCTTCATCTGGTCCCATCCACCCTGGTCGGTCCTGACCTCTACTTGGCAGAATGTGGCTTCCCCTTACCACTCGAGAGTCTCACATGGCCTCCTGCCCTTCAGTGTGCTCGCTTGCTTACGAACTCGCCATCCTCGCTCAGTCCGGACTGCTCACTAGGTTTGTTGGCTCAGCTAACTTGGCTTGGACCACGTCTCAACCAGCACTAGGCACTAGCGATTTCGCGCAAACTCGATCAGGTCGCCACCGAATGCTGATTGCCAATCGCCAACTCCCGATAGCCGGCTCTGGCACCAGCTGCCATGTGCCCATTACTCCTTCTCCGCGCTCAATGGGCCATTCGGAGCGTGCAACGCTCACGTGATCAGGGTCTTCTGATCGCCTGCTCTGATACCAACTATCACATCCCGAGAGCTTAAGCCCAGCAACCACGCGGCCTTAGGCGGGAAACTCGCATCTAAACGCTTAAGTCAACCTCTCGCCTTGCCCAGGATACCCTTGCAGTACCCGTCAACAACACAAGTCGAGTCAAATAGACACACACGCACACGTGCACAAACATAGACACACTCATGCGGGGGAAACTGTATACTTGCATTATTATCAAACAATACAATGTACATGAGCTTTACAAGAAAGGAGACCAACCTAGAACTACCCACGTTGGAGGAGCACACCATTGGGAGCTTTACACAGCCTAGGAGACTCGCACAAAGGGGCTCACTCCTCTTATGAGGAGCATTAGTGCTCTAACTAACTCAGCAGCTCTCTCCCGCACCTACACTTGAGACCTTACTGTTCCGCTTCTCTGCTTCTGCCTGTATATCCCAAGTGTGGGGGAAGACACCCCTTATATAGCAAGCCCTTACCCAATCGTGTGGTGGTGGTTAGGCCAAGTGTATGGCTGACAGACTGCTTTGGGAACCTCTTCTAATTGTGCTAGTTAGCTGGAAGCCATTGTAGCCGAACTGGATCGGGCCTGCGTCTGGATGCGCACTTGGGCCTGCCGGGTCTTACCCAATCCTGCTTCCTCGCCTCACTAATTCCTTTCGCTCGCCTGCCTTCTTGGTGCGCTCGCCAATCCCCTGGCGTTTGGGACCTCGCTCACCCATCTGACTAGCTCGCCCATCAAGTGTCAGTCTCGCTTGGCATCCTGGCGCTACTCGTTGCCCCCTCTATCTGGCCTACGTCTTTCACGCCCACCACCTTGGGCTGCCTGGGGTTGGTCAACCAGCCTCTCATCACTTCGGCTGGGACCTGGTTTGGCCTATACCCGTCAATCAGGCCTTGGACTGTCTCACGGGACATGACATAGAGCATGTGGATGATCACTCCTTCAATCAATCTCCATTCCCACAAATTTCACTCATACCACTCACGCATTTCTTTGGAGTGCCTTTTAAAGGCCACAGACCCCACACACACACCCAAAAAACTTCTAGATTAACTTTTTATTGATAAAATCACTCCACGTGTAAAGTGTGTCATACATGTCTCCAATGACTCCTCCTTCTCACACGTGCCTCTACATATGTGTGGTTCCATGGTTCATTTGAAAAAAAAATAAAAAATAAATAAATTGAAAAAGAAAAAGAAAAAAAAGAAGGAAAGATTGACAAAAAAAAAAAAAGATGCATGGCCTTTAAAGGTAGCAAAAGAGTGGATTGAATCGAGTTCGAGTTAAGTTATTTTAAATTAGATTATTTTGGGTTAACAAAAATCAAATCATTTTGGGTTCAATCATTTCGGATTTAGGTTAGGTCGGATTTGGATCAAGAAAAAATCGATTTATTTCGAATTCAGATAATTTCAGGTTTGGATCAATTTAAATTTGGATTAATTTGGATTATGATTAATTCAGGTTTGGATTAGGTTGGGTTCGGGTTGTTGACTTTTTAGTCAATTCGGGTCGGTTGGATTTGGATTCGGGTCGAATGGACAGGTTTTTCGAGTTAAGCCTTAGTCATCTCGATGTAATTTATCTGGTATGAAAATGAACTGAAACCATATTTCTAAAAATTACAAAACTCATGAAAATAAAATTTTCTTCTTACATGACCTATAATAAAATTAAAATTGAAATAATCAAAATATTTAATAATTTGTATGATAATTTTCTTTATAATATATTTACCAATATTCATAAATTAATTACATTTTTTCATTTTATTTCTATTATCTATAATAATTAATAATTTTATGAATCAAAATGATTTAATAATCTCTACTAAATATCATAATACCTACTATACATCTGTTTAATTTCTCTTGATTTTTTATAGAATAGTTGGAGATATTAAGTGTAGGTAACATAGTTTTTGTACTCTATAATAGATTAGCCATTAAATAATTATATATTAGGTTCAAATGAATATAATATAAAAGTGAATATTTAAGTTTAACTAGATTCAAAAAAATATAACATTTGTATTATTTAAAAAAAATTATATTTTTACTATAGTAAAATACTTTGATCATTAATTTTAACATTTAAATGTTTATTGATAATATTAAATTTAAGCTTGAATCTTTTCAGATTTAGGTTAATTTGGACTCGATCAATTTGGGTTCGAATCAGGTCGGGTTTGTGTTAATCTAAATTTGGATGAATTTGGGTTTAAATTAATTCGGATTCGATTCAGATCAAGTTTGGATCAATATAAATTTAGATCAATTTAGATTCTAATCTGATTAGAGTTGAATTGTTAACTTTTTTTATCAAATCGAATCTATAAAATTTAATTTCAAATTGATCAAATTGATTTTTCAGATCAGATTAATTTTTACCGCCTCTAATAACCTAGCTTTTCTTTCTTTTTTAAGAAATAGCCTAGCTTCTTTTGAAATCAAGCATCAATAATAAAATTTTATGTGGCCTATCAACCATTAACATAACGCCACGTGCATCTTCACTGTTGTAGACATTTCCTCTATAAAATACGCTTCCCTGCCAAGCAATCGAATACGAAATTTTATTAAAAGCTTTGTCTAAAAGAAGGCAGTTTCTCTGTTTTAGGTTTTCATTGCTGTTCTGAGTTGTGGGGTTTTTCTTTTTGCAGTTTTAGGAAAAACATCGGCAAAAATGTTTATTGAGAACTTCAAGGTAGAGAGTCCAAATGTGAAGTATACAGAAAATGAAATTCAGTCTGTGTACAACTATGAGACCACCGAGCTTGTCCATGAGAACAGGAATGGAACGTATCAATGGGTTGTCAAACCTAAATCTGTCAAATATGAATTCAAGACTGATATCCATGTCCCTAAACTAGGGTTAGGATCTATACTTCCCATCATTTCTTTTTCCATTTCTGGTTTTGGGGGTTAGATTTTAGGTTTTTATGTTCTGGGTTTGTTTTAAATTTTTCATTTTTTTTGGTTTTAGGGTGATGCTTGTGGGATGGGGAGGAAACAATGGTTCGACTCTTACCGGTGCTGTAATAGCCAACCGAGAGTGAGTTCAATTTTTTTTAAAAAATTCTGATTGATTTTGATTGTTGATTTTTTTGTTTGTTTATTGATTTTTGGGATATGGGTAATGATGGATATCTCAGGGGCATCTCCTGGGCCACCAAGGACAAGGTGCAACAAGCCAATTACTTCGGTTCACTTACTCAAGCATCAACAATCCGAGTTGGGTCGTACAATGGAGAGGAGATTTATGCTCCATTTAAGAGCCTTCTGCCTATGGTATACTATACATGAACTGAGATTTTGTTTTAATTGCAGTGTTATCTGATTCATTAAGTTAATTTGTTACTTGTTAGAGATAATGAAGACAAATAATAATGAATAAATACAGGTGAACCCAGAGGATATTGTGTTTGGAGGATGGGACATAAGTGACATGAACCTAGCTGATGCAATGGCGAGGGCCAAGGTCTTCGACATTGATCTGCAAAAGCAGCTGAGACCCTACATGGAATCCATGGTCCCACTCCCTGGAATCTACGACCCTGATTTCATTGCTGCCAACCAAGGTGAACGAGCCAACAATGTCATCAAGGGGACCAGGAAAGAGCAAGTTCAGCAAATCATCAAAGATATTAGGTATAAATCAATTTTAGCCTCCAAAGAATTTTGTTAAGCCGAGAAGGACATGTTTTTGTGGTACAAAAATAACAGATTTTAGGGTTTGCTTTTGTTGATCAGGGAGTTCAAGGAGAAAAACAAGGTGGACAAGATTGTTGTCCTCTGGACTGCAAACACTGAGAGGTACAGCAATGTCATCGTGGGGCTAAACGACACCATCGACAGCCTCTTGGGTTCTCTGGAGAAGAATGAATCAGAGATTTCTCCTTCCACTTTGTATGCTATTGCTTGTGTTCTGGAAAATGTTCCCTTCATCAATGGCAGCCCACAAAACACCTTTGTGCCAGGTTCTTAATTGAGCTGAGCTATCTTCCTATTCTTTTGAAATGTGATTGGCAGATCTATTAACCCTTTAGAAGTGAGTAGTTAGGCATTTAATTTGCTGTTGTTATATCCAGGGTTAATTGATTTGGCTATTCAGAGGAACTGTCTGATTGGAGGAGATGACTTTAAGAGTGGCCAGACTAAGATGAAATCTGTCCTAGTGGATTTCCTTGTAGGGGCTGGTATTAAGGTACAAATCTTTGAACTTCAAGATCTTTATGTGGTTTGTTAGCTTATGTTTCAATGAAGATAAATGATGACATTGTGCTGATGATAAATTAACAGCCAACATCAATTGTGAGCTACAACCATCTGGGAAACAATGATGGCATGAATCTATCAGCTCCCCAAACCTTCCGCTCCAAGGAGATCTCCAAGAGCAACGTTGTTGATGACATGGTTTCAAGCAATGGAATCCTCTATGAGGCTGGTGAGCATCCTGACCATGTTGTGGTCATCAAGGTAATAAGTTTACCCATCTCTGCCTGTTTATGCACTTGCAACCTTAAGGCTTTTATCTGTGTCTTAAATGTGTACTTTTATCTTTCTTGTGTAAAGTATGTGCCATATGTGGGAGATAGCAAGAGAGCCATGGATGAGTACACATCAGAGATATTCATGGGAGGCAAGAACACCATTGTGTTGCACAACACATGCGAGGACTCCCTTTTGGCTGCCCCAATCATCCTAGATTTGGTTCTACTTGCTGAGCTCAGCACCAGGATCCAGCTCAAAGCTGAAGGAGAGGTATGTTCTCTTTTACTTTTTTTTTTTTTGCCCTTTTTGTTTCTCTAAAGCACTACACTCGTATGTGAACTTTGTGGACTCTTCTGGATTGACCATTAATTTTGATGCAAAGTTTTGGTATGAACTTACATTTGCAGAGCAAGTTCCACTCTTTCCACCCTGTGGCTACTATCCTCAGTTACCTCACCAAGGCTCCTCTTGTGAGTTCAAATGATCCTTTGTCTTTTCCTTTAACTCTGGCAAATTAAGTAGAATGCTCTCTAAATGTTTGAAGTTTACTGTTGCAGAAAACAAAATAATAATAATAATAATAATAATAATAAGTAAATAAAAAAAGGGTGGGGGACGGCTTCAACAGTAACACAACTAAATTACTGTCGTGGACTAAATACAGAATCAGTGGGAAACAATGAACTGCAATTTGCAAATACTTTATGGTGCCTCTTCTGATATATTTCATGTGACTATCAATGATTTTATCTAAATCTACTTCTGTTTATCTCACATGAAGCATCTAATGAGGGGACAGAATTGAACTATAGATTGTAAACTTTATGTAAACTTTAATGCAAGAATATAATAGAATCATGGGAATCACGAGAATCATTAGTGATTAGGAGCTGTTAACTCCATATTAATTGCATCTGATAAAGATGACTGATAATTTACACTCTTTCGGCAAAACAGGTTCCACCGGGCACACCGGTGGTGAATGCACTGTCAAAGCAGCGTGCAATGCTGGAGAACATACTGAGGGCCTGCGTTGGCTTGGCTCCTGAAAACAACATGATTTTGGAATACAAGTGAAGTTGAGAAGAGAAAAGTGGAGAAAGCTTTGGTTCTTAGAAGTTTAGGACCATTTTTCTAGACCTGGCAATTCATATTTATAATTCATTTTTATGTCATGTAAAATCGTGTTTGTATCGTATAAAACACGATAAATTTCGTGTCAAAATTCGTGTCGACACGAAAAATTCAAAACGTTATTTTTAGCTTTTACTATATTCATATATTAGTTTTATCTAATTTTTAGCTCGTGTTATTTATTCGTATCGTGTTCATTTCGTGTAATAATATTGTGTCTACGATTGCTAGGATTACATTTTTCCTTTTTCAAAGAAGCTGTGGTTCATGTTGTCACAGATTGTAATGGCTATGTGATGGTTTGTGGTTCGTTTATTATGTTTTTCTTTCCGAGTGGTACTCATATATAGCTCCTTGATGTAGCGCTTTATTGAGCAATTTCCTCTTTTGTGGAAATAGATATGATAATATGAAGGTTTTATAGATGTGTTTAATGCACCATCTGCTCCATCTCTTATAAATCTGATCATACTTCTGCCTTGCTGCTGCTTGGCTATTTTTCTGATTGAAAGTATTGTGTTGGAAAGAAAACCATCGCCTCAGGTCTTCCGGGTAATATACAACACCAAACTTCATTTAAATCTTAACGTCAACTAGCTTTGATGGGGCTACACGAATCCTTTTCACCTTTCTGCTCGAGGCAGTCAGAATTGACCTTTATCTTCCAAACTATAAATCAAAAACTCAATCAATAGACCTTGGACTAAAAATCTAACACTCAATCATCATACCTTCATCTTAATTCTGGAGTATTCTTGATCCAACCATGTTTGAAATTACCATTCACACGATCAAACTTGGTCAATATGCCAATAAACCTGTATTAAATCAGTCGTCACCAGCTCCAGAGTCTTGCAAAAAGTTCATTCTTGCTCTGTATTCTCGTTGTGTGGAATATAATCACTGTCCAACCATAGTTATGCATTCTACTATTCTGACTCTTTCTTAAACTAGCTTAAAAGCATACACAACTATATTAACTAATCACCTGTTCCTCTGATAACATAGTACAGTTTGATATAAGGCCTATCCTTTATATTCCTTTTCTCCATCTTTTTCCTCTTCCTTCGGTAATCACTGAATTGAAAATGCCATTTCTAATTGCTTTGATTGATGCATGCATCTTTGAAGTAGTATCACGAAAAGCGCAAGTCATGTTAGCCAAAAATAAAAGGGTCAGTCTATTTGAATATGGTCCCTGCCCTTCACCTTCTTACAGTGCCAGACATGTGGTGATCTCTTAGACTATTGTACAGAGGACAAATGATGGCCACATTGATGTCCACAACTTTAAGAATTGACGAAATAATTTGGTTCTGCAATTATGCATTCTTAAATGTAGGACAGTGGTCCCTTGTAGATTTTACCCTTTGATGTCGAAAACTATGGATCTTATGCTATACACTTGGCAAGTTTGCATTAAGTTTCAATGCTATACATCATTCTTCCTCAGTTCACATGGGTCTTATCCCATCACTTCTATCTCTATATACCAAAGACGCTAAAGTTAGTTGAATGATTGCCCATTGTATAGGTTTTTATAGAGCTGCGCGAGTATGTTTTCTAAGTTTGTGCTACTATAGTGAGCTCCGTCTAGGCTATAGTTATGAATGTTGACGGTTAGCCAGCATGATAATATTGATGTTGGACTACACATTAAGATTACGGTCAATTTTCTCTTATCCCTTGAATCTTAAAAGAGATTTGAAAAGTTCAAAATCAGAACATTTGTATACATTTGATCCGAAAATTATAGTACTGGAATTGTCAGGAGAAAAATCCAAGTTGAAAGATTGTTTGATATATAATTCCATTTGGTGGGAGACCTCGGGTGAGAAAAGGCCTTCGATCAATGTTAAAAGGAATGATAAGCTACAGCGCTTTCTGATGCATCACATGAAATGTTGCGAAAGAGTGGGGGTGAAGGAGGGCTCATCTGGCAATAACTCAGCATTATTAGTCACGGGTGGGCAATTTGTGTTTCTGAATGGACTGCCTTTTCACAGATGCTTTGTTACTCGCAAATGCTAGTTCAATTGGCTCTTTGTTTTAGTTTTAACTCAGATTGGACGAAACTCAATCCTTCCAACAGTCTCTTAAAACCTCAATTACATGAAGACCATAAATAATGAAACATTATAGGAAATCAATTCATTTAAGAACCATGGAATTTTTCAGGTTAACTTGCTTAGCAGTTTCCAGAAATGAGAAAGACGAAGAAAACCCATTGCTCAGAAGAAGGGGAGAGCAATCTCTAACTGCAAATGATTCGCTCCAAGTTGAAAATCTTGACTTCTTGAGTTCGAATTTTGTGATGGCTGAGGTCGGATTTCTAGCAAGAGGGATTGTTACTTTCGATTTTGCACTCCATTGTCCAATAATTTCCGTATGTCTCAAGATTTTTTATGTACTCAAAGAATATACATACACACACACAATTAATTAAACAGCAGTTCCCACTATGGGGCTGTCATGAAGCTCATATGGTAGATGCTCGCTTTGAATTCGATCAGCAATCTTGGTTCACAAAGATAATTGGTCCGTTCCATTGGAGGCTTGGGTTGGGGCAGAAGCGACCCTGCAGTCTGCACAATGGTTCACAGGCAGTCCAGTCAAGCCCAAAACTAACCTTAAGAATGCGAAAGAACTATAACTATTTTTTTTATTCATGAAAGAACTATAACTATTAATTATTAGGAAATAATACTTCCTTCTGTCCCTCTCTACTAAGCAAAGCTTATATAATTAAGCACCAATCATATGGTTATTGATGTCTCCAATTTTATAAGTAGTGAATAATAAGGATTATGGAATTCCGTTTAGAAATACCCTTTTCACACCTCAGGTTTCATCTGTATAGGTGCCTGATCACTGATCAGTGGCACAGACAAAAAGTTCAAACCGTGGACTTTCTCAACAGTTTCTAGATCGTTCAGTTTATGGGTGTAAAACGGGTCGAAGCCCGCGGGCTTATCCGTTAAGCCCGTGGGCTTTTAAAGGGCCGGTTTTAATTTTTTAGGCCCGTTTAAAAACGGGCCTAAACGGGTTGGCCCGCACGGGTCGACGATCCGCGCGGGCCGGTTCATAAGCCCGCGGGCCAGCTCGCGGGCCGATCCCATTTTAGGCCTTTTTTTATTTTTTTAATATAATTTGTTTTTTAATTATATTATTAATGTATTTTTATTTCTTACAAAATAATAAATACATGATATGATTTTATTGTATTCTAGCAAAAAAATGAATTCATGTAATTTTATTTTGAATTCAAACCATGACATTTTATATGTATATACACATATAATAATGAAAATAAGATGTTGGAAGATTTTAATGTTTAATAGAAATTTATGTTTTTTTTTAAGATTGCAATTATTTATTTTAAAATATTGTAAGTGAATTGTAATTGTATTTAAATTGTATTTGTATATGAATTTTAATGATTTTTAAAATTTTATTTTATTTTTATTATTTTTTATTTAAAAATTATATGGCCCGCGGGCCAGCCCGGTCCGCATTAAAAACGGATCGGGCATGTAAAAATAAGCCCGTTTAAAAACGGGCCTAAACGGGTTTGGCCCGTTTTGGCCCGTATCCGTACGGCCCGGCCCGCACCCGCCCCGGCCCGCCCGTTTTTCATCCCTAGTTCAGTTAACCCACAACACAAAGGCAAACAGACATGGAGGTTAAATTAATATATATATATATATATATATATATATATATATATATATATCTATATCTATACTATATAATATTTTTGTCCCCACCTCTCCCATGTGTGACACTTGTCCAAAAATTTTTTTTTGCCATCAACAATTTTTCTTTTTAATTAGGTCCTTTTTTTTCTCAACAATTTTTTTCTCAACAATTTTTTTTAGTTAAATCATTAACATGTTTTTTGTCCAATTATTTTTTTTTTGCCCTCAACAAGTTTTTTTATACTTAGGTCCTTTTATTTTTTTTTATCAATAATTTTTTTAGTTAAATCCTTAACATGTTTTTTGTTATATATAATTTATAAATGTAAGTTCTTTTTTTTTTATGGAGAACAATAGACAATAAAATGTTGTTTTAAAAAATAATGTGGCTAGGAAATGCTATAATTTTTTCCCGGTATTTATTTGAAAAAATGATTTTTTTGAAAAATTATGTAAGTAATTTTTTTTAAGTAAATCAATACATATTTTTGTCTCCACCTCTCCCATGTGTGACACTTGTCCAAAAATTATTTTTTTGCCCTCAACAATTTTTCTTTTTAATTAGGTCCTTTTTTTTTCTCAACAATTTTTTTCTCAACAATTTTTTTAGTTAAATCATTAACATGTTTTTTGTCCAATTATTTTTTTTTTGCCCTCAACAAGTTTTTTTTTTTACTTAGGTCCTTTTATTTTTTTTATCAATAATTTTTTTAGTTAAATCCTTAACATGTTTTTTGTTATATATAATTTATAAATGTAAGTTCTTTTTTTTTTTATGGAGAACAATAGACAATAAAATGTTGTTTTAAAAAATAATGTGGCTAGGAAATGCTATAATTTTTTCCCGGTATTTATTTGGAAAAATGATTTTTTTGAAAAATTATGTAAGTAATTTTTTTTAAGTAAATCAATACATACTATTAAAGATAGCTTTTGTCAATTGAAGAAATTGGTGATAACGCATGTATGAACAGTGTTTTGTCAATTGAAACAATTGGTAATGACGTGTGTATTACAGTTGTGTCGATTGGCGAGCGATTTATGCAACTGTGTGGACTGGCCAGCTATGTCGGATGGTAAGCTGTTTATGCTGTTGTGTGAATTGGCAAGCTATGGGGTTGGCGAGCTGATGTAGCATGAGGGCTGGCGAGCTGATGTAGTATGAGGGTTAACGAGCTGTTATGCTGTTGTGCAAAATGGTGAGCTGTGTTGGTTTGGCAAGTTGATGCAGTATTACGATAGATGAATCGAAGAAAATGACTATAGACACCTAATTTTGTCCGAGCAGTTTCAAAATAAAAAAATAAAAATTAAAAAAAATAAAAAAATAAAAAAAATAAAAGAATAATAATAATGAAGGAGATAATTAAGGTGAAATTAAATATGAAAATTCATTGCCTAAAGTAAAAAAAATTGAAAAGAAAACAAATTAAAAAGGGTCAAACAAAAATAAATGATAAAATAAAGATCCCATGATTTTGGGATCAACGCATTAAAATCAAATTTTTCTTTCTTAAATAAAGGAGGGATTTTTGGTTTTAAGGGGGGGGGGGGGGACACAAAGGAGAAAACCCCAAAAAAAGAGGATAGCCACGAGATCATCTTCTTGAACCGCTCACGCCATCATCATTTTCACCTCCATTGCTACCCTGCCGTGGGTTGTGCCTAGCCCTTCCCTGCAACATCCAAAACCGTCCTGCACCACTGCTCACGTTACTCGTGCACTGCCTGAAACTTCTGCCGCCTCTACCATCATCTTTTCACTGTCAATCCCCTTCATCGCCCCTGCCTTGCTGGGACTACACCAAAGTCCACTACCACCCCATTTTTGCATCAGTCTACTTCATCTCTTGGCCTTACCATCTCCATCGCTTCTGCTCTTGCTGTCTCTGCATCATCACATCGCTCCACCGTAAGCCGCCATCATCATCTCCAAGCTCTGTCATTGCTTTACCGCTGTTTACTTCTGTCTCGCTCACGCCATCACCAGTTCCATCGCCAAGTTCACGTCTGCTCTTGACTTATCCAAACACAGCCAACGCCACACCGTTCTGCACCACGTCATCCTTGCTCTGCGCCACCACAACACACCACAGCCTTGCCTTTCATTGCTGCATTGCACCTGTTCCATCTGTCACCTGCACTAAGTTGTTATACTGAAGTGCATGTTTAAGAAAGTAAAAGGGACACAACAGCACGTGTAAAAGAGCTATTGCAAGGTAAATTGCTCATGCACCTATATCTCTTGTTATATTCATTATGAAAAAGCTATACTTTATATTTGTAATGATTATTGACATGTTTTTCAATTATATATATTCACGTTTTTCGTTACTATGTTGTGAGGAAAGTTAATTAATTGCATTTGTTAAATTAAAATTCATTTATTTAATTAACTTGTAGAACATAATTAAGTTAGGTATTAAATTTATTAGATTGGTTAATGAAATAATTTGCTTATGTCTATATGGTTTGGTATTTAGATTAAATAGTGCCAAAGATCCTATGCTTTTGAGTTCATGAATACGTGCATAAAAATAAAATAAAATAATTTATAGTAATTAGTAATGTAACTAAGTTATAATTTTATATAAAATTTAAAAATACAAGAATAAATTGAGATTGATCCGATGATGGGATTTCTTAGAAATCGCAAGTAGCGATTCTTTGATAATCCTTAGGATCGAGATAAAATCCTTAAATGTTACCAGCGTATTGGAACATTTAATTGGTTTCATCTCGATTTCAAAATTCTTTAAATAAATTAATATAAAAAGTAAAAATAAATTAATCAAATATAAAATTTAAAATGAACAAATAAATAAATATAAATATGAATTATAAATAAATAAATAAAATATAAATTTAAAAGAATATCCTATGATAGGATTTCTTAGAAATCACAAGTAGTGATTCTTTGATAATCCTTAGGGTCGAAATAAAATATTTGAATATTACCAGCGTATTGGGGTATTCAAGTAATTTTAGTTTGACGAAATAAATTATTAATAAACAAATAATAAATAAATAAAATTTTTAAACAAATAAATAAGAGTACTAAATTGTTACAATTAACCTTCGGAAATAAATTAAATAAAAAGTATAAGATGTTCCGATGATGAGATGTTACGTAATTCACAAGTAGTGATTTCTAACTGATCTTTAGGTGAGAGAAATATGCTAAATGTTACCAGCGTATTGGAATATTTAGTATAATTTTTCAATAAAAATAAGATTTATAAAAAATAAATAAATTACAAAATAATAATATAAGTATAAATGAATAATGGATTTCTCATGTGCATCATCTGTATTTTGATTGCATCATTTGCATCCATGAAATTTCAAAATAAGTGTGAATCTCACGAGGATGAGATTTTATAGAAATCGCAAGTAGCGATTCTTAAGAAATCCTTAGGTGAGAAAATTATCCAAATTGCTACCATAAGTATTGGGGTATTTCGGAATAATTTTCAACACAAAAGATTCTCACTTATTTCCAATAAAAAAATAAAATTTAATATTTCAAATAACAAATAATAAAAATGATTTCAAATAAATGGAGTTCTTTTTAAATGTTTAATTAAGATCATCTTATTAAGATCAAAAGATAAGACATGATTAAGTGGTACCGTTTTTTAACGGGCGTCATGGGGGTGCTAATCCTTCCCCACACGTAACTGAACTTCCGAACCCAAACTTTGTTTTTGCAGACCAAAAATTATTTTTTGATAAAACTTAATTAATTTTAAGATTTTTATTGAAAAAAAATAAAAGATTTTAGGTGGCCAATCACACCTAGCCAAAAAAAGATTGGTAGCGACTCCTCTTTATGTTTTTTTCAAAATCGTCTAGCGATCGAGTACCCGGACGAAAATCGTTACGACAGCTTGGCGACTCCGCTGGGGACATTAGAGAGTCGAACCATAATTAATCATGTCTTATCCAAAATATTAATTAATGGTCTTAATAAATATTTAATAAAACTTTTCATAAAAAGAATAATTAAAAAAAAACAAAAAAATACAAACAAAAAATGTGTGAATCATCTTTATCATTTGCATTTTGTTGGGATGCACTTTAAATTTTGTTCCTTTGCATACATGACATATTCATTGCATACATCAACCTTACACCCGGGTTTGTCCCTTTTAGGAGAGAGTATAGTACCTTTGCTCTCGTGAGGTAATAACCTCCGCAATGGCAAGTGAAATACTCTCACTCAAGTTGAACCCTTTCCGTTTGTAGCCTGTCATGGGTGAGGATTGGGGTGCCTTACTAGTCTAGTGTGGACGTCAGTAAGGAACAATTTGGGAACCTCTTGTCCTTTAGAACTCCAAACCATACATATAGTAAACTTAAGAGGACCAACTTGGGATAGAGTCCTGTTAACTCATAGAAAATACCTATTACTTAGGACACATCTTTGATCATCTATGTTTGCTTTTGTTTGACATGTGAGACACTAATAGGGAATTATAGGTTCTTTAGCAAAACATTTCCATGCATTTCTCATCCATGACTTTTTTTTTCAAACGCATGTGAAATGATAAATTCTTAATTGTGGTAATAAAAGATTCGAAGATAGCTCGACCAAAGGTTCATTCACACAACACTCGTCATCGAGCTAAGATCATGGAAGAAGAGCAAAGCATTTGCATGGAGAATATGAAAAAGCTCAAGATGATATAAGGGGGCAATTGGCCCAAATTACTGAGTTGTTGAGAAACTTGGGTAAAGGAAAGGGAGTAATATAATAAGTTGTAGTTCAAAAAGAGATTTGTCTTATGGGGGCATGAAGGGTTCTAGCCATGCGATATTGAAGATTTATAAACTCTAGTTTTATTTTTTGCTTTCTTTTATTTCTTTAAGTAATGCAAGAAAGTTTTTGAAAGTGCTTAAGCCCATAAGTATGAGATAAAGTTTTATATATGAGCTAACTCTTACTTATTTCCCTTTCAATAAAGCGACTAGTGTGATGCACTGTCAATTTCTCATTCATTCTATTCATTTGCCATTTCTCACACACTCACCATATCTTTCATTCACAAGTATCCAAATAATGAACATGATGATAATGATGTCAATAAATCTGGGATTCAAATTTGAAAGAACCACTTTTGTTGATGGATTATCAATCTGCCAAGGTGTCCAAGTAAGAAAGAAGAAAATTTGTTCACAATTTTCACCTAAATTTGATGGAATAAGAAAAGGTGAATCTCTTATAGAAGTTTCTAACAGGTTTGTATTTGTTTAGTAAATGATCTTAAAGAGAGTATTTGCATTTGAAATGATAAATGGCTTTCTTTCACTATCCTTCAAGCATGAGTAAAATTATCCTTTGATTATGTTTTTTGTGATGTAACCTACCAAGGATCACCCTCCACAATGGGGGTAAGATAGATGAAAAATTATTCATGAGGGGCAAAAAGAAAGAAAAAGAAAGTGCCCATTTATGTGAAAAAAAAAGAGGAAAAGGGTTTGAATACAAAGAACCCTTAAAGAACAAAAAAAGAAAGAAAAAAGATATGAGTGAATTAGAATGGGGCAAAATGCTCAAATGATTTACTTCATAAGAAAGTGATCCTTTGGTTTGTAAACCCTGAAACACATTTTGGGCCTATTTTATCCTTTTCTTGTAAACCCTCACTTGAGCCTACATTACATACCTTTAAAGCCCATTTTGATCAAATGTAAATGCTCAATTTGAAGGATCGTGTATTGAATGAAGGCATACTTGTACAATGAGATAATGTTCCTTTGAAGATTCAGTAGTTGGGTGAAATAAGAGAAGCAGATCAAGATGAATGAAGGAATTCATGCCTGAATAAAAGAACAGGCTTTGGAAGATATCTTTTAGATCAAAAGCAAGAATGACTTTTAGGGCATGAATTTGGATTGAAAACAAAAGGTTGAAATTTGTCAAAGCTAATGGAGTTGAAATGAAAGAAAAAAAAGAAATAGATGAAAAAAAAGAAAAAAAAGGAAAATAAAAGGAAAAAGAAAAAAGAAAAAAAAAGAAGAAAAAGAAAAAGGAGGATTCAAATTGAAAACCTGAAAAGGCAATTTGGATCAAAAGAGGAGAACCTAAGTTGAAAACCTGAAAAGGTAACTAAGGAAAAAATCATCACCAAGAGTTTTGATATAGAAGCAAGATTGGCAGGCCCAACATCAATGAAAATATCAAAAGAAGTGGATTTTTCATAAAAGAATTCTAGATTGACTTGATTGAAATTGTCAGAATGTTTATTAAATGGATACTGAAAACCCTATTCCAAACAAACTGGCCCATTGATTTTTCCTGATTTCATGTTCCTTTTCTAAGAATGAATACCCATATCTCTCATGATTATTTAAATTCATTCCATCCCTATAATAAATTGAGAAGATGTATGAGTGCATTACATTGGTGGTCGAGTTGGAAGGAAAATAAATAAATGTTGGTAACCTTTTTTGGGTAAATTTTTGAAAAAAATATTCTTTTGAGAAATCTTGCATTACTAAAAGAGAGAAAGAAACAAAAATAAAAAATGATGGCAAGTCTTCAAGCATAATGGGACCAAGACTCATTAGAAGCTGGGATGAGAAGTGGAGATAGAAGATTTGAATAAGAAGAATCCAGCAAATATGTGGAACTTGAGGAAAATAAGATGAGCTTGAGAATCCTGTTACCACAATTGAGATTGCATTTACATACATTCATGGAATAATTCAGGGGCCATGACATTGACATGTGCATAACATTCATAGCATTCATGGTATTCATGGCATTCATTATATTCATGACATATATGACATTTCAATAGTGCATTTTGACATTGAAATATTTAAGACATTGGGATAAGAAATTCTGAATGATGAAAAATTTTGAGGAAAAGAGAAAGTATAAGAGATGGTAATTTGAAAAATGATGAGAAGATGATGAGAAAAAAAACTTTTTGAAAAACCTTAGATGAGAGCAAAGTCCAGTTCAGCTGGCATCGTAAAGGAGGATAAAGCCTAATATTGTTGCCATCAAAATGAAAGTTAAGCCCAGTCAAACCCATGTTAACTGGCATTCTGAAATGAAAGCTTTATTTTTCAAAGTCTCATTGCCTCTGTTGAAAGGAGCTTTTTGTTTTCAAAGTCTCATTGCCTTTGTTGAGAGGAGCTTTTTGTTTTCCAAGTCTCATTGCCTCTGTTGAGAGGAGCTTTTATTTCATGATCATTTTGTATTCCTTAGTCTTATGATAGGAAAGACTAGGAAATTTCATTTCACAGTCCTTAGTCTCATGATAGGAGAGTTTAGGAAATTTCATTTTTTGCATTCCTTAGTCTTATGATAGGAGAGACTAAAAAAAAAAAAAATCTCACTTTGCATTCCTTAATCTTGTGATAGAAAAGATTAGGAAAATTCATGTTTGCATTCCTTAGTCTTATGGTAAGAGAGACTAGGAATTTAACTTTCCATTCCTTAATCTTGTGATAGAGAAGATTAGGAAAACTCAAGTTTGCATTCCTTAATCTTATGATAGAAAAGATTTGGAAAATTCATGTTTGCATTCCTTAGTCTTATGATAGGAGAGACTAAAAAAGGAATTTCATTTTGTATTCCTTAGTCTTATGATAGGAAAGACTAGGAAATTTCATTTCACAATCCTTAGTCTCATGATAGGAGAGTCTAGGAAATTTCA
This sequence comes from Heritiera fomes, assembly GCA_032173925.1. Taxonomy (NCBI): domain Eukaryota; kingdom Viridiplantae; phylum Streptophyta; class Magnoliopsida; order Malvales; family Malvaceae; genus Heritiera; species Heritiera fomes. Next base: position 7,966,974 of record JAPDPM010000014.1, on the reverse strand, counting down.
TTTTTTGCATTCCTTAGTCTTATGATAGCAGAGACTAAAAAAAAAAATCTCACTTTGCATTCCTTAATCTTGTGATAGAAAAGATTAGGAAAATTCATGTTTGCATTCCTTAGTCTTATGGTAAGAGAGACTAGGAATTTCACTTTGCATTCCTTAATCTTGTGATAGAGAAGATTAGGAAAACTCAAGTTTGCATTCCTTAGTCTTATGATAGGAGAGACTAGGAAAATTTCATCTTGCATTCCTTAGTCTTATGATAGGAGAGACTAGGAATTTCACTTTGCATTCCTTAATCTTATGATAGAAAAGATTTGGAAAATTCATGTTTGCATTCCTTAGTCTTATGATAGGAGAGACCAAAAAAGGAATTTCACTTTGCATTCCTTAGTCTTATGATAGGAAAGACTAGGAAATTTCATTTCACAGTCCTTAGTCTCATGATAGGAGAGTCTAGGAAATTTCATTTTTTGCATTCCTTAGTCTTATGATAGGAGAGACTAAAAAAAAAATCTCACTTTGCATTCCTTAATCTTGTGATAGAAAAGATTAGGAAAATTCATGTTTGCATTCCTTAGTCTTATGGTAAGAGAGACTAGGAATTTCACTTTGCATTCCTTAATCTTGTGATAGAAAGGATTACGAAAACTCATGTTTGCATTCCTTAGTCTTATGATAGGAGAGACTAGGAAAATTTCACCTTGCATTCCTTAGTCTTATGATAGGAGAGACTAAGAATTTCACTTTGCATTCCTTAATCTTACGATAGAAAAGATTAGGAAAATTTCATCTTGCGTTCCTAGTCTTATGATAGGAGAGACTAGGAATTTCACTTTGCATTCCTTAATCTTGTGATAGAAAAGATTAGGAAATCTCATTCTACATTCATTTCTTTAGTCTTATGATAAGAGAGACTAAGAAAATTTCATTTTGCATTCCTTAGTCTTGTGATAGGAGAGACTAGGAATTATCATGTTTTACAAAAAAAAATCATTGATAGGTCTTGCATTCGGACAAAATGGTTGTCTATGTCTTTGCACCATTGCTGTTTCAGAGCAAAGCGCAAAGAGGGGCAGCTGTAGACACCTAATTTTGTCCGAGCAGTTTCAAAATAAAAAAATAAAAATTAAAAAAAATAAAAAAAAATAAAAAATAAAAGAATAATAATAATGAAGGAGATAATTAAGGTGAAATTAAATATGAAAATTCATTGCCTAAAGTAAAAAAAAATTGAAAAGGAAACAAATTAAAAAGGGTCAAACAAAAATAAATGATAAAATAAAGATCCCATGATTTTGGGATCAATGCATTAAAATCAAATTTTTCTTTCTTAAATAAAGGAGGGATTTTTGGTTTTAAGGGGGGGGGGGGGGGGGACACAAAGGAGAAAACCCCAAAAAAAGAGGATAGCCACGGGATCATCTTCTTGAACCGCTCACGCCATCATCATTTTCACCTCCATTGCTACCCTGTCGTGGGTTGTGCCTAGCCCTTCCCTGCAACATCCAAAACCGTCTTGCACCACTGCTCACGTTACTCGTGCACTGCCCGAAACTTCTGCCGCCTCTACCATCATCTTTTCACTGTCAATCCCCTTCATCGCCCCTGCCTTGCTGGGACTACACCAAAGTCCACTACCACCCCATTTTTGCATCAGTCTACTTCATCTCTTGGCCTTACCATCTCCATCGCTTCTGCTCTTGCTGTCTCTGCATCATCACATCGCTCCACCGCAAGCCACCATCATCATCTCCAAGCTCTATCATTGCTCTACCGCTGTTTACTTCTGTCTCGCTCACGCCATCACCAGTTCCATCGCCAAGTTCACGTCTGCTCTTGACTTATCCAAACACAGCCAACGCCACACCGTTCTGCACCACGTCGTCCTTGCTCTGCGCCACCATAACACACCACAGCCTTGCCTTTCATTGCTGCATTGCACCTGTTCCATCTGTCACCTGCACTAAGTTGTTATACTGAAGTGCATGTTTAAGAAAGTAAAAGGGACACAACAGCACGTGTAAAAGAGCTATTGCAAGGTAAATTGCTCATGCACCTATATCTCTTGTTATATTCATTATGAAAAAGCTATACTTTATATTTGTAATGATTACTGACATGTTTTTCAATTATATATATTCACGTTTTTCGTTACTAGGTTGTGAGGAAAGTTAATTAATTGCATTTGTTAAATTAAAATTCATTTATTTAATTAACTTGTAGAACATAATTAAGTTAGGTATTAAATTTATTAGATTGGTTAATGAAATAATTTGCTTATGTCTATATGGTTTGGTATTTAGATTAAATAGTGCCAAAGATCCTATGCTTTTGAGTTCATGAATACGTGCATAAAAATAAAATAAAATAATTTATAGTAATTAGTAATGTAACTAAGTTATAATTTTATATAAAATTTAAAAATACAAGAATAAATTGAGATTGATCCGATGATGGGATTTCTTAGAAATCGCAAGTAGCGATTCTTTGATAATCCTTAGGATCGAGATAAAATCCTTAAATGTTATCAGCGTATTGGAACATTTAATTGGTTTCATCTCGATTTCAAAATTCTTAAAATAAATTAATATAAAAAGTAAAAATAAATTAATCAAATATAAAATTTAAAATGAACAAATAAATAAATATAAATATGAATTATAAATAAATAAATAAAATATAAATTTAAAAGAATATCCTATGATAGGATTTCTTAGAAATCACAAGTAGTGATTCTTTGATAATCCTTAGGGTCGAAATAAAATATTTGAATATTACCAGCGTATTGGGGTATTCAAGTAATTTTAGTTTGACGAAATAAATTATTAATAAACAAATAATAAATAAATAAAATTTTTAAACAAATAAATAAGAGTACTAAATTGTTACAATTAACCTTCGGAAATAAATTAAATAAAAAGTATAAGATGTTCCGATGATGAGATGTTACGGAATTCACAAGTAGTGATTTCTAACTGATCTTTAGGTGAGAGAAATATGCTAAATGTTACCAGCGTATTGGAATATTTAGTATAATTTTTCAATAAAAATAAGATTTATAAAAAATAAATAAATTACAAAATAATAATATAAGTATAAATGAATAATAGATTTCTCATGTGCATCATCTGTATTTTGATTGCATCATTTGCATCCATGAAATTTCAAAATAAGTGTGAATCTCCCGATGATGGGATTTTATAGAAATCGCAAGTAGCGATTCTTAAGAAATCCTTAGGTGAGAAAATTATCCAAATTGCTACCATAAGTATTGGGGTATTTCGGAATAATTTTCAACACAAAAGATTCTCACTTATTTCCAACAAAAAAATAAAATTTAATATTTCAAATAACAAATAATAAAAATGGTTTCAAATAAATGGAGTTCTTTTTAAATGTTTAATTAAGATCATCTTATTAAGATCAAAAGATAAGACATGATTAAGTGGTACCGTTTTTTAACGGGCGTCGTGGGGGTGCTAATCCTTCCCCACACGTAACTGAACTCCCGAACCCAAACTTTGTTTTCGCAGACCAAAAATTATTTTTTGATAAAACTTAATTAATTTTAAGATTTTTATTGAAAAAAAATAAAAGATTTTAGGTGGCCAATCACACCTAGCCAAAAAAAGATTGGTGGCGACTCCTCTTTATGTTTTTTTCAAAATCGTCTAGCGATCGAGTCCCCGGACGAAAATCGTTACGACAATGACAGTTTCTACAGCTTTGTGGATTGGCGAGCATTTCTACAGTTGTGTGGATTGGCGAGCTATGTGCTTTGGCGAGTTGCTATCTTGTTTGTGAGGGTTGGCGAGCTACTATAGTATGTGCTCCTTTTATTAGAGTATATTTCTCATTGATGTAAATATGTTGTTGTTGAATCGACGACAAGGGAAGTTTCTACAGTTGTGTAGATTGGCGAGTACTTTATGCAGTCGTGTGGATTAGCGAGCTACGGATTGGCGACCTGTTATACTATTTGTGTGGGTTGGCGATCTGCTGCAGTATGTGCATTGTTTATTAGAGTATATTTCTTTTTTATTTAAATATTTTGTTGTTTAATCAAAGAAAAGGGAAGTTTCTACAGCTGTGTGGATTGGCCAGCAGTTATGTGGATTTGCGGGCTGGCAAGCTAGGTGCTTTGGCGAGCTGCTATGCTCTTTGTGAGGGTTGGCAAGCTGCTGCAGTATGTGCCTCATTTATTAGAGTATATTTTTTATTGATTTAAATATTTTGTTGTTGAATCGAAAAAAAGGGTAGTTTCTACAGTTGTGTAGATTGCCGAGCGGTTATGCAGTTGTGCAGTTTGGCGAGCTATGTGGTTGGTGAGCTGTTATGCTGTTATGTGGGTTGGCGAGCTTCTGCAATATATACCTATTTTATTAGAGTATATTTCTTATTCATTTAAATATTTTGTTGTGGAATCGAAGAAAATGAAAGTTTTTACAGCTGTGTATATTGGCGAGCTATATACTTTGGCGAGCTATATACTTTGGCGAGCTTCTATGCTGTTGTGTGAATTGGCGAGCTATGTCGATTGTTGCTCCATGTTTACATTGAACCAAAATTTCAATCAGGTTTTGTAATAAATTAATGAGCATGATTGTTCAACTCTTGAGTATTTTAATTTTTAACTCTTCATTTGTATGGATTGAGTTTGAACAAAAAACTGTAAAAAAAAAAATTTTCCCGTAGCGAAGCACGGTCAATTTTCTAGTATATATATATGTATATACCTCCTGCATCTTTGGCAAAGGTCAATCCCTGGGAATAGGCGATATTTTCATAGATGTCTGCTTGGAAGGCTGGAACTGTCTTGTCTGGTAGCTCTATCAGCCATAATCGGAGGACCCCACTTTTTCAACCAATGATGATGATGATGACGATGGTGACGATGAATTTACAAATTATATATGTTAAGGCCCCGTAGTAATGAATTTGGCAAAGAGTATCAAATAAATTATGAATTTATATATGATGTATTAATAATATATAATTTGTATGTATTGTTAACATATAAAAAATTGATATCTCATCAATAAATTTTTATGAGTAAATTAAAAAAATATTTGTATTTATTTTTAAAGGCTTAGTATTTTTTTTACATATAGATAATGTGTCAATCTCAATACATTGATAATGTATAATAACTATACACTGTCAGTGCATCATATATAAATCCATAAATTATATATTGTACTTTTTTTTTAATAAAACAGTTTGGATATTTCATTTTTCTTTTGGGTTAATTTTTGGACAATCATATAATTTATTGTCAGTGAAATTTTTTGATTTCACAAATAAAATTAAAATAATGACGCATATGCTTTAAACATATTAAGAAAATAAAAAATAAATAAAGGATTAATATTTAGTACACATTTTTTGACTTTATAAGTGATGCTGAATGATAACACACGTCCTTTAAAAATATTAAAAAAAATCAAAAATAAATAAAATAAGACATATGTCATCATTCTATTTTTGCTTGTGGAGTAAAAAAAACTCAGATGTATTAGATAATTATCTATAAATAAAATATGACATATGTTATTATTTTATTCTCTCTTGCAAAGTCAAAAAACTCCACGATGATGTATTTAATTTTTTTTTTTGTGTTTCTAAATTCACACTCTCTAGTATTATTTTGTACTTTTCACAAAAAATTAGGCCTTGATCGATAATGAATGGACTTCTCTTTTATTATTTGGACTAATTTTCTTAAGTATCTATAAATAATGTATTAAATGAAAATATTTCATAAAATAATAATTTAACAAACTTAACAAACAACATTGTTAACCAAACTAAATTACATTGAGTACTGTTCATTACTTTAGTCACTGATCGAGAAATTTTATAGTAAGATCATAAATTTTGACTTTACTGTAAGATCAACGCAAAAAACATATGATTAAGTGTAAATTTAAATTCATTAGGCATAAAATATTTTAGAAGTATCATAAACACTCGATAATTAACTTAAGGTTAATGTAAACAATACATGATTAAGCATAAATCTAAAGGTATTGGTGTAAAACATGTTAGAGTATGTAAACAAATGACAATTAACATAAACATACATTATAACAAAATTATCATGTATTTAAATTTATTGACACTAATGTTTATATTGATAATCATATTTTTACGATACTTCTAACGTATTTTATGTCTAATGATTTTAAAATTACATTTAATTATGTGTTTTTTACATTGACATTACAATAAGATCAAATTTTGTGACTTTACTGTAGAAATTCACCCAGCATAAATAAACAAAACCACTTGTGTAAACAATGTTTTTAGGGTAAATTACACCTAACTCCTTAAGGTTTGGTTATAATTCAACTTCAGTCCATTAGTTTCAAAAATAGACACTCTGTCCCAAACTTTTGTATGTCACAGGACAACTTAGTTCATTTGTGAGTCAACCGCTAGGTCAACGGTTAAAAACCCAACTTAATGACTATTTTACCCTTGTAAAGCTTTATATTCCACAATCCTCAAATACATTCAAATTACTTTTGCTGGTTATACTAGAAAGGTATTGATTTTTTTTATTTTTAATTTATCTTATGTTTATTTATTTGTTTATTGTTTGTTATTTATAATTTATAATTTATTATTTATTAAATTTGTGTTTCATGTTCTTCACTAAATTTATAGATTTATTTGTTTATTATTTATTTTTTTTACTTTTAATTTATTTTCTGTTTATTTATTTATTTATTATTTATTTTTTTTACTTTTAATTTATTTTCTGTTTATTTATTTGTTTATTGTTTGTTATTTATAATGGGTTTTTCAATCTAACCCTAAATAGTAAAATCACACCTATGAAAACTTTGAAAAAAGCTTATGTGAAGAAATAAACAGTGGGTTTTTGAAAGGGATAATTTTGTCATTTTATATTTTGTGTTAATTATTCTTAATGGTGTTAAGATTTTTGAGACGGAGTATCCATTTTTGAAACTAATGGACTGAAGTTGAATTATGATCAAACTTTAAAGAGTTGGGTGTAATTTATCCATGTTTTTAAGATTGAAAATTTCCTGGAAATCCGGGAAAAGAGTTTATGTTTAAGGTAGGAGAAGAGGGAACCTTATTAATAATCCCTGGCAGGAAGCATGGGGATGGCTTGACACCCAAAACCCCAGCAATAATCCTTGAGATTTGCAAAGGCAAAACAGAAAGAAGCAAACAAGTAACAACAATTTGGCAAGGATTAAAATAAATGAACATTAATTACTTAATCAACTTTTTATTTTGCAATGAAAGGGACTTCATAGCCTAGAATTATTGGCCAGCAATTTGCCCGATTATAGGGGTCATTTATTAATCCCGGCAAATCTTTGCATAGTTCTGATAGCCAAATCTTTGTATAGTTGATGTTCAAAGATTTAGTTGCGTTATTGTTACTGACAAAGAAGTTATCCAATAATTTGTAGTCTCAGGCATTTGGCATAGGCCCATTAATGGGTAAACAATGCTTGGAAGAAGGCTTTGGATGTTTTTTTTAAAAAGTTTTGAGAATCATATAAAAGTGGCGAGTCTTTAAAGAAGTTGAAGGCGTTCATTTAGGCTTAAAAAAGGTTTAAATATAGGTCTAAGATTTATCTACCGGATTTTTTAATATTATGTCTCCAATGCTAGTCTAAAAAAATATTGCTGATGATAATTGGAGATCATTGGTCTCGCAAGAACAGGTCAAAGACGCATATTATAAACTACTAAAATTTTAGTTTTAGTGACCCAATTTACTTTTTGACAATTTTAAATATATAAAAATAAAACCCCTAACTTGTATCATGCGTAGATCAATCCGTGGATCAAGTGACTCAATTAAGCTCAAAAATCTATTTAAATTTTGGGAAAGTTTGAATAAAAATATTAAATTCAATGATCATGCTTAGACAATAAAGTAAGATTCAATCAAATTTTGAGCCAGACTTAGACTTTATTTTCAAAACCCAAGTCTAGCCCAATCCGAAATTATATATGTATTTGTGAAACTCTTATTTCATCTTTGATTGGATGCACATGAATCATTTAAAAGAAAGTTAATGTTCATATATTCCAGGAAGTAGGGATTAAATGAATGGACCTGATTCCTACACGTGCAAAGTGAACTCAGTGGTCAAATATTCAAACAAAGCATCTAAAGTAAATTGAGCCAGGACAGAAACCAATTAAAAAATGAAAAAAAAGGCACTTGCCTCCCCCATCTCCTTGCCCTTTTTCTTTTTCCTTTTATCATAATTTAACTTTAATTTATTAATTTAAAAAAAATTTTGTTTCAAAATTATAAATTTGATGGTACAAAAAATTATTCTATTAAGTTACTATTAAAAAATTTATTAACCTAAATATTTGTTACTCATGAGATATCCATAAAACCCTTTTTGGTATTAAAAAATAAAAATCTTACATACAATAATCTTTTAAAAAATTAATTAAAAATAATAAATAGTAATAGAATTCGTTGTTAATACTTGAGAATACAATATTATTAATTCAAGTTTGATAATTGACTGATATATGTTAAAATCATTTGTGATTTTGGATCAAAGTGTCCATTTTCAAAACCAATAGACTAGAGTTGAATTATGATAAAACCTTAAAGACCTCAGTGGAATTTACTCTTTTAGCTTGAACTTAAATGTGAAATTATGCTAATTAAGTGACCTAAGAATTAATTGAAACACAAATGTGCACATGTAAGAATGATTGAAAAAATAAATACATATTTGATGTTTTGATGATTGCCTTATTAAAGTGATTCCATGTTTGACTTGCCAAATATATGCCTCAATTGTTCAAAGAATCGATACCCTTGGTAAAGGTATCAATATTGATCATTTAAATATTGGCTGGTTTGATGCCTGGTACTGATACCCCTATCGTTACCTTTGAACACAAGCTAAATGCTTTGTTCAGTTACCAATACTCTAGGGTTATAGTATTGATGCCCTTTAACTGTTTTACAAGAATCTTTCATAAGGTATCGATACTCCCACTACAGCAAAATCACTACAAGGAAAAAGGTTTTTAGCGACGAAAATTTAGTGACAAAATTTTTTCGTCACTGAAAGATAACATTAGCGACGGATTAGCAACGGATTAGCGACAGAATTCTGTAGGTAAATTGCGACGGACAAAATTCCGTCGCTAATTATAGGGGAGGTACTGTTCATAACCGCAAAAAATTAGCGACGAAATTAGCGACAGAATATTCTGTCTCTAAATCCGAAAACAGTAGAAAAATTAAATTAGAATCAGCGACGGAATATTCCATCGTAAAACCATCGTTGTGCTGATTCTAATATAATGAAAATTATTTAAATTTTGTTTTTTATGTTTTTATATTTTTTATGGATTAGCGACGGACTAATTCCTTGCTAAATAACATTAGTGACGAAATTAGTGATGGAAATATTCCATCGCTGAATGAAATTAAAAATAATTTTATTTCATAGTTTTTATTTTAACGACGAAATTTTTCGTCGCTAAAACACTTCGGTACCTATTTTCACCGCAGCCGAGGTGTGTCAGAGCCAATTAGCAACGGAATTTCCGTCGCTAATCCGATAAAAATTTCGTTGCTAATTCCTCGAAAATATCAATCTCCCTCCTTTTTTTCCCCTTTCCCGCTCGTGTCTTTGCATTCTTGGTCTCCTCTCTTGGTCTGCCTCTCCTGGTCGCTACTCCCCGCTCCCTCTTTTCTCAGTTGCCGGTTAGTTGGCTGCCAGTTGTTGTGCCGCCGCCGGTCCCCCCCCCCCCCCCCCCTCTCTTGTCTTAAAAAAAAAAAGAAAAAGTGCTGCTCGTGGGATTGTTTGCCTGCCTACCTTTGGCAACTGCCGGTTGCCCCCTACCGGCGTCCATCTCCACATTGGTATATATATTTATCATTTTTACATTTAAAAATATTTATTTATTTATTTATATTGTTAGTTTATTTTATTTTTATATATATATTTCTTTTATTATTTCTTTGTATATATAGAGTAAATTGGATTTAGTTTCGGATGAAAAAAAAATTTGGAAGAGGCTCGGATCGGCTTGCAATAAGAAAGAAGAAGGACAAGTTTACAGTGGGTATCTATACCTATATATATTTTTGTCTCCAAACCCTCCACATGTCAAGCTTTTAGCTTTTTTTTTTTTTCAGTTTTTCCCCTTTTTGGTTTTTCAACCTTTTTTATTTGTTTTTTTTCATAGATTTAAAGAACAAAAAAAATCATTTATATGTGAATTTTATTTTTAATAGAGAAAAAAATAAACAACATAAAAAATTGATCTTTAAATTTTATATATTTTATTCATTATTTTAAACCTACCTTTTTTACTAATTTTATTGTGGCTTTAAATACGTTTGAATCTTTGCATTGAATGAATAAAATAAAAATCTTTGCGTTGAATGTTCAGCATTTTTTGCATTTGAATCTTTGCACTGAATGTTCAACGTTATTGAATGCATGCTTTTGCATAAGTGATTTAGCCGTGACTAATTGCATGCTTCTGTGTACATTCATGTGCTGTCTCATGTCTTGTTAGTTTTTTTTATAGTTTTAATATATTTATTTATTTGTGTATATTTTTAATTAGTTGTGTGTATATATTTATTTATTTATATATATTTATTTGTGTATGTTTATATATAATTATTTTTGTATATTTTTATTTGAGTATGTCAAAGCTAGTTGTGTATATATATTTATTTTTTTTGCATATATTTGTATTTATTTATTTATTTGTGTATATATATACTTTGTTGTTCTTTATTTGTTTAATTAGTTACTAATGCTTTAATGTTGTTGTTATATATATATATATATATATATATATATATATATATATATATATATATATATATATATATATATATATACACATTTAATAGTATATATATTTGTATATATAGGAATATTATTAGGGAATTTTTATTTAAATGTTTATATTTATTTTTGTTAGCTTTTAAATATATAAATTTATTTACGTAGATTTAATTTCGTTATAATATTATTAATTATGAAAATTTATTGTTGTTTTAGTGTATCTAATTCCATGATATTAACAGATTGATGGAATTAATATTATTAATTTGTTTAATGTTAAATATACATTGTTATATATATATATATATATATATATATATATATATATATATATATATATTTTCTTTGCATAAATGTATATATTATTGTATTAATAGTTTTAATATGTACTGTAACGAAAGTTATATGTATTGTAATCGTTATTTTTTTTTATTTTCTATTAAAAGAAAATAGTATCTAATTTTTAATATGTAGTTTTTATGTTTTTGTAGGTTATTTAATATTAACAAGGAGTGCTTTGGTGGATTGTGATCTTGAGGTAATATTTTAACTATTTCATAACGCATTAGTTTTCTAATACATATATTGTTTTTTTTTCTTGTATTGTAGGTATAATGAAGCCATCAAAAAAATCATCTGTTAAGAAGTCTCGAATTGGTGGATCTTCTGCAATGGGTTGGAAGTCCTTTTTCATGCCTACTCCACGATCTCAGACCCCACCAGTTAACCTTGAAGCACAATTATTTCCATCAACAGAAGTGGATGCTGATGAGGTGGACCCACCCACTGACCAGAGAGATGGTCCAATTGCCCAAGGCCCATCTACACAGGGTCTATCTGGCCAAAGCTCATCATTTGCCCAAGGTTTATCTCCTGGCGGAATAGCGATCGAGCAGCTTAACATCGATCATACTTCGACGAACACAGGCAGCGGTCACAGCTTAACATCGATCATACTTCAACGAACACAGGCAGTGGTGCAAGGTATGATGGTAGTGGCAGTGGAGGTAGAAAACGAACAAGAGGGCCCAATCAAGGATATTGGACTCCAAGTAATCCCGATCAGAGGGCATGACTTACTTGTCTGAATAACAGGTAATAGAAATAATAATACTATTTTGTTATGTGAAGTTAATTAATTAATATTATATAAAAATTCAAATTTATTTATGTCTCAGCACTTTTTTGGAGCCTCAAGCTATTCGAACAATTACAACATTAATTAAAGAATATTTTATTGATCCTTGGCTAACATAGAAAATTGTTCCAGCTGTTGTGAAAACCTAAATGTGGGAAAAATTTTCGATATGTCAATTGCAAATAATTAATTTTTTATTTTATTATTTTATTTAACACGATTTTTGACTAATGATTTCAATTGATTTAGGAAATTTTTACTTGGCCTCCTAAAGAGACGAATATTGTGAAAAATATTTGGGAGAACATTTGCAAAACACGATTCTATGACTTGTTGCAAGCGGAAAAAAAAAGCAATGCAACATTTTGGCACAGATCGGATTTCAGATTGTAAAGGGTATATGTCCAGCTGGATCAAAGTTGAGATATAGGACTCCTTGATTGGTGACTTGTGGGGCAAACAGGAATGGGAGGCAAAGTCATAGAAAGGAAAACAAAATCGATTGACCACAAAAGAGGGAACGTTACCAAGCATACAAGTGGATCGATTTCTTTTCTTGTGCATGCACATAGGCTGGTATGTAACTTTTTAAATCATATATATGATATTCTAGTTAAAATATATATTGTTTACAGTTAACTTCAATTTTTTAATGTTTTACTTGAAGAGGGATCAATATAATCGAACACTTACATATAAGGAAGTTTTTGATCTAACTAAAAAAAAAGATGTTGGTCAAGGTGAATACGTGGACAATAAGTCCAAAGTTGTCAGTGTACGTATAATTAAAATTATTTCTGTTTGTGTAAGTCAATTATTATTTAATTACCTCAAGTATATATATAATAATAATTTTTATTATTATACGAAAAATATAATGCTTCATTGGTTAAGAAGTATGGTGCAGATATTAGCAATCAACCAAACTTTGATCCTGTTGCTTTGTGTAACTGCATTGGAGGAATGGAAACTACCCGCACACATATGTATGGCCTTGGAAGCAGTACATGAAACAGAGATATATTTGAGTCATCCGCCTCTTTAGCAAGTCCAATATTCTCGGTTTCTCAATCAACAGTATGCCAGGATGAGCTAATCGATATGATAGAAGAGAAACTTGATGAGGTCCTCAAATATTTACCGGAAATGCACCAATGGATGGCTGAGATGACTCATGCATGGAAGAGTAGCAAAGGAGACCCTCCAAATCCTGATGATAGACGCTCTCCAAACCTCGGAGATGAGCCTTCTGCATGAATCTCTGTTTTGTAAGAAATATTTAGTACTTTGCTCTTTTTATGTTTTAAGAATTTCATGGTTGTTGAAAGATGTTATGGATTTTATGAATTTTAACTATTTTTCTGATTATGTATGAATCTTATCGATATTTTATGTTTATGGATTAAGGTCTTTTAAATGTTGCTATAGTCATGAATTTAGTGTTTTAAGCATAAATTTAGATATATTTCGGAAAACTTTTGGAAAGAATTTTGGAATTTAACATTTTGGTAGCGAAATGCACAAATAGAAGGGCCAAAAAAAGATATCATTAGCGACGGAATTCATTGTATTAGTGACGAAAATAATAGCATCAGGGACGGATTTCATTAAATTAGTGTCGGAAGTTATAACATTAGTGATGAAAAATTCCGTTGCTAACACTACCAGCGACGGAATTTTCAAAAAATTATATTATCAGCAATGAAATATTCTGTTGCTAAGTACCTTTACCGACGGAATAAGATATTAGATGAATATCAGCGACAGAGTTTTCCATAAGATAATAATATTAAAAATAAATTTATTATTAGCAACGGAAACTTCCTTCGGTAAAATCTTTTAGCGACAGATTTTTTTTATAAAATAAAATAATAAAATTAAAAAATAAAAATAAAATTAGTGATGGATTTAGTGACGAAATATTCCGTCGCTGATACTTTTACCAACGAATTATTAATGATAGGATTTTGATTTCAGCGACGGAATTTTTCGTCGTTGATAACAAAAACTCCGTCACTAATTAACAACGAAATTAGCAATGGAGTTGTCCTTTCAGCGACGGAAGGAGCATCAGCGACTCCATTTTTTCCAACAGAAATTTTCAGCGACGAAATCCGACTTTTAGCAATGGAAAATTTCGTCGCTAATTTCGTCGCTAAAAGTCCATTTTTTTGTAGTGAATGTACTTTTAGTGGCATTTTTTTGTTATTTAGCGGCGTTTCATGGCATTAGACAAAAATGCTGCAAAAAACGTCGGTTTTTTTAGTGTCGGAAAAAATAGTGGCGTTTTTTTGGTGTAAAATGTCGCTATTTTTCATGGTGTTTATAAACAGTTTTATGGCAATTATAAACGCCGCTAATTTTGCGGCGCTTTTGCTACAAACGCTGCTAATTTTGCGACGTTTTTGCTACAAACGTCGCTAATTTTGCGGCATTTATAGTAAAAACGGCGCTATGTGAGCTATTTTTTTTGAATTTTTCTTTTTCTTTATATTTTATTTATATAATTCGATTTTTTTAATTATACAATTTAATTTATATATTTTATTTGATTATATATTTTAATTATAAATTTAATTCATATTTTTTAACTTGATTATATTTAATGCTTTTTTTAATTATATTTTTAGAAAATATCTTACTATGAATTAAAATTATTCTGGACATGGCTAAAATAATTATGGGCATGACTTCTTTACTGACATGAGTCATTATGATGTAAAAGCCATTCTTGATAGCAATACATTGCCAATTAGAGGAGGAGCTGTTTAATGGCTAAAGGATGCTCAATCTAAGTATATATAAATATATAAAAAAAATAAAAAACACTTAGAAGAGCACATACAATCTCAAGCACAATCATCCTGTAGTAGAGTAGAAGAGTTGTATATATAGAGTAATTCAATAGTTCAACAATTTAAAATTAGAGTAGAAGAGTATACAGCATAGTATGGCTTATCATAAGAAACCTACACAAGATATCTAAGGAAATATACTTTCTTATAATTACAAGGAAATCATATAAATACTATTATATCAACACATAAACAAAGAAAGCTATTGTGTCTCTTCATGCTTTCCCCTCCTTTGCTTTGGTCTTCATGCATCATACTTTAGATAAAACATCAACTATTCATTTACCACCCTCATTGTAGTTTTAGAAACTTATGGACCCAAAAAAAAAATGATTAACTTGGAGAGAAACTAATTGGTTGACTAAATGTCAGTCACAAATTTGAAAGGAAGAGCAGTTTGAAAATTAGTATAGAGGAGGCCAACTTACAAGCACTTTTGTGCTTCCAAAATCACAAATCTTAACCTGGTGAGTCAGGGGATCAACCTGTAGAAAACCAACAATTACCTCAATAACATGTTAAAAACATTCTACGAAAATTATCAGTAAGCAAAGCATACCAAAAGATTTTGAGGCTTCAAATCCTTATGGCAAACTTCAACAACATTATAGAGGTATGCAAGCCCCTTGAATATTTATAAAACCTCCTCTAATTAGCATAAAGAAGAACATTACGCAAGAAATCAAGCATGAAAAAGACTAGTATGCACACCTAGTACGTGTAAAGTTTGACATAGATAAGTGACATTCTTTGATTTGCCCGCTGTAATGTTTTAGAACCCTAAAACATATGCTGATTTTGAACTTCTCCTATGTATGTTAGGCAGCAAAAGGAAATAAAGGCATGAAAAGGATGAAAGTAGCTAGAGAAGCCTAGTATCAAAGTTCAAACATCATAAGAATCTTACCTTTGGTGTTCCAGTAGCACCATTAGTGTAGCATACCCTTAACCAGACTCATATCATTAACCAGAGGATAGAGCCCATGAATCATATCATTAACCCGCATCAGATAAACAACAACTTCTGCATCGGTTGCATATCCAAAGTACTCATTGTAATTTCTAGTAAATGTTACCTACAGCAAGTTCAAGGAAACAAATGTTAAGCTAGGGTAATACATTGTAAAGATGTAGTGACACTAACACCTTTTAGTCCTCAAGGGAATTTAATCAAGAAACAAACATAAAGAAATGAGGTTGCAGCATTGTAAAAAACACATGTTATATCAAACATGTTCTATCCATCTAACACATTATTAGATGCATGGCTATATTCATCAAACATCAATCAGATACAAATAGGAATGGATTCAAGGATGGATTAGGATTCATAGAGTACAATCAGAATTTGCTATTGAAATATAATAATGTGAACTATAATTAATTGAAAATTTAACTAAAAATAATATTAACCTTCAAATTCCTCGTTGAATTCTTTAGTTCATTGAAGAAGTTTGTAGGCAGCTAGGATAACTTCATGCACAACCCCTCTTTTGACTGTACTCAGCATAATGTTTCAATTCTGCAACCAGAAAGATTAGCAACTACGATGGTAGAATCATAATCAAATGAAACTACACCTAGAATGGGAAGTAAAGCTGTAAAAGGTTAATTTGCTATTTTTGCCTTTAACTCCAGCCACCTGTTCAAGAATATCGTTATCCGTAATGTGTATATTAGCAGAAACAAAGAAAAAGCCATTGCAAGACAGTAATTACTTTTTGTTCCAGAGTGATTAAGAAAGAATGTAAAAAATTGTAGTATCTTGATTGGCACTAAGAACAAAATGCATGACATTTAAATAGCCATGTCAAAAACTATTATATTGGTTTAAAGAATTTGAGTTGCTCAGCTAGTATAGGAAATCATGGCATTTAGAACTTATTTAGGCATACAGGGTTTCGAATTATGCACCTTACTAATAGTTCAGACTACTTTGGCAAATTGAAAAAACATGAACTTACAATTAAAGCAATCTTAGGCAGCTTATCATTTTCGGGCTTAAACGAAGCAATGAAGCATTCCCTCTGCTGTCTCTCCCTCCAGGTAACGACAACACCTACTGCAACGGATACAACTCCAATAGAACAACTATATAATCTACTAAATGCATCTTTAAGGGCAGATGCCCTATGCTTAACACATTATTGTATATTGTGCATTATATAGAAGATGCATTGATTCATATATTACAATTGAGTTGAAATAGAGAATAACAGTGCATATCTAAAGCTCATCTGTAGTAATAGTCTAACAAATCAAACTAATTCATTTACAATCATGAGAACTCGTAAATCTCCGAAACCAAAAACTACTCAATTCAAATAGCAAACCTTAATTATCAGAAATACAAAAGGATTAAAATTAATATGGAATAGGTAACAAATTGGGATAAGACATAAAGAAATTGCAAACAACATAAATGATTCAGAAACCTTTAAAATGATTTCATTGTGAATATTATTACACAACAGAGAAAAATAGCTTAAAAACTTAGAATCACAACTCATAAGCAGAACAAAAGCGAGAATTTGAAAAATGAGAATAGCTTACATTTGTCGATGGCTTCAAACAAATTCTCTTCATCATCGATATCTTTTTGCTCATTTGCAGAGAAGGAAAAAAAAACCCTTACGAAAGCTGGATTTGACCAAACTTGACCTAATCTATTAACTAGACAGAAACAACAACGGCTAAGCTAGGTTTTCTTTGGAAATAGAAGTGCAGGGGCAGAGAAAATAACAACAAGGAGAAGTGATGCGATGGTAATAGTGATGCTGACTATGGTGGCATAGATGGCGTAGATGACAGATTGAATAGCAATGGAGAATAAGAAAGAGTGTGTGATTTGGGGGGAAAAATTTATAACAGAAATGAGCTTGAATCAACAAGAGAATCGAGAGTTGATTGGAATTAGAGAACAAATTAGAGAAGGATTTTAGGTTGAGAGAGAGCATCACACAGGATTTTAGGTTATTGCATAGAGAGAGAGAGAGGAATCGGGGTATGGAAGCTGGAGGGAAGAAGGAATTAAACAATAAAAATAAATAAAACATAGCAGTGATTTACAAAATAAACACTGCTATGTATATAAAATAAAAAAATTAAAACAAATTATTTTATTTTTTTAATTTTATATATTTAATTTTTAATAACAGGCGTTCATGGGAAAAAGCGCCGCTATTTGTTAATTTTTACGTCATTTAAGCTTAAAAACGCCGCAAGTTACTTAAAAATACGGAATCTAGCCGCTAAATAATTGTTGCAAAAAGTCATTTTTGCTGTTGTGTCCAAAGGAAGGCATAAATATCCCTCACGTTTGGTATGTTACAACGACTAGTTTTGTGTGTCTTGTAACAAGAAGAAATTCAAATCAAGCACACCAATTGCCATATTTCATAAAGGAGGTATAAAAAGAAGTTCCAAAATGTTCAAGACTCAAGAGCTAAATTGTAAATTCTTCTATCAATCACATATTCAAGTCTTCCTTTCTTGTTGAGCCAAAAAAAGATTGAATATCCATTATTTTCATATTTGTAATATTCTTGCGCTAAACTTATAATCACCTAACCTTTTAGAGGTCTTTGGGTTACACAAAATTGTATCTTTAATGCACCATTTGTGAAAAGGAAGTGAAACCTTTGAGAGCTAAATTATAAGGTGAGATTTAGGTAGATAGAGAGGTTTTTCCTTGAGCCTTGAAAAAAGAGGTTGTAAAGGTTTTTTCCTTGAGCCTTAGAAAAAGAAAAGGTAAGGTTTCTCCTTGAGCCTAAAAAAGGGAGGCGTGTGAAGGTTGCTCTTGAGAGTTGAAAAAGAAAGGTGTAAAGTCCAAAGTTCATAGTGAATTTGGCAATACCTTGAGTGGAGTTTAAAAGAGAGGACATAGGTAAGGAAAGCCAAACCTTTATAAAAATTATATGTGCATTTTCTCTATTTTTACTATTTTACTTTCCATTTGTTATTTACATATTTATTTGACTGAGTTGTGATTTTGGTACGATAAAGCTTGTTGTGAAATTCAACGTTAGAAAATCGAATTAAGAGTAGAAAATTAATTCACCTTCTCTCTTGGTTTAGCTTTTGAGCCAACAAATCATTTTCCAAATAAAACGAATTAGATGCATAGGAATTGCATCGTAAATAAATACAAATATGATTAATACCTCCCCTAATATAGATGACGTAAAACAACGATATTCCTCCATTAAAGTTGACAACAAGCTCTTCAAGCCATCCACAACCGTTATCTCTAACAGGTTCAATTTCATTAATTATAATGATTTAGTTTAATTCATTATTCATATTATTGGAATTTTTGTTACTTGTTTGCCTAAAAAGTATTATGCTCTAATTGAATAAGTTTAAAATTTAATTGTTATTGAAGTATTTTCTTCTTTTATCTACAAACTCATGATCAAGTTGATGTTTGATCAATTAAGGCTAGACTTTTTTGTTGTTGCCTGTTGGTGATAAAAGTGTAAGGGAGAATACATGTCTCTTACTTTTGTACTTTCTATATCTATGTTCAAAACAAGTGACTTTTATAAAAATGTAATATTTGATCAATTAATGTTATTGTTATCATTTGTCTAATAACATATAAAATTTTATTTTTGGTAATTGCATAGAAATATATATTTTTTATTTTTGAATGTTATAATTTGTGTAATGAAATTAAACAGTTGAATAATATATTACTCGTATGAAATTATTTGTTAATTATTTATATATAACCAAAAATGAAGGCTACACATTGATTTAAAAGCATAATCTAATACCATAAAATGACCTTCAGCCAATAAAACGTAGACTATTTATAAAACAATAGGCTATAGTTTTTCATATTGAACAGTTGTATTTGATAAAATATAGTCTATTATTCAAAAAAAAAAAACAACTATGATGGGTTTTTGTAAAGCAAATATAAATTATTTAATTAAGACCACATTATAAATTTGAAGCGTAGCTCATTTTTATAGAAAAAAAGGCCTCAGTTTTAAATTAAAAAATGTAGTTTAATTTATAGAAAAAAGGACTATGTTTCTCCCTTAATGTAGTCTAATATTGTAGATTATACTACGACAGTAACCCTAGTTTAACATATATTAAACATTGTTCGATGAAACAATAATTAATGATACCTGATAAAAGATTATGTTTGAATAGACAATGGTTGGAACAATGTAATCTTTTGTCATAGACTACAATATTTAAATCTAGTCTTTGAACTTTTAGTAGTAGTAGTGTTTTCTCATTCAAATATTGATCAATGTTGTTAACACATTCTTCAACTGTTGAAACAAAATTTTGGTTGATTATAGATGAATGAGCATTTATAGGTAAATATATATTTACCTTTATGTCCACAACTTGACATTTAACCCTCCATTAACTTAACCATTCTAAAGAATTTCATGTTATTGTTTTCCAAAATTATTGGACTATGGTTTGATAATAAAACTTATACATTTTGGATTTCTCTAGGTAATCGACAAAGTAATCACTAGTCATTTGAAAATCCCATTTTTTTTCTTGTGGATTGTGAACTCTTTCTTCTACTGCGAAAATCTCCAAACATACAACTGCCTTAAATTAGGTCTTTCCTATCCATGACTAAAAAAGAGTTACTCATCATGCTCCTAATCATATTTATCAAAGTTCAATTATGTCTTTTAGCTACACCATTTTGTAGAAGTGTACCTAGCATAGTATATTGTGCACATATGTCGTGTCTTTTGAGGAGTTCTACAAACGAATCAAGACATTGTCCTAATTCTATATATTTTCCATAATATTCACCATCTTTATAAGATCTTACGATTTTTATCTTTCTGTCTAATTAGATTTCAACCTCAATTTATTTATACCCCAAAGGTAATCACAAATTGAGGATTTTCATGAAGTATGTAGACATGACCATAATATGAAAAATCATCAATAAATATAATGAAATAATTTTCTTTATCAAAATATAGAACAGCTAAAGGTCCACAAATTATTTTAAACAAATATTTTTGTCATAATATATTAGCCTTCTTCCTCTTCCTACCTCTTTTGAAATAACTGTAGCTTTTATCTCATATATATTACCTAAAGAAGATATAACTTCATCAAATATTTTTTTGTCATAATTCATTAGCCTTCTTCCTCATCCTACATCTTTTGAAAATATGGAACAACTTTTATCATGAATTGATCCATCTTGTTTTTGACAAAACCTAAAGAAGATATAACTTCATCAAATTTTAAATACCACTACCTAGAGACTTGTTTAAGATCATAAATTGACTTCTTCAACATGCACACTAAATGCTCACTTCCATTCTAAAAAAAATACCCTCAGGTTGCAGCGTGTAGACTCTCTCACATAGATCTCCATTCGAGAAGGCTATTTTCACATCCATCCGATAGAGCTTCAAGCTATAATGAGCTACTAGGGCTATAATAATCCTAAAATAATCCTTTGAAGATACAAGTGAAAATGTTTCCTTAAAATCTATCCCTCATTCTATGTGAACTCTTTTGCCACCAATCTTACCATAAACCACTCTATGTTGCCTTTGGAATCTGTTTTGGTCTTAAAAACTCATTTGCAACCTATGGATCTAAAACTATTTGGAACTTGTAGCAGCTCTCACACACCATTAGAATACATGGAATAAATATCGTCACGCATAGCCTCTAACTATTTACTGTCGTAAAGATTTTTGTCCGGGGATTTAATCACTAGACATAACGTTATGGAGTCGCCACCAATCAATTTTAACTTAGGTGTGATTGGCCACCTATTCAAAACTAAGAATAAGTACACTGATCTACATTCCAAAATTTGGGTTCGGGAGTACGGTTATGTGTGAGGAAGGTATTAGCACCCCCACAACGCTCGTCCAATGGACTGTACCAATTAATCATGTTTTATCTTTAGCAATCTTAATTTAAATGGTCTTTTATTCTTAGCTAAAATTTTCTTTTTATTATTTAATTTGTCATTTTCTTTAGGATATTCTCCAACACTTTGATCGAATTCCCAAGGAAAATTTGTTACCTCAAGAGTATTCATAGGACACACTCATCCTTGTGAAGAGGCTCCGTCGTCGGTTTAATATATTATGTTTTTAATTCTCTTATGAAATTTATCAAAATTATAATGAAAATCTTTAATATTGAAATTATTTTCCCTAAATTTTCCAACACTTTGGTCAAATTTAGAAGAAATGTCTTCTCACCTAAGAATTTTCTAAATATCACACACTCGTGAAATTCTAAAATTTCAGCATCAGTTAAGTTTTCATTTACTACTATTATCTAAGAAAATATACATTTTATTAAAAGGTTATTCATTATTATCATTTTCTTAAAAAAATAATTTATTTTTGAATTAGACAAATTCTTTTTATAAGTTTTTATGAAAAATTTCCCTACATCCTTCACCACTTTGATTGAATGTAAAGAATTGAAATTATTAATTTTTGTTCCGAATTTTCCAACACTTTGGTGAAATTTGAAAAAAATCATTTTTAATTAAAGATTTATTTTTAATACACTAATTCGCCCAGAACAGCTCGCCATGCACGAGATGTCACCCTTTTCTAACTCGCCACGCCTCAACTTGCTGGCTAGAGATCGCCCTCTTATAGCTCGCCAAACACAAATCATTTTGTACATAGATTTATTTTTTAATCCCCTAAATCGCCCAGAACAGCTCGCCATGTACGAGATATTGCCACTCGCCACGCATCAACTTGCTGACAAGAGCTCGCCCTCTTATAGCTCGCCAACCACAAATTTATACATAAGAGCTCGCCCTTTAACAAATCGGTTTTAAAAAAAATCAAATTTTGTAACTTAACAGCTCGCCCCTAAAAAGTTAGTTTTTGTGACGATTTTCTCAATATCCTTCAACACTTTGATCGAATGTAAATTATTAATTTTGTTTCAAATTTTCCAACACTTTGGTGAAATTTGAAAAATTATTTTTATTTTTTATAATTATAGATTTATTTTCAATTTACTAGCTCGCCTGAAACAGTTCGCCTCGCACAAAATAACTTATGTACTAGAGCTCACCCCTTAACAGCTTGCTACTAATAAGCCGACTTATGCATGAGAGCTCGCCCCGGAACAACTTGCTACGTACAGATCAATTTGCGAACTAGAGGTCGCCCCTTTACTGCTTGCCATGCGTAAGTCAACTTGCTCGTGAGAACTCTATCGGGAAATTTGGAAAATTATTTTTTTATTAAAGATTTATTTTTAATCTACTAGCTCGCCTGAAACAACTCTCTTCCTAATAGCTCGCCCGTGAAACAGCTCGTCATGCATGAGTTATCTACAAAAGCTCGCCCTATACAAGTAGAGCATGGAGAGCTCGCCTACTCAGTAGAGCTTGCGCCATACAATTGAACTAGTGCGTAGTGAGATCACCTACCACTTAGTTCGCCATACACGTGGACTAAGCGTAGTGAGATCGCCAACCACTATAGCTCGCCCATAAAAGTAAACTAGCGCGTAGTGAGATTGCCCGCCCATTATAACTCCCACATACAAAATTGAACTAGCTCCTAATAGGATCGCCTGACCACTATAGGTCGCCCATACAAGTGAATTGGTGCGTAGCGAGTTCGCCCATACAATTGAACTAGTGTAGTGAGCTCGCCCGCAAGGATGGCGAATAAGATTTGGGCGAGGTATATTTAACTAGACACGAGACTTATTTAAAATTTCTTAAATGAAGAAGGTGGAGTATACTTACAGTGTTCGGCTTGTGTAAGTTTTATCGAGCTCGCCTTTCAATTTTCTTTATTTAGGCTCTCCTCTTCTCGGATTGGTCGCCACTAGTCCAACAAAGGTCGCCTCTCGCTACCACACTTTCTTCTTCCCAGTAACAAACGTGGGTACTGTTCACCATCGTCCATGCATCCTCTTCACTGCTCCAATCACCGTCCTAATCACACCAGAATTGAAATTGAGATTTTTGCTGTTGAGTTCTCTCTTTCTCTCTGTCTCTCTCAATATTTTCTTATCTTTGTATATCTTTCTTTCTTTTCTCTCTCTCTCCGTTTTTTTGTGTTCTTCTCTGTCTTTGTCTGATCTTCTTCAGGCTTATTTATAGACATTTTTAGTCAAGAAAATCAGACGAAATCTTTGAAACCAGGGACTATAATCTATTGTTTCGCTGGTTTTTTTCTGAGCATCCTTAAATGCTTGTTTAAAAATCTTGGTTTTTCCGTGTGGGTGTAGAGTTGGAGAGGATCTTGGAACCGATCTCCCTTTCTTCTTCATCTTTTTCGAGCAACTTTTAGTCAATAAAATCGGAGCAAATTAATTTTCAGAAGACTTTCACTCCAAATGAGGTTTGTCTAGAGGTCGGCGAAGATGGCAGAGCTAAGCTTAGGGTGGCTGTTTGACAGCCTTCACGCCGGTGTTGTTGACATTTGTTCCTTCTTTCTTTTTTTCTTTTCCTCGAGCAGCTTTTATGTATTCTTTAGTCAACAAAAGCGGATCAAATCTCTAAGATGAAGAGATTATGATTACTCTGCACAATCGGTTTTAAATGCAGGCAACATTTGTCAGTGAAGCTGGCGAAACTGCAGGGATCCGGCGACCTCAAGGCTAGTGAACACTCAGTTTTTTTTAATATTTTTTTAATTAATTAATTAATTTATTTTATTTTTTTAATACTGATTTTCTTTTTCTTTTTTTTAACAAATTCAAACATATGATTAAATAGATTTATTGTTTCGGACAAAATTAAGTGTCTACAACTGCCCCTCTTTGCGCATTGCTGAGAATCAAGAATTGAGCAAAGACAATAGACACAATTTGGTCCGGCTCATGACCTACTTCTCTTTTTCTTTTTTCTTCTTTTTTTTAAATTTATTTATTTATTTTATTATTATTTTTTTAACAAAAAGATTTAAGTTTAACAATCTTCTTCTTACCAAAAGCTCTTTACTTTAATTTGGCTCCTCTCTCAAGAGGCGAGTGATTTGAAAAATAAACTAGGCTCCTCTCTTTAAGAGGCACACGAATTTGAAAAATAAACAGGCTCCTCTTTTTAAAAGGCATACGACTTTGGAAAATAAATTGGGCTCCTCTCTTTAAGAGGCACACGATTTTCAAAACTAAATTGGGTTCCTCTTTTTCAAGAAGCACACGACTTTGGAAAATAAATTGGGCTCCTCTCTTTTAAGAAGCACACGACTTTGGAAACTAAATTGGGCTCCTCTTTTTCAAGAGGTACACGACTTTTGAAACTAAATTGGGCTCCTCTCTTTCAAGAGGCACACGACTTTGGAAAATAAACTGGGCTCCTCTCTTTCAAGAGGCACATGACTTTGGAAAATAAACTGAGCTCCTCTCTTTCAAGAGGCACATGACTTTGAAACTAAATTGGGCTCCTCTCTTTCAAGAGGCACACGACTTTGTAAAATAAGCTGGGCTCCTCTCTTTCAAGAGGCACACGACTTTGAAAAATAAATTGCATATTCGTAGAAGGTTCTTGATTGATCATAGTTTAGCCTTTTCCTATCTAAAGGTAACTCTATGTCTGGCTAGTTATATACCCAAATCCTACCCAAGGGGTTTTTATTCACATGTACTATTGCATTATCGTGATGCAAATATTCTCATAGGGATGATGTCACAAATGATTAATGAGATGTATTGCACAAATTTTGGGGATATGTATATAAAATGTGTATGCTTCTTAAAGGGATGCAACACCTATTATGAGATAAATTTTAATTCTGAGTTTCACAATCTTATGCCCTTTTTCCTTTCTCTTCTTTTCCTTTTCTTTTCACCATTCTCCCAAGATGACCTTCAACCTTTGCATTCATACATTCTTAATCCTATGTTATGCCAGCTAGGTCTCATCACTTAATCTCAAACTTCCTTTAATCATCATTCAGTTGGTACCATCATATTTTTCCTCATTTACATCTCACTCTTGTTATTGTTAAATATCTTTTAAGTAATTCGAAAAGTAAGTGGACTATGAGACATACTGCAATTGTGAATTTCTTTCAAAAGATAGGTAAGAGAAAATGAGTGTTAAGTTAAGACAACAAAAGAGGAATGTGTTCTTATTCAAATGGAAGGCAATTTAAACAGATACAATGAAATGGTTGATCAAAGTTTCACATAAGGATGTCCTTACAATAATTATTCTGATCATTGTGAATTAATCCAAAAACCTTTTTTTGACTTCACTGTCTAGCCGATGGCTTTAAGCTTCAGAGAATACCTCAAACTGAACTCTTCCCCTCTTTGTAAGATATTTGGCTACCAACCTCATGCACCATTGCTTTCTGTCTAAGTTGCCCGTTTTCGGCTTTTCAACTCAAACATTCCCATTTGGGTTCAAATCGCCCTTTTGGGTTTTCGCCTAGAACCCCTTCTTATATATATATATATATATATATATATATTCTTTTCTTTTTTTCTTTTTTTTATGCATAATACTTCTTTACTGCATCAGCATTTATTGGATTGGGAAGGTCTCTTCCATCCATATCTGCCAAAATCAATGCCCCTCCTGAGAATGTTTTTCTTACTACAAAAGGGCCTTCCCAATTTGGAGTCCATTTGCCCCGCGGGTCAGGAATATTGGGTAGAATCTTTTTCAAAACCAAATTCCCTTCTTGAAAATTTCTAGGACGAACCTTCTTGTCATGTGCTCGCATCATCCTCTTCTGATACAATTGCCCATGACATAGCGCTTTGAGTCTTTTTTCCTAAATAAGGTTTAATTGCTCATACCGGGCTCAGACCCATTCAGCTTCGTCCAATTCGACTTCCATAAGGACACGCAAAGAAGGAATTTCCACTTCAATAGGAAAAACTGCCTCCATCCCATATACTAATGAAAACAGGGTGGCTCCTGTGGATGTGCGAACCGTTGTATGGTAAGCGTGCAGAGCAAAAGGCAACTTCTCATGCCAATCTTTGTATGTATCTGTCTTCTTTTGAATGATCTTCTTGAGATTTTTATTTGCAACTTCGACAGCTCCATTCATTTTTGGACGATAAGGCACCGAATTGTGATGCTTAATATGAAATTGGGCACATGCTTCCTCAATCAACTTATTGTTGAAATTCAGAGCATTGTTTGAAATGATCCTTTCTGGTAGCCCATACCGGCAAATTATCTCTTTCTTGAAAAACTTGTACACTAGAGACTTTGTCACACTGGCATAAGATGCTGCTTCCACCCATTTCGTGAAGTAATCAATCATTACCAAAATGAAGCGGTGTCCATTTGAAGCTTTAGGGGTAATTGGTCCAATCACATCCATTCCCCATGTAGAAAATGGCCAAGGAGTTGTCATGACCTGTAAGGATGTGGGAGGGGCATTTATCTTACTGGCATATATTTGACATTTATGACAACTTCGAGCAAAGTTGATGCAATCACTTTCCATTATCATCCAATAATATCCAGCCCTCATAATTTGTCGAGCCATCATGTGACCATTTGCATGAGATCCACAAACCCCTTCATGAATTTCTTTGAGTATCCTTTTGGCCTCTATGGCATCCACACACCTTAACAATACGTGATCTTTCCCTTTTTTGTACAAAATTTCACCATCCAAGAAGAATTCCATGGCCATTCTTCTCAAAGTCCTTTTTTCATTTTCTGATGCCCCTTCTGGATACTGGTGATGCTTTATGTTTTGCAATATATCATGATACCTTGGTTTCCCATCTATCTCTTCTTCTACATTTGAGCAATGTGCTGGTGATCCATGTATGCTCATCTTGATGGGACAAATTTTAGTGCCTGAATTTACCTTGAACATTGCAGCCAAAGTAGCCAATGCATCAGCCATTTGGTTTTCTTCTCAAGGCAAATACTTAAAACAAATTTTCTTGAAATGTTTAACTAGATCGGTCACAAACTCACAATACTGGACCAATTTTGAATCTCTTGTTTCTCATTCACCTCGTAATTGATAAATTACCAAGGCTGAATCTCCATATACTTCCAGTACTTTAATACCTTTGTCGATTGCAGCTCGGACCCCCATGATACAAGCCTCATATTCTGCCATATTGTTAGTGCAATCAAAATCCAATTTTGCAGTGAATGGACAACAATCTCCCTTAGGGGATACTAAAACTGCTCTAACATCGTGCCCCAAAAGCATTAGATGCTTCATCAAAGTACATTTTCCAAACAAGTTCTTTTGGGGTACCTTCAACATTTATTTGTGATATGACCATTAAATCTTCATCAGGGAAATCAAAATTCATTGGTTCATACTCTTTTTTAGCTCGATCTGCGAGGAAATCAGCAATTGTAGTACCTTTAATGGCCTTTTGAGTTATATAAAAAATGTCATACTCAGAAAGCAACACTTGCCACCTTGCTATCTTCCCGGACAATGAAGGTTTCTCGAAGATGTACTTAATAGGGTCTAATTTTGAAATTAGCCATGTGGTATGATAAAACATGTACTGTCTTAGTCTACGAGCTATCTAAGCTAAAGCACAACACATCTTCTCCAACGAAGAATACCTGGCTTCATAGTCAGTGAACTTCTTGCTCAAATAGTAGATAGCCCGCTCTTTTCTCCCAGTTTCATCATGTTGCCCTAGCACACATCCCATGGAATTTTCATGCACTGTTACATACAAGATGAAGGGTTTCTCTGGCACAGGAGGCACCAACACCGGAGGATTCGAAAGGTACTCTTAAACCTTATCGAATGCTATTTGGCATTCATCATTCCATTCTCCTAGGTTCCGTTTTCGGAGGAGTTTCAAGATTGGATCACACTAAGCAGTGAGTTGGGAGATGAAGCGTGCGATGTAATTCAATCTTCCTAAGAATCCTCTTACTTCTTTTTGGGTAAGAGGTGGTGATAAATTCTGGATGGCATGTATCTTATCGGGATCTACTTCTATACCTCGTTCACTGACTACAAATCCTAATAGCTTTTCTGATGTCACTCCGAAAGTACATTTGGCTGGGTTGAGCTTAAGTTGGAATTTTCTCAACCTTTCAAATAACCTTTTAAGGTTGGTAACATGATTTTCTTCTTTTTGGGACTTTGCAATCATATCATCAACATAGACTTCTATCTCCTTATGCATCATGTCATGAAACAAGGTTACCATGGCTCTCTGGTAAGTTGCACCGGCATTTTTCAACCCAAATGGCATGACCTTGTAACAAAATGTTCCCCACATAGTCACAAAAGTGGTCTTTTCCATATCTTCAGGCGCAATTTTGATTTGATTATAACCCGAGAAACCATCCATAAAAGAAAATAAAGAATGTTCAGCTGTGTTGTCAACTAGGGTATCAATATGTGGTAAGGTAAAATTATCTTTTGGACTGGCCCTATCTAGATCACGATAATCCACACACATTCTCACCTTTCCATCTTTTTTAGGAACTGGAACAATGTTTGCTACCCATTCAGGATATTTTGCAACCTCTAAGAATCCTACATCAAACTACTTCTTGACTTCTTCTTTGATTGTTAGCAACATTTCAGGCTTCATTCTCCTCAACTTTTGCTGAATTGGCTTGCATTCTGGTCTTACTGGTAGCTTATGAACCACAATATCATAATTCAGACCCGGCATGTCTTGATATGACCATGCAAACACATGGGCATACTCATGGAGAAAGCTTATCAGCTCTTTCCTTATGGACGATGATAGAAATGTGCCGATTTTAACCTCTTTTCTTACTTCGTTACTCCTTAAATTTAAGGTCTCAATGGGTTCTTGATGGGGTATAATTTGCTTTTCTTCTTGTTCCACCAGTCTTGTAAGTTCAGGAGGCAATGTATCATCATTAATACCCTCTTCTTCATTAAATTCACCAGCACAAACAGTTCTTTCTAAATCAGGTTTCGGAATATCATCACAATGGCCTGCATATTCATTGTTGGGTACCTGCATATGGGGCAAAAGTTGGCAAAATGTAGATGGACTCGAATATGCATGGGCAAAAAAGATGCAAATGAAAGAATTCACATGGAAAAAGGTATGACAAAAGGCTAGATTTTATTGAAATAGAAATAGCCCTACATAAGAGACCTTGATACCCTTGGGCAAAGGTGATCAAGCTTTTACTTATTGAATTACTTTGACAGAGATTTAGTGATAACAGAAAGATCGATGTAATGCCAGTTCCTCAACTGAAAGCCTGGCGGGCAAGGGCGCACTTCCGAACTTCTTAGGACCTCTTCGTTATCTGTGTTTACCATCTGGATAGACAAATTCTCGAACACCTTAACAAGCTCATCCTTGTTAGCCTTTACTAGGTCTGGATAAATGTATCCCACAGAATGAAAGACATCCTCTAGAGGAGAAAACACCATCGGCTCATTTTCCTCATCGACCCCTTTTAATCTAGCCATTCTTCTTTCCCTTTTCTTTTCCAAAAACTTTCTCCTCTCTAGCCCAGTTGGCTTGTAGCCAAGACCAAATCTATCATCCTTCACCTTTGCTGTCAAAGCTCGTTTTATCCCTTGCAAGTTCTTTCCTAATCCTGCTCCAGCATAACACCCTTTCCCAACAGTCTGTTGAATTCCTGACATTGTGGTGCTAGACAACTATGGCATTGGTATCTTAGATCCTTCTCCTATGTATGTAGCATTTACAAATTCCAAGCACCTGAAAGAACATTCTGGTGCATTCTCATTCACCTCGATATATGGGGCAGTGGAGGAAACTGTAGCAATCATATCTTCTTCTCCAACTACACCTACCACTTTTCCATCTATTATAAATTTGACTATTTGGTGTAAAGTCAAGGGGACTGCTCCAGCTGAATGTATCCATGGATGCCCAAGGAGGCAATTATATGCAGGGTTAATGTCCATGACTTGAAATTCCATATTGTAGACACTAGGGCCAATTTGAATTGGAATTTCTATAGTCCCTGTTACTTCTCGACGTGTACCATCGAATGCTTTTATTACCATATGACTTTTCCTCATGTGCGACTCATCCACAGGTAATTTTGACAGAGTTCTTAGAGGCACAACATTTAGAGCTGAGTTATTGTCGATTAGGACTCTAGGTAGGATGTAGTCTTTGCAAGTGGTAGTAATATGCAAGGCTTTGTAATTTCCTCTCCCATCAGGCGGGATTTCGTTATCACTGAAGGATATAAAATTGTCTGCCACGATATTTCCAACAAGTCGATCTATCTTAATAGGGTACATATGCTTGATTGAGCACTCGTAGAAGAGCTTCCTGGTAGGGTTCTAAATTCAGTAATAGAGAAAGCAGAGTGATGTGTGCCGGCGTACGATTCAACTGATCTATTATATTGAACTCACTGTGCTTAATGAATTTCAAGAACTCTGAAGCTTCTTTCTCAGACATCGGTTTGCTTCGTTGCTCCCGGAGTTCCTTTTCTTCACCCTCAAAAGGGATTTCTCTGTTCCTCAAAAGGGATTTCTCTGTTACTTTCTTCATCTTCTCCCTCTTTAGCCTTTCCTTTTTGATTTTTCTTCAACATTTCAGGCGTGTAACATCTCCCACTTCGGGTGATTCCTCCGGTGCCTGCTATATCATTGCAGCTGTAGTGCTCGTTGTGGTGGCCAAAGGGATACTAATTGACCCTTGAGTAGCGATATTGCAATTATAGTTCCATGGCACTGCCTGACTATCCTTGTATGGAAAAGGACTTGGAACCTCAATGGTTATCTTTGGCAGTTGAAATTTAGGCTTGGAATCAATTATAGGCTCATTCTTATCCTCATAATAGATAGTCAATGGTTTCCACCGAATGGGACCTGTTTCTTTTCTGATGACATTAACTGATTCTGTTTCCACTTCTTCGTAAAATTCTGCAATACCCTCATCCATCAAGCCTTGCACCTTTTGGTGAAACTCTTGACAATTCTGGATTTCATGCCACACATTCTTGTGGAACTCACAAAACTTTCCCTGTTTAGGCATCTTTTCATTATCTACCTGGATTAGTTTTTCCTTGACTATTGTGTCGAACACCACCTTCATTGGCATTTTCACCTCATAAATGCTTTTCTTGACCCAATGATCCACCTCTTCAATTATGGCATTTACTTTACCCTCCTCATCATCGGGGAGTGGGTTTTTATTTACACTTGGTTCTCCTTTCTTCCCAAAATTCAATATTCCTGCCTTAATAAGAGTTTGAACTTTATGTTTCAAAGTAGTGCAATTTTCTGTTGAATGACCTGGAATCCCGTAGTGATAATTACAATGGGCATTTGAATCATACCACGCAGCGTAGGGAGGTTTAAGAGGTTCTATATAAACTGGTGCAAGGAAGTGGTTTTCGATTAATTGAGGTAAAAGGTCTGTGTAAGTCATAGGGATTGGGTCAAAATGTTACCTATCTCGACTGGATTTTTGCTAATTGTCGGCTAGCTGATTGGCAGGTGGAGGTTGTTGAGCTAATATGGATGTGATTGGTGAATTAGGAGCTCTCGGTCGATAGTTGGGGGTGTATGTTGGTCTTGAAACTGATTGGTATGGGCATGGTCCTATTGTGACATTGTTTGTAGGTGGGTAGTAGGGTGAATAATTTGGGTAAGGAGAATAAGGAGTAGGGTTTCTGGGTGGTTGGCCTCCAACTGTCATAGTGTGGACATCACCTTCTTTTCTTTTGAATGTTGCACCCTTCTTGGATCCTCCACTATCGAGTACTTCTATCTTACCATTCTTTATGGCATTTTCTATCATTTCCCCAGAAATTACCATGTCAACAAAACTTTTTGTGGCACTTCCAATCAACTTATCATAATAGGGTTCCCAGAAGGTACTAACAAACAACATAGTTGTCTCCTTTTCAGTAATAGGTGGTTGCACTTGGGAAGCTACATCTCTCCATCGCCGAGCGTATTCTTTGAAAGGTTCATTGGCTCTCTTTTCCATATTTTGGAGTGTCATCCTATCGGGAGCTGTATCCACCACATGCTGGTACTGAGCCATAAATGCCCTTGCGAGATCTTTCCATGAGTGTATATGGTTCCCATCTAACTGGACATACCACCTTGCAACGGATCCAGTAAGGTTGTTTTGAAAACAATGGATCAATAACTTATCATTGTGAGTATACCTTGCCATCTTTCGAACGAACATTGTGATGCGGGCCGATGGACATGTTCTGTCATACTTTTCAAAGTCAGGAGTCTTAAATTTTGGGGGGAACACTAGGTCAGACACTAGGCTGAGTTCTTCTGCATCAATTCTACCAAATGTGTCCTTTCCTTCTACTGCTCTAATCCTTTCTTCTAGGAGGTCATATTTATGTTCTATCCCCACTCCAGAACCAACCTCGGGGATTGCCTTTCTCAATTTTTCTTGCTCACTAGGGTCATCAAGATTTGGGACAAAAATAGGATCTGCAGGATTACCTCCGGGACCTGATCCCACTTGCCCTTGATTAGATTGGCCCATTAGTGGGTTTACCCCACTAAAAGCATAAGGTCGACCACCTTGGGGTGGCATCACTCGTTGGTAGTCTTCTTGACCAGGTTGAACGTTTGTTGGGGTAAATCCTGGAGGGTACAATGGCTCCTCTTGCCCATCTCCTTGATTATGGACATCTTCTTTAGCTGTAGAAGTTTCCGCCACATTTTTGCCTTTGGTCATCCCTCTCATTAATTCCATCATTTCAACCATCTGTTTCTTCATATCTTCTTGCATCTCAACTATTTTCCCCCTCATTTCCTTTTGTGCTTTCTCCATTCTGTCTATCCTCATTTGTTGTTCGTTTTCCATATTCCTAGATTGTAGACGAGTGTTGTATGGATGAATAGCAATTCTTGCTGGTTGAGCTATCTTTACGCCTTTATTACCCAAAACTTCTGGTGTTGTAACGGCTTCACGCTCGACGATTTTGAAAACATTTAAAAAAACAAAGGGAGTCGCCACCAATCTTTTTTATCTAGGTGTGATTGGTCACCTAAAAATATTTATCTTTTTAACAAAATCTCAAAATTAATTAAGTTTTATTAAAAAGACAATTTTTGGTCTGCGAAAATAAAGTTGGGTTCGGGAGTACAGTTACGCGTGGGGAAGGATTAGCACCCCCACGACGCTCGTTAAAAACGGTACCATAATAATCATGTGTTATCCTTTAATTTTAATAAAATACTCTTGAATTAATATTTAAAAATAATTCTTATTTCATTGCAATCAATTTTATTCTTTTTATTTTGAAACATTAAAATTTTATTTTTTGTTTGAAATAAGTGAATATCTTTTGTATTGAAAATTATTCCGAAGTACCCCAATACTCTGGTAGCATTTCGGATTACTCACCTAGAGTTTTTTTAAGAATCACTACTTGTGAGTTCTATGAAATCTCATCATCGGAAGATTCACACTCGCTTAGAAAATTATTATGAATGCATATGATGCAAACAGATAATGAATGATGCAAATGAAACTTAAAAGAAATTTTATTTATTTTGATTTTATTGATGAAACTCTTGATATTAAAAAATTTAGCTAAATATCCCAATACTCTGGTAACATTTAGCTAATTCCTCTTACCTAGGGATCAGTCAAAAAATCACTACTTGTGAGTCTCATGACATCCCATCCTCGGAAGAATTTCATTTAAATTTAAATTTTATTATTGATTTTTTTTAATTTTCATTTAAAAACTTATCTATTTTTATTTTTAATAAAACAAATTAAATTATTGAAAAATCATACTAAATATCCCAATACTCTGGTAACATTTAGTAAAACTTTTCTCACCTAGAGATCAGTCAAGAAATCACTACTTGTGAGTTTCATGATATCCCATCATCGGAGGAATTTCATTATTAAAGCTTTATTATTATCTTTTATTTGTTTATATTAAAAACATTCATTTTTATTTAATGAAAATTTAAATTATTGAAAAATCATACTAAATATCCCAATACTCTGGTAACATTTAGTACGACTCTTCTCACCTAGGGATCAGTCAAGAAATCACTACTTGTGAGTTTCATGACATCCCATCATCTGACTATTGTTTAATTTAAATTTTCTTTGATTTCCTTTTTCTTTGTTTTTTATATATATATATATTTTTTATACATTTTTTGATCAATAATAATTAGTGAAAATACAAGTAAAAGAAATATTTTCAAAACTTTTATTCTATAACATGCAATAATAATAATAATAATAATAATAATAATAATAATAATAATAATAATAATAATAATAATAAAAGCACAATAATAGTAAGATAATAATAACAATAATAAAAACACAATAATAATAATAATAATAATAATAATAATAATAATAATAATAATAATAATAATAATAATAAACACAATAATAATAATAATAATAATAATAATAATAATAATAATAAATATAAACCAACTATTTTTTTAATTCATTTTTTTTTCTTTCACCCAAAAAAAAAACTCAGAGCTTTTGAAGCTCTCCCCACGGGTGATTTCCGGCTGCCGCTGGACCGCCGTCCTCCGCCGCCGCCGTTGTACTCCGGTGGCCGGATCACGAAAAGGAAGCCACTTTCTGGAAGCTTTTCACCTCCTCTGTCAATCCCTCGGCTTAGATTTCTCAAAAAAATGCCCCCAAAACACCTAAATCTAAGCCTAAAGACGTAGTCTTCGAGCCCAGATCTGCCTCCGTCCGCCGTCGCCTTCGCCTCCGGTCTTCGGATCAGCCTTCCCTTCCCCCTTGGCGGCTTCCTCTTGAAATATTGCAACCCAAAGCTTCCTAAAACCCCTAAACCGAACCCCTCTTTTCCTTTTTTCTTTTGATTTTTTTGGTTCTGTTGTTGTTGAGGCTTGTTTGTTTGTTTGTTTTTTTGTTTTTTTTTTACAGGTGGGGATCTAGGCTTTGAGGGGCTCTCGGATTTGGGGTTTTGGTCCCGGTTTGGGTTGTTGAGGATGATGTCAGTGTGGTGGTTGCTCTAGGTAGGGGTGAGGATGGTGTTGGGTTTCTGTTTTGAGAGGCAGAGGGATTGAACTGGGGTTTTGGTTTTGGAGGTGGTCCTTTATTTTTTGTGGTTGCAAGGTTGAAAAATGGGAGCGACGAAGTGTCGAGAGCTTTGGGGCTTTGTGCGTGGTGGCTGGCAGGGATGAAATGGACGGGTGACAGGGGGTAGGTGACTGGCGGAGATGGGATGGCTGGCAGGGGGTAGGTGACAGTGGCGGTAGATTAGACAGAAAATGAAAATAAAAAATAAAAAAAAAATAATAATAATAAAATAAAGATAAAAATAATAATAAAAAACAGATAATAAAAATAAAATAAAAATAAAAAACAAATAATAATAATAAATAGAATAAATACTAATAATAATAATAATAAGATAAAATTAGGTGTCTACATCTGGAATTAGGGCGTGTTTATTTTATTTTTAAACAAAGTCATTTATGCATGCTAATGGCTTTACTAAAGAATGTATGAATGAATGAAATGGGGAAGTATTTGCCATATAACTAACAAAAGGTTCTTTCATTAGACTTTAGAAGTTTTTTTACAACAAAAGTCCAAACTACATCCATGAAAAGTTTAATCTCTAAGCCCTTGGTTTCCTCAAGAAGCTGATAACCTGCAAATAATGGTCTTGTGCTTCATCTAGGAATTCTGACAAATGATGACC
The DNA here is from genome assembly GCA_032173925.1 of Heritiera fomes. Lineage (NCBI taxonomy): Eukaryota > Viridiplantae > Streptophyta > Magnoliopsida > Malvales > Malvaceae > Heritiera > Heritiera fomes. The sequence goes on along the minus strand of JAPDPM010000014.1, from coordinate 7,930,539 downwards.
ATGCTCAGTAATTGAACTCACTCCTGGCTTTAGCTCTCACACCCTTTCCTCCATTTCCTCAGCTTTCCTAGCAGCCATGCTAATTTGCTTGAATAAATGCTTCGGATGCTATTGTTGCAAAAAATGAGCACGTATCCATTCCTCGCGTTCATCAGCCAAGACTCGTAGGTCGTCAACTTCTTCTTGGAGTGCTATGACATGGCTTTGAGATTCTGATAGCGTATTTCCCATCATTTGCATTTGAGCTTGCATATGGGCCCTTTCACTTTCAAGTTGCTTGTACTTAAGATTGTTTTGACTCTTTGCTTGGAGTTGTTCATTTTCCCTTTGTATACGACCCAATTCAGCAGTGGTGGATGAGATTGTACTATTCATATCCTTTAATAGTGTCCTCCATTCATTGCGTTCTTCTTGGATCCTCTTGCTCCAATGCTCTGAATTACTTTGCATCTCATGCTTGAGTCTTTTGTTTTCACATTCTAGCTTGTTTTTCTCTTCCTAGAGTTCTCTCTTTGCCCTTTCTATCTCTATTACTGGATCTTGAAACACCGGTTTCATGGGACAAGTAGGTATGCTCACTTGAGGAATGACCACATCCTTTCCTCGCCTTGTATGCCACACGAAGTATTCTGGGGATGAAATATCAGTACGCCTCCCTCCATCAAACCTATTGGTATGCTTCCATGCTTGAATAGCTTTTGCAGTCTTCATTGATGCATCGGCCTCTGTGTATGAGAACTCTATTTTATTAAGGCCGAAGGTTGCTGGGACAAACTGCTCATATCCAAACTGACGCCTCACCATGACAGGAGAGTAGCTAACTGCTCCCTATAAGCCCAAGAGAGGCACCCAAAATTCATTTCCACAACTATATAACACTGAATCAAACAGCATCCAAAGAACTCTCCATATTAATTCACTACTAGTGAGGCTTCGGAAGAATGGCACCCACTCGTCTCTAGTTTTTTGCTGAGGCCAACTATTCTCACAAAACTCCTTAATAGGGACCCGAAAAGACATGAACGTCTTGCAGAACTTGCCCCGGTTGCATTCAAAATGACTTTTTGCCCAAATAGTTAATGGTTGTGCACATCCAATGAAGCGTCCTTCTCCTTTTCGCCGACAAAAGCTTAAGGATTTGATAGTTTCAGCTAAGATTGCTGGAGTAGGATTGACATTATGTTCGACTTGCTCAAAGAAGTCTACTATAGCGACATTAATGCTACCTATGACCTTTGGGAATACCACCATACCATAGAGGGCTAAGGCAAACAATCTCATACCCTGGTCATCATCAAGATGCTTGCAGATGAAATCCCGTAAGAAAGTCCAAGGAAAACAAGTATTTTCACCTTTAGTTCTGATTTGAGCATCAATGACTTGTACCTCTAATCCCATCATCATGGCAAGCTTTTTACGGTAGCCGATCTTCTTGTTTTTCCAGCAAACTTTATCTTGATTCGTCTTTGAGATATTAAAGCAAAGCAATGCAGAGTATTCCTTTATTGTTGGTACCATGTCCACTTCATTAAAGACAAAACACCTATAAGAAGGGTCCCAGAACTGTGTCATGGCTTTGAGGAGCTGCTATCAATGACCACTGGCAAGAGGAGTGCTAGGTGCCCATATTTCCTTTGGAAAGCTTCCCTCATTGGGTAATCCCATTGTTTCCAGATATTTCCCAAGTCTTCTAAATTGTTCTGCTTGAGGTCGAGGTAGACTTTTTCTGGGAGAGTAGACATGTAATTTGCTGGCAGACAGTCTCCATTCTTATGCTGAGCTACTTCTGATCTAGTTTTCAGACTGATGCAAGATTCCTCTAGGGACTCGAGAGATGGTTGACTGTCCATGGATGTAGAGTTAGCCATGCAGCAACTACTTCCCGTGACAATATCTATTAACATTAGTGCATATGAAATGAATTAAAGTATGTAAAGTATATGAATATATTATTTTCAAAAAGAAAATGAACACCTATACATGCGAATACCACTCTCCTTCATGTGTTTCTAACTTCAGGTTCTTAAAGGTTATGGCATAATTCTAACTTAAGGTCGGTACCTTAGGTTTTTCTATATGCATGGTTCAGGTTTTATCATTTGGCTAATAGGTTCCCAAATTGTTCCTCACTGACGTCCACATAGGACTAGTAAGGCACCCTGATCCTCGCCCATCAGGCTCAAACGGAAACGGTTCAATTTGAGTGGGAGTTATTCGCTAGTCCATGCGGAGGTTACTACCTCACAAGAATGTAGCTACTCACTCCCTCCTAAAGAGGAAAAAGCTTGGGACTTAGAGCTTATGCATGCAAATGCATGTGTTGTGTGTGTGAAGGAACATACCAACACATGACCCTCATCCTAGATGCCCCAACAATTCATGAACAATAATATATCAAGAATAACATAATTAATAAAATTCAAAAGCAAACAACATTATTTCAAACTTAAAGATTTTAAACACCAATTAAGACCATTAAACCAAGACTTGAAATATCACATGATTAATTAATGGTTCGACTCTCGGTTCCCCAGTGGAGTCGCCAAGCTGTCGTAAAGATTTTTGTCCGGAGATCTAATCACTAGACATAACGTTATGGAGTCGCCACCAATCAATTTTAACTTAGGTGTGATTGGCCACCTATTCAAAACTAAGAATAAGTACACTGATGTACGTTCCAAAATTTGGGTTCGGGAGTACGGTTACGTGTGAGGAAGGTATTAGCACCCCCACAACACCCGTCCAATGGACGGTACCAATTAATCATGTTTTATCTTTAGCAATCTTAATTTAAATGGTCTTTTATTCTTAGCTAAAATTTTCTTTTTATTATTTAATTTGTCATTTTCTTTAGGATATTCTCCAACACTTTGATCGAATTCCCAAGGAAAATTTGTTACCTCAAGAGTATTCATAGGACATATTCATCATTGTGAAGAGGCTCCGTCGTCGATTTAATATATTATGTTTTTAATTCTCTTATGAAATTTATCAAAATTATAATGAAAATCTTTAATATTGAAATTATTTTCCCTAAATTTTCCAACACTTTGGTCAAATTTAGAAGAAATATCTTCTCACCTAAGAATTTTCTAAATATCGTATACTCGCGAAATTCTAAAATTTCAGCATTGGTTAAGTTTTCATTTACTACTATTATCTAAGAAAATATACATTTTTATTAAAAGGTTATTCATTATTATCATTTTCTTAAAAAAATAATTTATTTTTGAATTAGACAAATTCCTTTTATAAGTTTTTGTGAAAAATTTCCCTACATCCTTCAACACTTTGATCGAATGTAGAGAACCGAAATTATTAATTTTTGTTCCAAATTTTCCAACACTTTGGTGAAATTTGAAAAAAATCATTTTTAATTAAAGATTTATTTTTAATACACTAATTCGCCCAGAACAGCTCGCCATGCACGAGATGTCACCCTTTTCTAACTCACCACGCCTCAACTTGCTGGCAAGAGCTCGCCCTCTTATAGCTCGCCAAACACAAATCATTTTGTACATAGATTTATTTTTTAATCCCCTAAATCACCCAGAACAGCTCGCCATGTACGAGATATCGCCACTCGCCACGCATCAACTTGCTGGCAAGAGCTCGCCCTCTTATAGCTCGCCAACCACAAATTTATACATAAGAGCTCGCCCTTTAACAAATCGGTTTTAAAAAAAAAACAAATTTTGTAACTTAACAGCTCGCCCCTAAAAAGTTAGTTTTTGTGAAGATTTTCTCAATATCCTTCAACACTTTGATCGAATGTAAATTATTAATTTTGTTCCAAATTTTCCAACACTTTGGTGAAATTTGAAAAATTATTTTTATTTTTTATAATTATAGATTTATTTTCAATTTACTAGCTCGCCTGAAATAGTTCGCCTCGCACAAAATAACTTATGTACTAGAGCTCGCCCCTTAACAGCTCGCCACTAATAAGCCGACTTATGCATGAGAGCCCGCCCCGAAACAACTTGCCACATACAGATCAATTTGCGAACTAGAGCTCGCCCCTTTATAGCTTGCCATGCGCAAGCCAACTTGCTCGTGAGAACTCTATCGGGAAATTTGGAAAATTATTTTTTTTATTAAAGATTTATTTTTAATCTACTAGCTTGCCCGAAACAACTCTCTTCCTAATAGCTCGCCCGTGAAACAGCTCGTCATGCACAAGTTATCTACAAAAGCTCGCCCTATACAAGTAGAGCATGGAGAGCTCGCCTGCTCAGTAGAGCTTGCGCCATACAATTGAACTAGAGCGTAGTGAGATCGCCTAACACTTAGTTTGCCATACATGTGGACTAACGCGTAGTGAGATCGCCAACCACTATAGCTCACCCATAAAAGTAAACTAGCGCGTAGTGAGATCGCCCGCCCATTATAACTCCCACATACAAAATTGAACTAGCTCATAACAGGATCGCCTGACCACTATAGGCCGCCCATAAACGTGAACTGGTGCGCAGTGAGTTCGCCCATACAATTGAACTAGTGTAGTGAGCTCGGCCACAAGGATGGCAAATAAGATTTGGGCGAGGTATATTTAGCTAGACACAAGATTTATTTAAAATTTCTTAAATGAAGAAGGTAGAGTATACTTACAGTGTTCGGCTCGTGTAAGTTTTATCGAGCTCGCCTTTTAATTTTCTTTATTTAGGCTCTCCTCTTCTCGGATTGGTCGCCACTAGTCCAACAAAGGTCACCTCTCGCTACCACACTTTCTTCTTCCCAGTAACAAACGTGGGTACTGTTCACCGTCGTCCATGCATCCTCTTCACTGCTCCAGTCACCGTCCTAATCACACCAGAATTGAAATTGAAATTTTTGCTATTGAATTCTCTCTTTATCTCTGTCTCTCGATATTTTCTTATCTTTGTATATCTTTCTTTCTTTTCTCTCTGTCTCTCCGTTTTTTTGTGTTCTTCTCTCTGTCTTTCTCCGATCTTCTTCAGGCTTATTTATAGACATTTTTAGTCAAGAAAATCAGACGAAATCTTTGAAACCAGGGACTATAATCTATTGTTCTGTTGGTTTTTTTCTGAGCATCCTTAAATGCTTACTTGAAAATCTTGGTTTTTCTGTATGGGTGTAGAGTTGTAGAGGATCTTGGAACCGATCTCCCTTTCTTCTTCATCTTTTTCGAGCAGCTTTTAGTCAATAAAATCGAAGCAAATTAATTTTCAGAAGACTTTCACTCTAAATGAGGTTTGTCTAGAGGTCGGCGAAGATGACAGAGCTAAGCTTAGGGTGGCTGTCTGACAGCCTTCACGCCGGTGTTGTTGACATTTGTTCCTTCTTTCTTTTTTTCTTTTGCTCGAGCAGCTTTTATGTATTCTTTAGTCAACAAAAGCGGATCAAATCTCTAAGATGAAGAGATTATGATTACTTTGCACAATCGGTTTTAAATGCAGGCAACATTTGTCAGTGAAGCTGGCGAGACTGCAGGGATCCGACGACCTCAAGGCTGGCGAACACTCAGTTTTTTTAATACTTTTTTTAATTATTTTATTTTATTTTATTTTATTTTTTAATACTGATTTTGATTTTCTTTTTCTTTTTTTTAACAAATTCAAACATATGATTAAATAGATTTATTGTTTCGAACAAAATTAAGTGTCTACATTTACCAGATTGTTCATAAAAGATTGCTTCATTATAACTTACAGGATCAATAGTTCAGGCAATATCATAATTAGGTTTACCAAGTATACAATGAAATCATTTAAGATTGTAGGCCGCTTTACTATATCAAAACGCCTAACAAGCATAGGAATAGTTGCAATAGGTTGTTCTAGATCAGGTGGATTGTTCATAACATCCTCATGATGTTGCACATCAAACACTCTATCATCAAGTTGATAAACCACCTTCTCAAGCATAATAAGTACATGAAAGATAACAGGTGCTTCGTCTGATATAGCTTCACAATTTTGAAGACCACCAAAATCATAAACATCGTCCTTAAAAGTTTTTGCTGATAATGCCTCAACAATCTTTGTCCCACGCGTAGGAAAATAAAATCTATAGTCTTTGGATCTACTGAGATATCTAATGAAAAAACATTAGTGGTTTTCGATCTAACTTTGATGTAATTGGGTCATAGACTTTTACCTTTGTAGGGTAACTATACACTTGAGAATGATTTAAACTAGGCTTTCAACCCTTGAAGAGCTCAAAAGGTATTTTGGGTAATGATTTGATAGGAACCTTTTTAGGATATACATGGAAGTTTTTAAGGCTTAACCCTAAAGAGAACTTGGTAAGTGTGAGAACCCTATTTTCCTCATATCCGAAATAAGTTAAAGAATGTAGGAACTTAAAAGAAAATATTGATTGTTAAGATATCTAAATAAAGGGTCAGTTCGATAAGGTTCATAGAAGTACTTGGTGTGGGCCCCACCAAGACTTTTTTTGTCTAGATAGAAGTGAAATCCTAGAATGATGATATTTGAGGTGAAATATGAATATAACAAGAATCTGCATCTCAAAATCACCTCGTTTGAGTATATTTTGAAAAGCATGCAACAAATTAAAAAAAGACGATTAAGGACATACACCAGAAGAAATTTTGTAAATTATGATCAAACTGAGTCGACTTTTGACCAAATATTAGTGATGAAGTATTTTTCATGAAATAAGGTTTTAGGCCATGTGGACGGATAGAAAATATCAGGCGTAAAAATAAAAATTTACGCGATTCAACGGTTAGGGGGTATTTTGGTAATTTCACCTTGTTACAGTCAAATCCTGAAAAAAGCTTATTCAATGATTAGAGTGAGTAAAATAGAGATGTTTTATGATGAAATGAAAAATTTTGGAGGTTGGATAGATTGTTTTCAACAAAGTCAAATCGCTAAGGGCAAAATGGTCAAATTTTAATGTTTTAAGGGCAAAATGGTAATTTGCACAATAAAATATAATTTTAAAAGAAATTTCCAGCACCTTTCTCTTCCATTTGTGGCAGTCATAGTTTTTTGTCCCATTTCCACCATTTTTATAACTTGAAGAGAGAGAAAGCTTAAGAAACCCTAGTCAAACGACCTCTAAATCGAAAACTATCTTTACTAACACTGTCTAAAATTTTGATGCTCCATCTTTTGACACCAAAATCAAGTCCTAAAGTGGCCAAAATCATGGTGAATCATCCCACATCAGATCTGTTCATGAAGGATAGGTGAGAGAAAGTTTAGTTTTTCATGGTGTTATGGCTCTATACTATGTGATCTACATGTTTAGTTATGTGTTTAAGCTTTAAATCAAATTAAAACCATAAAATTTATCCACCAAGGGTTTTGGCCACCATCCTTTAAGCATGAATGTGATATTGTTTGACATGAAAATGATTTAGGATTACTGTAGAATAATTATAGAACACGAATTCAGGCTTAAATTGTTGAAAAGAGTTGTGTAGCCAAACATGGTATATTCGATCTGGTGATGGAGATACCAAAACCATGCTCAATTCAATGCAATTTGGGTCTTGGAATACTATATAAATTAATATAAGACTGTAGGTGAAGTCAGAATAAAAAAAAGGAGGTGTTTTAACTATACTTGCAGTTTGGCATCTGGTGTGAACTAGACCGGATTTGCTGTTGTAGTAGGATATATGAAAGACCTTAGAGTCTAAAATATCCTTCATAAAAAGGAATAATGAAATTTGATTGTATTTTGATATTATTTTGCAGCCCCGAAGTAAGTGGCGCAAAGGAAACGATAAACAAATACATGTTCGCTTATTTGATCTGCTTATTAGAGATGATTAATATACCGCATTGTGATTGAAATATGTAATGGATATATGTAAGACATAGGGATACTGTGACTGCATTGATATGATTGATCAATTGATTTGAAAATCCTACATCATTGACTGGACTGAATGATTTAAACTGGTTTTCTGAACTGTTAATTGAAATTGTGATTGCTTGATATTGGGAAACTAGAGTTGTGGTGTTGAACTGTATTTTCATGTAGGGAGGTTAGGGCATAAATAACCGTTATGTTGCCAAAATTTCGTTTATCATGTTTTGAACTTTAGATTTCAAAGAGTGAAATTTGAAGTCATTTTGAATGGATTTTAGAAAGTAATTTGAGTTGAAATTCTCATAAAAGTCATGAGGAACATTAAATTTGTAACTCAATTTTTGAGACTGATTTTGATGGATTCCTCTGATTTTATGATTTTTACGAGTGATGGCACTATTCTTATACGTAAATAAAATATTTTGAACTCTAAGTTCTGATTTGTGAATATTTGCCAAATTTTTTATTCTTGAACTGCTAGTACTCTGACCCTAATGGTTTTATGAATTGAGTGATAATCTGTTTTATTGTACCAATCTTGAAAAGTGTTATTTCCGATTTGTGAACTACTTTGAGTGTTTGACTGAAGTTAAAGTTCTATTTTGTCTAATTAAAGTAAATGCTTTTAATATTTTGACAGTACTGACATTGTTTACTTAAAATGTCCAATTTTTTTATTTAAGTTAAATGTTTTGAGTTTAGCTAAACGTATTGAATGAAATATATATTGAATTTCAATGATATGATTTTAAATGACAACTTGGTTCCCAAAGGTTTATATTGTGACTGTTGGGGTAGTAAATCCCTGGCTAACATAGATCCAGGCACTCCTAGCCTTTATAATAAAATGTGTACTTATACTATTGTACTATGTTTTGAAAACAGAAAGAGTTGATTTTATTGTTTTCAAGGTAATCAAGTAAATGGTTTAAGACTGTTAGCCCAATTTCATGCATTCTGAGTGATTGATCATATATTGTTAAACCATCCAAGTCTTCAGCTCCCGCAGATGTTACCTGGCAAGTGTGCACTATAGACTCCTTTGACTATGGCCATATGTCGTTACTAATCCCTTTGGGATTTCTGTTTCATGCATGATATTGTTAGGTGTAGCCTAGTCTCCACTATTCAGCTACTAAACTGTCTTGATAAATGTTTATGGAATGTAATCGATTGATTTGATTTACCGAGTGTTTACTAAATTTGATCGATTATTATTGATCGTTTTTTGATGGTTTTCTAATCATTTATTGATCATTATCTGATTGTTTTCTGAACATTTTTTTGACTATTTCCTGATCGTTTACTTCGATCGATTACTGATTGTTTTCTAATTGTTTATTGACTGTTTTTTCACCGTTTATTGACTATTTTCTAATCGTTAACTGATTGCTTTTTGATCGTTTTCCGATTGTTATTGATTTGTTTTATTGATTGTTTTCTGAATGTTTACTAAATGAAATTCGATGGTCTATTAATGGTTTTCTGATTGTTTACTAATGGTTTTCTGACAATTCATTGAATGTTTATTGAACTATTTTCTGATTGTTTTCCGTCTATTCACTGATCGCTTATTTACTATCTATCGAGTGTACTCTGAAAAGGTTTTATTAAATTGTACACTAAGAGATTTACTAAATGTTTTACTAAACTGTTTATTAGGGGTTTATCGAAGGAATTACTGGTTGTTTTATTGAGTGCTTCACTAAGTGTTTTACTCAATGGTTTACTAAAAGATCGAAAGGTTTTGATACGGATTTAATACACATGAATTCCTTCTCTGTGAAGTTTTGACATTCTCTATAGTTGGATTTAGGAACCGAGACAAGTGAGGTGCTTTAAAGCATCTTTCTGTACTCAGCTTGGTTACCTAACCGATTATAATATCCTTCCGATAGTGTCCAAACATTATTTTAATAACGACTGTGAGCTTTGAACATGTTTTCAACTCATGCATATAGGTGTGTATAGTATCGGTTCTTTTATATATATATATTTCTTACTGGGCTTTCTTTGAGCTCACCCCCATCTACCTTACAGATTTATGTGCAGTAATAACTAATTGTGTGGGAAGGATTTTGATTAGATTTCCATGAAGTTTCACTATTGAACCAAACAGGTATACTTGTACAGTTATTATATTGTATTCAGACATTTATTGCACAGTCCTTTAGTGTAAAGGGATGCAAACAGTAAATTAAAAGAATCTTGAGTGTTAATTAGAGACTTTATTATTGAGTATTGTATGAAAAAAAATAAATACATGCTGAGTGACTGTACTGGGATCGATGTAAATAGTTAAATGCTATATAGCTCAATAAATTTTAATATGATATCCAAGTGAAGAGATTTAGCACAGTCCAACCGACTAAGTTAAATTCTGATTAAAAAGGAAAAAGTCAGTTCTGATTTTTAGTAATTGGAGCGTGATAGTAAGTTCGTTCTGCTCATCATGAACCTAACCATGTCCATCATAATGTGATTTCACCTCTCAGCCACCTATTTGTTCACGAGTCCCAAGCATAGTGAATTGGGAAATAGTCCTACAATCCTATAAGTATTTGGTAAAAAGTCCAATGAATTGGCCTATTTTGGTAGTTCTAGCATAATATTCACCACCACGATTAGACCTCACAATTTTAATTTCTTTACCACGTTGCTTTTCTACCTCAGCTTTAAAGATTTTAAATTTTTTAAGAGACTGAGATTTATCATTTATCAGGTAAACATAATCATAATGGGAAAGGTCACCTCTGGAGGTTATGAAATATCTATTACCACACTAGGTCTTCATAAGAGGACCACTAATATCAATGTGAATTATTTCTAGAACCTCTTTACTACAAGTAGAATTTCTGTTAGTTTTCTTAGTCATTTTTCCACTAATAAAATCGGCATAATCATTTTTAGCAGAATTTTCAAGACAAGGAATGAGATTATCTTTTATTAACCTATTGATCTTTCCTCTGAAATATGACCTAGGTGCATACGCAATAAAATAGAATGAATTTTCTTTAGACAAAGTCTTTTAAAACCAACATTTATAACATGAAGCGTATCAAGCTTTTTAGAATCAAAATTTAACTTATAAAAACCATCAAATCTAGAAAGATTTCCAATGACAAAAGAATCATAAGAGAATTGATAAGATCCTTTATGAAAACTCAAATAAACATCAATATCCTAAAGCCTTGACAAAGAAACTAAACTCTGCCTCGTGGATGTTATAGAGTGTCTTTAAAGATAAAATAAATCCTGAATCTAATTTTAGTTCAACTACGCTTATAAATTCCACTCTACTCGTTCTCCAATTTCTAAGCTTAAGTTGACTTCATCCCTAATCGGCTTTCTCTTGCTCTTGAATCCTTGCAAGTATTATAAACATGGACAAATGCCTCAGAGTTGATCCACTAAGAATTAACAGGAATATCTATCAAACTGGATTCAAAGCAAACGAAAGCAAAAAGGCTATATAATTTATTATTGTTTTTCTTTTTATTCTTGTTTTCAACATAGTTTTTATAACCGTAGAAATCCTTTCTCTTATGGCCTATTTTCTTAAAAATCCAGAATTCACCTTTAGTTATCACATGTTTAGGACCATGGTGATTTTGGCTGGGATTTCTTTTAAGACCACTTTTTCCCTCGGGTTTAAAATTTCCTTTTATAAAAAGGCTTAATGGGATGCGGCTGATTGACCAAGTTCACACTTACTGAAACCTCACGTATCATCATATACTCTTTTTGCCCACAAATAGATATCAAGGTATTAATATCCTAATTGTCTTTTTAAGTATTATAAGAGGTTTTTACTACATCAGATTGGGAAGGCAAAGAATTCAATTATGGTTAATAAAAGAAAATGTCTGCAACAGGGCACCAAGCTCACCAATTCTGGAAGCAAATGTAACCATCTTCAAAATGTACTTTGAAACACCATCGTGGTCAAGGCTAATTCCACAGCCTCTTTGCATCTCTTTTAATTTCCATCAATCAAAGTCTCAATTGGAAAAGATTGATTATTCAGGGAAACAATACATGGAGATGGAAAATAATGACAGCAAATATTTAATTAACGTCATGGTAAATAAATAATAATAATTTATAATTTAACATTAGGAAACTAAAAATATTATTAAATGCTCCTCTGTGGGTAGAGAAATTGATAAATTTTTAGTATCCTCAAAATTAATAAGCTTATACAATAATAAACAAAATTGACAAATCCAACACTTGTGGGTAGAAGGATTCTCAATTTTCCTATTATAATAGTAGCTTCAAGTCATTCAAATTAACACACATAATAACCCTTGTGAGTAAGTGATTATATAAATTAACTTAAATAACGAGAACATCCCAAAATCACAAAAGAATTTATTTGGCTTGTTAAATGACCGTTGTGGTAACAAGTATTTAATTTCACCAATTCAATTCTAAATAGGATCATGTTTTAAAATCTCCCATAATCAATTTCAACTCCACACAAAATTTGTCCAAAACATGTCTCACTAGAAACATATTAAATAATTTTAATATTCAATCAAAAACCTCATAACCAATAGATCAATTGTTTATCAGAGATCAAGAAATTAGGGCACGAAAATTTAATATTATGTAATTTTTATGAAAACGAAAATCATTCAATTTAAAAATAAAAATTTTCAAATTAAATATACCGCTCTAGACTGATATGAACCCATTTTGATATCACATGAAAGACTTAAATTTCACAAATCTCATATCAACTAGAACCATAACAAATCAAATAAAAGAAATCAAGAATAAAGCTTAAATTTTGGCCTCCATATTCCTGACTTTGACAGTACACTCACAAAAAAAAACCCAAGAAGAACGCCGTTGAAGAACATAGTATTCCTCTCCTACAACTTTCAATAGTTAGCGGCGACTCTAACAGGGAGAACAATGGTAAACTCTAGTGTCGAGAGGGGATCCAACCTCTATAATTTATTTAGCTGGTTGAGTCCACTATAATTCAACAACATGCCCTACATCAACATTTCCTTACAAGCCCAATCTTGTTATTATAATATACAGATGAGGTAAATACAATCTATTGTGTCATTTACATAATTTTCAAGTTACCTAAAATTGTGCTACATATTTAATCTAGTTATTATTAATAACAAAATTCCAATTAATAGAAGTCCAAAATAATAAAAAGGAATTCTTACATACCATAGCCCCTTCAAAGTAGAAACTTTATGAAATAAAAAGAATTATATTTTGTTTTAGACTCAGCAATCATAATAATAATAATAATAATAATAATAATAATAATAATAATAATAATAATAATAATAATAATAATAATAATAAAGGGTAAATCACATAAAAATACATTGTGATTAGGGGTTGACTAAATGTGGCCCTTGATATTTAAACTTTGACACTTAACTACTTTGAGATTTATCTTTGTTTCACTTTGCCCCAAACCATTACATTTTTCGTTATCTTTAAATTTTTTATTTTTATTTATTTTTTGTTTTTTCTGTCTTCTTCAACAATTTTTTTCGTTTTTCCTCTCTAAAACCAAAAACTTTTTTTTCTCTCTAAACTCAGAAAAATGCTACTCACCTAAAAAAATCCAAAAATCTTTAGAAAACAAGCAATATAAAGCATTAATATATATAAAATAAAAAATCCCAAAAAATCGAGAAAAATGATGAAGAAATTTTTTTAGTTTTCTTTTTGGGACTTCATATGGTTTTTGAGCTTAAAACTTAGAGGAAATGTAGACTATAAAGAGTAGAGTAACATATTAAAAGAGGGTCAGTTTTCAAGCGGTGAAACTAGTGTTTTTAGAAGTTGAAAATCACGACTTTGAGTATAGATTCAGGAAATTTTGAAATTTTTAAGTAAAACTAGCTTAAGAAGTAAAAAAAGAAGAAAAAAATGAAAATTTTGGTTTATTTTGAAAGCTAAAAGCCACCGGTTAGTGGTGCCCGATGGTGGTCACCAACGGCCAATGCAATTGCCAGTAGCTGGATTCTAGGTTTTAAAGAGAGAAAATTTTTGAAGAAGATAACATAAAATAAAAAAAATGAAAAAAAATAAAAAAATGAAAAAAATGACTGTTTAGGGTAAAATGATAACGGAAATAGATCTCAATGTGCTTAAGTGTTAAATTTTAAACAGCAAAGGCCACATTTAGTCCACTCCTACCCACAAGGTATATTTATAAAATAATAATAATAATAATAATAATTGGTACCTAAATATTATCTTAGATGGCGCGGCATATGATGTGATTTCTAAAGTTATGAATTCCAGATTCATGCGTTTATTTTTTTTTCAAGTGAATTAAGTAGATAAAAATATGAGAATTTTAGAGAATTAAAAATTTATAATAATAATAATAATAATAATAATAATAATAATAATAATAATAATTGCTAACTAAATATTATCTTAGATGGTATGGCATATGATGTGATTTCTAAGGTTATGAATTCCAGATTCATGCGTTTATTTTTTTTTTCAAGTGAATTAAGTAGATAAAAATATGAGAATTTTAGGAAATTAAAAATTAAAAAAAAAGTAAAATGTTATAAATTTAAAAAAAAATACGAAGGACATTCTGAACGTAATATATTAAAGAACCAAAATTATGTGAAAAAATATTTCTTAAATCACTGAATAAAAAAAAGATGATCCACACAAAATCGAAATTTATTACTTAATAAAAATCACAATTGAGGAGAAATCCAAGAAATTAGTAACGGAGATCAAAACCTAATAGGTGGTCCCAAGGTGACAAAAAAAAGATGGGGACGTTGGCAATTTGCATGAAACTGAAGGGCCCAAAGCAACACAACAACCCGCATCAATCAACGGAAAACTCCAAATGAATCTCTTTCAGTTTTTTAATTACCAACGACAACTTCGAGCTAGCGGTGCCACATATTCCCCGGCCTTGCCAATCCCCAAAAAATTTGGCATTAAATATATATATTAATAACACTTGATAATGAAACATGATGAACATGAAATTTTATTATAAGTCACCATTACTACTTTTCCACTTTCTTCTTTTTCTCTTTTTTTTTTCTTTGGGTTTTTGTGTTTGAAATCGGAATTCACCATTTTCTCCTTTCATGAGATATTTGTGAAAGGCGAGAATAAGCATGAGAAATGGAAATAATTGGAAGATAGAAAAGGAAAACCAATAATAAATTAGAATCTTTTGTTTTTATGATCCTATCTTTGGATTTAGAGGAGGATAGAAGAAAAAAAGGGAAATTGAATTTTTTTTGGTTTGGAATGAAAGGGAGAGGGTTGAGAATCGATCCCTTTTCCTTAAATGTCCCATTTTTTTATTTAATCCAATTTGAGGAAAATGTTAAGGAAAGAAAATGAGTACAAAATTTTAATTATAAAATAATTTTTATACAATTTAGTGTCTTTATTTTAATTTTTAAAATATAATTATAATTATTTGTCTCTTGTAACTTATTTATCATTTTCTTTGTTTTAAAATCTATTTTGATCACAAATTTAATTTTATCATTTTATTATTATTTCAAAATTTTTATTTTTTATTTTATTATTTTCAAGAATTGTTGCTTAAATGTAAGTTGAAAACAAATAATAAAACACTTTTTTCAATAAAAAATAAAATACCTTAATATAAACCAAAATTTTATTTTTAATCAAATAAATAACCAATATAAATTATTATATGTTACTTCATAAAAAGGAATGTTATATTTGGATAAAATATTATAATGCCTTTTTTTTTTACTCTTAAACCAAACAATAATTGTTATGATTTTTTTACTTTGCTTTTTTTTATTAATTTTAACGATTCAAAGAAGAGATATATGTATTTTTTTTTCTTTACTTTCTTTCACTTTACATAACTTTACTTCCCTTTTCCCTCCTTTACTAATATTCAAACAATCATATTCGTAAAGTTTGTTAGTGACTAATTATAGATATTTAATAAGCTTGTATGGGCCCTGAGATATTGAATGAGCTGGTGAAAGTTAAAATCAAATAAATCTAGGAATACTGATACCCCATAAATTGAGAGATGGTTGCATCACTGATGGAAGAATGTGAAAAGTATAATGAATAAAGGAGGGGCCACAACGTTTGAAAAATGAACCAAATGGCATATTTATGGTTGAACAGAAGGGTTGTTGTGAAAATGCCCGATGCCACGACATTTATAAAAAATTAAGTTTAACAATTCTAAATATGATACGATGATACGGTATAAAAACGATATGAATAAATGACAAAAAAGGTAATACAGGATAAAATTAAATAAAAATTATATACTAATATGTTAAATGTTAAAAATAAAATTTTTAATTTTCTGAGTTGACATAAATTTTAATAAGAAATTTTCGTGTTTTACACAACACGAACACTATTTTTCATGACACGAAAATAAATTATAAACACAAATTATTAAGTCTATAAAAAAATAAAATTTGTCTGTTACGTGATTGATGTCGTAATAATATTGATTTAGAATTTATCTTTATTAATTAATTTATGTTTTTTCCCATGAACGAGCTATTGACTTAGTGAGAAGGAAAAAATTTTAGACTCTGAAGTTCCAATCCAAACTTCGTTAAGTGTCAATTTGAATTTAATATAGTTACGTTTTAATTTATTCAATTCTAATTATTTAATAATTTATTTAGTTTGAATAAAATAATATAATACATTAATTATGATTGTAATTTTTAATAAAAATATACTGTTATAAAAATTGTGTTTTTCACAACTTCATTCTTCCGGTCAGCTCTCAGGAATGCCCTTGTGAGGTAGAGACCAGAGCCGTAAAGAATTTGTATGAAAAACTTAAATTTTTATTAATGAATTTCCTATTTTATCCTTAAATTTTGTCTAATAAAAAATATCATCCTATTTTAATTTTAATTTTGCACATGACAAACATAGTAAAGGATAAAAAATCATCTTATCTTATGCTTAATACTTGTGCATACCAAACATAAGATAGAATGTTATCATCTAATCTTATCTTATCTTATCCTTATCCCATGCACCAAACAGGCACTAAGTATGATTGTAATTTTTAATAAAAATATACTGTTATAAAAATTGTGTTTTTCACAACTTCATTCTTCCTGTCAGCTCTCAGGAATGCCCTTGTGAGGTAGAGACCAGAGCCGTAAAGAATTTGTATGAAAAACTTACAAGTAATAGAATTCGAATGTGTTTCTTGCTAGGCGTGACTGAGTTATATTGTGTTTACTCATAAGGGATTTCTTATCTTCATAAAGACTATAAAGAAAAGGTTAGGAATCAATGCTTCAAAATAAATAGGATAAATGTATGAATTTGTTTCAACTAATTCTTTCCATTACAATCCCAATCAAAACAAAGAATTATATACAAGCCCATAACTTACATTTGTGGCTTTCATATAAAATTTTAATGGATACTACATCAATCTAATAAATTTTAATGAAATAATTCCAGGTAATACGTTCTTAGGATAAATACATTTTCGTGTACCTTAATTTGTGGGACACTAGAATTTTTAAATACTAAAATTTTTAAATATCTCAATAAAAGTTCATATGTAGGATTATAACATGTAACCATTTCATTATAATTTTAAAAATTAGTACATTAACATAATTTTATATGAGCTAATTTAGTTATATAACCAATTTTGTAGAGTTTTAAAATTTTGTAGAGTTTTAAAATTTTATCGTCAATGTATAAAATAATAATGTATTTTGTTTTTTTTTTGTTTAAAAAATATTTTTTTGGAGGTTTGCACTGCAAGAGTGGAAACAAAGAATCAAAGAATAAGATGACTTGATATATTTGTCCTTTCGGCTTAAATGTATCTTAAAATGTTCTGACTGGGAATTAAAGGTACTACTTCAGCATGGGCTAAATTCGTCAATCCTTGTCGTCTTTCCGTGGTGTTCCCGCTCCAAAATGCCCATAACAATTTTGTCAATATTCTAACAAGTAGCTTGGAATCAAAGACTTTCAAGTTTCACCATTTTTTTAAAATCAAGAGGTGGGTTCATGTTACATTACGTATAAAATTAATTTTTGCTCTTGTTGTCTATTTGCCATTAGTCTAAAAGAATTTAATCTAATCAGAATTTGAATATGGGAACTCCTACTATAAATTATCTTCACTCAGAATTCAGTAAGATCTTATGCTGCTAAATCAATCTTTTGAGTTATTTTTTTTATAGTCACATGTATTCTTATTAGTTTTACGATTTGAAATTAATCATGTTTGAACTATGAGTGATAAACGGTAAAATTTTTCTAATAATGACGATTCTATGATTCAAACTAGTCTAAATGATTGTGGAAAATATCCATTTTCATTTTTTTCAAGTTCCAACCACTTGGTATGTTTTACAGCCTTTTTGTCACCGTACTTTATACAAATAATAAATTAATAATATTTTATACTATTTCTGTCTTATTTTAACTTGTTACATTTTGGTAGTTTTTTATCAAAATTTTTTAAACTTTGATTTTTTTTAATATTTTATATTTATCATTAATAAAAATATGAATAAATATTTTTGAAGAACGTGTAATGAAGTTGTTTTTAAATATATATATTTGTAAATTTTAATTAATTAAACATTTAAAATAGAAAATATTAACAAAGAAATATGAGCCCTTGTATCCTAAAATTGGAAGGGAGAGAGAGAGAGCTGACCTGACCGAGAAAGGGGAATTGCCTTTTCCAAAACATTGGTTATTTATTCATGAATAATTATGTGATTATGTAAATAGTTGGTATGTGGGGATGAATATTTTACATTCTTAGGAGCTCTCTCTATCTTTTTAAAGAACTCAACATTTTTTAGTTGCTTCATAATAATAGATAATCAAATCATACATTAAATATTAGTTGGATTTTGTGGTTGAAGTACAAATCTTTTTCAATATCTTTGTTCATCATTGTGTTCACATATTGGGCAACCAACCAGTTATTCTCGTAATTATATAGATTAAATTAATAAATTATTAAAATCATATTTAATTTCATCTTTTTTATTGTTTGCTATGTTCTGCAGTGCACATTCAATGTATGATTTATACATTTTTTTTTGTTACAAGATAAATATTAAATAATAGGAGATGAGAGTGATTGGATTCCAAGCCAAGACTTACAATATACAACAATTCATCTTTAACTACTAGGCCCAGAGGTTGTTGGTAATGTATGATTTATACTCAATGTAGATACCTAATTTTGTCCGGATCAGTAAAATTTAAAGTATGTATTTTTAATTTTAAAATTTATTGTTTTATTATTTTCTTTTTTAGTAGTTCTGTAAATTGATTAATGAAGAATATATATAACAAGTATAAAAAACAAAAAAAAAGAAAAAGAAACAAAAAAATAAAAATAAAAATAGTTAGTGCCACGGACGGCACCAACTCCTGCCAGCCCCTCTCCCGAGGCTGTCCATTAGCCACTGCCACTACAATAACCCTTTCACTGACCCTGTCCATCAGCCACCTACTCTGCCAACCCAACCCATCTTTGCCATACCAATACCAAGCAAGCCACCCTTACTCTCTTTGAAAACCCACAATTTGGTCACTGCCAAGGGGTGTCCTATCACCATTTTCAGTCACCACCATCCTCCACGAGCCACCACCACACACTACTCACCCTCGCTAGCCGAATCCCTCTCAGAGAAGCACACACACACAACAACCACCTAAGCCATCGCCACAGACACCATTTGGCCCCCCATTACCCGAACACCAATAGCAACATTCAACCAAAAATCATGGCAACCATTACCTGTCACCAATCTAACCCAACATTCTCAAACCCTCAAACCTCTTAAATCAAAAATCCATCTTTCCCAATCATCCATCACAAACCTGAGTTCACCACGGCACCACTACCATCACCATTTCAATCCCGCACAAAACCCGAACCCCAAAACAGCCTAGATCTAAACACACACTCGTGCACAAGCAGCAACCAAAACAAAAGAATCAAATCCCATAGTATAGAAGAAGCAAAGGCGACCAAACAAAACAAAAAAAGGAGAGCTGAGATTTAGGTTCGGGTTCTTCAAAGTTTTTGGGCTCTAGATCTAAAGGCAAATAGGGTTTAGGGAATGGGGAAGGGTGTTTAAAAAAGAGTGCTTGGACAGCGGCGGAAGGTGGCATTTTTGGGTTTTCAACCGGCAGCTTTTTTTTTTGCAGATCTACGAGTTTAGGGCCATGTTTAGGGAAATCTAAGCCTATAAATGGAAAGTGGGGGTGTAGACGCATAGGAAAGTGTTGAGCTTTTTGAATTTGGTCAACCGATGACGGCGGCGGACAGCAGTCCAACGATGGCCGAAAATCGCATTGGGAGAGAGCTTTTGGAAAGCTCTGAAATTTGTTTTTAAATAGGAAGTTGAAAATGAAGTAATAAAAAAAAGTGGGTTTTTTATAGTTGGTTGAAAAAAAAAAGAAGAGAGGCTGACTCGCGCGTGGACCTGGATCCGACTCAAGATCCGCACGCTTGGTCCAGCAGAGGAAGACCCGCATGTTGCTCCGACCCGTTTCGCCCAACCTGGCTCGCGACCCGTTCTCAACCAGTAGATTTGGCCCGTGTCGATTGGGCCTTATCGTTTGGGCTTGATTTTCCTAACTATTTTGGGAAGAATCCTCTTGGGTTTTAAGCCCAAATCAATTTGGTATACTCTCATCTTTCTTATTTACATTTTTTGTATTTGTTTTGTGTATTTCAATATATTTTTATGAAAATTTATATATATATATATATATATATAAATATTTTGTAAGATTTATAATTAATAGTAATGTTAAGCATAATTAATTTAATCACATGAAGTTAGTTTTAATAAAATTATGTACTACTTTTAGAATAATAATAAATTTTCATACTAGGCAAATTGCTAGGTTGCAAAGAGAGCAACTAAACACACACTAATTTTTTCTTCCCACCCCCTATTTTACACTACATGGTTACTGTTCATTAAAGGAGAAAATGGGTGAGAGAAGAAAAAAATAGGGTGTGTTTAGATGGTCTCGGTTGCAAAATATGTAATAAGAAAAATTAATTAATTAAATATCTTCCGATGATGGGATGTTACGAAAGTCATAAATAGTGATTCCTAACTAATCCCTAGGTGAGAAGAGTCCACTAGATATTACCAGTGTATTGGAGTATTTAGTGCAGTTCTTCAATAATTTAATTTTTTATTAAAATGAAAATAAAATAAGGTCTTTTTTAAAAAATAATAATAAAATTTAAATTTTAGTAAATAATCGAAAATTTTAATTTAAGTAAACATGAGTCCCGATGATGGGATATGATGAAATTCACAAGTAGTGATTTTTTAACTGATTCCTAGGTGAGAAGAGCCACTAAATATTACCAGAGTATTGGAATACTCAGTGTGATTCTTCAATAATATTGATTTTTATTTAAAATAAATAAAATAAAATTTTATAAAAAATTTATTATAAAAAATACATGTGTGTCATTCATTTCCTGTTTGCATCATATGCATCCATGGTTAATTACAAAAATAAAATGTGAATCTTCCGAGGATGAGATTCTATAGAAGTCACAAGTAGTGATTCTTAAGAAATCTCTAGGCGAGGAAAATTATTTCAAATATTACCAAAAGTTTAGAATATTTGATTTAATTTTTCAATAAAAGAGGTTCATGCTTATTTTCAAAAATGAGATTTTTTAAAATATATATAATAATTTTTATTCAATTATACAAACAGTGTGAGCCCTACCGAGGATGAGATTCTATAGAAGTCACAAGTAGTGATTCTTAAGAAATCTCTAGGTGAGGGAATTATTTCAAATATTACCAAAAGTATTAGAGTATTTGATTTAATTTTTCAATAAAAGGGGTTCATGCTTATTTTCAAAAATGAGATTTTTTAAAATATATATATAATAATTTTTAATCAATTTATACAAATAATGTGAGCCCTTTCAAGGATGGGAATCTATAGCAATCGTAAGTAGTGATTCTTAAGAAATCTCTAGGTGAGAATATTATTTCAAATACTACCAAAATTATTGGAGTATTTAATTTAATCTTTCAATGCAAAAGGGTTCACATTCACTTTCGTCAAATACAATCTAACTTTTTTAAAATAAAAAATGATTTTGATAAATCATAAATATGCTTAAAAATTTGCAATAAAAATAGAAATTATTTTTAAATATTAAATTAAGACCATTTCATTAAAATCAAAGAATAACACATGATTACTATGATACCGTTTTTAACGGGCGTTGTAGAGGTGCTAATCCTTCCCCACGAGTAACCGTACTTTTAAACCCGATTTTTGTTTCGTAAGCCCAAATTGTCTTTTTAATAAAACTTAATTACTTTTAAGATTTTGTTAAAATGACAAGCTTTTTTTAGGTGGCCAATCACACCTAACCAAAAAGATTGGTGGCGACTTTTTTTGTTTTTAAATATTTTCAAAAATCGTCGAGCGGTCAAGTCTCTGGACGAAATCGTTGCAACACTCAATATTTAATAATAATAATAATAATAATAATAACAATAACAATAATAATAATAATTTGTTACACAAATTCTCGGCTATCCTTTCAAGAGTATGACAGTGACCCAAGAATTCAGCTAATTAAATTCCACGTATCCCAATTAAGAATCATCTCGAACTTCAATTAAAAGTTTATATATAACTCATAATTTTTAACTAGGTTTTTCTAGATGATTCTGCTATCACATTTTTTTAAGATTATTGTGTTAAACAATATTATCATTTAATGTATTAAAAACTATCAAATTAATTATCGTTTCTATAATAATATAATTTTATATTAGCTATTTTTAAAGAATATTTTTGTTAGTAAATAAATTATTTTTATATGTAATATATATGCCACATTTTTTGTCAGTTAGGACATTACCCTTACAATTAAGCTAAATGCTCGAAATATTCACTAGTTATTGGTTAAATTAGACCTATCCAAAGGTTTGACTGCCTGTTAAAACCCAAAGGCTGGTCAATTTTTGAAAGGATTTGGCCAAAATATCAAATACAAAACAAATATTTTAGGCTTGATCAAAAATCGGGTTAAGTCGGGTTTTACCTTTCGAAACTTGAATTCGACTTAAAAATATAATTAAAATACTATTTCATATATTTTATATTTTATGAGTATTATTATATTTATAATTACTAATATATAATATATAATTATAATTATACAGCATATAATTATACAAGCCAAGCCGAGCTGGACTTGGCCTCCGGCTTGTATGGTAAATATTCAAAACAGGCTTGAACTTAAAATGAGGTCCGATTAATTGTGTCGGCCTTGAACTTATGCATAAATCGTTTATATCGTACATAAGCTCCGCCCCAAACTTGGTCCAACTCAACTCATGGACAGCTCTAAATTAAAAACATACACAGACGAATGATTAACTAATTTAAAACAAATTTAGTTCTATATTTTTTTAAAACTTTTTGTACTATATATTTTTATCCTAACTGTTGAATTTTATGCTTTAATTATATAGATCATATATGTCAAATTTCAAGTTAATTGAAAATATATAATTATTTGTTCGATAGTAATAGAATTTTAATCATTAATATATATTTTGAGAGAGAGATTTTAGTGCAATGGTAAAAGTTGTTTCTTTGTGACCTAAAAGTCATTGGTTCAAACGGAAACAATTCTTTCCTTAATGCAAAGCGAAGAGTATGAAGGTATGATTCTCCCTAAACCCCACAATTTGAGAGCTTTATGTACTGGGTTACCTTTTTTTTAATATATATTGTACATGCACGACAAATACAAGTAAGTTGTTAAAAGTAATAGTTGATTTGTAAAAATATTAACCATACATAATGTTATGAAAAACATATAAAATAATTTATTTTATATTGATGTAATTTGATCATCTTTGTGTACATATATATATCCCAAAATCCAGCAAATATAATCATGTCTCTCTTTTTTTAAGAAGCATTTTTGACAGTTCTGAAAAAACTTTCTTGTAAGAAAATAAAAAAGGGAATTCGAGTTTCTTTTTATGAAGTATATTTTAAAATCAAAAAACATTTAAAGTGGCTTGCCATCTAGCAAAAATTTATTTGGATGTTATATTTTTAATTTTTGTAAAATTCTTTTTGCAAATTTGCAATCAAGCGCAAAAAGAATCTTTGATTAAGTAAATTACTTAGAAATATTGATATTTATAAAATAACGGATAAAATTCTTTTCTTGAAAGTACTATTGTTCTACTGAGTGCTATTTCAATGCTTAAAAGTATAAATATAATCGACTCAACAATTAAAGTTTAACTGAGCGGTTGCTATTCCATCTTAAAAGAGATTAGATCTAAAGCTGATTTCTCATTCTCCTTCTACTACCTATGAATAAAAAACCAAGTATACTCGACTCAACACTCTTTTTCATTTTTGAACTATATAAGGATTTTGCCGTATAATGTGCTTGTTCTGCTGAGTACTTTTACAATGCTTAAAAGTATATTCGACTTTACACTTTTTAATTTTTGAACTATATAAGGATTTCAACATATAATGTGTTAGAAGCATCGATCTCTATAATTTTAGAGCATTAACTTATTCTAAGTGTAGACATGATATTCCTAGGTATATAAATATAAATAATGTCTGTGTGTGGAGCACAGTCATGAGCATAGCATATTCAACTGGTAACAAAAATGTAAGCGGACAGGCAAAAAGAGAGAAAAAGCGTGAAGAAGTTTTTTGATTCATAGGAGGTACAAGGTGGGAGCGAGGGAAATCGAACCTTTGGATCTAATCCTTTCTAAGGAGAGATAGTAGTTAAGAATGAGTTGTGACATATTATAAGTTTTGGTTCGAATCCAAACAGCCCATCTTCAATTATTTAATGTTTCCCTTATAACAAAAGCATGAAGACGTTAGACAAACTTAAAATTGGAATAGTAGTCATAAAATGCTGATCTCAAGCTCAGGGCTTTGCCCATTTGCATCAGCGTCCACATATACTTATAACTGCACCCACTAATAAATTTCTTCTTTTTTCCATTAATATTCTTCTTCAATAAAATCACATATTCATAATATTGTTTAATCATCATCTTCTTTTATAATACTGCGAAACATTAGTGGGCTCTAATATTCGAGGCTAGGAGATCAACAGATGACCAAAAACGATTGAGTTGAAAGGAAAGTGGGATGGATTTGCCTTTCTCTCTCCATCACACTACTCCATTCATGGACTTGAAAGTTCAAGTAGCGGTTTTAGTAGAAGGGTTGGAGGTGGATGAAGATCCATGGCGGTCTTCCTGCTTTGAAGCTGCAGCGTTTAACTTTTCTTTTCTTTCGTCTTGTTTCATCTGCTGTTCTCTGCACTCTAGACTACAAAATGCTGTATCCCCTCTGCAATATTATTACATATTAGTTCAACCCAATCAATTTTAATATATTAATGCAACTAACTTCATCCTGTGTGTTAATAATTCTATAAATTCTAGATATCATTTTTTTTTAATTTTTTGGGTAAATTATGGCTTCCAGATACTGGCATATATATATATATATATATATATATATATATATAAAATATTAATTAAAAATTTAGGGAGAAAAAGGTAAGAGAGAAAGCTTAAATTATAGTGAAAACAATGGTATGTCAAATTATTTAAAAGAAAAAAAATGAAAACCAAGAAGAGAAGATTGAGTTCTGAGAACATGAAACTATATATATACTATATATGCATGGTGTTTGAAAATATTTTCGGAAAAAATTTAATAGAAAAAAATGAAATTCACTGAAAATTCGTTTAAAAAGGGTTCAAACTAGACATTCTTGAAAAAACAAAAAAGCAGCAATTATCTGTAGAATTTAATAAAAATAATTGAACAGAAAAAGAGAGAAAAATACCTATACATATATATGTCACGGCCAGGAGCTAAGCGGCGTTTACAAAGGCAACAAGACCGCAAGAAAGGAGCGGTGTCGACAACATGGTTGGCAGAACCTGATCTTCTAACGGCGGCAGCTGGGTTTCTTGGGGAAACCATGGCCAGCATACGTTGATCGTAGCCAAAGTTGCCGTTTGGGAATTCATGCAAGGGGATTTGAGGAGGAGGATCGGATACAATCGGTTCTAGGGCATCCTCCACGTTGGAGACATCGACGGTGATCCCTGTCATGCTCGTTGTCCTTTTGATCGGATGGCGTGAACGTTTTCCGAGCAGCATCGTGTTAAATATTTGGTTTTCTTTTTTGTTTTCGGATTTCACAGAAGAAAGAGAAGAGTGGGAAGAAACTAGGAAAGGTTAGGGGATGGGAGAGAGAAGATAAACGGGGTGGAGGGAGGGGAGAGAGAATCTGGGCCGTTGCTTGCGTGCACGGAGCCCCAATGAAGTCCACGTCTCGCATTTATATATGATAATAATATATGGATTATTATCCAATCTACTGTCAGTGAAGTTTTTTAATTTCATAAATAGGGTTAGGATGATGACATGTATTTTTTAAAAATATTAAGAAAATAAAAAATAAATAAAATGAGACACATGTCATCATCTTAACTTCGTTTGTGGAGTTAAAAAACTTCACTGACATTGTATAGAATAATTTTTCATAATAGATTTGTTATATTATTTATGTTTTAATTATCACATTTATTATTATATTTTTGTCTAAAATTAATTGTTTAATGTGTGTTTGTGAATTAATTTATAAAACAGGTTTTAGGATTAATTTTGGAAGATATGTATGAATTTATTAAAATTTAAAAAATATATTGTTTGCAAAATAAAAAAAAAGGAAATATAACATTAATCGAGAAGTGCAAGTAATTATAAGAGTCATTTGAAAGAAAAGTTTTATTAAGGCTTTTATTTGATTTATAAGTTTTGTGTTTTTATATAAGTGCAAGCAAATTGAAAAGCCAGAGATATAGAGAGGTGGCAGTGCAGAGCATAGCATAGCATGACTATTGAAGTTCAAGGGCTGAAGCGGTGCTTGGAATTTCTAAGCTGGAGCGTGCGTGACTGTGCATGGACAAGAGAAGCTGGAAGTTGTGTGCGTGACCTGAAGTGCGGCAAGGCAGAACAGACGTGATTGTGCTGTGCAAGAGGAGCTGACGACGCTGCTGCTTGCTACTAAAACCGTGAACCGGAGGATGATAGAAAGACAGAGGAACATGGCCTGCTAGTCCACAATTGGGCTATTGTTTTGGTCACAAGAGGAGCACGTGTTACATGATTTATGGGCTGCCATCTCAAAACTAATTTTAATATTCTATATTATCATGTTTAAATTTTTAATTAGTTTATTTGATCAAGCATGAATTTTCAATTTAATTTGGTGTTTTGTGTTAGATTAAACATGAACTAATCTTTTTACTAGGAATTTGATTGAGCTTACTTGCATATTTTATGTCTTTATGATTAATTGATTAATTTTTAATTCTAGTTTCATTCATTGTTGTAGACATCTTATTTTGTCCGGAGTCTTAATTTGTAAAAATAATTAATTGGATTGGGTGACATTGTATTTTAATTTAACAATTTAGAATTAGGCTAGAATTAAATGAGAATTTTTTAGATTTTAGAATTAACATTAATTAGGAAATTAAAATTAAAATAACATTTAGGAATGATAATAAAAAAGGGAAGAGATAAGAAAAGAAAAGAAAATTAATTTTAGAATAGGATAATTAGATTTTTAGGATAATTATTTAGATTTGATAAATTTATATTAGGATTAACATAAGAATTAAATAGATAAAATATTAAAAATAAGAGATAATTAATAGAATAGATTAGTTGTATTAGGAATCTAATAAGTTTATGACTATAAAAAGGGGTCAAACCCCATAACTTGGGACAAGAATCCTTAGAGAAAAATTCATAAAAAAAGAAAAGCAGTCTGCATCAAGAAAAAAACAGCAAGCAAAGAAGAAGGGAATTTCAATCAAAGCAACGACGGCATTTGGCCACTCGTTGTTTCCGGGAGCAGCATTTAAGCTTAGGCAAGAGGTTCTGAGGCAAGTTTCTAGCGAAGAGTAAAAGCAGCTAGGAAGGAAAGGCTGCCCACATCAAGGATTTACGAGAGACATCAACGCTTGGAATATTGGGTTCATTTGCTTGAAAATTGAAGGCCACGTGAAGTTAAAGATAAAAGTAATATATTTGGCCATCATCATCTGACAACATTGTATGCTTTTAT